>JAAWXA010000029.1:3697979-3780273 GCA_038090715.1 Florisuga fusca | reverse complement strand
GGGGGGGGGGGGAGTTGTCCCACCCTACCCGGCCCCAGCCCCGGCCAGCAAGTGTTCGGACCTCACCGCGCCGGCCGCTGCTGCTGTACCCCTGCACCTCCTGCCCAGCCTGGAGGCGAGGGTCGGGGGGTTGGGGAGCTGCAGGACCCTGGCTGCAGAGGATGCTTTGGCATTTCCCCAGAGAAAGGAGCCGCTGAACCGGGGGAGCCGGAGCGTCACCCGTGTGGCATCGGCGGGGTGATACTTCGGAAGCGTTTGTCCCCCGTGGCTCGGCGCTCTCGGTCGCTGTGGTTCTGGTGTCGGCACTGGCTGTTGCCCGCTGCCGTGTTGCCCCTGTCTCCACCCCTGCCCGCAGAGGATATTACTCAAAACACTTCTCATAACACTGACCATCTTTTTCACCCTTTGCTTTTGCTTTGCCACTGATACCTGTTTCTGCTGTCAGGTTATTTATCTCCCTGCCGGCTGGCATGTCTAAAAAACGAGCTTGGGGGAAAGTTGTAAGCAGGAATACGCTTCTTTTAACCCTTCTCTGCTTAGTCCTGAACAACTTTCAGCCCTGGGAGGATTGTGCTTCCCACCCTGGCGGGGACAGGAGCTTTCTGCTCCACTCTTTAAAGCAGACACAGCCCCACGCGGGGGCTGAGTCCCAGTCCCGTCGCTGAACGTGGGAGCTCCCAAGGATGCCAGGAAGGGGATTTTTATGCCCTGCCAGCTCTGGGACTTCTGTAAGTAAGGCACGAAACCTTCATGCAGTCCACACTGCAGGACGGACCTTGGGGCACTCCTGCTCCCCACCTCCAAATCACTGATGGGTATTTTAATTAACAGCTAACAGAGGGCTCCCAGAGGCAGAGACATCTGGCCAGCTCCTTCACTTCTGCAGAGCTGGTGGGTGGGTGCTTCATTGTGGGAAAAAACCTGGCACCACAAGGGGAAAACTGATGGGAATGTCGGCCAGTGCAGGGCACAGTATCCTCTTGAGGGTACCAAAAATTCTGCATCCGCTGGCCTCAGAAGCCTGATTTTCCCACCTCTCTCACCAACCCCAGATGGAAAAACCTGACATGTTTTGTGCAGAAGCAGATTGATGGAATGTCCTTGTTCCCCGTAGTCCCCTGAGGGGGCAAGGTTGGGGCTGCATAAGAATCCCTTGAAGGATTAAAATCAAGGGAAACACCAAGATAAAGTAGATAAGAAACAAAAGGCAAGTTGGGCCACAGCCAAAAGGCATCTCTGGGGACAGAGCTGGCTTTGGTTAAAATAATGAAATGAAAGAAGGCTCCTAAAAGCTTTTGAAAGATACATTAGTGTGTATGTGGCCACACATGCAGGCATGAACTGGGGAAAGTTTTCTGAATCACAGCAGGCAGGCAGCGGGGAATACTGTTCCAGCCTGTTCATCCACATCAGCTTGTTCCCAGGGCACTACCTTTCCTCAACAGCTATTTCCATCATTGCATGAGCATTGCCTGTGAAGAGATAACTCATTAAAACCCCAGAGGAGTTTCACATCACCTCCCTCAGCAGTTAATGGGACAAATAGCAGTGCTCATAGCCTAGGTTAGGCTCCATAGTCAGAAGACGCCATTTAGGTGTTAGAACAGCAGCTGGAGGGGGAAGTGAAGTGCCGTGTCATCACCAGAGGAGCCCAGCTGCTCACTGAGCAGGCAGAAAAGTGGGAACCAAGGCCAGGATGGAGGTGGTGGTCATCACTTGGCCCCGGCTCAACCCACTCTCACATCCCATGTACTGGCCACTGTCCCCCCTCTCCCCTCCCATGCTCCAGGTGGGGCTGAAGGAGAGCCCAAAGCTCTGTCCCTAACAGGGTTTGGGTTGACAAGCCTTGGCTTATGTGAGAGGGTACCAGCACTGCTCAGGTACAGATGTGGGGTGACATGAAGCCTGCAGAGTGAAGGCAGAGCTGGGCTTGAGTCTGAATAAAAAGATGCAGTAAGAACATTCTAAGGGACATTTATCTGAGGAAAAGATACATTTATTAGCCACATTTATAGCCACAATTAGCTGTTTGTGGGTGGTTAATAATGATGTTATATCAGAATTTCAAAAGGATGGGACTACCAAAATGTTTTGTCCCCCTCCCATTCTTTGGCTGTGGGGCTCTTTGAGAGCTGCTGGTGGCAGGGGCTGGCTGTGAGGCATATGATGTTTGCAGGATGTGCCTCAGAACAGGGAGGGGTCTAGCTCTGGCTCTCCATGCTGGGGGGCAGTCAGGGACAGCCTTCAGGCATGTCAGGTGGGAGCAAGGAGGCACATCCTTGCCAGCCCGTTTTCTGGCTGGTGCTTTGAGATTCTGGCCAATGTGCTCTGAAGGGCGTGAGGAGTTGCATAGGTCCATGAGTGACAGGAACAGAACAGATCTTGGTGCTGAGAGATGGGAGACACTCCTGCAATTCCTTGCAAGTCACCGCCAGTCTCATCCTACCTTACAACAGCAGCTGCATGGGCCAAAAATGTTTTCCAGAAGAGGGCACTGGAAAAGCATTGTTGGCAAAAGAGTGTGGCCAAATTTTCCTGATGCTTCCCCTTCTCACTTTCTCTCCAAGCAGGGCCCTTGCTGCTGGGGAGGGACAGGAGATGGGGAGGACACTCTGGCTGCCCACCTCACTGCAGCAACCTGGTGGTCTCTGCTCCTGCTGAGCGATGGGTCTCCCAGGTATTTCAGACCCCTGAATTTGGGAGGAGCTGGAGCCAAGCCCCAGGTCCTCTCAGCTGCTGGCCAGACAGTGAGAACTACTCAGCAGGGGAGAGACAAGGTCTCTGGCTGGAGCCATTACAGCAGCTGGAGGAAACCTCGAGGTAACGCCTCTCGTTCCTCAACTGCTTTCTTTCCCTCTGAGTCTATCCAGGGGCTTTGTGCTTCTTAATAAATGAAGCCTTGTGAGAGCTTGTAAGTAGTACCTCCTTTTTATGGATGAAAAAGTGACGCAGAGGGAGATGCAGTGGTTAACTGAGGACTGCAGAATAAAACCCAGATTGTGATGTATTGAGCCCTGGACCTGTGCAAGGTGGAGATCTGCAGGCTTGGAGCTTGGTACACGTGGGGCTGCCTCCAGCTCCTCATCCCCTTTCAGTTTATTGGTCGTTGTGTGGAGAAAAGAAGTTATAAATTGCCTCTGTCATTCAGAAAACACCATAAACACCATTAGAGGAAACAATGAATTTCCAAGACACATTTTCCCATCTTTTATTACACATTATCTAGGTGTTCTGTCACTCAGTGTTGCATGTGTTTTGAGTCAAAGCACCAAATTAAAATACCTTCTTGCAGCTGCAAAACTAAAGTAAATGGAGTGACCAAAAAGCCTTGTGAAGTGGAAACCTTGTGGAAACCTTTGCTTTGCAGCTCAATGCAGAAATGCTTACAGGTCTGTTTTCTAACTTGCCTTTTTTAGGAGAAAGTAGCCCTGGTGTGTTCAAAATGAGTCATTCACAGACACATGCCATGAGGTGAAGCACATAACTGACATTACAGCACCAGTTTTGTGTCTGAGGTTTTTCCAGTCCTTCACATTTACAGATTGAAGATTAAAAAAAAATAAAGAAATTGAAACGAGTCAGTGCCCTCCTGCACATTTTTAAATATACCTGATACAGGAAGGCGTTTGAGTATCATCATCCTCTGCATGATCTCAGCAGCCTTCAGAAATGAGCCAGATCATAATATTTGGCTCTAGCGTTTGTTGTATATAATACATGATTCTATGGGCAACATATAATGGTACAAAGGACTTTTAAAATACATTGTATTTTAATAGACTCCTCATCTTGCTTTTAATGAAGACAGTGTCAAAATTCTCTGAGTGAGAAGAGCTCTTGGAAAATCTCGAGCAGTAGTTTGAAAAACAGGGGTCAGCCCGTACTGTGAAATCAATGAAGAGGAAACCCTGGCAGCAACAGATGGATTTTTGTGTGTTCTGCCAGTGGAGTGCTGTTTGCACCAGAAAGTGGGGAGGCAATGGCCAGTCCTGCTAGCAGAGCACTGCGGTGTTCAGACCATAGATTACATCTCTCTCTCAGGTGGATGACTGCCTTCTGCTGTGGCAAAGGTGTTACTGGGACCAAGAGGTATCTTTGACAGCGTTTCTGTCACTATTCACAGACAGCTTCTGAGTCCAATGTGGGCAAGACTGATTTACTCCAGAAGCTCAGAATTGTAGTAGGTTTCAAGTTTGAGTGAGGAAGTGTTTGGTGCTTGTAGCTGTATCAAGTGTCACATCAGATGATCTGCCCCTGGTGCATGTCTTCTCTGGCACACACTGCAATGGCCTCTCAGAAAGGAGAGACAAAACCCAAAATACGGTCCAAATTGCTGAAATTTATGCTTTGTGGTACAGATCATTCCTTTAATACCTAAGAGCTTTTCTACAGCTCAGATCTTCATGTTTGGTGTATGAAAGAGGGAGGGAGACAAGTGTAAAAGGAGGGAGAGACAACTGTAAAATTTGGAGGATTATAAATTATGGATATGTTAAACATGAAAAATATTAATTCTTTTCTGTGAAAATACTAGGTATATGCTGTGTAGAAGACAGTTTTGCAGATTAGCTGAGAACTTCTGAAGGTTTCCAGATCAGGGTAATGGAATAATACAGTATCTGGATCCTAACTTCCACCCCTGGAAAGACTTTCATGCAACTGAAATCTTTTGAGACTACACAACAAATAGTAAAAGATTTCAAAGAGATTGTGTGCTGGTTACTTACTTTTAATTCATCTTCAGGAAGATACAGGAGTTTCAATCTCACCTAAGCAATGTTCACTGCAAATAGCCATGAAGAAACACCTCTCAATCAAAAGCTGAGATTCATTTTGGATTATGATTGCAGTTTAATTCCAAATTAGTCTGGTGGAGAGCATTTTAATAGGTGACAAGATAAAGGGTAGCCACAAAGACAGATCAAAAATTTTTTCAGCATTGACAGATACTATAGCAAGGAACAGTGGCCATGAAATGTGGCATTGGACGTTCAGGTTGGACATCAGGAGAAACTTATTCTCCAGGACAGTATTGCAGCCCTGAGGCAGGTACCTTAGAGGTGAGGTGGTCATCCAAGATTTTCAGACTTGATCCAGACAAAGCCATGGATGACCTGATCTGGTATCTGCTGACAGTCCTGCTTTGAGGTTAGACAGGAGACCTTTTCCAGCTGGTGTTCCTGACTGTTGTGTAGCCCTGGTGGTGGCTGTGTGATTCCTGTGCAGGAGCAGGATGGTTGCACACTGTCACAGGCAGGAAATGGACAGTGTGATGCTCCAAACCTGTGCAAGGCACAAGGGAAACCAGAGAGCTCTCTTTGGGAGAGGGACAGGGGACTGTTGGGTTAGTGCAGCTCTGGCCTGGCTCCCTGCTCTCCTTTGGCTACTTGTGCAGCAAATGCATGTAACCTGCAGTCCCCATCCGCTTGCAAAGGGTGAAAAGCCAAACAGGCACATCTTGTGCTTCAGGAATTACATTTGACTGTGCTGAGATTCTATATCCCTTATATACATCTCTATATATACTCTTCTATATCCTTTATATATATCTATATCCCCATACCCCTTAGAGACAGCAGCAAGTGTCAACAGAGCTAGACTTTTCCCTCCCTTCTTCTGCAGCAGGTGAAATAAACCTCTGACAACATGAGCTTTGGGAGAGTCAAAATTCAGATCCAAATTTTGTCATCTGCTCAGTTCTTCCATTAACCCCATGGATGTAACTACTGGAAGCAGCTTCAGTTTATGGAGTGAGACAAAAGTTATGTTCTCAATGTGAAGCCCATTTTCATTTCCTAAACACAGTTGTCCCATGGATGTGACCTGCCTGAAGTCAAGAGGAGCTCTGTGCATGAAGTGTTAGAGCAAAAGAAAGCATCAGACCCTCAGAGGTATATTTTCATCACAATGTTTGAAGATTTACGTGTATAACTACGCAACTCAGGGTGAGACTGTGCCTCTAAGGCAAAACATATGAGCTCATATAAAGAATTTATCATTATAATAACAATTTGCATTTCTATAGAACCTTTGATCTTAGGATCTCAAAGTGCTTAACAAACATAAATTAATTAATCCTCACAACTCTCCTGCAAGGTAGACATGTATTATGGAGACACGCTAGCAGCTAGCTTTCCATTATAAGTCTCATTTTAACTACCTCCTAACTTTGCCAAAACTAAGCCAATACACACAAAAATTTCACAAGCACGATCTTGTCCTTGGGTAGGATCTTTTTATAAATTGTGGGGCAAATAGGATAAGATAGTTTAAGATAAGTAGGTTAAATGGGGAGACTAGGAATATATCCCTGAATGAACTAATGCACACACTGCATTAGTCCAGAGGGGAGGGAAATACAGAATTTGGGATAGACGCTTGCTTCTCCATAACTTGGCAGGATGGAGATTCCAAGGTGGTAAATGGCTATTCATTATACACTCTTATTTATTAAATAGGTGACTGAGATGAGTTCAGGAGGTGGCCTGCTTTTCTAAATGGAAGATTCCTTTTTCAAGAGCTGCACTTCGAAGACAAAATCACCAAGAGCGACATATTACCTCCTTTGGAGAGTTACTCTTGAAAACCTTTGGGAAAAGGCTGGGTGAGCCGACCCAGAAATGGTCTAGTGTCATGGGTGTAATATCACCTTTAAGGAGAAGCTGCCAAGGACAGCTGGAGAGCCAGAGACTGGCAGAGTGCCCGCATTAGGGTTGGAGAACAAGAACAAATCCTTCATCCGCACGCCAAAAAAGAAATAGAAAAAAGGAGAAAGCCAGCCAAGGAAAAACCACCTCTGACTACTCAGAGCTGCTCAAATCTGGGGCCTGGGTGTGGAGGACAAAGACAGAGTCTTCCCTGTTCCCTTCCTCCGGAAAGAGGAGGGTGAGGTGTAGGTGGACAGCAGGGCGGGGGCTCGTCCCCTGCCCGCGCAGCAGGGTTAGCGTTTGCTCTGGCAGGATAACGCTGGGAGCAAACTGCTGCCACTCCCAGAAGGAAGGAGGAGGACAGGGAGTTATGACTCAGGTGGTTTTAGGCTGCTATAGCCTCCAGGGATGCTTTCTCAGCTGGGGTTGCCTCTGGCCCATGCTTGTCCTGGGCCCCACTCGGCACCTATCCCCACAGGACAATGGGAGCAGCAAGCACTGTGCCTCGCACTGCTCATGGGCTGCTCGCTGTAGCCTTGTCCCAGGGCCTCTGGCTGTGACTCAGACCCCATGGCAAGTCACCCACCTCATACCCACAGCATCCTGCAGCCCTTGGCTAGGACACAGCAGTGGTCTCCCCAGCTTGGAGGGCCCTGTGTTTTGGTGACAGTTCTTAAGCCATACTTAGAGAAAACATAAAACATAGTCCAAAAATGACTCAGAAAGGTTTTGTAAAATCTGCTGTGAGCTCGTTGTTGGAATGTTTTTCAAGGACGTGTGGTTAGTATATAGAACAGATAGCATCTGCAGTGTTGAAAACATTTGGGGTAGAGTCATTAGTGAGATCCAGTGGGAACTGGCTGTTAAAAAAGGGGATTTTATATGAAATGGAAGACCAGAGAGATTCTGCTCCCCACACAGAGTCTTCAGATATAGGCTCAAGGAGGAAAGCCCTTCACAAAAACCATCTAAGCCTAAATGCCCAAGGGGAGACAAGAAGGTTTGGATGGAAGTATCTACTGCCTTTTGCAGACAGGCATTTCCCAGCGGCCTGGGCAGACCTGAAACCCCTCTGGTGGCCATGCAGGCAGCCTGAAGCAGGGCTGCCAGCAGTGTCTGTTGCCAGAGCAGAGGCTGGGCTTCAAGCCAGGGTCAGCCTGGGGCATCCCAAATCAGCACTGCCCCCTTTTCACCACTACAAGAGTGTACAGATAAAACAATTGATATTGAAAAGAGCTCTGGAGGTGCTCAGAAAGAAATTATTTATGACTAAGTACAGTAATAGATTGATGGTGTTGACTTTGTGGCAGTACAAATTCTAATGCCAGGACCTGTCAGTAACCGTGTTATGCTGTTAGCCAAACCCTTGCTGTGTTTTCTTCTACAAATTGTGATTGGGTGACCTTGTCCTTACGTGGGTAGGTAATATTTGGCTTTTATTTTCACTGCATTCGTAGCTGTGTAACAGGTACAGCATGAGGCCCGTTGTTATCAGTATTGTTACAGTGCTGTTATCAAGGGAGAGCAGAAGTGTGCTGAGAGACTGAAGTGTTTTGTAGGCTTCTGAGGAATGAAGATCTTGATTCCTCTGCTCTTACCCACATCAAATTGTACCTTACTCTTCCTACAGTCTTCCAGGTTTCAGTGGGACAAGAAGATACTAGTATTAGGTATGAATTAATTTAAAACATGTCATTCAACAGCTACTTAGCTTTTTGTACGCATGTACTCTTTCATACAAAAAGGCATAGTGCAGACAAAAAAACATGATAAAAATGAAATGTGGGGGTTATTCTCCATGAGTCTTTCTGGTCAGAGTCTTGCAGTTCCCTGCAAACCTGCATACATCTGCAAGTGGCCACCTTCATCCCGCCTCAGGCAATGGTCTTCAGTGCTCATTGTGGTTGTTAACAAGTGCTTTGAATGCAGCCTCAAACAGAGGGTTGCACAGCAGAAGAAATGCTTGGAGTTTTGATTGATGCGTACTAACCTATTGAAGCAAAAAGAGCAGGAGGATTAATCAGCATAACCAGCTTTGTTTGCACTGTTGAACCATACTGCAGTTATCTGGTTGTTGTTATTTCTCTGAGTGACAATGATTTCCCTATGTGACAATGAAACCCCTCAACTTGATTACGGTGGAATGAAAAAGCCTTGGGTTTATCTTAAATTATTTCTTTATCCTCAGAGCATTCTGTTCTAGTTTTCTTTCTTTTTCTGATCTGTTAGATGAAAACTTTTTAGACAGTGTTGATTGAACCTCAGCACACAGGTTCGCCAGAAGTTCTTTTTTCGGCAAATGTATCACCCCAAACCATCTCCCATCTGCAGTCCCTCTTTCCAGCCCACCTGCTCTTGAGCAACCGGGTCCCTGGTGTGGGTTGGATCCACCTTTCCTGTGTTCAGGGCTTCAGAGAGACTCTGTATTATCGCAATTTCAAGAGATTGGTCCCAGGGGAAGTGTTCCTGCTTTCCTTCATGCGTGATCCACTCACTGGAGAGCCCCAGGCTGCCTGCTGAGCCGCTCCCCTCTCTGCTGGCCACAGAAATGCCTCTAGGCCTCTTTTGCTTACACTGAGCACCTTTATTTGGAGTCTGAGGAACCAACACAAAACAGCCTTTGGCCTTTTCCTGCTGAAATCAAGAGCTGTGGGATCAGCAAGGGAGCCCAAGACCTCACCTGTTGCCCATGGCTTGAGTAGCCAGCTAGAAGCAGGACAAACTCAGCCGCATAATCTGCTGCTTTTAAATATAGTCATCATAAGAACAAAAGCAATTTCAGGAGCAGGCAGCATAATCTCATAGGATAATTCAGGTTGGTAGCAATTTAAGGTTGTATTTTCTAAGCTCCTATTCAACGTAGGGTGAGCTATGGGGCTGGAGAAGTTTGCTAATTGCTTAGGTTTCTCTGTCCCCAATTAGACAAATACCGTAATCACAAGGCTAGAGTGAGGCTTTCTCCTTCCTCTTTTTACCCCTGGTTGCACAGTGACTTGGCAGCTAGGTGTTCTCAGGTGAGATACCCATGGCCTTCATCTCTCATGGTCTGAGCAGAGCATAAAACCCCTCCTTCACACCTCCTGCTCCACTCAGCCTGAGTTCAGGAGGAGGGCACTGCACCACTACCCTTCTGAAGAGTCTGAGGGGCTTCCAAAATTAACTCAGTTTGAGTTCTGGTGCTCTGCAAAGATCAGTTCTTTTACAGCAGATGAGAAGACAGATCTCCAGGCTGGACATGAGCATCCAGAGAGCTGTCAGACCAAGCACGGAGATAACCAGTGGATTTAGCTGTACATAGAATTATCCAGTCCAGAGCCAGGCAGACAGGATAGCTGGCTACAAGTCAAGTGGGTTTCATAACCCAAGTCCCAGCTTTGAGGGCACCTGATTATGTTGGATGCCATTTAGCATGCTTGAATGCACAGCAGATTAAAACTCCTCTTTCTGATGGGTAGTTAGGTTCCTCTGTGTGTTTTACAAATGCCTGCGTTAACTTTTGTATTAATAGTAACGTGAGTTACGTGTAGAATTAGATTAATAACTCCATTATTTTCTCTACTCTAAGCATCATGTTTCTTAAACATTTCCTGTGTGGAAGTCAGTATTTAAAAGATACTTATGATAGGGTTTCCTAGGAGAACTAAAGCCTAATGAAGGTGGAGGAGAAAAAATCATGCCATCAGCAGCCAGGGATGGCAACCACATTGGGTCAGCCTGTGCTTTGGATGAAATCACTGGCAATAATGCTGACATCATCTGCTGTGAAAGAAAAAAAGGCAGTTAAGGGAAACACTGGTGATGTTAGGATTGTTTTCACAAGGGAGGAAACAAATTCAAGGACATTTTCGTGGCCAAAGACAATCATGCTGCAGGATGATTCATGATCAGTGGCTGGTGGTTTACACTGTCCTTGGTGGAAGCAGAGCAGGCTGGATGAATTTCTTAGCTGTGGCTCTGTCTGCTCTGTACCTGAAACAGGATCATGTTAGCACTGCTCTGCTTCCACCTTACGTCCTCCCAGCACATCTCCAAGCAGAGCCATGGCCAGACATAACAGGAGTGGGAAGATCAGGTTCCTCAGCTGAAGTACAGTGTGGGGTTTGGGTGTTTAGGAAAGCAGGGCTGCAGAGTACATTCAGTCCACATTTCTTTCTGTGATTTATCTACTGTGCCATAATGCATGGGCAGACAAAAATTGCTGTGGCATTAAATCTTCTCTACTCACAGAGCCATGCTAGCCTGACAGCAAGGGCAGTGCTGGAAGTACTCTGTTGTCATTATATCAGAAAGAAAAGAGTAGGCAGAACATAAGAGGGGGAGTCAGGATCTGGGTTGTGCTTTATGATCTGTCCTTGCATGGTTAGAAACATGGCACAGATGACCTGGCTCTAATCCATCCCATGACTTTAGGGATCTGACTGAGGCCTCAGAAAGACACCAAGTGTGTCCTGGGTAGAAGTCCTCTGTGGCAGTCACTGAGAAGACCACGTGCCTTCCAAAAAGCAGCTCAGCTCTACTTCCACATACCTTCCTTGCTCTCTGCCTTTGCTGCTGGTAGAAGGATCCTAGACGCCTAGAGCTAGAAGGAACAGCTTAGTCTTTGTCTTTTTCTCCTACCATAAAAGGAAGATAATGATCTTGACCTTTTTAAAGAGCTTCTGACATCCACAGATGAAAAAATAAACTTGTAAGAGACTATTATTGTTGTTATATGTCTTTGGACAGAGGGAGCAATGACATTTTACAATCCACATGAAATGCTGCCATAATAAAGATAATGACATGTATGATCAACAGAGTATGCTTAGTTGTGGTATTTGGCAGTGATAATTTGGCTTACTTCGTTTCCTCTGTATTTTCTACAGAAAAAAAGAAAGAGAGAAAGAGATAAAGAGAGAGAGAGAGAAAGAAAGAGAGAAAGAAAGGAAAAAGAGAGAGAAGAAATGGAAAGAAAGAGAAAGAGAGAAAGAGAGAGAGAAAGAGAGAGAAAGAGAGAGAGAAAAAGGAAGAGAGAGAAAAAAAGAAAGAGAGAAAGAGAGGAGGAGAGGAAGAGAGGAAGAAAGAAAGACAGAAAGAAAGAGAAAGAAAGACAGAAAGAAAGAGAAAAAAAGAAAGAAGGAAAATATTAGCAGACACGTCTTGTAATTTCTGCTGAAATCAAAACTCCACTGAATGCAACCTATACAGAATTTTTTCATGTTGTAGAGAAAATACTCAGGTTAAGGTATTTCAGAAATACAAGTTTGAAAATGGAATTGTTGATCTATGGAGGGCAGTGTTATTACATTGGTAAGAAAGCTGGACATGAGAACTATGCTCAGCAGTATGGGATGCTCACACTTGACTCCAGGTGGGATATTTTGCCATCTGCTTTTTAGTGGAGCAGGGACAGCAAAGGTCTCCCAGAAACGATTCGACTGGGCTCAGGTTTGTGTTATGTTTCCTTCCCATGCACATACAGATCTTACCCCAGCACATACTGACAGGAGTGTAAGAATGTAAGAAAGGCCCTGAACTGTCAGACCAGTGGTCCACCGAGGCAGTAGCCAGTGTCTGAGGACAGCAGCAGGAGATGATATTTAAAGAGTGCATATGAGTGTGGTCACCTTACTGGTCCACTGCCACATTCAGGCCTGCAACCCCATTGAGTCATTTTAGTATCTACTGGTCGACCTGTCACCATGAGTTAGTAACCCAGTGTCCTTTTTAACCCAGTGGTCACTATCTGCCTTTCCAGCTCCCTGTGGATCATGAGAAGTGAGTCCAGATCCATTCATAGCCCGTGGCTACAGATTACACAGTTCCAATTTCAGTTCCTTTTTTTTTCAGAGTCTTTCATCAGCTATCTTCACTCCCTCCATTTTCAGAACAAGTTTATTGAGGCTGAATTAGGTTATAAAGTGAACCATGATGTAACCAGATCTTGAGATATTTACATAGCAACTGACTCCAGTAATGGGGCTGAATGCTGTACGTAGCCACTGGTTTTGCAGTTGGAAAGAAGGCCCTACAAAATGTGGATGTTATGAAAGTGAATAAAAATCTTTTTATTTCTGCAAGACTATTTGGCAGAAATGTCTTAGAAAATAGGTGACAAGGGGAGACCACTGGATGAACTAAATGTGAGATTTAATATACACGTAACTGGTTCAGTAATACTCAGTGATCTTTGGTACCCCATTACCAGGAGGTATTAGAAAGAGCTCTGAGGTTAAAGTTTGCAAGAAAAACTCTCATGAAAATAGGTGCCTTCAAATCTAAGACCAAACTTTGATTTATCCTCTGGCCTAATCACTAAGTCTCATCCTAAACCTAATCCAGGTTTGGATCTATGTACATGCCCCACCTTCAGCCATAGCAAGATTTGAATGAAACCTGAGGGGGAGCAATGAAAGGGGGAGGAATGAATGTTTTCTCTACAGAAGTATCAGCAACATCTGCACTGAAGAATAAAATGGGCTGTGGGTTGTTCTTGGATTCTGAGTCCAACAGAGGGTAAAGCAGCTCAAGCCTCTGAAACAGGGAGTCTGCATTAAGTCATCTGCTATTCCCTGTCCCTGCCCCATACCACCCCAGAGCTGGCCCTGCCCTTTACTGGGATAAATACTTGAGTCTCAACCCAAACCTCAGTGACTGTGCCAACCAGGTGGGCAAGCATGTGACAAAACCCAGGCCCATCCCTTGCCCCTGTTTATGTTTCTGGGATAAATGTGGCATCTTTTCCAGCGTTTGGAAACTTTTCTCTTCTGCCATGAGGGATGGCTTACGTTATATGGATGAGCTAAAATGGGGCCGAACAAGAAAGCAACCGCAGTTCACAGCTTTGACTCAGGAAAAAGCATAGCTCACCTCTCAGTGTCTGCCTGCTTGTGGGAGTCTTTGTGGGAAAAGGAGAAAGAAAAGGATAATGACACTTTTGTTTCTTCTTAAAGTCTTCCTGCTGCGCTAGCAACTCAGCTGATAAAAATGTGCTTGCAGGCACTCATGCCTTAAGCTGTGGGAGCCCCTGGCACAAGTGCCTCTCACCATGAGGCAGTGGCTGCTGGCGGGCGGTTTGGGTCAGAGGGTGCTGCTCCATGTCACAGCATTTCTGGCTGCAAAATTGCTCTGGGCAACACTGTCCTCCTGCTCAAGGACAGGCGGCTTCATTGTACCCCAGCACTGCTGCTTTCTGCCTTCTCAGCCATCATAAACATCTATCGGGTGATCCACAGGGATTACAAGAACTAAACCGACCTTTGGAGGGAAAGGGAAAGTTGGTTGAAGCAACTTTTCCTTTCTTCTGCCTGTTTGAAGATCACAGGGCAAAACCTGCTGTAAAGAAACTAATTCTCCATTCTGATAAACAATATAAGAAATAATTTAATCTTTCAGTTCTTGGCTATAAAAGCAGTTGCTTCCTGACCTCCACCATGATTTTCATTTGCAATTGGAGGTCCTTCTCTGAGAGAAGCTGAAGGTATGCTGTAGATTAGTACATGAACTGCAAGGTAGCAGGGTGCTTGCTAAATCGAAGATGGTGTGGGGAAGAGAGGACTGTAAGTCCTCTATGAGTTTACTATAAATAAACAGATTACTAGCAACAGTTCTCAAGGTTTACTCCTTGTAAGTAAGCTCCTTGTGCTTGAGTCTTCTCACTCTTCTCCCACTTGTCCCCACCATGTCAGCCTTGTCACTTGGGGACAAGCATTCTGAACTGTGCTTAAGGACAGTGCTTTATCCATGGTCTGCCTTGTTAGCTCCTGATGTGCCAGAGCTGGTGAGAAGTGTGAGCTGGTGAGGGTGGTGGAAAAAGCAAGTACAAGGCAGAGATGATTAAGGCAAAGTATTCCCCGAGCAAGCAAAAAACCACAAAGATACAAAACCTTGCAGAATAATGCTAAGCTGCACTCATTCTCCAATTGTCCTTCAAACTCAGTTATGCTTTGACAATGTGCCTGCAAAAAAAATTTACCATAGTTATGTTCTTGATGTGTTGAAGTCACTTATGGTCTGATGTTCTGACCAGTTCTGCTTCATTATCTTCTCTTATTCCTCTGTCTCATCTCTTGCCTGACCAAATGGGTTTTGAGGAAAGAACGGGACTTTCTCCTTGGTTTTTGTTTGGCATAGTCAAATGAGATCATGATCCACAACTATACCTCCAGGACCCTGGACTCAGAGTAGTAACAGTGCACAGTGCTACCAGGAATATCAGTGACAAGGAGGAAATGAAGAGCTGCACATCCAGCCTGGAATCAGAGAATTCAGGTGGCAGCAAGTAACTGATCTGTCTGCAGCATGTGGTTATATACCAGGAGGCAGTAGGAATCTTCGATGTCCCCAAAACAACAGACCTCAGGTCTTCACTACATCTGAAAGTTTTCTTCAAGAACTTAAACAGACCCTGCTCAGTGCTACTGAGACTACGGAGCAACATTTAGAGTTACTGCTTAGAGTTATGGCATTTACTGGCCTGTTTCAGATGAGCTCAGAGATGTCTGAGCTCTTAAACAGAAGCAAATAACAGAATCATAGAATGGTTTGTGTCGGAAGGATCTTTAAAGGTTATCTAGTCTCAACCCGCCTGTGTGGGCAGGAACACCTTCCACTAGACCAAGTTGCTCAAAGTCCCATCCAACCTGGCCTTGGACGCTTCCAGGGAGGGGGCAGCCACAGCTTCTCTGGGCAATCTGTGCCGGTGTCTCACCACCCTCACAGGAAATCTTACTTCTCTCAAGAAAAGAATGTAAGTTAAGCACACATCACTTTACAATAAACATCCTTTCCATTGTCAATATTTACTCCAAAGAAAGCTGCTTTGAAACATGAAAGGATTTAAAATTTCTGCAGTAGGTGATAAATATGGTCAGAAATTCATCAGTGCAAGTGCCAAAATGATTGCAGACCTTTGCATGGAGGTGGTGATCTCTAAGATTACTGCTATACTTATCATCCCTTTTACCAGCCATTCAGGCACAACCTTTAGGACTTTTACTAGTAATATCCAAACAGAGATTTCATTCAAACAGGAGATCTTCTCCAGCCCTGCATCAAGTTCAAGCATCTAATATTCCCTGCGGTGTCATGCCCTATGTCCCTTGTCCTTTGTTTCTGCACAGCCACTCACCCTCCCTCCTCGTGAGCAAAGCCAGCCCCAGCAGCAATGTTGCTGCCTTCTGCCTTCCCCTTGTCAGGATTTCAGCAAGGTCCCTCCTGCTCAACTCTTTGATCAACCAGCCATAGTCTTGGTGCAGAAGAGCACTTCAGTCCATATTCTTCTTTACTATTTTATTGAGTAGAAGTCTTGGGAGCTACAACGATATTGCACACTTCTGAATAATGGCCTGAACTGGGGCCTTTGTGTCTGAGCTCAGAGAACCCTGGAGATAGTCACCTTCATGATGATTATATCAAGCTGTAAAACCTTCCTTCCTGTCCAGTTCCCTGCATGAAAGACTCAATTTCATCAGAGCTAATAATTCATAGGAGCCAGAGCAAGTGTGCACTGGTGGGGATACCTAAGGTGGATCTCTGGACAAACATCAGTGCTACTTTCTTTCCTCCTCTTCCCAGCTACTTCTGAGAACTTCGCTTTACAGCAGATCTAGAATTCCCCTCAGTCTTGCAGCCAGAAGCACAGAGGAGGTCCCGCATCTGTGCAAGCCCCTTCACACTTCCAGGGAATCTCCCTGGAGCATGACCAGGCACACATATGCAGTCAGGTGTGAAATTCAGGAGGTACATCTGGGTGGTGCAGGGACCTTGTCATTGTGGAAGTCTGCTTCCTACTCAAACATCTGCAGGATCGGGGCCCTTCAAGTGCAGGGGAGATTAGGATCAGGTTCTGTGTGGTATTGCTTGGAGGCTTGTGCCCAATTCCAGTCGCACCTACTGTTGGGAGCTATGCACTCACCGAAGGGAAATGCTTCTCTTGGAATGAGCTCATGCTGCTGTGCTGCTGTTCTGCACATGTCAGCAGATTTGTGTACTCTTGTATTTGCAGATGGATGAATTATCCCTTGGCAGATGCTTGGTTTCACCCTTCTCTATGCATACATGTATTTAAAGTAAATGTAAAAGCATATTCATTGTAAGGTTTTCCATCATGTTCTTATTGATTTAGGTGAATAAGAAAAGATGTATGCCAGTTGTCAGCCCCATCAAATCATTCTTCTGTGCAGGAGCAATAAAAGGGACCAGGTTCTCCAGCCCTGTAATTCTCTGAAGAGATCAGAGGCAAAGCTGGTGTCATAGAATGCTAAATAATCACAGTGTTTCTATTATATAAATCTCTTTTTTGTGTGTGTAAATCTAACAATTATTGATAATTTTTTTTAATATTCTGCATAAAAGAAGCACAAATAAGATTGATTGTCTTCCAAGGATGGCTGTAGGTAAAGGCAAACACAATTATCATGTTTAAATCCTACCTCATTCTTAATACTGCTTGTTTGTGTAACTTGAGCAAGGATAAGTTACTTGAGTTATTTATCACAGGCTATAAACATATTTTTAAATATTAATGTATGTATTTATTAGTGTGTATAGGATGGGACCATTTCTGGAGCCTGTGTTTGCCCCCCCCTTTGCCTGCAGCCTGACTTCATGCTACCTAGGCATGTAGGGGATCCTTGCTCCTCTTTTGTGCTCTCCTGCTCTGCCCAGGGTTGTGGGGGAGTGGAGACTTGTCCTGTGCCCATGGGACACACTGACCCACCTCAGGGGAGCTCAGCATCCTCTGCTGCAAGCAGGCATGGTTCGGGGGGCAGGACACCCTGGCAGTGGCACGGGCATCAGGGACAAGGGTGTGCCTGTAGCCTTACTGCTGGGTGCTACACTCTGTTAGGTCCATTTGCTAGCAGGGCTGAGCTGTGGTTGTAGAGCCATGGGCCATGGGCCCCTGAGGCAGCTGCAGGGTGCGTGCAGGGTGTCCGGCTGCACCCCAGCCCTGAGCAGGCAGAATGCAGAGCACACACCCAGGAGTGTCTCCCTGAGCCTATTAAACTGTTTAACAGGGGAAAAGAAAAGCCTTTAAAGCATGATGCACTACTGACAGATTAATCCACCCAACGTCATAAAAGAAAAATGGCATATAAAATACAACACGTTGTTAAGTGCAATTGAAGTATTAAGTAATAAGCATCAAAATACAGGATGAAATTTGTTCCTGTGTGCAGGGTAATCTGGGACTGGCAAGGGGGCTGGGAAGAGATTTTGCCCAGGTCTTTGGGAGGGAGAACTTCACCCCTGAAAAGTCCCTCAGGACAGTGGTGCCCATCCTCTTGTCACTGAGCTGTGACATAGCACCAACTCTGATAAAAATGTTTTTTGCAGCAAAGTGGGCAGATCTGTGGTGTAGACAAATGTACAGAGCAACACATTCTGCCAGGGTCCAGTCCCTAGTGCCTTTATCTGAGAAGCTCCTGAACTCATTTTCTCCCCAGCTAACAGCATCACTCAAGCTGTGATACCTGCCCTGAGCAGCCCTGCACCTCACAACCCTCACCCACAGGGAAGGGGCCCCCTGAGCTTGGTGCCCTGCAAACACCCAGCAAAGGACTTACACCAGCACTGGAAGAGCAACTTTTTGGATCTTCTGGCTTCCCTGTCCCTTTAATTGCACAAGTACAGTTTCTTCATGGGGAAAAGACCAATCAGGCAAAAGACCATCTCTTTTCTTTTTCTTTTTCTTTTTTTTTTTTTTTTTGCCAGGGAAGAAGAGGAAATCCTTAGGCCTGCTGCTTCTGCCATGCAAATAACTTGAAGAAGCTGCAGTTTGAGAGGAGAGAAATGAGGGAGATTCAGAGAAACAGTCTCATGCAGAATTTATGAATGCAAAAATCTCTGGCTGCTAGTAGGGTGTTCTCATCTAAATATATATTGATGGGTACATAGTACATGTAAATATACTAGCTAATAACAGCTACAGGTCTTTGCATTTATAAATGGATGTGGTTTACAGCTTAGAGAGACGAAGAGGCTCTGGGTCTCTGTATTAGTCACACAGCTGAAGCCTCTGCGGAAGATGATGGTGCAGGAAACATGGTTATACAGTTGTAGTGACCAAGAAAAGCAACCCTTTCCGAGACAGACAGACCACTTTTGCCTAAGCACCACTATCTCACGCAAGCAGCATTGTCAGCTGTGTTCATCTAATGTCTTTGCTGCATTTTCCAGTCTCCTGGGAAGTCTGGCATTGTAGAAAAGTAAACCTGAGTGCTTTTTCTTCTTGTGACTCAAGTTCTCCTTTGTCTTGCTCAATTATATGGTGAAAAGAAATTGAAAACATTCAGGACTCATCACTAAATCTCAGTCACTGAAAATTTAAGTGCTGATTTCATCCCAGCTACAGGAACAACTTCTTTCATCAGTACCTGCAAGAGCCCCTCAACATTCCTGTACCAAGTCAGGGTACTGGGTGGCATAAATTGCCCTGTGGATTTTGTGTAACTGATGATGGTGCATTTGGCAGTGAGAATCCAGCTGAGTCTTGGGACTCTAAGCCAAGTGTTCTGGAAAAGTGTTAGCAGATGACACCACTTGTAAATGTAAACCCAAGCAAACAGGCTGGTGAAGTCACTGAAACCTCTTCAGAGTGAACACTTCTGAAACCTTACAGCACTATTTTTAGAGCTCTATCCTAGATAAGGGTTGTTTTTGTTTTACTGATTCTTGTTAAAGACACGCATTTTCCCTTCCCTAAGAAAATTCTATTTCACCTTTTTTTTCCTGAAAGTCTTCAGGCAAGTAGGCAAAAGATCAAAAAGGCTACATCTCACAAAATAAAATAAATTTGACTCTTTTTTAAAAAATTTTGATTCTAAGAGATGTCTACTCCAGTTTCTGGGTGCCCCAGAAAATACTAAAAACAGAGGCTGGTATTTTCAGAAGCACTCTGTATTGCCCATCAAGTTGCAACTGATGACAATTACTCGCACTTTTTAGCTTTCTGCTCTTGATTCTTTATGTCTCCTCTGATTTCAGAAGCAAGCAGGGAGTGATCCAGCTCCTTCTCAATACCATTCCCATATGCCTCTCCTTTCTGCAGCATTTCTGCTGGAGGAATTCAACACCTTTCAGTGGACACTGGTGAAATGAGACTGTGTCAAGCCCGTCCTGGTGCTGCGCTTGCTTGCTCTTTCCCACGGCCATTTGATAAAACCATTTGCCAAGAAGAAGGCCCTTCCTGATGGGCTTGGCATGCTTACCAGGGATCTCCGAGTCATTGCCAGCCCTCTGCCCACACGCTGCTGGCAGCACTGCAGGATGCTCCAGTCTGGACCTGCCCAGCTGGCACTCAGATGGTCAACACACTGCTGCCTGCAAACAAATCCCCTGCCCAGTGCCCTGGGCAAAGAGCTGCCAAGGGCAGAGGCTCCTCTGCCTTCCCCCATGCTGTGCTCTCTGACCCTTCCCACCACATCATCTCCTGGCTTCTCAGTGACATCCTGCGAGAAGCAAAAATGGGCTCACAGAGGGATTTTTCAGGATGGTCCCAATGGGGAGAGTAGGATGTCCCTGGCACAGGGCTGTCCTCTGGCAGGATAGGAGTGCTGAGGTGAACAGATGCAGCTGTGAGGACCATGAGAGCAGCTTCAGTGACAATTGTTGAACTCTGAACAAACTCCTCTGAACATCTCCTTCAGACCTGAGAAGAACGGTGAAGATAGGGACCATGGTAAATCTCACTTGATATAAAACAAAGCCTCAGCAAGGAAACACCAGTTTTGCTGATAGTGACAAGTTGTGTGGTGTGATCACTGGAAGGAAGGGATGTCATCCATAGGGACCTTGACAGGCTTGAGAGGTGGTCCCATCTCAGCCTCGTGAAGTTCAATAGGACCAACTGCAAGGTCCTGCACCTGGGTCAGGGCAACGTCGAGCACAAATACAGGCTGGGCAGAGAATGGATTGACAGCAGCCCTGAGGAGAAAGACTTGGGGGTGCTGGTTGATGAGAAGCTCAACATGAGCAAGCAATATCTGAAAGCCAACTGTATCCTGGGCTGCACCAAAAGAACCATAACCAGCAGGCTGAGGGAGATGATTCTTACCCTCCACCCTTCTCTTCTGAGACCACCCCTGGAGTACTGTGTTCAGTTCTGGAGCCCCCAACACAGGAAGAGCATGGACCTTCTGAAGTGAATCCACAGGAGGGCCACTAAGATGATCAGAGGACTGGAGCACTTCTCCTACAAGGAAAGGCTAAGAAAGCTGAGGTTGTTCAGCCTGGAGAAGAGAAGGCTCAGGGAAGACCTTATAGCAGCCTTCCAGTTCCTGAAGGGGGTCTACAGGAAAGATGGGGAGGGACTTTTTACCAAGGCATGTAGTAGTAGGATGAGGGGTAATGGTTTTAAACTGGAAGAGAGTAGATTTGGGTTAGACACAAGGAAGAAATTATTTATGGTGAGGGTGGTGAGACACTGGAACAGGTTGCCCAGTGAAATTGTGTCTGCCTCCTCCCTGAAAGTGTTGAAGGTCAGGTTGAATGGGTCTTTGAACTACTTGGTCTAGTGTGAGGTGTCCCTTCCCATGGCATGGGGGTTGGAACTAGGTGATCTTTAAGGTCCCTTCAAGATCAAACCATTCTATAATTCTATGCCCATCCCACCCTCTAACTCTTGATTTTCATGGTGTCCTATGTGCTGGCTCTGCACCCCCTCCTTTCCCCAAAATGATGGGCTCTAAGGCTAAAGAGCAGAAAAAGGGATTTACTATGTGTGGATACAGAAAGAGATTTGTGCTTCTTCATACAACACCCCTCTTTAAAGAGGAAGTTTCAATGGATTGACCCTTATTTTGATTGCCTTGACAGGGGCAGGGAAGAATACAAGTTATGAATCAGCTGGCAGGCCTGTGAATGCAGAAAGGGTGGGATATGGTGACTCATCAGCACAACATATTTCTCAGCTCTTCTGTAATCAATCTTTTTGCCTCTTTCAGGCTTGACAATGACTCATTCTTTGACATGCCTTTAAAGAGCTGCTTTGTGCATTGCCTGCCAGCCTCCCTGGTGCTCTTCAGTTTATCTGTTGAGTAGTGCCAGCAGAGCTTAAGAAATGCCATACCTGATTGCTGCAGGACGGCTTCAAGAAATAGAACAAGTTGTTCCAGTGATAATGTAGGTAGGGAGAACAATGGCTCCAAGGTTCAAGGGACATGGGCTTGAAAAGTGCTTGGCAAAGTTTGAATGAATTTGTAAAAATGTTCATAAAGCATCCTCCCCTTGAGCAGAGGGGAGAGGAAGCCAGAGAACAATGTGTCTCCTCACAAGTTCTGTGGCCCAAGAGGCTCTGCCTCCTTCTCCACAAACCCTTGCTGCCCATCTCTGGCCTCTGGGCATCCTGCAGCACCTGCTCTTGGTGACTCCTGTTGGTTGGTGGTCTTGGCATCCCCTCCAGTTTCTGGCTGGGCTCTGCTCAGTCACTGACGTGCAGGCTGGTTCTTTGGGCAGTGCTTGTTATTGATTCTTTCTGTTCTGTGCTAGGCTGGGCTGTCACTGGCTTCTTTGACCTTCAGGAGGTCTACTCAGTATTGACAACAGCATTAAGCAGGTCTGAGACTGAAAATGGCCCATATTGTAATGTAATATGCCATTAATTGGCATAATGGTCTGCTCAATACAGATTTGTCTGGAATAGAGCTAATCCAAGGCTTTCCATCAGTTGAGGCAAAACTGAACTACATCTCCACAGATGATGTCTCAAGTTTTGGCTGCTCTGGCACAGGAAGACACAGTGGAGGTCCAGCCCAAAGGAAGTGATGGGACTCACACATCCCTCCCTGCTGGCTTATTTTCCAAGGACCCCATAGAAGCCAAGGGGGGACATGGCTGCTTGCATGCAATTTTCCCCTTGCCATTCCAAGCTAGCCCTGGGGTAGCCTGGTTTTAAACTCCACATCTGTCTACCCCACAGTGACTATTCCCATAATGGGGCAGATCTCCCTGTTATTCACACAAAATTTGCTTCTCCGTTTTTTCCTGTTTTCTGTGGTTTTCGTCATCTTACTGCAGAGATTTACAGACCTGCCTGAGAGCTGTTTATCTAACTGTTACCTTTACATCCAGGCTGAGATCAGAAAATGAAAAGTGACATCATCCTGTTCTTCAGATCTGCTCTACAAGTGCCACACAGAGGCCAAAATAAATGTTTACCTTTCTTTTCCTCTGGGTAATGTGGCAAAGCCAACATAGCAAAGCTGAATTATTTTCTGACATATACCTCCTGCAGTACCACTTATTTCTTTGTCACTGAAGACAATGAGAGACCCTTTAGAAATGGGATGGCACCTTAGCCAGTTTGCAGAAACGGATGAAGGAAAGAATCCTTTTTTATTGTATTTGTAAATTTGCAAAATGACCTTGGGAGGAGTGTCCTTGTGTGCACTGGTGATGGCCATCATCATATTTCACTAATGCCCTATGGATTTTTGCTGTTCCTGCTGCAGTCACTCGTAAGGATATTGTTTCCCATCTGAATTCTCATCCTCCATGGAAGGGCTTCTCCCTCCAGCCTGTCAGCTCCCCATGATATACCTGGTTGCCATTCTCTTTTTAACTAGTTATTTTTCAACCTATTATAATTAACGTTATCCCTCTTGGTACAAACCAAAAACCTTATTGAAGATCAAGTAGACTAGATCTGCTGCAGTTCCCTAATGTATCATTCATCTAAAAAGACAGCAAATTATTTCTACGCTCTGTGTCTTTAGATTAATCGCTGTAAAATTTTTTCATTTCCATTTACCGGCACGACTTTAATTAGTTTCTCGGTCACACTTTTTCCAAAAGCCTGTTTACTTCTGTGGTCAGACTATTGACTCAAGTTTCCCAGGTGGCTTTTAGTCTGCTCTTCAAAATAAATGCTATGATTGTAACTCTCCAGCCAGAATGTACCAAGCTGGATTTGGTAGCCCAACACCTAGCAGTTCTTTTAAATTGCCAGAAAAATACTCTCAGGTCTCTTTGGTTTGTACACAGCAAAGCCTTTGGATTTTGCCTCCACCACAACTGTGGTAACTTCCATTTACATAGACTCTCCCATTAGACAAGTTGGTTTTGCCCACAGGTTTTATGCTGGTGTCCTAATGAGAAACTCAAGCAAGGTACTCATTTAGTTTTGGAGCCAAACCTGTATTATCTTTCATCTCTACCGCTTTTCACTGCAAAGTAGAACCACTTCCTCTTCCTTGTTCTCTTTTTATTTATAGAGCAGAGGAGTCTTCCATTTGTTTCAGTCAGTCTTACAAGGCTGAAATCAGTTGGATTTTGGCAGTTGCCCAGGCACCATTTTCCTTGCTGATCCATGCTTTCCCCCATGCTTTGTAGGCTTACTGCTGACTCTTAATACCATGTATCTCACCTCAGCTGGCATTATGCTTGACAGGTCTGTGATTTATTCTGACCAAATGTTAAAACTGTCTGTAAAAAAGGAGTACCAGGACAATTTATGTGGCAAGCCAGCATGCTTTGCTGTTCTCTGAAAACAAAAAGACAGCCAGAATAACAATTCTTCTTGCTTAACAGTGCCCACTTGCATACATAAGAACCAGGTTTTGGATATCTTCTTGTTCTTCCTTCTATTGGCAGGTCACTTGCTGTCTCTCTTGTTCTTTCTCTCTGTTTTGCTGGTGTTTGCTGATTTTCTTCAAATTTTTTCCTATTTTCCTACTTGGTGACTCTTTTCTTCTTTGCCTTTATTATTCAGAGGCACATGCCAAACAGATAGACAGGGACAAGAAGGATGTAACACAGTCACACCAAAAAATCTATTGGTATTGAGATCTGGTTAGAAAGAATGACAGCTGTGGAGGCAGATTTAGATGAAAATCACTTCTTCAGATTCTTGTCCTAATTATGTCCTTGTCTTCAAGTCTCCATGGATCCAAAAGATCCATAAGACTTTTGTTACACTTATTATATTAAGCAGCATTTGAATTTAAACACTTCCAGCTTCAATGTTTTCTATCTTTCTTGGGTGACTTCTAAGATTGCCTCAGTAGTTGTCATCAATATTTGCCAAATGAGGTGACTCTCCCTTTTATGGTTTTTGATTACTTTTACTAATGGTTATGATGCTGATAGACTTAATACAGGAAAAAGGTGTTAAAGCTCTATTATGCTACACAAAACTCATTTGTGGAACATAAATGAAGACAAATCCACTTATGACAAAAGTTAGTGAAAAAAAAAGTTAGTAAGCATCAATCTTACTATTCTTCTACTGACTTCAGTGACCACAGGATATATCAGTTTATTGAAAGAGATGCCGTCTCACAAAGGCAATGGTCACACCTCAAGACGTTGAGGGAAGATTGCAAAGGAAGAGCTTTGTTTGGAATAAGGGTATTTTTTGGTGTGGGATGGTGGGCACTTGACAGGCAGAGGTGGGAGGCTGTTGTAGGAAAAACAGAGTGTGTACGATGGTGCCAAGTCAGCAGTGAGACACAAAGCCAAGGGAGTGGTTAAAGGAAACATGGGCAACAGGTGAGTGTGAGAAAACAGGATCAGGCAAGATTGTGTGCCAGTGCTGATCCCATTGACAAGGACATGTTGTCTCAGAATTCAGTATTTGAGTTTAAACTCAGCCTTGAAAAGGAACAAAACAAAAAGTCAGTTCTGAAACACCCGGTTTCATATTTCTCTAAACAGAACCTGGTTATTTTGATTAAACGAGGAGTTTCAACACCCAGGATGCATGAAGAGATCTTACCAAAGCTGCAGGTGGTCTGTCAACTTCCACTTACTTCTTGCCCTTGGCAATCATGGGCCAGCTTTTCACAGGCACTTTAGTGCCAAAAGATGCAAGTGGACAACTACGGAGAGTTTATTACTTAGCAGTAATACAGCAGCTACTTAAATTACTAGGAAATGGCTTCTGAACTTCATTTTAGGCACTCACAATTAAAAACAAATCCTTAAGATTTATTTCATTGCAAATTATGAGTTTTTGAGTTTTGGAATTATACTCCAACAGTGTCTCCAACTAAAAGCTGTGAGGCCCTAGTCTCAAAGAGTAAGACTAAGTTAAATATTATTCCTCAGCTGTCCCTGTATACAAGTTCTCAGGCTGGATATTTTTCCTCTGGGAAGAGGCTATTTTGCTTTGAATGTCACAATCTACCTTAATCCAGATAAACTCTCTCTTGCTGTATGACCTTCAGGACACTCACTTTTAAGTTGGTGTAAAAGATCCTGCAGCTTTTAATGGGGATGTCCTGGTTTGGGCCAGGGTAAAGCTAATTTTCTGTCTTGTAATTTTGCTTTCAGCTAAGCCTCTTGTACGTAGTTGCACAGCAAATTAACAGCAAATTTCTCAGACAGTGTCTGCTTCTAGGACTGATAACACTCGATGTTTATAGTTACTGCTAGAGACTGGTGTGCAGAAACAAGGCCACTTTGCCCTCTGGAAGGAGAAAAGGAGTAAAGAGGTCACACCTGCAAACCCTCCCTTAGGAGGAAGGGACAAGATAAATGACCAATATTGACCAAACAGACTATTCCATCCCATACACATCATACTCAGTATAAATTTGAGGGATCACGAGGGTCAAATCCCTTCCTGCTTTCCCTTCTTCACCTGTCCCTGTTTGCTTTGGCATCCTGGGAGGATTCTCTCCATTCGTCTGCCTGTGGTCCTGATCCGTGCCAGCCTGAATCTGTGTGTTCCTGCCTCCAGCTCCTGACTGCTCCTGACCCCAGGTGGTGATGTGAGAGTTACTGGGGGAAAGGGGGGAGGAACATGGTAAAAATTTTCCTGTATATTTGTATATGTTTAGTAATTTTTCTTTTTTATCACTACTGTTCCATTAAAGCTGTGTAGTTTAGTTTCCAAGCTATAAGTCTCTCTCATTCTCTCTCCTTCCTTTATCAGGGAGGGGAGGGGGATTAATAGAGAGCATCTGTCATTTGGTTTAATTGCTGGGCCAGTGTTAAACCATGACAGGGAACAAGATCAGGCCAGCAACAGCACTCCCACCAGAATGGACCTGCCCAAAAGGGACAGGTGAAAACAGAGGAAAGGCCAACGAATAGCTGAGTGTGAGTCGGTGTACTTCAAGGCAACATTCGATCAGTTTCAGCAAACTTAATAACTGATACCAGAACAATTATGCTTCTCACTGAATAATGAATGATCGATATAAATGACCTGGCACTACTGCTGTACTCAGTGACCAAAAGGCAAAGGTAGGTGGATGACATCTCTTGGATGTCATGGTCAAGGAACAGAAGACAGCAGTTCTGTATCATCTAGATGACACAGGGGTAAATTCCAGTTACCTGGTCTTACTTTAACAGCCAGAGCAGATGGATGACATCTGAGCTTTTTTAAAGTGGGTCTGTGAGGATTTTACCAGCTTACCTTCAAAAGACTTACAGGAAATCTTCAATAGAGCAGGAGCTGAAATAAACCCTATATGATATAAACAATAATATATCTATCATAAAAACAGTAATATTAGAAGGGTTGGACCAGATGGTCCTTGAAGTCCCTTCCAACCTCACATTCTATGATTCCATGATTTTCCATTCTACCTACCTGCCCCATGGAACCCTGTCTTCACGTGGATGCAGGAACCTACTGCTGAATGGCATAACCTGTGGAGGTGCTTTTCATCTAAAAGCAGTTTTAATCTATGCATCTTTCTTCTGTAATCAGAAGGCCTGAAGCCACACAATGTCCACAAAGAAGTGCTTTATTTGCATCACTATATGAATATTACCTATGGCATATATTCAATTTCTCTAATCTGCCAGAAACATCAATACCTTGAAGGCAAACTCAGATAGGAAATGGGTCATTCACCCACCCTTCTGGCTTGATGATAATAATACTTAGCACTTATTTAATTCTTTCCACGCATTAAACAATATATCAATCCTCACTACATGACAGTAAAACAAACAAACACCCTAGTTTTACAGATGGAGAAACTAAGAAAAGGAGTGCAGGGCTTTTCCCAACAAAGCTGCTGGTGATTCTGCAATTAGCATTCCTATTCCCCTGGTCCCATGTGAATTTGGGGGCTTACAGAAGTCTCAAAAGCATTAGTTACTCAGAGATGGTGCTCACACTGGGAGAAAAGCCATTCCACAGTCATGGTTAGCACTGACACTGCACTGAAGGGGGTTATAAGTAATCTATACTCTTAATAAAGTCACCTGTCACCAGTAATTCATTGTCTATTTTCCACAGAGGGGAATCAGGGGCAAAATAGTTAAATGACCTATGCTGTATCCCAGAGAGGCTCAGTATCTAAAGCAGAAAAGCTCAGAGGCTTGTCCATTCTTCTGGCAACCAAATACTGAAAGAAGTCCCTACACACTCCAGACTGTTCTTTAAAACCTATTATTTTTGAAGGATTTTTCTTGAGCTTGTTTCATAGCAGTTCATATAAGGGGTAACCTGCTAGAGGCTGATGTACCACACACAACTCACCTCCAGATAGGAGACAGCAGAGTGTGTGTGAGTGTAGTTTGTACATATACTGAGATCTTCTGCAGGGTGTCTCCAGCCAGACATCAGCACCACTGTTATAATGCACCAGAAATCCCCTTGTTCTGGCTGTGCCATGCCCCAGGGCTCAGCTCTCTCAGCCTGCTGTGGTTCCTGCTCCTCTGAGGCTTTCTTGGGCAAAGCAGCCAGCTGAGGGCTCTCTGTTCTGACCTTGATGTTGCTTATTTTCCATGTGTCTTCTGGGATAACCTCACCCAACCAAGGACCCCCAGGGCTGCTTGTGGCATTTCTTTTGCACCACCCAAAAAGGCAAGCAGCATCTTCCCCCCTGAGAAACTGCAGTCCCACAGACCTCAGTTCTCCTGGAGCTTCTTTTGTCTCTGCTCTCTATGCAGTGACCCTGTTCTTGGTTTCTGGCAAGCCAGGCACTGCTGTTCAGTTTTAGTGAAGCAAAGCATCAGTAGATGAGAACTGAAAGAAAGTCCTTTGCTGTGACAAATTGGGCTTTTTTTTTACCACAAAGGTAAAACAATCGTTTCTACTCATAGCAACTGCTCACAAGTGAGAAGTAAATGTTCAGAGAGCAGCTTCCTACACTTGTCCCTCTGCAATGAAGTTATCCCTGACTCAAATTCCCAGATGTTCATTGGTCTCCTCAAGATACATCTCCCTAAAATCTACCTCCTGCTTCCACACAGATGAATTTCTATATTCCTGTTAGTTCTCTGGCCCTTTCACCATGTGATGAAGTTTATTTCAGAGTTCAGCTAATATATGGCATACTTGTGTTTCCTTCCAAACTGACAACTTCCATTTCCTAACTCTCAAGCATTCCCACATTTCTTCATTTGTCTGCCTTCTGACCACTCCTCTTTGTCTTGCTACAGCTGTTTCCTGTGAGTTTGATAGGTTTTCCACCACCTTGTTGGACTGGGGATAATTGTGCTTGGTGTTTTCATGTCAAAGTCCGTATTTCAGAGCAATGTGCTTCAAGATACCACTTAGCAAAAATAGATTTGCTGTGCAGGATCACCTGGTTGAGTGCATATCTTCTTTAATCAGAAGACAAAAGTTTCTACCACAGCCTTGTTTTAGGGACTCCATCTTCTTGCATAGATGACATGGGCCCTATCATTCAGCTGGTCTGTGTTTTTGACAATGGAAACTTTCCTCAGCACTTCAATTTGCCCTTCTTTTAGGGCTAGGAAAAACATCTGAGGCTTTTTCTGTCCTCACATAACTTTCATATATATTTTTAATAAGTCTTTCACAATTACTTAAGAAGTTTCTATATGAGTGTCTTTCAATAAAATGCCACCTAACCTTGAGAATCGTTCCTTAAGTTAATAATAGAGCTGCAGAGGATTAGGATATGGCAGAGGAAAGCTATTGTACCATGGCTGTTTTTTTCACAGACCTAGTCAATTTTGGGTCCATCCCTTTTTATCAAGAGTGTTGTTACTATGCATGTGTGGCACAGGCTGGTCACCTGCAGGAAGCAACTTCACTTTTTCCCATCCTGACATTCACTGTTTCATTTGTAGATGAAATAAGTGCAGCTTCCACCAGAGTCAGTCCAGTCACACCCCAGAGTGAAGAACTGCCAGCCACCTTGAAAGCTCAAGGAAGAAATGACTGAATCATGACTTTAGCCTCCTGGAGAATCTCATAGAGAGCCGTAGAAGAGGCACATACCCTAAGAGCAGCCTCACAGCCCTTTGGGAGAGCTGAGCATGCTTCCTTATCTGCACAGAGCCAGGACAGTCTCCCACCCCGTGGCAGCTCCATGATACAACTCTTGCAACAGAAATGCAGCTCTCCTGCCAGGGCTGCAGAGGAGGCTTGGTGCAGCTACTCAGCCTTCTGTTTTCAGAACACTTCCTGAGACAACCAGTCTCTCCATGTCAAAGTGGCAATGAGCAAGTCTTGCAATTTTGGGGATGAATTGAAGGGGAGAGAGGGACGGGCAGATGCCACAACACAGTTGACACATGGGATCACCATGTTGCATCACACAAGTTTAAAATAAGGTAATTTTTTCTACCTGTTCTGTTATGAGCCATAGAACTCCTTTGTTTTGCTTAGGAGGGAATCTCCATTGTTGTTTCACTATGCTGCACTGAACTATATTAGTGTGCAAATAATTATAGAGATTAATCATCAGACAGTGTTATCAGATGAACAGCATGACATAGATGAGCATATGCTAACCCCTGGTTCATGCTTTGGCAGGCTGAGGAAATGACTCTTGGGTGGCTGAGCCAAGCTCTCAGGCTGGGTGGCCTACGTCTCTGGGTGACCTTGATCTTTGCTTATGTTGCATCTATTTGGTTTTAAACACATGAAATATCTCAGCAGTCCTAAAAACTATGTCATCTCATACAGTGTTTTTTTCCAAACAAAGTTCCGCTAGGAAAAACCCCATTAGGGACTTTTTAGGATGTCAGATAGTGATAGGACTAGTGGGAATGGATTCAAACTAGAGGAGGGTAGATTTAGATTAGTTGTTAGGAAGAATTTCTTCACCACAAGGGTGATGAGGCACTGGAACAGGTTGCCCAGAGAGGTGGTAGAAGCCCCATCCCTGGAATTTTATAAGGCCAGGCTGGACACGGCTCTGAGCAACTTGATCTAGTGGGAGGTCTCCCTGCCCATGGCAGGGGTGACGGAACTAGATGATCTTAAAGGTCCCTTCCAAGCTTGAAAATTCTATTATTCTGTGAAATAAAGTGCTGCTACACCCAGCATCACCGAGCGCACAGCTCTGCTGCTGCACCTCTCATATATGTGTATTTGGTAACAGATTTTGGATATTAAGGCTATGATTTGACTACCACACCACACGCTGATTTGCAAAGTAGAATGATCTCATACAGCTGGACCAGCCTGAGCACTGACGAGGGGACACTAACATCCAGGGCCATCCAACACATCTGTATGTCTTAGACAAGCTCTACTAGTGTCTCAGGTTCTACTCTGTCCTTTAGACAGAGATGTTACTCCTCCGTGGGATCTGAGTTATACGTAGGCAACTCAGCAGCCATCTTGGGCCAAGATGAACAAAGGGGACATGCTGTTTGTGCACTGGTATCTTAAGCAGCTGTTGTAACCATATTTCACTGAACTTGTAAGGTTAGCAGGATCCAATTGTCCAAAATGCCAAAAGTGACTTCTCTTACCTTCATGTGAAGAACACACCTGCATTCCTGAGAAGGCCCATGTGTGCCAGATCAAAGATCCATCTATCTCAGGATCTTTTCCCTTCCTGGCAAAAAAGAGATGCCAGAGAAGAGTATAAAAGGACAGGCTTATAATACTGCTGCTCCAGGATGTTCTACCAGCCTTCATGGATATCCTGGAGCAGAGACTGCGGTTTTGTATTTAATAACTATCAATGGATATTTTTTCCATGAATTTGAGCTCATGTAAACATTGAGCACCTACCACCCCTGGTGCCTCTGGGTCCCACACCTTCACGTCCTCCCTGGGAGCACAACCGTCTTCTTTCCTTCACACTGACCTTGCCATCTGGGAGTTTCATTTGGCATCCCCCAGTTCCATTATTGGAAGACATAATGGTCCTCTAGGTGCTTTCTTCCAACTACTCATGATTTTGTGGACTTGTAAGGTTTTCTCCTTCTCTTTTTCCAGTCTATTCTACCTTCTGGACAACAGCCATTCCTTACCTCTGATCAGCCCTGTAGCCCTTTCTGTATTTTTCCAGTACTGCTGGACACAGGGATGTTAGAAAAACCATACAGAGGAAAGAACAGTCCCAGTTATGGACATCTGTCAGAGCTAGAGGAGCAAACAGACTGGTCATGTCCTCATGCTGAGGGACAACCTCACCCTTGACACCTGACCCTCTCCCCTGATGATCCAGGCTCATATTTGACCTGTCAGCAGATCACTGCCATGGCCTCTTTCAATCTGCCAGTGTCCCATGTCAGGCCAGCTGTCACTGCCTGAAGGCCAGAGATTGATGGTCAGTGCCATAGTTGCAGGGGGATGCTTTACCTGAGATTCACTGAAAAATCATCAAACCCAAGATAATTTGAATGAGGTGTTTTGGAAGGTGCAGTGATAAAGTTTTCAGAGGGAAAAACAGAGAATTTTCAACCTAAAGCTACTGATGAAGACAAGCCAAAGGACCCCACGGTGCTAAGAGACTGGACAATAGCTTGGCCAGCAAAATTTAGTGCTGACTGAAGGAAAGTGGCACTCATAGAAATGTCAGCTCTAACTATACACATGCAGCAGGAGGCTCAGCTTTCCCACAAAGAAAACATAACTTGAAGTCATTGTTGGTAGCTCTCTGAAAATGTTATCTCAGTGCTTGGTAAGCATGCAGTCATAGTCACCTGTAGGGAAAAGATTGTGCAGGACCAGGAAGCTTCCCCAGAAAGATTACAGACATGAACATAGGTATGGCCTATATTTGCCCATGGGGAAAGGTTAAATGGTGCTGGAAAACAGAGATTTCTGAAAGGATAATCTTGTGGAGCAGATAGATTAAGAGCAAGTATTGAGCAAGTCTTCTCGTAAGGTGAGAACTAAGGGGCACCTGGAGAAATCATTGTGCAGCAGGTTCAGACCAAACAAAAGCACATTATTACCCACTGACTAATTGCATAATGGAATTCATCACCACAGGCTTCTACAGAGCCCAAAGCAGGGTTCAACACAGGGATTTAAAGTTTGCAGTGTGTGAGAGACAAATTCATGAGGGACAGATCCACCCACGCCATTGGGTCAAATGTCTCAAGGTCTGAAAGAGTGAGTTCCTAAAACACTGACTGCTACTGAGATGTCCTGTGTATGTCCTCTGGACCCTAAACTCTTCACCTGAGCAGTCACTTGTGGCTAGATGGCTCTCAGCTCTGACAGCCAAAGGCATTTTTTAGCACTTTGTGCTCAACAAAGCAGGATTTTAATGAATGCTTTACTAGTTCTAGTAAAAAACACTGCAAAGAAAATTTCCTCTAGAGCTTTGCTCCTTCTTGCCTTGCACCAGGCATCTTCAGGTGAACTCCTCTGTACCCTGCTCAGCATCACCAGCACAACTTTGCATGATGAAAAACACAAGCAAATGAATGTACACAGCTTTTCTCTAAAGCCAGCAGCAGCTACCTGTGCCAGAGCTGGTTTCTGTGTTGTCTTTTCATGAATGCACACAAGTGAAGAAATGATTGCGTGTACAGCAACAGGTTTGTGGCCAAGTAAGCCCCACTCATAACCAGACAGCCCAGAGGAAGGCAAGGTGGGGTGGAGCAGAAGCCTGCATGCCGCAGGGAGACAGCAGGAGCCTGGAGTTCCTGTCTTGAGAGCTGCTGAGGCAAGTAACCACAGAGGCTTTAACACTCTCTGCTTGCTTTTGGAGAACAGAGAAGATGCCAAAACACTGCAGTGGTCTGTGTGCTGCCCCGTAACTCCAGCTTCTGGTACTGCTGGAACCACCTTCCCATGGCTATCCCACACCTTCACTTTGGAAAAGCCACAGCCTGGTAAACTTGAGAGCTGATGGGTGACAGAAAGGAATCTATGAGAGAGTTTAGGCACCTGCAACCTCTGCTCTACCTAAGCACCAAGGGAATCCTCTGGTGTTCTCCTGGCTGGATTTTGAGTGGATGTGTGAGTTTATCCTGGTGTACAAACCACACAGGTGCAGTGGGCAATGAGGAAATCTTCATGAACTGTGCAGAAGAGAAGCAGCTTTGGTGTTACCTCTGAAGAGCAATGCTGCAGAGAGAGGGCTTTCTTTGTCCCAGCCCCTGTGTCCATACTTAGCAGCTAGTCAGAATCACTAACATAATCCCTGCTGAGATTTTGACCCAGGCCATCTTGTCTTTTCCCAAGTGTTACTTGGGAGTTTACATGAGGGATCATACCCAACAGGCAGTTAGGATGTGGCCACTGTGGTTTGGAAAGTAAGAGACTTAGCAAGGAGGCTGTGGTATGTCCGTGCCAGGCAGCTCCAGTGGTAGAGGCCAGACCTTGGCCTGTCTAATTTCTTTGAATAGATTTATCCCAGGAGCTCCAGCCTCCTTTGGCACTTGAGCTAATCCATCATGCGTCATTCCGTTTTTCCCTGTCATTCATCATGCAAGGAGCAGTGCTGCCAGTCACGCCTGTTGAGATATGTTTGCTTGTTGCTGTGCTGTACCAATCCGTGTGTGTCATGGAAAGCCTTGACCTTCCTTATTTAGTTTTTCTAAATGCTTCATTTACACTTGTGTGCATTGCTTTTTCCTGCTTGACATTGAAGGTCCTCGTTTCCACACTGAGCTTCTTTGTGCTAAGATTTCCTGCCTTTTTGCTGAGTAGTTTTGAATTCATTCAACAAATCAATAATCTTCCCAGAACTTAATCACCACAGCTCCCTCCCTGCCCCGTCCTCCACCTCCCAACTTTGCTTCTGCCTTTTTCCCTAGCACTTACTTTTCCACAGTGCTTCAGCAACAGCTTGTCTGGAATTTTGGTGGAATATACAATTACTGAGCTGTTCGTGACCGATTAAGACAGATTAAGTGGAGCATCCCTTTAAAGAGTGCTTCTGGCCAGTCCCTAAACAATCATTTGACCTGGCAAATCACACTTGTATTGCAGTCAGCTCATCATTTTCCCCAAGCAGCCTTTTGAGGCCAGGGCTGGGACCAGATAGACAGTATCCAGCTCCAAGTGTGACATGTCAGATATCAGCCAGGTGAGGAAAGCCTTGCAGAGCTTTGCTGGAGTGACCCACCTCCTGGTGGCTGTTTCCAGGGATGGACACTGGCTTCTTCAGTCTTCCCTAGCCTCCTTCAAAAAATCCTCTACTTCCAGGAATCCACAAAGTGAACTGGAAAAAAAAAAACTCAGGCAGGTTCCTGAGACTAAGCATGTTTCATCAGTCCCTCACTAAAACAAATACATTTACACAGGTCAGTCTTTTCTGACTGTGCACACACCACCAAGAATCATAGAAACCTAGAATGGTTTGTGTTGGAAAGGACCTTAAAGATCATCAGTTCCAAACCCCCTGCATGGGCAGGGACGCCTCCCCCTAGACCATGTTGCCCAAAGACTCATGCAGCCTGGTCTTGAACACTTCCAGGGACAGAACATCAACAGCTTCTTTGGGCAACTTGTTCCCGTGTCTCAATACCCTCATAGTAAAGAATTTCTTCCTTATATCTAATCTTAATCTATCCTCTCCCAGTTTAAAGCCATTACCTCTTGTCCTATCACCATGTGCCCTCTTGTAAAAAGTGCACCCCAGCTTTTCTGTAGGGACCTTTCAGGTACTTGAAGGCTGCTGCTGTAAGTTCTCCATGGAGTCTTTTCCAGGATGAACAACCCCAACTCTCTCAGCCTGTCTTCGTTGGACAGGTGCTCCAGCCCTCTGCTCACCTTTGTGGAGCTCCTCTGAACTCACTTCAGAACAGACTTCCCAATTGAAAACATAAAATGACAAACATTTCTCAGAGTATTTATTTTCCTTCAGAGCAACAAATGCTTCTCCCCAAATCAAGTGCCAAAGGATGTATTTTTTCAGAGTCCACCCATGTTATTCAAGTAGCAAATCCTCCTCCTTTATCAGACTTCTTTCCACTTTGACTTAAAAGGGGAAATAGGCCCTTAGCCAAAGGTTAGATCTAAACCCAGATCTACAGAACAGTGCTGTTTCCATCTTTGTTTGTATTTGGGCCTGTCTGGCTTCCTAGGGTGAAACTCCTCTTCCAGATCTGCACAGCAAACACCAGCTTTGCTATTGTGTTCTCTGCTCTCCCTTTGGCAAATGACTCTGGAAATCAACACATCAAGGGAGATCAGTCCAAACTGCCATGGGAAACTGGCTATTTTTCTAAAATACATGATACAGATCAACCACAGGTTACTGCCTAGATTACTAGTTTGTGGTACTCATGAGATCAGACTAGGTGATCATAAAGGTGCCTCTGGCTTTTGAATCTATCATCCTAAATAATGCATTAATGAAGTAACATGGAACAAAGCCACATTTGTTCATGTGTAAGGCACGTTAATGATGTTCCTTTCAAAGATGGGTAAATGGAGCAGTGGATTGATGCACTGAATTTCACCTCTGGGGACTCTGACTTTGGTTACAAGACAAATGAGCTTGATAACATCAAGTAAATACTCAATGGATATTCGTCTCCATCCCCAAAACCGCCATGCAATTTGGCAGGAGCAGCAGTCTGTGCTCACGAGACGTCTAGAGGTGCTCAGGGCATTGGCAGTCCTCTGGGAGGAAGCATCTGACTGTGCTGATCCTGGCATTAGCCACGTTCTCACCCTCTCACTTCCCCCAGCACCAGCCACACACTGCTCCCCAGAATCACTGCAAAGAAAACACGAAATTAAAGCTGAGAGAAGGAGGGAAAGATGCTTATTTGGCTTCCCGGAGTGAGCTAATGCTGAGGATTGGCTGCACTGCATACTGTATAGGCTTTGATGCATTATTAGAATTGTGAAAACTTTAGGGGTTTCAAGGAAAAGATTTCTCTCCAGGCGAAAGATCAAAGCAAAAGCTGAATAATATTGGGTTACAGAGCAGGGGACTTTCAAATGGCTGGTCTTGACTGTTTATGTATCTAGAAATGTTGTGATAGGAGCAGCTCTTTTTTACAAGGCCCAGTAACAACAGCATAAATCAGGCATTAATGAGGAGTCGACAGCAATTTATCTATTTTTTCAAAAGACTTCCACTGGAGCTTGTTTTTAGGAAAGGAAAAAAGGAGTTCTGTTTTTAATAGCATAAAAATAGTTGTCCAGGAGGCGCCAATGTATATTTGTCCCAAAGCATAACAATGTCTGATATAAAACAACAGCTGTGAAGCAGCTGATAAAGCTACATGTGAGGATGTTTCGATGCAGAGCTGCTAGACACAGCTCAGAGTGAATCCTCTCCCTGTTTGACAGGTTTTAAACTCCTTGCATAATATTCATGCTCAAAAAAGAGAGAACTGAACTTTCTGTGAAAAGTCAGAGGTGTGGAAAATTTGCCTGCAAAGTGTGTCCCTGTTAGATGGAGTGTCTTGGGGATAGAAATTATCACTGTGGCAGCCTGAAATTGGTTATGAAGCAGCAGTGCTCAGAGTGAGAGGACAGCAGGAGCACAGACTAGGGGACTAGGCATACAGGGACAGATAATTTCACCGTTTTAAAGTCCTGCATTCAGTCTGAACTGTTTGTATATGTTCCCTCTGTTAAGTAAGGCAGAGGGGCAAATACTTCCTGAGAGTAAGTCATCCCATCCTAAGACAGGTGCTTAAGGCAGGGTCTGAACTGCCCAGCAAAGGTGCTTTTTTTTTTAAACTCCCTTGGCCCCTGTAGCCAAGAAAACTCGTGGAGCCAAGACGCCTAATTGCCAGGTGGATAAGACAGAGTGAGATGCATCACCCCCACAGCTAACTTACCTAATCATCATAACTCTTGTTATGTTTCCAGACGGGAAGAACAGCCAAATACTTTCAGTCTTGGATGTGTTTATATGAAGGAATACAACAAGAAAGAACAAAAGTAAGGTCTCCCTCCAGGACACGGCCACAGTTTGTCTCTCTTCTGGAAGACTTCCAGTAAAGAGAGTGAAATGGCTGCTTCCCCATGTTCAGGACTGCCTTGTTTTTCCCCACAAGGTTGAAACACAGCCCTTTGTACAGAGTCCACCTTCCCCATGGATGATATTGCTATCTGAATGACACTGTTCAGGTCCATTTATAAAGCCAAGAAAAAGAAACCTGAAGGTCTGCTTCCTCCACTAATTGCAGACTACCATAATTTCAGGCCAAATTCAACTGCTGCCACAGAGAAGAGATCCAAAAGTAGAGCAGACTCTCCTCTTAATCCAGTCAGGAAGTATAGGTTGTTTTGAGAGTAATTTCTTCAATGCCAGACCTCAAGATCAAAAACATGGTTGAGGAGTATGTAATTAAGTCTCCTTAATTCCAACATCTCCACAAAAAGTGCATTTTGCACCCCTCCACATATAACCAAACTGTTGGGCTCTTAGTAGCAAGCACATCAGGCCTGCCTATGACCCTATAATTTGTGACTATGGTGCAACTGATACCCAACCATCAAAAATCAGTAATCCTACCCTGTAGTTGTAGGAGGGTAATTATGGCTTCCTTAGCAGCCACTTAGCTTAATAGACCTTTATTTCTCCAAGTTGCTTCATTGCACTGAGTTTCTCAGCTCTGCTATGGAGATACATTCTCCTTGGTAGGGAAACTGAACCCAACTGAGGAGTGTGTTGGGCTCCACTAAACAGAAGGCCACAAGCAGAGCTTGCACCTATCAACAAACATCCCTTCAGGGTGAGCAAGGTGGACTCTTAAAAACATCTTCAAATGTATAAAAGGCTGGATGCGTTAGTTCACAATGAGATGGTGTTTACTTGTTTCTTGGCTGAAATTTTGATGTGCAAGGCAAGCAAAGTCAGAATACTTAAGAAATCCATTTCCCAGTGCAAGAGGAGTGTCATGAAAATATTTCTTTACATGTTTATGTGAACAGACATACAAATACATGTATACATATTTGATTAGAATGAGATTCATTCATAAGATACAAGAGGACAGAAAGAGTGTAACTCTATGCAGGACCATACAATGTATGTAGAGATATATTAATCACTATAAATAAACTGAGAGAGAAAGAAGAGATGGAAAATACCATGAGGGAAAAAACAGTAAAGGAGATTCAAGAAAGCCATGGAGTTACTGAACCTGTTAATCTGAGTTCCATCATACAGTCCATGAGGCCAGGACGCTCCTTCTATCAGAGAGAGGAGGGAGAAGTATTGAACACAACAGGCACTGATTCAGATTTAGATCCACCAGGTGCTACAGCAACACCCAAGGTGGTCACTGAGAATGGGTAACTCTCTCTTTCACAGCTCCAGACTTGAACAACTTTGTTGGAGCCAATGGACTTACTCCAGAATTGTACTTGTGTGAGCAGAGATAAAATCTTCTGTGTTATGTATGGGGATATATGTAATCCAAGAATAGGATTTGGACAAAGGAAGCAAAGCAGAAACAAAGGGTGAACGTGCACACTCTGCTTCACACTCTTTGAAATGCTGTGTCTTTTACAAGGGAGTAACCTGACCCACATTTATTCCAGTGTTTTTCTTCCACAATTTACTCCAGAGATTTTCTTTAGACAATAAATAGGAAACACTCTCACATACAGCTGTGCAGGATATCTACTTTACAAGCCTTTTTTCCAGGGTGTGAGCTCGTCCGTTAGGCATCACAGTCATGGAAAACAAAATTCCAAATGTGATGCAGGAAGCAACAATGCTGGCATTCTCATTTAGCATCCATTCAAAACCAAAGTTAAACCTGCATGAAAACAAGATGAATTCCAGGTACTTCCATCCAGGGAAAGCGCATCAACTTAATTGTCATAATAAGCTACTTGGGATAAAATGCAGATCACCTAAAGTTGCTCTGCAGCAGAAGTCTTACAGACTATTCACTGGAAACATATCTGATAACTTGGAAGTTTCTAAGATGATTGTCATGGACATATATGATGAAGAAATGCAGATCTGGACAGAAATGTAGGGAAGGTTGGATATGGTCTCAGGTTTAAGCATTAGAAACTCTTAAAATTTTTCATGGATCTGATTGGGCATTTGTGCTCAAGGGAAGCATACCCATAGCAAGAGCATTAAAATCAGTCTAGAATGCATGTTACCTGCTTTATCTTCTTCTGAGTAGCTGAGTTCTGGGTTCTGTGGCTAGAACAGTTTCTTGGTGAGTGTGAAACCAGGCTTCCAGTATCACTGACTTCTTCTCTCAGAGGAGACTGTCCTGGCCACCAGGCTACTCATTACCTCTGGTGTTCAGAGGGCAGGAAAGAGGTTTATGTATTTATTTATATTTTTATGTTAAAGCTGGGCCACATGCAGCCTGGACTGCAACTCTCCTAAAGTCATGAGATAAATGTGTGAGTCTAACTGTGTTAGACTGGGCTATACCCAGAGACTGATTACACTGCCTTGGAAACATACTTGATATGGATGAACTGGATGTGTTTCCGAGCTGTGCCTACATCTCCATGCAGGCTGGTGGGACAGAAGTGAGTCTGAGTCAGCTGGGTACCTCCCCCTTCTCTGGAAGCCACATAACTCTGCATTTCAGGTACTTGGAGAAGCTTTATATAAGAAAGATTTTTAAAGTGTGAGTCTGCTATGAGAAGCAAGGAGGTGAAAATGGGATGGTAGGTCTCTGAGTTGATTCCCTAAATGCCTCAGATCAGATATGCCTTGCTTGCAGATGAAGATGAGAGGGAGATTCTCCACTCACCTCCACCTTTGAGACAAGTTGGTTGTTGACTCCAGTCATTAATTCTGAAAACAGATATTTATCAAAGAATTATGCTGATAATGCAGTAAAGAACTAAAAATACAAACTAAAATAGAGCATTCTATCTACCAGAACAGGGGCAATCCTCCATGAGTATTAATTAACATGAGTGAGCACTAACAAAAAGCAAATAAGTGCATGCTTCTGTAACACTCTTAACATAGTTGGGGTTTGATGAAAAAAAGGTTATTTTCCTCAGTCATGTTTGCAGGCACACTAGAATTATCCAGTCATTTCAGCAAGTCTTCTTCAGATTAAGCTATGGGTTTTCTTCTCTGTGAGGTCTTCATTCTTTGCAGCATTTCAAGCTCTGCATGTACCCATATCCCCATGCACAGGGCAGATGGAGAACTGTGTCCTGATCTTTAGCTCCTGATCAGGATCTAGAGTCCTGAGCCAGGGAATTTGGGTAGAAGGCAAAGCAGCTTCATTTGAGTTGTGTTAGGTTCATATTTGTTAGCTGCCCTCATGGGACTGCAGCACTTCTGATATGCCCTGTAAAATTCAGGTGTCTTGTTCACCAAATGGACTGTGCTGGCTCATGCACCCAAACATCCCACGCTTTCACCTGCAGGAAGCTACCAATGCTAAGCAGCTTGTATCATCCATGCCTCCTCCTCCTCCCTGCTGAGCACCACCACAATGCCACCATGCCTGTGACCAGGCCAGAACAAGTCCCCACCAACCAGGTCTGAGCCTGGTTTCACTCTGTTACTACAAAAGGATAGGAACAAAACCAGGTAAGAAGAAAATTCTGGCATTCTGTCCTGGCAAGCTCAATGGCCTTATTTATTACTTCATGCTTTTTCTTTCTTCTTCTTGTACAGTCAGTTCAGATCACATTTTGTCTTCCAGAGATAAATCAGAGCCCACAATGGGCTTCAGACCAATTTTGATGAAAGCTGCTTAAACAGAACATGAATTTGCCCCTCTACCTTTGCTCTGATTCAAGGAAACATGCGTGCCCAGATTATTTCACCTGAGGTAGCCAAGCATTAATTAATTACATAAAAGCATTTGTGAACCTGTTAAAACTATCTATTAGATGAGAAGTGCTTGCTGCTATCTCCCCCATCGCTCTAAACGTTTTAATTAATTTGGGGGAATTTACACATGCACATTGTCTGCCAAATTCAACAAAACTTGCTTTATAAACTAATAATAGCATTTGCTTTCACTGTGAAGGAGTTGTGCAAGCTCTGTATGTGCTTGCAAGTGGAGCGGGTGCTGGCCTCTGCCCAGGGCCAAGTGTCGCTCAGTGATTTACCACCAAGCCAAAGCTCTCATTAATGTAATTAATGTCAGTAGAGGTGCAAGCCCTCAGAACTGTGCATACAAATGTGTATTCAGCATCTGACAGGATCAAGCTCGCCAAAAATAGTCTTTTTTCTTTGCAACAGACTAAGAAAAATAGTGAATTTTTTTCTCAGAGAGATGCAGAGCTGTCAATGAGGTCTCAGTGACTTGTGCTGTCCCCTTTGCTGCAGATCTTCCACTGCATTCAGGTCACTTAATTGTAACAGCCCGAGGCTCAGCTGCTGGAAATGAATGGCTGTTGCATTATTTTAAAGGAGAGATTACTGCCCTTTTTGGCAGAATACGAGAGGGTAACTCATTAATTAGTTAGCTTGAAAAGCAAAATAAAATCCTAATCACCTTCAGTGGATAACCACACAAAACATGAAAAAAGGTCTGCACAGATGTGTGGAAACTTCACCAAACAGGGCAATGTCTGTTTCAACATCTCAGGGAATGCCTGATTCTTTACCTCTCTGACAGCATTTTCCTCTGTGGACACGGAAAAAAACCAAAAACTCTAACCCCTGAGCCAGATGGCATGAAAGCACTTGCTATGGAAATTCCCCATGCACCAGCACAGCTGCCCATTCTGTGCTTCACCACCTGCCCCATGGTCCTCATGCCTGGATGGGAGGATGGGGAGATGTCCTGAAGTACTCCAGAGATTCTTACCCCCAGCACCTGCACCTGGACCATGCTGAGGATGGTGTGTCCTGATGTGCCCCAGCCACTGCAGCACCCTGGTGTCTTGCAGTCTCCAGTGTGCCTGTCTTCACCCCATCTCTGCAGGGTATTGTCCCATTTCACAACACTGAGGGTAAGGCCTTTTCAGGAGTGTTCAGATGTCTAGATAGACATCTGGCCCCAGATCTTCAAAGATGTTTAGGCCATGCTACACCACAGCTTGAGCTGCACCAGCTGCAGCCTGAAGATGAAGCACGCTGTGCTTGGGGTTTTCTCCAGTTTAACTACATCACTCCAAATCCACCCAGATAAACCGACACAACTTTTCTTGTACAGACAAGACCTCAATCTCTCTTTTTAATCTCCTCTTGCTATTGTTCCTCCTGGCCTGGGTCTCATGGCAGCCAAATGCACTAATGGCAGTGAGGTGCATGGCTTCCTTTGGAGGAGCAGAGAGCTACCCTGAGAATTCATTTCCACTTGTGGCTGGCATTGGACTTGCACTCCAGCTCCCTGAGGCAATATTAATTTCAATATTTCCAGCCCATAAGACTCAAATTTAACATTCAAAATGTGTCTCCTTAATTTATCTCCTTCCCTTGATATGATCTTCCTTGTGCTTCTTGGTGATTTCTTTGTCCTGATAACCACAGTGGTTTTGACAAAGAGTTCCTTTCTCCAGCAATAGCAGGCATGATGGGATTCAAGACACCAGATCACACCACTGAGCTGTCAGATTGCATCTCCTGCCTTTGACAGGCCTTGCAACCAAATTGTTCTGAGAAATGTGGAGAATCCCATTCTACCACCGTATCTGTTACAGAGTTACTTATGCAACACTGCCCATCCCTCACTGTCTGCTTACTACTGAGGATATCTGTTTGGCTCCCACCCAGTCCTGCCATACTGGGCAGCTCTGTTCTTCATGGTAAGCCCACCACAATTGCTTCTGCACATGATAGGGTGCCATGCCAACAAGGATTTCTTCCCTACAGTTGCTCACTCCATCCAAGTCCTTGCTGTCCCTCACAAACCAGGAAACTTCCACTCCAGACCAGTCCTCACTTGGATCCTCTGTTACTCCCCACTGTGCTGTCCCACCTCCAAATAAAACACAGTGCAAGGAAATAAGAAAAGAATGATCCCTGCAAGAAGCAGGAGTCTGGAAGCAGTGTTGTGGGAGCACTGATCTTGACTGGGGGATGTTGTGGCTGTAAGGAGATGGTATTTAGTTGCCCTGGCTCAAGGCCCTGTGCTGCTGAGCCTGTTGACTGGTCACCTTTACTTGAGCAGATGATTCTGACTGATTCAACATGAGGTCAAGGTCCTGTTAGAAGCATCACTCTAAGTGAACACTTAGGTGTCCTCTGCCCTGACCTCAATCCAGATAAACTCCCAGAGCAAGTGGAAGTCAGCATCTGGCTGGGGCCCAAATCTAGACTGATAGGGGGTAGAAGTTGTGTTTTATAGAATCTACTGTAATGGAGGCTCATGACTAGGTCTTCTGGGCCTAGGTTATTAAAAAAAAAGTAATAATTGTGGTTTGACTGTGTCTGTATTTGTGGAAGCTCTTTGCTTTCCTAGTCTGTCTCAGTTCCCTTGTAATGTTTCCCTGTGGTACCTGCACCAAATGCAGCTGATATCCTCCAAGAGACAAGGAAGAAGGGTGTTTTCCGTTTAATTAAGATCTGGAAATCAACTTGGAAATGGTTTGCAGGTCACAAATCTCATAGCTTGGGTCCAAGACAAGACACAAAGGCACATCTTTGCCTCGATAGGGGTGGCTCTTAACATCCCACAGGGGACACATAACAGCACTCAGAACTCAGTGTATACTGGTTCCCACTGGAAAAACCTCTGCTGTCCTCAGCAGTGAACCATCTGCCATTACCTAGAAAGGTAAGAACAACACACAGGGTGCACATCCATGCAGTCTGCAGGCACATGTATGTGCACCTGGCCATGTCCCTTCCTCACACTCCCTCGCTGACAGTAGATGTTTCATTTGTCATTAACTGAACTAACTCTTCATTCCTGTGGATGTGCTGTGCCTGACATACCGTGTAAGAGGAAAACACCAGAAGGGAAATTCGAGCAGACGTATCTGCAGGATGTGCAAATCAAGTGCAAAAATGAGGAATTTGGCAAGTCTCTCGGAAATGATGATAGTGATTTATTTTTTTTTTTTTTTAAATCTCATGCCTTTTACTCATTCAGCCAAGACACTATTTCCTATTTCAAAGCATTTCCACATTACATATCTGCTGGCAATGTAAATACAATCCAGGATCCATCTACATCTTTTTCAGGTGATAAACATCTTCTTTCCAGTGTTATCATCAGCCCCAGCCCACACAGGGAAGCATTCAGTGGAGGAATGACACAGCCTGACATAGGGACCACAGCTCCATGTTGAGTTCATGCTGTGCAAGCAGGGCAGGCAAGTTCTCCTTATCTCACTTTCCATCCCATTCAGGTGGGGAATTAAGCTTGGAAAGCTCCTCTGGAAGCTTTCTGATGAGTAAGGAGGCACATTCAGTAGTTTCCTCCTGCTTTCAAGACACCGCTGTGGCCCAGCACCCTGTGTACAGAAAAGGCTTTGCACCTCCCTGTTGGGGAAAATGTGAGGCACTAGGACAAAGCACGGGAGAGGAAGTGTGTGGGGGTCAGGAGGGAGAAATTGGGCAGTAGCAGCTCCAAAGCCACTAACAGCAAAACCCAGGCTTGCACATGGGAAAAGGGGGAGTAAGTGTCAACAGCACAGGGGGAAAAACAAGCATCATAACCTACTCCAGGGTGCTGAAAACCATGATGGTTTGTGACTCAATGAACTGGGGTGTAATTTTTCATATAGCAATTAATGTGGCTGAGAGGAGGAATGGATGCATGCAGGGACTTACAGAATGGACAGTGTTTAAGTACACAGGGACAGCATCAATGTTGTGAAGAATGGAAACATTGACACAAGACCTCCCAAGTGATTTTGGGGAGGACAATTTTTGGGAACACCTTCATGCTCTGAAAGGCCTTACCCACTTTTCCCATAAGGCTGGCAGCTCAGTATATACCTTCTTGTGGGAGAATTCCTTCTACCTCTTCTGAACAATTACTTTCTTTTCCTTGTCATTATCTTCCTCAAATTAATAAACCTCAGCAAGGTATATAAAAATGAATTTGTGATGAAGATTAGCAAAGCAGGGTATTAAACGGTTGGTAATAAGACCCAAAACTGCAGGCAGGGAAGGGCTAGACAGCAGGACATTGCTGTGCTGCCCAGCCTGCCTCCCCTCTGCAATGATCCAGTTTTTCATACAAAAAACCAGATTTTCTTAGGCCTTCATAGTTGTTTCCAGAGACAAGAAAAAGCACAGGTAGAACAATCATCTCACACTGGCAACTTTTCCAGGGGGCAGTGAGCAAATGGTGGAGGGTGGAAAAACCCCTGTACCTTCATGAGATGGTGATTAGCAAAGACCCTTGCTCTTGACATTCCCCATACCTGCAGTACAGGGGGAGCTTTGTGCCCAGTGCCACAGTTCAAGCCAATACACACAGGGCAGAGAGGGATGTGGGGGGTGTTGATAGTTGAATGCAATGATCTTGGAGTCTTTTCCAGCTGTGACAATTCTATGATTCTGTAAATTCAGACTTGCATCAATCCCTGTTCCAGAAAAAATGTCTCAGAATGGTGACCTCTGGCCAACAGCCAAATGTCAGAATCAGCCTCTCAAAGTACCCCACACACCATGCCTGTCACTGTCTCAGCCACCACCAAAACGGGACATGCAATCACTGCTGCCAAAGCTAGTTGAGGTGTTCTTAAATAAGCCCCAAATTAAAAACTGAATGCAGCATTTCACTTTAGAGAACCCTCATGCATCCTCTTAATTACCCACATATGAGTAAAACTGTGATAATTAGAAGATAAGATAATGGTGCCTGGGAAATACCAGAGCAGGAAGAGCAGAAATGTTGGTTCAGTAATGAAATGCATGTTAAGTAGCCTTAAATACCTCATTAACAGCTGGGGTGTGATTCCCAGTGCCAGCAGCTAACAGCAATGAGACACATGGAGCACTAAGGTGAAATTGATATTTTCTCACAATTTTTTCTATGTTGGAGAATGAGTGAAATGTAATTGTGTAAAAAAACCTTTATTTTCATGCTGCTTTTAGCATGAAGCAGCTTTTTTTGTTTTTCAGCGTGGTAAAAATCACTGAGTTATTTGACTCTCTATCCCTTCTGAAGAGATGCAAGGAGAGCCCAAAGGGCCCTGATAACCAGAGCAAGGAAGACAGAGGATGTGGCACCACTGCAGGACAATCCCTTTAGCCACCAAAGGTAATCCACCACAGGAGAGAGATCTCACACTTTGACTTTGCCCTCAGCTCACAAATCTTCAGGAGGAAACAGCACTAGGGAAAAGCATGGAGTGAGTAGGAGTGAATGAAGCAAGTACCCTTGCCTGTAACAAGGGATTAGGGCGAGTCCTCCAACAGAGCCCAGCTGTTTTTCTTGTGTACTGTTTGTGGGATTTCAAAGTGGCTCCTTTTTAAAAAGGACTTTGATTCACGTCTGCTGGAAAAGTGAGATAAATTTGGCCAATTTCATGATTTAGTGAATCCTTTTTGGAAACTTTGGCTGTTCCACTGCAAGAAATTCAGGAAGACAAAGTCCAGTGGTCTGTAATTGGTAAAAGAAAACCTTAGAGTAAGTTATTGATCAAAGATTAAACCAAAAACAAATAATGAGAATAGCTGCACTATGGGTTTTAAGCCTCCTTAAACCAAAGCAAAGAAAGGGGAAGGAATAGCAACTACTGAAGCAAGTGGGGGATTTATCCATCTCTGGAAAAGCTACACAAGAGGGGTCCAGCACAAAAGCTGAACTCACCCTTGCAGCCAGATTCTCATCTCCAGTTTCCCCAGCTCTCAGCATGGGTGGTCTCAGATTCTTCTCAGGAGTCTCAGGAGCCTGATGAGAAGGAACTATCTACCCCTGCCCAGTTTTGTTTTGCTGAATATGATATCATTAAACCTTGTTTGTCAGAGAAGGAACAATCTTTAGGTCATTTGCTGCTGCTTGACTACCCCCTGGCCAGACTTGCTACTGTGGCAGGACCATGTAAGTGTCTTTGAGACATACAGCTCAGTTTTCAGTCCAAATACTCTATAGACTTCTGAATGGGTTCAAATACCCTACAACAGACCAGGTCAAGGAGCTACAGAACAAAAGCATAAGCACTCTGTCACCGGACCACGGCAAAGGATTTTCCAGTCATGTTCACCACACAGACACCCTCAAAGGCAATGATATTGTGAGTATGCCTGTGCAGCCCTGCATATACCATTGGGACTAAGGCTACTGTCACTCCCTGGAGAAGCATTTGGTCTTCCTGTCCCAAACCTGTTATTACACTACTAAGCACTTTTTAGTTGGGAAGAGAATTCATCAAGATTGCTCCTCAAAGCTTGTGAAGCCCAGGAAATGCTGAACAGCCTTTCTTCAGCAGCTGTAGATATAGCATATAGATTAAAATAGAAACATAAACTAAAGAGTCATTTGGGGTTTTTCTTAAATCACTGAAGGTTGCAAAATTGCCAAACGCTTGCTCTGCTCCGGACATGCTTTGATAGCCAACTGGCAGAACATTAGGATTATGGGATAGGGATCAAGATATTTAATCATTAGCACCCTGCCTCTCCAGCCTGTGATTCTAAAGGTAACATCATTCAGTACTTAATTAAAAAGTGATACAATTTCAAACTTGTAAGCCTGTGTTTTGGGTTGGGTGAGATTGCAAAAAGGGTACTTTCCAACTAAAGATTTCTTCTGCTCAGCAGATTTCTGTCCAGAATATTTTGTCTACTGTACCATTTTTATGAGGCCACTGAACTGAAAATGAGGTTTGGACAAAACAGCAGTGTATATATATGTATGGAGAGTGGTACCTATAAATGAGTCCAACATTGTGAATTGTGACCTGATGGACTCCCTGTGGTTACTCTTCATGCACAGCTCATGAATCAGATTGGATCAAATCACACTGCCTTAGCATCCATGATACTTCCAAGGCTCTCTCATGTTTCTTAAACCAAAGATAATCCTTAAAAATTAAAGTCCTCTCCTTGAAACACATCTACATGGTAGATCAAAGGTTTTATTTCCCCAATGTTGGTAGAGAAGAGTGCGGGGTGGCAAGTAATTCCAGTGCAGATGAACAAAGGAACAGGATTAGTTCTGCTTTGTAAATGAACTGGTTCTCAAACAGATCTGGGAGACCTCAGAAGAAGCTACAAGTCCCAGCAGGAGGACATGATACCAAAGCAGAGGAGTGGTCACAGCGTTGCAGTCTGTCCCAGAAGAGGCATTTCATTAGTCAGGGGACACGGCCCTTACCTCACTGAATACCCAAGGGGAAACTAAATATGGGAATAAACATGGGCATGCATATACACACAGACACAGTCTAACCATGCATTTTTCACAGTAGCTCAGTAAATTCTGATTGTCTTCCTACAGTCTTTATCTTAGGGCTCTTTCACATGACCCTGAACATATGAAATTCAACCCCAGGCCTGGGACTGTTACAAGCTTTGGACAGCCAGGCCCTTTTCTAGGAAAGAGTCGCAGTGAGTAGGCAATCCAAGGTTCAGTTCCAGTGCTAAAGTGGGTGAAGAAAAAGATTTTCTTGCAGCCTCCTCAGAACAAGGGAAATGGCAGAGAAGAAAGGTTCAGCACAGTGAATGCAAACACGAGGGTCCAAATCCCATCTGCCCCAAAGAGCTTTTCCAGCTATGTATTCCAGACACAGCAGGAATTGAAGTGCTGTCATCATGTCCCAGGCAGGGCACCTTTGGTAGGTGTATATCCGCAGGAGACAAGCAGTAGTTCAGACGGACTCATGGCCAGCATTTCATTTTGTCTGGACCTGAAGAGCCTCCAGCACAGACTGGTGACTTTCTGCTTCTCTGTCCAGGAGTGCTGATCCCTCACGATGGTTCATGTGTAGGTCTGGGTACTCACATCAGGCTGCCTTTGCAAGTCTGTGGCAGCTGAAGGACATGGTCTAGATACCTGTCTGATCCATCCCAACCCTCTTTTGGATTTGTTCCACCTTTCTGACCTCAAAAGGAAATAATCCAACCAAAAAATGCTCAGCTGGTGTAGACTGCTCCCACCGGGGAAATGTGCGGAGTCAGGGCAGGCTCTTGGCCACAGCCACTGTGCCCCAGCCCAAGGAGTCACATAGCACAGCACAGGCCATGCATGGGAAGCGCTCTTTCCTTAACTTGCACAGTGCAGAATAAAACAAGGCCATTCCCATTACCCACATATCATCAGCTCAGTGGAGTAATTAATCAGGCAAGTTACCATCAACACTTTCTTCATCATTTTACCAAGTCTCGGGGAACTCAGGTGTTTCCAAGTGGATATATGATCTCCAGGGCACCACATCCCACCCTCAAGCAATTTGCTTGCCTATTACCCCAATACCACTGAAATGTAAGGCATAAATCTTCTTATTTCCTTGCATTTCTGCCACACGCCTGCGGTGATTCCAGCAGTTGTGTAGGACTGGGCTTCACCATAATACTCTTCCAGTGTTGTCTTCCTCAGCTGAGGCTTACCCCTTGCTGTTTCAGGTAAAACTCGAGCACAGGAAAAGAAATGACACTGCACCTGACCGTCCCTTTGCCAGAAGTTACTGCACTTTTGTTTGTTAAACAGAAGGTGACTTTCAAGAAGCTGTCAGCTGCTTGTGGTACAACAGATTTTGCTGCTATTAGAGCCTAGCATAGGCTATGGGGTTAACATACAAGCTGGCAGAGAAAAGTGAAGCAATAAAAAGCTTAGCAGTCGTAAGGCACTAGGCAGCGGAAGGCAAACTGACTAATTAAACAGCTTTTTAAGCTGTGCTGTCATTGTTTTATTTGAAAGCCATTTACTCAAAACAAGCACTTCCTCTCTAATTTGCACTCCTTCGTTGGGGATTATCATCCCATGGCCACAGTTCATGCTGCTTGCCTGTGTCTGTGTGATGTGGCAGAGCATGTTTTTCAGGGTACATCATCAGCACCAAAGAGGCAAGATGCCAGGTGCAGGGAAGGATAAAGTTCAAAGCCAAGCTTACCAAGAATATACAAGTTTAGTACTTCCTGGAGCCACAACTGTTCTGCATCTCCTCTTCTTGGTCACATTAGGGGCCTTTACAGCCAAATGGTATTGTGTGAACTTGTGGAGGAGTTTCAGAAATCATGTGGCACAAAAGCTAAAAGAATGTTCTTTTAAGATTGTCCTCTTTAAGAGCAACAAGACTGTGAAGGGACTTGAGCACAAGTCCTATGAGGAACATCTGAGGGAGCTGGGGTTGTTCAGCCTGGAGAAGAGGCAGCTCAGGGGAGACCTCATCACTCTCTACAACTACCTGAAAGGAGGTGGGAGCCAGGGGGGGGTTGGTCTCTTCTCCCAGGCAGCTACCAGTAAGACAAGAGGGCATGGACTTAAGCTCTGTCATGGGAGGTTTATGTTAGATATTAGGAAAAAATTCTTTACAGAGAGGGTTATCAGACATTGGCATGAGCTGCCCAGGGAGGTGGTGGATTCTCCATCCCTGGAGGAGGTGCCCTGAATGTGGCACTCAGTGCCATGATCTAGTAACCACAGTGGTAGTGGATTAAGGGTTGAGCTTGATGATCTCAGAGGTCCTTTCCAACCTGGATGATTCTGTGATTCTGGTTCTTTGCAGATATCCCAGCACTTGCCAATAATTTATGCAACTGTCTCGAAGGGAGTGTTCCCATTCTCCAAAGGTTATTTCATCCCTCCCTCAAAGAGAGGGAATGTATTTCTGGGCTCTGTAGAGCTAAGTCAGTCTTACATCAGACAACACATGTTGGTCTTCTATCCCGGCATTGACACCAGACATTAGAGAGGGCCTCTCTCTGCTCTGAACTGGGACAATGCACATGAGGTACAGCTGCAGAGAGCTCAAGTACTGTTCTCTAAATGCAGTCACTTGAGTTCTAGTTAGAAGTTTGGTTGGTTGGTGCCAGGAGAGCTTCTCCATGTCAGATAATCTGCAAAAGATTGATACTCCCTCATTCAGATCTTCTGGAGAATTCTCAGAGAGCCAGGCCCATGTGCCTAGTGGAGGTTTTTCTGATCTGCCAGGTGCTTTGGTTTGTGGAAGTTTAGAACTCTGAGACAGAAAAAGGTGCCTGTTTGTGGGTCTCCCAAATCAGAGGCCACTTTCTAAAATGCTTCTGTAGGTATTCCCCACTGAGTGCTCTTTTAGGACAAGCAGGGACAAGTTCCAGTCCAAGGCCCCTGTGGGAAAAAGGCTCTGCTACTCTTCCACATAGAGAGGGGTTCTCCAGTGGTTGTAACCATGACAGTATGGGATACTGCAAGAAAATAATGTAAGAAAGACACACAATTTTGAGGTCCAAGTCAAAATCTATCTAAGAAGCTAACAAGCATCAACTGTCTGGATGACAGCATTATGGGCTTAAGCTTTAACATGCTCTTTTAATTATTTTGCACTTCTGTAGCAACTGGAGACTTCAGTGGAGTTGTACTTCAGCATGCCAAGCACCATATTAATAAATGTCATGGGCCAGTCCTTATCCCAGAGAACCCACTGTACATGGGAATGTTCTGAGGAAGAAGCAGAGAGAGATGGCACGACAACATGCCAAACAGGACATGTCCAACATGTCCAAAAAGGACAAACAGCAGGTGGGTAGTGGGACAGAGATTTCCCAGCACCAGGAGGCTGAAGAGTCCTGGCTTTGTGCACCAGCAGTTGGCAGTGGTCAACCACAAAACGTTGCCTGGTACCTGAAAGGCAAGGGTATGTTTTTTCTCACATTCTAGTACCTTTTTGGTGGAGGTAGGAGAATTTTTTTCTCTTTTTCTCATTGACTCAAATATTGTTTTGGCAAATAGTTTTTCTAACTGCCTATAGAGACAAAAAACAGTTGTCTATCTCCCTGGAACGGGACACAGTATTCCACATGAGACCATACCTGGAGCACTGTGTTCTGGCTCTGGAACCCCCAACACAAGAGGGACATGGAGCTGCTGGAGAAAGCTCAGAGGAAGGTCACAAAGATGAGGGCTGGAGCAACTCTCTTCTGAAGACAGGATGAGAGAGCTGGGGTTGTTCATCCTGAAGAAGAGAAGAATCCAGGGTGACCTCATAGCAGCCTTCAAGTTCCTGGAAGGGCCCTACAGAAAATCTGAGGAGGGACTTTTTACAAGAACATGTAGTGATAGGACAAGAGGTAATGGCTTTAAACTGGGAGAGGATAGACCTAGATTAGATGTAAGGAAGAAATTCTTTACTGTGAGAGTGTTGAGACACTGGAACAGGTTGCCCAGAGACACTGTTGATGTTGTCCCTGGAAGTGTTCAAGGCCAGGTTGGATGGGCCTTTGAGGAACCTGGTCTAGGGGGAAGGTGTCCTTGCCCATGCAAGGGGTTTGGAATTAGATGATCTTTAAGGTCCTTTCCAACCCAAACCATTCTACTATTCTATGAATCCTTTATCTTCTTCACACAGTTGGATGCAAATCTGTCTTGTGGCCAAAACACAAACATTCCCCAAGGAGCAGCGCTTATGTGCTCACTCCTAAGATGGGACACCAGAACCTCTGACCCATGTCTTAAGGTATAAGTACACTCCAGGCATATGTCTGGCTGTGTACCACTCACCAGGCAGAGGCACCTGCATGTTTTTAGCCTGCCTATGGGCTAGCTGGAGTGCACAAGACCTTCCAGAAAAGAGCTAGACAAGAAGCAGACTAAGCTCCACAAAAATTAATTGTAAATTGCTTCCAGAACCTGCTGGGGAAAGGGTGATCCAAGCCTGGGTGACACAGAGACTACGAGGCTCATCCATTGCAGTGTACCCAGATCTGGCTGGTGCCCGTTGCACCAGCCATGGGCAGAAGAGGAGGCAGAGGGGAGCAGGGAGTTTCTTTGAGAAATGCAGCCATGCATCATCATCCATCCTGCAGTCATTTCATTTCACTGAATAATTTCATTTATAGTAAGTGATATTTGAGGAAGCCTGATCTTCAAAAACGTCTCTACAGTTGTGGACCAGAGCATTCTTAGTCTATGGGTTCAGGGTCACGAGGCAGCGACATTGTGTCAGGCTCATTAGCAAGGCATCAACTGAGGATAAGTTAAGCTCAGTTGAAAAGCACTGGCCCATCTGCTTGTAGATTTGTATGGCTTATGCCAGGGTTTAGACAGCAAGAATCACCTCTCTGTGTGCAACACAAAATAAACTGTAAGAATGGGAGGATGTGTATTGGTCCCTCTCCATAGTTCAAACAGAGTGAACAGTTATTGGCTATCTTGTGGATGTAAGTAGTAAATCAAGTTAATTATTACTTCTGCAGTAGGTGCTAATGATACACTTGGCTTTCTGGACCTGTTCTGGAATAAAAAGGATCATGTTATGAATCAACTACCATCAATGTATTAATCATATCATGTGGGACCTGGGTGCTGCTGCTGTTCATTTAAAATCAGCAATAAAATGTGATTACTGCAGAGCTTAGCAAGTCAAATGGGCTTCTGAGGTAATGTAAGGTAATTAGGTGCTCTTGCAAGATTCCTCTGTTGTCACAGTGTCCATATGGACAGTGAACATGTGGAATTGCTTACACAAGGATGTAGATGAAAGACAGGTCTTTAGCACTCTAGCCAACAGCCCTCCACCTTAAATAACCCGTGAGCCTCATTATACCAGACAGATTTATAGGGGTGAAGATTTCAAAGTAGCTTGTAGAGCATTTTCCTAATACCAGGCATGACACTGGAGAAAGGCCTCACGTGGTACCTGTTTCAGCTTGCAGGCAGGCAAACCCATGGTGTTGCAGACTGCAGAGTGATGGTGATCAATTGAAGGGTGACTTGGGTTAAAAGAGGGCAAGCTTGCAACTGCATGTGCCAAGGTAACAATCCCAAAGGAGAAAAAGGAAAGGAAGAAAATTAAAAAAAGATGGTGCAATTAAATTTTCTTCCTGTTAACTGTATCACTTTTAACAAAGAGTTTTTGGATATGATTGCTACTAGATAAGGAATGACAGTTCTTTAGTGTGTTGGTCCAAGTTCAGTTCTAACACAGGCAGAAGCAGAGAAAATAGCACCGGTGATGACTGAGAGAAGCAAAGATGAGATAAAGTTATTCCTGTATAAATAGAGTCTGAACAATGAAAAAAGGCATCCCAGGTTTATTCGTCACAGACATTTCATGGCAGAACACAACATTAAAACCAACAGTTGTTCTGAATGCTGGACAGCTGTGGGGTAAAATTCATACTGCCTGTCTTACAGAGGCAGAGTGCCTGTGGGGTGGTCACTGCAGAACCTCAGGCAGAGGATTTCCTGGAAAAAGCCAGTTTACTCTACCCTGAATTTTTCACCACATTCAACAGACAGCCCAGGTTTGAAAATTGAGGGAGACCACTGTTCTCTCTCTCATCCTGGGCTTTGGACTTTTCTGGTTCAAACCTACTCTTTGTCTCATTCCACAAGAGGGTCTGCCATCACAAAACAAACTCTAAGGTACCCTGCTATGGGTAACCTGCAGCCCCTTCTGTTCACAGGAACTGGAACCATACCCTGAAATTAGTTGTTCCAGGGCTACAAAATCAGTTTTTCTCCTGCTAATCGATCATTATTAAAGTTACCTTAAAGAAAGAAAAAGATCAAATATGAGGGACTGGGAGTGCTTGTGACACCTTTCTCCATCTCCCTCAGGAGAAAGCTCCTTCACACCTGGTGGCTGGGGCAATGTCCTCACAGGTGGGATTTGCAGTTTTGAATTCTTTGGACAGAAGAATCAGTCAAGCCCTAGGGCTCACACATCACAGCCCCAGCCACCTAACTAGCCCATTAGAGCTAGTGACCATGTACTGGGCTGTAATACCTGAGCCTAACCTTGCAAAGATCCTTTAGCTCCTCAAACAAAGAAGTTCTTTGTGGATATCAAGGCATCAGCTCTTCCTGAAAGGTTAAACAGGGCCTCGACTCCTTCAATTACTTGGCTTGGAGACAATGAGCTTTAGCAGGCTAAGCAAAGCTCTGCATGTGAAAACAACTGAACTGACATGTATTTAGTATGTTGCTGGCTTCTTCTCCCAGAAGCTTTGATCAATGTTCAGAGAGCAGGTAAAATGTGCAGTGCATGCCCAGAACTAGGATGCCGGTGGCAGTTCCAACAAGACACCCAGGCAAAACCCCCTCCTCGTTGGACCACAAGGCAGATCTGTGATGCAAATAATGAATACCACACAAATTCTCCCATCTGCTAATCTAAAAAACTCGGCTGATGGCTCCTCCATGAGTTTTGCAGCCACCATGAGAGTAAAGTAATTTCTCCATTTTCAATGCCAAGAGACTGAAGCTCAGAGAAATTTGGCTCAAGCCACAGTGCAAATCTGCCATGCCAGAAAAGAACTCCAAACTCTCAGCTCCTGTTCCTGTTTCAGCTCTTTTGGTCTTGCTACCTACCTCTTGGTACATCACGAGCAGGGACTCCAGTGAAGGAACTTGTAAATACGGACAGAGACCACATCGCTCCAGTCCTGTCTGTCTGATCAAGTCCATCTGCTGACCTCTAGAGTGCAGAAAACCCTAAGAGATGAATCTCTGGGTATTAAATGGTCACTCTTATTTCAGGTCATGCCTTCACATTATAATAACAATTTTATGATTTAGAAAACTGGGGTGCAGGCACTGCACAAACAGTGAGGCACAGAGGAGACATTAATATCAGCAAATAAAGTGGGCCCAGACACATTCTCTGATCCTGAGATCAATGGCCAACCAGATCACCCCTGCACATCTTAGCAGGGTGGTCACATCCAGACTGCTTAGTGAGACTGGGTGCAAGCTGATGTCCAGCTTTGACATTGCGTGGATGTCCAAGCTGATTCAGGTCCAAAACATGCTAGACACAGTAGCAGCAGGTCAACAGACACCTCCAGAGCTGCAGCAGCAAACCTCCTCCATCTCTGGAAAGAGTGCCTGGTCCATCTCTGAGTGCATACACATGCTGTGATCAGACTTTTAGGGTTACTTCTGCCAGCAAAAGACATTTGCATTGCCAGGGGTAAAACAACACCTTCTTGCTCACAGCAACAGTCCTTGTGATCTACCAGCAGGAGGGACCCTCTAGGTCCCAACAGGACTCCCCAAACCGCTGTTGTCAAAATCGGACGTATTATTTTAACATACAAATGCTGACTGTTCAAACCCATGTGGCTGGATGGAGCTGATCAGTGGTTTTTTGTATCATCTTGTTCAACATCAGAGCTTTACAAATGATTACTGTCAGCAAAGAGACGGTCACCTACACCCTGCATCATAGAATCATGGAATCATCATGGTTGGAAAGGATCTTCAAGATAATCAAGTCCAACCATCAGTCCTACACCACCTTAACCACTAAATTACCTGCCAAAGCACCACATCCACCATTTTTTTTTTTAATACCTCCAGGGCTGGTCACCCCAACACCTCCCTGGACAACCTGTTCCAATGCTTCACCACTCTTTCAGTGGATAAATTTTTCCTGATATCTAATGTGAACCACTCCTGGTGCAACTTCAACCCATTTCCTCTTGTCCTATCACCAGTCACTGGGCAGATGAGGCCAACACCAGCCTCACTACAGCCTCCTTTCAGAGACTTGTAGAGGGCAATAAGATCTCCCCTCAATCTCCTCCAGGCTGAGCAGCCCCAGCTCCTTCAACCTCTCATCATAATACCTGTTCTTCAGACCCCTAATCAGCCTGGTTGCCCTTCCTCTGCACCCTCTCCAGCACCTCCATGTCCTTCCTATACTCTGGTGCCCAAAACTGCACACAGTACTCAAGATGCATCCTCACCAAGGCTGACTACAAGGGTAAGGTCACCTCCCTGGTCCTGCTGGTCACTGATACTGATAGAGACTGGGATGTCATTTGCCTTCTTAGCAATCTGGGCACACTGCTGGCTCATGTTCAGCTGCTGTCAGTCAGCACCCCCAGGTCCCTCTCTGCTGGGCAGCTCTCCAGCCACTCCTCCCCAAGACTGTGGTGCTGGTGGGGGTAGTTGTGGCTAAAGGGCAGAACCTCACATTTGGCCTTATTGAAACTCAAGCAATTGGCCTCAGCCCATGGATTGAGCCTGTCTGTGTCCCCCTGCAGAGCCTCCCTACCCTCAGGCAGTTCAACATTCCCACCCAGATTAGTGTCATCTGCAATTTTACTGATGGTGCACTCTATCCCCTCATCCAAATCATCAATAAAGATGTTAAACAGGAGCAGACCCAGCACTGAGCCCTGGGGGACACCACTCGTGACCAGCTGTCAGATGGATTTAATTCCATTGACTACAACTCTTTGGACCTGGCCATAAATAGGTAATAACATCTTTAAATGGCAACAAAAACAGAAGGAGAAAGTCCAGACAGGACAGATGTTTCCAAAGACTCACACCATCTTGGTGGGGATCAAGTTGAGAGCAGGTTAAGTTCAGTTGTGGTGGTGATTTGTGACGAATGGGATTACATATGAACAAGAAATATATAAATTGTATCAAATGGACCACTAGAAAGCTACTGAAGAACAGTCTATTTCAGCCATGACTGATCCAATTCACAGCCAAATTAGCAACCCAGACAGTGAAAGGCTCTGTATCCCATTACCCATTGAGCCCAGAAGCTATCTTTAGACAGAGCAGGAGCTCTATCTTGTCTTCAGACCATCTCAGATCCCTGGGGGGGTGAGTGTGAGGAGACAAGAAGAAGTGAAATGTACCATGAAAAAAATAAAGTGTGTTTAGGTCTTGTGGGCTGGAAGTTAAGAAGATATTACAAAGGAGCATAATGAAAGCACCAATGTGACTAATCTGACAATATGAACTAACAGGCTTTAAACTGTAGTGGCTAAATCAGTGCTAAACTGCCTGTGGCAGATGCTTCAGAGTTTCTATAAAAAACTGTCCTGGTTTATCAGCAGGCTGTTGCCATTTGTGCATGCAGAAGAGCCCTTGAAAACATGGGTTTAAGAAAAGCTGAAGCAGAACTGCCAGCAGCTAAAAAAGAGCAGCTACCTAATTGTAACTGCAAAAACATGTGTTCCCTTTGGAAACAAGAGAATCAGTTTCAGAAGTGGCTGCCCCTTGCAGTTGGCCACCTCTCTGAGAGGTTCCTGCTCCAGCAACCACCACATTGGCAAATTAATCACATCCCTGTTCCCCAAAACACAGAGGGGGCTGCTGAAGCTGGGTCTCCTTAGAGAGTCCTAGCTAGGACATCAAACTGACTGATGGAGCAGCCAAGGGCTGTAACCTGTAGTGTTGTATGGGGCTGCTGCTTGAGAAGAACAAGGACCTTGAATTTCTCAATCAAGATTCCTTCATCCAGCTCATTCCAATGGGAGGGCTGCCACCTTCAGAAGTCACACTGATGTGTCCTGTGTCCTCAACTCTAACTTCTTAGTTATAATGCTTATACTTAAGGACCCCTCTCTACAGGGGAGAGAAAAAAAAAAAAAAAAAAAAAAGAGAGAGAGAGAGAGAGAGAATTTATCTTATTTAATCCATTCCTAGCAAGTTTCAGAACAAAATCAAGTTTCAAGGCTGTTGGAATCCTCTCCTTGGAGAAAGAGCAGTCTGCAGGACATCTGACTAGAAAAGAGCACCAAAAACTTCAACTGGCTGACAGTGTGGCTTTGTAGCAGGCCACTGCTGGTCCCAAGAGTCTTGTGATTCCCCAGCCAAAGTTAATTATTTGCCTTCCCTCTGGCTCTTTGTTCTGGGCCCCAGCCTTGTCTCTGCAGCAAAGCCCTTCCCCACCCCAATTCTATCAACACAATTTTACTGAGTGGGACAGAGACCCCTGCTTACAAACACCTTCCACTGAGACTAAAACAGGGATGAGAAAGCCAGATCAAAATCACTAATCATGAAATTCACAAACCATCCAAGGCTGTGGGCAATTCTCTGAGGTGTGTCCTTCTCACCACAACCTCAGCAGTGGAGCAGAGACAAATCAGCTAATCGGTCACCAGCCTGATCACACTGCAGTTCTTGAGGTCTGTTCCTGAAAGTTGTTTGACCCCAAATAGATGCTTTTAAACAGATTACCAAGTGCTGGTCCATCCGTCAGGGATGGCAGGAACATAATGTCACAGCAGCCTTGCTCTGGTGGTGAGGAAAGCAAAATCATGGCAAATCAGACTACACACAGATGACTGGAAGTTATGCCCTGCAGGGTAAAGTGTCTCCTGGTTTTTAGGTTGTATTGTCCCTAACTACCAAAAACTGAACTTAAGTGTTTTTAGGAACCACCTGAGGAAAAAAACAAGAAACTCCATCAAATCTGGACGACTCTTGCCCCCAACACCTTTGCTGTAATCAAACAGGGTCCCCGTGTGCCATGCCTTACCAGCTGTTTCTTCTCTCTCACTCTTGCTACTTCTTAGGCGCTCATGACCATGCTCTCCAGTTAAGCAGTGAAGTTTTTCTCCTCTGAAATAAGGAATTTCTCCTGTTCCTAAAATGCAACAAGATTAAACAGAGTTTAAGTGACCCTCCAAGTCACACAGGAAAGTACAGGTAGAAACTACAACTGCAGTTCAGTCCTAGCAGTCCAGTGTCTTAATTGTAAGACCATCCTTCCTTCCAGATGCTCAGCTTTCACAGGAAGCCAAGATAGAACAGAGGTTTCCAGTGCTGCTGAGCCCCACGCTGCCTGCTCTGCAGGGCAGGAAGGATCATTGTTATTCTGAACTGGGCAACCCCCTCACATCCACTGCTGCAGTGAAAAGACAGCAAAAATACCAGTAGCCACAGCCAAGGACACTGCTGATGGAGATGCCAGGTGGAAACGGATGTCTGTGATGTTTGTGATCACTAGGGTAGAGGGGTGTGTGTGTGTGTCTCTGTACCTGGACCAGTTCCAATGCAGAGTTTTACAGTCTCCAGCTGCCCGGATCAGAGCTATCCCCCTCTTCTGGCTCCTGGCTGCTCTGTAGTAGTTGAGAATGACAATGTTTTTTCCTCTGTGAGATATAACAGGGACAAAAAGAACGTCCTTTGGAACACATCACACGGATAGGAACACTCTGCTTGCATTCCCACCTTCCTAAATTGACTTACATGACATAAATACGATGGCAGCTAAAAGGCATGAGAGCCCTACCTGCTACCACAACCCTGGGAACAGAGGAGCTCTGGAGACTCCAGGAGATGTGGAAACAGAAAAAAAAAAAATCCTGTGCCTGGATACACATTCATGATGGTTCCTTGGAGGCCGTCACTGAGGCATCAGGACTGTCTTGGACTCCAGGACTGTCCCAGGTGAGCTTGTGACCCTTTGCACTTCTGAGCTTGCACGGGTAAAATTCCTGCTGCCTTCCAGCGATGTTTGCATTTTTACAACATCCAAAACAAACTGAACCCCATCTGGATGAGTAGGCCTGTCTGCCAAAAGGCTCAATCATACAAGCAGTTTCACCAGCCTTTCGGGGGCCAATCCAATGAGTAAGGATGAGTCCCATGAGTAAGATTCATGGGGCTGGACGCAGCTTGTAATTTTTTTTCAAGTGCGTGCAGGCCTGCTAAAGCTGACCTGCAAATTGGGAAAGAAAGCAAACATTAAAGGCTACACTGTCCTCTCTTCTGAGTCAAACCCTGGGATGCCTGAGGCAGTCTTCTTTCCTACCCTACTTCCTTGGTCTCTCCAGACAGCCCCAAACTTGGAGCTACAGTGCCCTTGCCTGAAATAAGAACATCTACTGACAATTTAGATGAGACCCACCAATTTCCCAAATCTCACTTGCCCTCCTCACTTTACCTGGAGTTCCTACTCCTCCAGTGCAGTAGTTAACAAGCTAACTTGTTAAGATTCGAAAGAATCTTATTTTAAAAAATGCATGACAAAATTGTTAATGCCTGCATGGTGAGAAGGGCCAGAACAGAGGCTGTGGGCAGGTGACACCACTCTCTGTCCCCTGGCCAGACATTTCCCTCCATTTTCTGGTGTGGGTCTGAACAGAGCTTACTTCTTGATAGAGCTCCTTGGATGAATAACTTTTCCTTTAGAAATCAGAGAATCACAGAAGTATCAGAGGTGGAAGGGACCTCTAGAGTTCATCTAGTTTGACTCTCCCACCAAAGCTGGATCACCTAGAGCACACTGCACAGGACTGCATCCAGGTGGGTTTTGAATATCTCCAGAGAAGTGAACTACACAACCTCCCTGGGTAGCCTGTTCCAGTGCCTTGTCACCCTCATAGTAAAATTTTTTTCTCGTATTTAAATGGAACTTCCTGTGTTCCAACTTGTGCCCATTGCCCCTTGTCTGGTCACTGGGAGCTATGGAGAAGTCAGGCTCCATCTTCCTTGCACCCACCCTTCAGATACCTATAGACATTGATAAGGTCTCCTCAGCCTTCTCTTCTCCAGGCTAGAGTCCCAGCTCTCTCAGCCTTTCATCATAAGAGAGGAAATCTCCAATTTCCAAATGCTCCAATCCCCCAGTCATCTTCATTTCCCACTGCTGGACTCCCTCCAGTAGTTCTCTGTCTCTCTTGAACCGGGGAGCCCAGAACTGGATGCAGTATTCCAGCTGTGGCCTCACCAGGGCAGAGTAGAGGGGGAGAATGACCTTCCCTGACCTACTGGCCACACTCTTCCTTATGCAACCCAGGATTCCATTGGCCTTCTTGGCAATAAGGGCACACTGCTGGCTCATGGATAATTTACTACCTGCCAAATGTTTCTACTGATCCCACAGCAACTGAATAAACCCAGACAAGGGGAGTTTGCTGGAGGCAAGTATGCAGTTCATGTTCCCTGCTGTTTTAATAACTAATTCATATGAGTGCATTTATAATAACATATGTTACCAAGAAACATGACTGTAACTTCTGCAGTGTCAGCAGCATTGTTAACTTCCAGGAACAAACGGCAAGAAAAAGTACATTGTTAATGCTATAGGGGATGCCCAAAGAAAGGAGTCACTGGAATTTGCTATGTGCTAAATCATAATAAAGATGTGTTTGCATTCTTCCTACTAATCTTTGCATGCTATTCCAAGATTTGTTATCACCAAATAGCATCCGCATGCAACATGCTTGTTATCTGCTACTGTATGTACACAAGATTATATAATTTCCTGATCTCTGAAATGTCTCCTGCTACACAGCTGACACAGGACAAAAGGGAAGAGAGAAAAAATCAGTGGTGACACTGACCTAGTAAAAGGTTTGCTGCAGCTGGTCTCTTTACAGGGGATCACTACAGTGTGCTGATTAAAGAGATTATGATTATCTCTTTATAAGAGATTTATCTGCTGTGATTGTCTATGCGTAAATACCTCATTGCAAGTAGCTGGAGGAAAAGCTGTAGTCAGATAATACCAGATCCAAGACCAAAGTATTGGGGATGAGTAACAGAAAATCTCTTAGAAAGAAAATAATATCTAGCCAGATGCCACTAAATCTTGGCTAGATAATAATTCATCTGACAAAGCCAGTGCCCAGTCCCCATCTGGCAAGAACTGGCAAGGCTCCGGTGGCTGGCTGAAGAGCTGGCCTGTATCCAACAGAAATCCTGTCTTCCCCTTCTACTCCTGAAATAAACCAGGCAGAAAGTCAGGAAATCGAGTGAAGTGTCAGACTTGAGCAAGGGGCTGAGACGGGTTGAGATGGGTTGCCATAAATCAGCTTTCTGATTAGACTTTGAGAGGCCCACTGGAGTTGTAAAGGCATATTATGCAGTGTTCCCAATGTGGTTGTGGTAAGTCGTGTCAGATCTATAATGCTGCAGATGTGAAATAGGGGAAAAAAACAGACCTGTATTTCTTTACAACTTCATTAATCCATGTAATACTTCAGCTTTTTTTAAAAAAAAGTTGTTTGAAGATTAAAGGTCACATGACGGTGACATCAATCTCACCTCTAAATAGAAATCATGGGAGACTGATCTGCATCACTGCTGACCACAAAGTGACGGAAGGGCCACCGCAGGAGGCAGAGCAGAAAAGACTTGGGCAGTGGCCGTGTTGTTCTGTGAAGCTTCCCCTGTGAGCAGGACACTTTGCCCAGTTGATTGGTGCCCCTGGAGTAACTAAGGGATGGAACTGTTTAAACTGGGGTGTTGCAAAAACTGGGACTTCAGAGCAAATCAGTGGCAGCCAGTTGCTTGTGATCATCACTTACGGCATGACTATGTGGGAAAGGGTTCCTTTTAACTCCAGATTCTGACAGAGCAGCTCTAACAACTTTCACTGCAGTAGTTTAAGAGATCCCCTTTACCTTGCAGCACATGCAGACAGATAGGGCTCAGTGTGTGGGGAATTGGCCCATCCTCCACGCAGGTGCCCAGGCCAGCCAAAGGCAACCATGCCACTCTGCCACCGTGTCACCTCATCCATTGGACAGCATGGGCACCCATGGGGGTTGACAACAGGGAAGACAGTCCTGCAAAGCTATTCAGTGTCAAAACCACCTCTGCTGAGCTCAGAGCTATGGTGTACACCACTTACTGTATGAGGCTTGCTAACACGGTGTTGTTAGCACCCACAGCTCCTGGAATGTCCTATTCAGGAGGGATTTGCCACCACAGAGGTCACCAATGGCCCAAAAAGCAGCAGCCATGTTCATCACAAAAGAGGAGAATCATCCAAAGAAGATGCCAGTAAGCACCTTCTGTGCAACAGCCCAGAGGATGTTCACACCTGAGAAGAGATGGAAAGATGGATCCTAGGCTCTCACAGCTTCCAGGCTTTGCTCCTAGGTTTGTTTCTTAACACCTCTCCCTCCTGGGTAGCCTTCCACATCCACTCCAGGGACAGCTTCTTCTTAGGCTGTGAGTCTTGCTGGCAGGAGTGGTCCTACCTCAGCCTTGACCTCAGTCAGATGAGGTGGTTTCAGACACGGTCCTCTCATCATCATTGATTTGCCCATCTGGTTGTGCTAACTGGTGGCAAATCTCAAGCTGGGCTGACCTACACCATAGAGGGAAATGGTGCTCCCCTTGCCCTCTCCAGACCTTTTCTGCAGCCAGTGCTGTGGACTTCAGTGTTGCTGCAGCAGCCCCCCCTCCCAAATAAATCCAACTTCTGCCTCCTTTGATGCTTGTTTCCAGTTATGAGGGGAGGTGGGGTGTCCCCAGACAGGCTTATAGGAACAGTGGCCATGAGCTCTGGGGCTGAAGCAGGGCTGGGCTGGCAGACTTGGCTTCAGACCATCATCTTCATCAGAGCCCCTGAGCTGGCAGAGGGTCAGGATGGAGGCCTCAGGGCTGGTCACAGCATCATGCACCTATAAACTGTTGCTCAGTCCAGATTCAAAGACCATCAAGTTTCTTTGCCAGAGCTGGGAGCTGAAAGGTTAGATGTTTTCTCTGCAAAGCAGCGTCTAACTATAGAAAAGCTTCAAAAAAGTAGTTATCCTAATTATTCTTATCTTCTAGTTCAGTGAGGACAAATGATTTATGGTTGCATTTTTTTCCTATATTAGTAAGACATAATATAAGGTAAGTGGAGGGTGCTGGAATGCTGCAGTTACACTCTTGCTTTTCCTTGCTTTTACCTGCTTCTTCTGGCCTTCTCCCCAGGTCCCTTAAAATTAATAAGACACGTTATACCTTATGCCCAAAATTCCTTCCACCTTCCATGTTCAGCACCCCTCATCAAACCTGGCAGGTCTTCACTGGGCTCATCCAAATCTGCTGTCCAGAAGACTGAACTGTGGCAATCTGTTTTCCTCCTCCTTAAACTGATATAGAACAAATCAACGTTTGCTACTAAGCCTTGTGATAAAAGGAGAGCCTTGAAAAACAGAATCTCCAACACTGAAAGCAAAATTTTATTAGAATAAGAAAAAAAATTATTAATATTATTCTGCCTCTCTCCATGCTCCTGCCAGTGACTTACTCAAATTACTCCCATCTGCCACCCTGCTGCAAATATAAAAGCAGAATAATCCATAGATCCTTGCAACTATGATTAATTCTATCTGGGAAGGAAGAAAACCTCAGAATTCCATGAAGAAGTTACCACATACAAAAGAGATGTTGCCTAATAGTTGTCCACTTCTATTTTATTAGAACTATAACGCTGAAATTAGTTGCTAATGTTTTGAGGTCTGCCTTTGATCTTAGTAATGTATGTGGTGAGAATTGGACAAATTGTTAATTGTCTCCAGCTGGAGACAGCAGTTGGAGGAGAAGCCATTTCAGGATCCTCTGTAGTCGCTTAAGTAAATCCTAGGATTAGGGACATGCAGATTTTACTGGGGAAGGGAACAGAGGAGAGGCTTGCAGTGCTGAACAGACAAACAAACGAAAAATATTTTCGATGGGCTAGAAGTGGAAAATGCTTTATTTTAATTAATTTGAAGAAAATGGACAACTTAGTTTTGGCCTGCTATATCTGCAGTGAAAGCCAGTGGCTGAGCTTATAGCTGCAGGTGACAAAACTCTAAGAGGCTCATCAGAGCTAGTACAGAAAGGAAGGGACATGATGGAGAACTGGTTTTGGAGATCTCCTCTGCTATGTGAGAGCAGGTATGTGACAGAGACTGCCCTCTGAGCAGTGTCCATCACTTCCATACACTATTCTGAGAGGAGTTATTCCAGCCTTACCTGATTAAACTGTCCTGGGATCTGCAAATATCTACATATTAATTTAGGTGCAAATGAGTAATGCGCCATAGACAAATGTTTTAGTCATAGGCTATAGAGTACTGGTTTCCCTCTGCAGTCCAAGCCAAAATTTTGTGTAAAGGTCACGTGTTCTGCTTGCTGAGCAAGGGGAGCCTTACCCTAAATATGCCCTGTTGCTCAGAGATGAAGACTTGTCTAGTCAGCTTGTGCAAGGCACCTCAGTCTTCTTCCCCCTCTTGTGAGCAGTGCCCAAAACTACTCAGAGTTTGCCTCAAAAATCTGGGGGATTCAGATCAGAGTTTAAACAGGCCAAAAATGCACTTCTTAACAACAACGAAAAATTACTCCCTATACACACTGAATAAGATTCTGGTTAGGATGTTGCAACGTGATTTTTGGTTTCCCTACTGCTGTGAGCTAATAAGGACACACAAACAGCAAAGAGCTGATACCACATCACATCCCTCCTGCAATCATCATGCCATGGCTCCAGCATGCACCTTGCTAAAGTAGCTGTGACTCCTTTGGACTGTCCCTGTTAAATACAGAAGTACTTTTGGCACAGCAGGGCTTATCTTCTGTCGGGCTCTATTTGCCAGTAGGATTACAGAAATGCCACCTTTGAAACTACCAGCAATCAGACCGGCGTTCTTTCAGCCAGGTTTTATTGCACAAGCATATCCCTTATGCTCTAGTTTTTTTATGCTATGTCTTTACTTAATGAATGCAAATAAAATTTAAAAAAATAGAAAAAAAAAAAAGAGAAACATACTCTCCAATCACTTCAGAGGTCAGCAATGGTTAAAAGCAAGCTGGAAATATTTTCATTTGTTGCTCTGGTTTTAAAAGCATCAGGTTTTTGCCCCATAAAAAGCATTTTGCCCTATAAGAAGAGGTCTTGCAGAGGTGGAACTCATTTATGGATTGCAGGGAGTTGTTTGCAATTATTATTTGTAGAACATACCTTATGGAACTACAATGAACTGGTTTACTTGTGGTTCAGAGACTGGGTGTTACTCATACTTTGTATGTGGTAGACACTATGAGGTTGACTTGGGCAGGAGCCATCAAACTCTCTGGCTGCTCAGCCTCATAACATGCATGATATGGCCATGGAAACCATCTGCAGGTTTCTTCACAATAGCTAGTCAGAGCCTGGAAGCTGTTTTGCCTCTGAGGAGGGATTTCCAGGCTTGGGTATTTGTGGTTAGATGCAGCTCCAGTCTCCTGGACTGGGGGCTGATGAGCTGGACTGAAAGTCATACGTTCAGTTATCTTCCTGGCAATACTACTTGTCTGTTAATAACAGAGGATCTCAAACTTAAGCCCTTGGAAAAAAAAGGTTGTAGCTCCCATAAATCTTTAGGCAATTTTGAAGGGGCCATAGGGAATAAGCATTGTTTACTTATACTTTTTTGTTGCATGCTGTGATTATTAAGTACGAGTTCTTGGTATGTTCTTTAAGTTCCTTGGGACCTCAATTCACCTCTGTAACTGCAAGTATCTAACTCTTGGGTTTTTTCATGTTTTTTCTCCCAGCGTAGTCTGTTAGCTCTTCAAGTCTATTGCTTCCCATTTTTAATGCCATCTACAAGGACTGGCTTTTCTGGGGGAGGGGAGCTGGAGGGAGACTCAGTCAGTGGTAACTTCCCCATGGTATTGTCTTGAAAAATGTGCACTCTGAAATGCGTGAGCCTCAGCTACCTGCTGTAGCTGCCCTCCCTATCACCACCATCACCCTTCATCTGGCAACAGGGTACCGTAAGCCAGCTTACAATCCAAGAACACAGATACACCACAAGGAGAAATGAAGAGCAGTATGCAGGGAAGAGACTGCTATTTCTTCTGTAAGCCTATTCTTGTTCTGCCTTTTCCCATGGAAAACTCACAGGCCAGGCATGTTATTGGAACTGCTCCTTAAATGCTTCATCTGGATCTTCACCAGTTCTGCTGCGATGTTACAGCAACAGCTCATACCTATAGGCTCAGTGGTTGCAATTCCTTTCTCTCAGGGCTCGAAGCAACCTTGTTCTGCCACTTGCACTCCTCCATAGGGAGGCTGCCAGTGATGCAGCAGAGGAACACGATGTTGGCTCCAGTGCTTACAGACCTGGCTAATGTCTTAGTCTGGACTTTGAGTCACAGCCTGACGTGTCTGCTCTGGTGCACTTCAGAGCTGTAACTCATCCTCAGCCTCCACAGGGATTGTAGTTCTGGGAAGGTTACACGCCAGCTGCAGGCTCTGCCCTTCTTTCAGCCTTTATTTCCCTTTATCTCCCCAAACCCCTTTCTCTCATTTTCTGATGAGAGTTGCGGAGGTGGGAAGTGGAGGAGTGGGCACTCTCACTGTTCCCACAGAGCTGAAGGAAACAGGATCATGGTGATGTTCAGAGGTCCTCAAGTCTAGCTTCCTTTCTGAAGCAGGCTAAGTCCTACCTCCCCCATATCAGAGAGATGTTGAGCTACTCTGCTCTTGAGCTCCTGTGATGGAAATCTCACAGCTTTCAGAATGCTCACAGCAACATACAAATATAAGCAGATGAAAGTAACCTTCTCCGGTGCAGATATGTAGTGAAGGCTGTAAGGGAACAGGACAAGTACAGAGAGTTCTTTTTCTCAATACAAGATTCCAGCCTCAGGGAATCACAGTTTTAAGGATTTATTAAGCTTGAGATGGCACCCAGGTTCTTTGGTACAGTAAATCTCAAGAGATTTATCACTTGTGAGAGCATCTCACCCCTTCTAGCACTAGTACCTATGTCTGGCCTCCATAAGAGCCTAAGGTAACTAGTTTCACAATATACCTATACATCATATACATAGATACTCCAAATGTTTGTCTTAAACCTGCTACCTGATCATTTCACTTGATGGCACCTGGATCTTACATTATGAAGGATATTTAACAGCAGTTTAGTAAACCTCCTCTACACACCATTCCAATTATTTTATAGACTTCTGTCATATGGCTCATGTGGTTTCTTGTTGCCAAGATGGTTAAGTCTCACAGTGTTTAATCTTCTCTTGCAAAGAAACTCTGTGTCTCACATAAAAATGCTGTTTCTCTTCAATCCATAGTTATACCACACCCTTTCTTAAAGTGACTTGCTCAAAACTAAACATAACACCCAAGGTACAGGAGCTCTGAGTGTTCATTTACAGAACAGATATTTATAAAATATTTTTCTCTCCTCTCATTTCCAATTACATTGGACTGTTGCTGAACACTGAATCAATGTTTTCAGAGAGCTTTCTCTAGTGACAAGATTTTTCCTGCATACCAGTAAAGAGCTGGGAGCTCACGGCTGTGTCCCTGCAGCAGACTGGATTTTCCTGCCTCTCTCTACTCCTTTGCACAGCTGAAGTGCCACTGCCATGTGGCAGCATGCCATGGTGACAGCTGTTGCTTTGTTTTCTATCTAGATTTACTGAACTCCCCCACAGTTCTTTGCAGCCTTCTTTATTTTTTACTTCGCTGGGTCATGTTTTATCTTTCAAAATCATTTAAAAAATACATGGAAGAGAAGAAAGCAACACAGAAGTCCTTGGGAAACCTCATCTCTACCCTCCACCTGTCAAGGAAACAGCCCATTTGCTATCACCCTTATAACAGCTTATTAAACCACAGGAGCACCTCTCCTCTTGCCCCATAACAACTGACAGAAACAGCCTAGTTTCCAAGCAAAAGGCAAAATACATAATTAATAGCATTTCAGAAAGCCAAGTGCCCAGAATTCTTTGTGTGTTTATAGATTTCCAGAGCACAGGGCAGCATTTGTTCCAGGGAGTGATTGAATAGTTCAGGAGTTTTGTCTGGAAAAGAGATGACTTAAGAGGGTTATGAAAGAAGTCTACAACATCAGGAGTGTTGTCACCAGGAGGATGAGAAGGGAACAGCTGTTTCACTGTTTCCTCAAAACCAAGAAGTAGTACCAGCTCACCTGAAGCTGCAGATGTTCATAATAGGGTTTTCATATCTTCCCAAGCTCTCTGACAGTTTGCAATCCCATTGCCCTTTTCTAATCCTATAACTATGTATGAAACCTCTGCAGTCACCTGCAAATACTGAACCTGTTCTCCTGGGGAAACTTCAAAACCTTCTAGATATAAAACCAAACTGAAAATGGCATTTAAAACCTGAACTGTACTTGAGTGTGGTTGCAGACACCTTTGTGAGCAGAATCCATAGTTTCAAGAGCACAGATGATACAAGAGTAGACTCTGCTGGCCTCCCTTAGCTCACCAGAAGCAAAAAACAAGGGGGAAAGAAAAAGAAAAAAGACAATGAATCAACGATTTGTTGAAAATACTTTTTAAAGACTGTCTTTTTTTCCCCCTCTGAAACTATATCTTCTCAGACAAAAGGGTGTCTTTGGTTTAAATCCTTAGCAACAGCAACTAGGGCACAGAGATGTTTTGACAAATACTCTCTCTAATTAAATCACCAATTTCAGAGCAGGGAATGCACCGTTTTTTCCCTGCCTTCCGTGTAAGGCAGAACACATTTGCATTTAACCACCTCCCTGTTGTATGATGTGCCACAATGTCTGGAAATCAAAGCAAGGACGTAAAAGGTCTTGTCCATCAGAGCAGACCAAAACTTAAGCTCCTTCCCATGCCAGTTCCCACAGTGCTCTGACAGAACCACTCTGTGGATTCAGAATCTTTCTCCTTGTTCTTCTGAGACATAGCCTTTGTCTCACCCCTGCCAATTTTGGGACCCCTCCACAGCACATACAAAGGGAATGGGTGTGAAGTGAGGGAACAGCAGAAATCTGAGAGAGCTTCTAGTGTTTTCCTGCATCCTCTTCCCATTTTGGGAAGTTATTTGGCAACTGGGAACTGGGTCTGTGCAAAGCACACAGCAGAACTCAGTGCTGGAAGAGTGGTACCCTGCTAGGTTTGTGTGAAGTTTGCCTTTGGCCTCTTCTGGAGAGCAAGGACTATGGGCTCCTCCACATGGACATGGTTAGGGGCCAGGGCAGGAGCTGCTGGAGCCACTGAACTCCCCACACCTCAACAGCTCTTTTCCCTTGCCCCAGTACAATATAGTCCTTCCCCTCAGCTCCCCCCTCACCAGAACAACTCAAACCAACAGGCAACCAGCAACCCAGACAGCATCTTGCAATTGTTACCACCAACATATGGCCAACATCATCTTGACACAGGTAAAACTCCTTTGGTGTCAGCAATTGTGGCTTGTGTCATAGCAGCAGGATTGACCCTGTTGTTTTGGAGGCCACGGAGGTGGAAAAGACAATACCTGCAGGTGGAATAAAAGCCTGAAAAAATGAATTGAGAAATTAGTAACAGTTCAAATCACTGCATATAGGATGAAAGCTGGCTTATGCCTAATAAATCTGAGAAATGATTCAGTAAAAGTTCATCCTCTGCACTGGGTTCTCTGTAATTAATGTAAGCTGCATCCATGAGAGCCAATACAAATTAAGTACTAGTTGTTCAGATTAACTCTCTGCCTTTGGGCTGCTTTAGTTATGTACCAGTGTAAGAGCTTTTGATTGAGAGAAAAATAAGTCTTGTCAGGAATGACATGATAGTCAACCCAAGATGTTTATCTATTGTTGAAGGATTTGGAGCACAGTGAGTCTAGCTAGCTTGCACAGTATCACCGCTCCTCTAGTTAAAACACAAGATCCAATTGAAATTGGATTTTACCTCTTTCAGTGCTCGAAATGCACATGCAAAAGGGTGTTCAAAGAAAACTGTTTGAGTAGCTTTCAAATTTCTTGCTTTGAGTCTTCTGCATCTGATGAATCAAGACACTGACACTGAAATAAATGCCTCGGAATCATTATTGTCTCTTGTTTATTTATGCTCTGCTACCTTAGGGCTTAGTCCTCCCTTCTCTGAACGCAGTGCCCAGATTTGCTTTACTTTCAGACAACCTGAATGTTTATGGAAGAAAATAAAATCAACTATGGGCAGTTTTGATTCCATTCTTCTCAGCTCAGTGATGAAGAACATTGCCTAGGCCCCACAGGGATCTTGTGGTACCTCTCTGAAACACTGAAGCCATTTCTAGATAAACTGTCCTCAAAATGCACTGGCATACTGAAGGCTTTCAAGGAAGGCTGCTCTGAGAATTCATGGTAGAGGGAAGGCTAGAAGCATGGCTGTTGCTGAGCTCTTAGAACTCAAGATTTCTGAATTTCTCCCCTGAAGATTTCTGACTTGTGCTCAAAGCAGGGATAGGGCTGTACTCTTAGATTCAAGCACATTTGAATTCTGAGCAAGCCTGGAGGCCAGTCTGAATTCCTACCTTAGCCAAGAGGCAGAGGTTTTTATCCATGAGAATCACACAGTTTAATACCGTACAAGCACCTTACACAATGACAGATCCTTAGGCTCATCTTGTTCTCCAGCCTGGTTTGTCTCTTGATGTATTCATTTAGATGTCCTAAAATGTGTTACTCAGTGTGCTGAGGTAGATGAAGTGATGCATGAAGTAAACCAGAAGTAGCGTTGTCTCAAAGACAGAAGCTGCAAAGCTTCCTGTGATTAAGAAATTATTTCAACTAGCAGTTAGTTGTCACCAAATCCCAACTACACTAGGCAAAAAACCATAAACACTGATATTAATTTTCATTCCTGCTATTTGTACTTGGTGCAGAAATTGGTTTACTAGGACTTAACACCTAAAGACCCCTTGAAGAGGTTATCTATCGAGCTTCCTATAAATGTTTCGTTCCCTGAAGAATATTCACTAAAACCATTTTCCACCAGCTGAAAAAAGGCTGGGAAACCTGTTGCTGACAGCTGCTGTGGGTCACTGTCTTGATACTGTCAGTGTCAAAAGATACCTACCCAGAAGGAAGGAAAGGTAGAAGGGTTCAGGCAGCTGCAGGAACTTCAGACTGCTGCTCCACACGGGTACTCAATGACTCAGGCCTGGAGATTAGACAGTGCCCAATTATCTAATCCCCAATCACACCAGAGGTTGGGAGTGGGGAACCAGGGGAAAAGAAAAAAAAAAACCAATAAAATAAATTGGAAAGTTAGCTGTCTGGAAGAATCTAGTTATTAAAAGACACTGAAGTGCAAGAAATCAGAGTAGGTCAAGACTGCAGCCTCTAGGAGAAAAGGGTGGTAAAATTAAAAGGTAGAAAGTATTCACTGACAATCCCAAAGTAGTAGAACAGATTAGTTTCAGATTTTGAAAATCTGATGTCTACATTGATAAACTTTCTCTGCTGGAAACTGGTTTAAGAGAAACATTTGGCCAGATCTGGATTGATTTTCCGTATCTCTCCTCCCCTTCTCTCCCAGCTGCTTTACTAACTGCCTTACTAGACATTTACTTTTTTTCCAAATGACTTCTTTCTAAGAAAAAATCCTCTAATTTTATGGGGAGTGGTGGCCTCTTTGAAGGAAGGACCTCTGCTTGCCCAGATCTTCAAAAAGCAAGGGGAAATAGTGCGTCTTAACTGACATGCAGGAAGGTCAGTTACTTTTCTGTGACTATAAGGAAACGTGTAAGTATCACCACAGACCAAGATAAACATCCACTCTTGAGCATTGCTCTCTAGAAACTGCTCTAGTACTGCAACTGAAGTCAGCTGCCATTCCCCTCGCTGCAGGGAGGTCAGGTGTTTGCTGAGGAACTCAAAGAGCCTTGTGCCTCATCTCTGCTCTGGAGAAATTTACATCTTTCAGTTTTGAACGGAACCTCTCATGGTTTGAGGGACTGACCATGGGAAAAAAAAGGTATCGTCTCCTTTGAATTCTCTTAAAATAACTTTCTCTGAACTTACCAATACTTCTACAATTTCTTCCCATAACTAGCTGAAGTGCAATTAATGTAGTGGTACTAATCCCCAGCTACCCACACAAGTGGGATATTACGCAGAGTGCTCCTGCCCATGTCTATACTCGTAACTGAAGAGCGTCAGGCCCTGTCCCAAGCACTGGAGCATGATCTTCTCTGCTCCGCTTCTAGTAATACTTAAATTACAGCACTGGAGTTACCATGGCACTGTGCAAAGGTGAGTTGTTGTAACCTGTCTAAAATATCTCGGATAGAGGATATTTATTTGCTGTGGAGATCTGTTGAAAATATTGCCTCATATTCTCAGTGGAACAGTATCATAGTCCTGTTGAGCAATCTCCCATTTACATCTGGGGAAGGAGAAAACCAGTAGCTATAATGGGAGTGTTGCAAACTTCCCTTTTGATTCAGTTCACAAGAGCAGCAAAATCCTAATAGACAATTACTTTTCATGACATTCTGATTTGCATAAGATGATTAAATCCTTACAGGTATGCATGTGGTCCTTTATGAGCCCTTCTGTGCGCACACTTGTGATAAAAAGTTGCAATATTACAAAGGTTAAAATGCATAAGAAAATATACTTACAGAAGAAATGTTGGTAAGTGGAATGGACACAGTATTCTTTACTGAAGTCAGATGGTATATAATTGAATACTTTTGAATGTTGAACCTTTTGTATAATTGTACATAATGTAATATAATTGTGCACGTATGTAATTGTACATTGCAATTGTACTAATGCAGTATTAAAATTCTGGAAAAAAAATTACAAGACATAANGAAAGTTAGCTGTCTGGAAGAATCTAGTTATTAAAAGACACTGAAGTGCAAGAAATCAGAGTAGGTCAAGACTGCAGCCTCTAGGAGAAAAGGGTGGTAAAATTAAAAGGTAGAAAGTATTCACTGACAATCCCAAAGTAGAACAGATTAGTTTCAGATTTTGAAAATCTGATGTCTACATTGATATATTTTCTCTGCTGGAAACTGGTTTAAGAGAAACATTTGGCCAGATCTGGATTGATTTTCCGTATCTCTCCTCCCCTTCTCTCCCAGCTGCTTTACTGACTGCCTTACTAGACATTTACTTTTTTTCCAAATGACTTCTAAGAAAAAATCCTCTAATTTAATGGGGAGTGGTGGCCTCTTTGAAGGAAGGACCTCTGCTTCCCCAGATCTTCAAAAAGCAAGGGGAAATAGTGCATCTTGACTGACATGCAGGAAGGTCAGTTACTTTTCTGTGACTATAAGGAAACCTGTAAGTATCACCACAGACCAAGGCAAACATCCACTCTTGGGCATTGCTCTCTAGAAACTGCTTCAGTAGATAACGTGTACACATCATGGAACATAGGAAAGAGATCCTCTGGCAAAACAGTGGAAAGAAGGAGCTGCCTGCCCTGGTTGGTTATTTCACCCTCCAGTACCCGAGGCACTGAGTTTTCCCCTCTTGAGTGCAAAATCTGCCTTGCTTTGGTCACATTGAATATCCACCACATACTAGCAGCCCTACACTCACTTCTATCCACAGTGCTGCAACTGAAGTCAGCTGCCATTCCCCTCGCTGCAGGGAGGTCAGGTGTTTGCTGAGGAACTCAAAGAGCCTTGTGCCTCATCTCTGCTCTGGAGAAATTTACATCTTTCAGTTTTGAACGGAACCTCTCATGGTTTGAGGGACTGACCATGGGAAAAAAAAGGTATCGTCTCCTTTGAATTCTCTTAAAATAACTTTCTCTGAACTTACCAATACTTCTACAATTTCTTCCCATAACTAGCTGAAGTGCAATTAATGTAGTGGTACTAATCCCCAGCTACCCACACAAGTGGGATATTACGCAGAGTGCTCCTGCCCATGTCTATACTCGTAACTGAAGAGCGTCAGGCCCTGTCCCAAGCACTGGAGCATGATCTTCTCTGCTCCGCTTCTAGTAATACTTAAATTACAGCACTGGAGTTACCATGGCACTGTGCAAAGGTGAGTTGTTGTAACCTGTCTAAAATATCTCGGATAGAGGATATTTATTTGCTGTGGAGATCTGTTGAAAATATTGCCTCATATTCTCAGTGGAACAGTATCATAGTCCTGTTGAGCAATCTCCCATTTACATCTGGGGAAGGAGAAAACCAGTAGCTATAATGGGAGTGTTGCAAACTTCCTTTTTGATTCAGTTTACAAGAGCAGCAAAATCCTAATAGACAATTACTTTTCATGACATTCTGATTTGCATAAGATGATTAAATCCTTACAGGTATGCATGTGGTCTTTTATGAGCCCTTCTGTGCGCACACTTGTGATAAAAAGTTGCAATATTACAAAGGTTAAAATGCATAAGAAAATATACTTACAGAAGAAATGTTGGTAAGTGGAATGGACACAGTATTCTTTACTGAAGTCAGATGGTATATAATTGAATACTTTTGAATGTTGAACCTTTTGTATAATTGTACATAATGTAATATAATTTTGCACGTATGTAATTGTACATTGCAATTGTACTAATGCAGTATTAAAATTCTGGAAAAAAAATTACAAGACATAACAACCCCACCCAAAACACCCAGATCCTTAGTAAAGTAAAACTAGCACAGTGGAATTTTGGGGGGTTAAAGCAACATTCCCTCCTGCCTATTGCCAACACCGTGCACAGGAGTGCATGCCAACTCTCCGACCCCCCACTGTTCACTTTGAGGTCACAGCTCTCCACATCCCAAGTGCTACAGCTGTACAAATTTGTACCATAGGTCCTGATACTATCAGAAAAAATCAGAGTGTAGAGAAAGGGACCCCACAAGAAATATCCAGATATTAAAAAAAGAGATAATGAACAGGAGAGACAGAGCAGTTTTGGCAGAAACTGCTGTAGGGAAGGGTGGTTCCAGGAATTGGGAGTACAAATTTTGATTAGGGCTGGGCTGGTATTTCCCACTTCAACTGCCTAGTTTTCTCTTTAATGAGGAAATGGGATTTTCACTTTTGCTCCACTCAATGAAGAATTAAATGGGAACAAGAACTTGCCTTCCTAGGTAAGCAGATCCAAATGTCACTAGTAAAGCATGACCACACTGGGAATGAGAGTGTTTTAAACTTGCTGTAAAATTATTGTCCTTAAACTCTAATTGAATGTAACTGTCAAATGAAATGCAGCACTCTGCAACTGTTTCTTTCAATGGTAAGAAAAAATGACTTCTTTCTGAGCATGCTCAGAGTCAATCTTCACTCCCTGCACATGCACGGTAGTCTAAAACACAAAGCAAAGAAGATGAGACCCTGAAAAACATGGTCAAACAGGTTGATATGTTTCTGAATCTACACTAGTATAAAACATTCATTGCAGTTTTCATTCACTTGTACAGAAATCAGCTTATTGTACCTCTGCTGATGTCTGAGTGTGCAAATGAGGCTGTACCACAGGATGCTCACAAATGATTTGTACAATGCCACTTACAGTATCAATGCACAGTAATGTGTGACATATTTGCAACAGAAATTTACCACTGGGTACCACGTGGAGCAAGGATCTGGGCCAAATTAAAAAGCAAAGGAGAAAGGAAGTGATACTAAAATGCAGTTAACACAAGCAAAGCCATCAGAGAGAGGAACAGGAAGAGAGAATGCCTAAAATATAGGTGGGGGAAAAAGTGTGGAAATTAGCAATAGCCAGTTTTATAGACAGAACGACTTACAAACTGCATCACAAGATTCACAGTTATCCATTTACAGAGTCTCTAAAATGTGGGAATTCTTTTTCCTCTGATTGTGTAAACTACAAGCTCTGCTACATCTGATTATTTTCTGCAGGCTGTATTATAAATTCATTTTGGTGACAGAATAGAACTGCTTCATGTTCATCACAGAGAGTCAGCTGTTAAGTAAAATGGGCTTTGAAATACAGATAATGATCAGGAGCTGAAGTTTATTAATAGATTTATGTGCTTTCATTCAACTTAAAAAGCCCATACTTCCCAAGATCAGACAAAATATATTAGCTATGGAAACAAGCCAAAAAAAGTATATAATCTTATGAAAGAGATAAGAAGATAAAACCAGTGAGTAATCCAGCTGAAGGATGGGACAGAGGGGAAAAATTACTCCAGTCAATTAATGCTGTATGACTCTTCCTTCTTCCCTGCAACATTCATGGAGTCCTCGGGTTGGAGAGGTCCTCTGAAGTTCAATGATCCATTTCTACTCCTCAAGGCAGGTTCCACCATAACCACAAGGTTTCTGCACATGTTCCATCTGACATCACAGGTCTATCAGTGGACATTGCACAATCTCCCCAGGTAAGGTGTTGTACTGTTTTACTATCCTTCTCCATCTGAAACTTGGTCCTTTCAGTTCTATTACTCGTTTTCTCATCCAGAAGCATGGAGAACACAAATATGAAAGGCTGCTTTGAAGCAAGATGCAGTAATTTGAAAACTTATACCCTCTCTCAGAACTCTTCCTGAAGCTGGTGATCTCAAATCATACCTACTTTAAGCATAAACAAATTCCCTAAGTATGAAAAAGTGTATCTACATTTTATGTACACTTGGTATTTATGCAAGTGAATGTTTTAAATCACATTTCACTATTTTGTTCAGGTATTAAAACCCAGCAGTGAGGTAAAGTGAATTTTTTCATTGTTTTCTATAAACTAAGGGATGCTCTCTAATTACACCAGCCACAGGACACAGCAGGCATCTTGGCTTTGTAATAGCATTTTGGAAAGCACATTACACAAATAGTTTTGGTTCAATGTTTGTTTGATGACTAATAGCCTATCTAAAGTAAACCATATTACCTGTGAAATAAGAACGTACTAAAGAACAGGTGACATATCAGATCCAGGCCTTTATCTCACCAGCATTTAACTCACATTTAACTGCTATCTGTAAATTTATTTATAGGGACTTTTACAACTAATTTTCACCACTGAGTTCTCATATGTGTAAAGCACATAGGGTTTCCATAAGGCTACAGCATCTGACCAGTCTCTCAAGAGAGATCCCAGCAGCTGCTCAGCTTCTTGGAATGCCAATACTGATCAATACTGATTTCTGCACTGTTGACTGAAGAAGGGTGATGTAATCAGGCTGATCTGATACCTAAGAAATGCATGCTTTGGCTGCATTATGAAGCTAGCTGCTTGCAATGATGTTGTATTAATATGTCAGCTTCTACTCAAACTCAAATCTTCCTGCAGAAAGTTGTTCAAGGACATTAACCTGCTTTATCAATCTCAAGAATCTAAACCTGCTGCACCCCAGGTCCCTCCATGGGACCTTACAGCTGTGCTACCTTTCCCCCCCGCCCACATTACCAAGGGTTTGAGTGCCTGTGCTGAAAGCCAGCTCTGATAACAGTATGGCCAAACGACTGGGGATCAGACTGCTTTGAGAAGGAGCCTTTTGAAAGCCTTTTGAGACGGCCTTGAACAGCTTTGCCAGAGGCCTGCCCCTGCTTCGTCTGGGAGCTGCATCACCTTACTCCTTGCCTACATGATGCTGCAGGTGTGTCAGTGCCTGCCCTCATACCCCATTGATCCTGACCTGCTCACTTGACTTTGGACCTGCCTTGTCATTACAAACTTGTCTGTCTGGCATGCTGGTTGAACCTCGCTGCTTTCCCCTACTGCTGCTCTTTGCTAACTGCAGGACTGCACCTCCTGTCAGGGAGGTCACTGCCCCTCTCTGCCTGAGCTCCCAGCCTGCCTTCCCTCACAGAGCTGCCCACTCCTGCTGCTCCTCAATACCACAATAACAAGGCTTGCAAGGAATCTTCATCCCTGTTTCACCAAAAGCTCCTGGGCTTGAATGGGTGCCAGGCACAGCCCACCAACTACAGCTCACCCCTGTGCTCCAGAGTTCCAGCACTGGACACCCTGAAGAGCCATGCCTCACTGTGAGCAAAATGCAGCAAACACCTCTCCTGACCAAAGTCAGCAACACAAAGAACACTGCCCTCTTTCAAACATTCAATAGTCCAATCAAAGCTAAGAAATCCACCTTTCTGTGTGCCACTGATTCTAACCAGCTGCTGGCTCATGGAAGAAAGCAGTGGGAGATTAAGTATTAGTTAAATTAATTTATGAGTTTTAAAATTATATACTATAATTATAAACACTACACAAGCAGTATACATATATAGAGATTATAATTATATGTATAACTAAAATTATGTATTTCTTGTTTAGAGACATGCTGGATATTCATCTGCCTGTATTAGAATGATGTGTGCTTCCTTCAGGATATAATGCAACAGGGAAACGTCTCTGGCACTGCAAGTCTGTTTCTGGTTTACTCTCTGTGGTCTATGCAAATCTGTACCAGCCACTCTTCATCCAGTAGAGCACAAAGTTGTAACTAAGATGGAGACTGCTTAGAGCTTTTTCTCTTCTTCACCCCACACAAATGCCCAATTCCACCCTGATCTCATGCAAGCCCTCAGCTATTCAGAGCAGAAAGGAAGAAACTGTAATGAAGGACTGTTCACAAGGCAGGTGTTCCTGGACAAAGACAAGCAGATGAATTCACAATGCAACAGTCTCACAGCCCACCAACAACCAGTTAAGTTAAGCATGCCATACATGAATATTCAGATTCTTAAGCCAACTCTCACACCCTCATTCACAAATGCTATCTGTAACCTCGAGTTTTCCAGGATTCTTCTCCATAATGGCTGTTACCTACTGCTTGCACCATTATCTCTCATCAGCCTTATTCTAGCAAGATTATACAGTTACACACATTGCACATATAAATACAACATGCTTACAGGCAAAGAATGCAGTGCTTTGGAAACCCCAAAGAGTAGGGACTATCTTCCAAAAAATAAGCTACTTAAAAGCACATCCAACCCATCTTCCAGCTTCCACATTTGCTTTCTTTAATGTTCAAATCATGGTCACAGTCCTATCTTTCCAAGCATCTCACTGCTTTATGCCTAATATATTTAAACACTGTTTAAAGTGTATCCCAGATACCTTTTTTGTGAAATAAATGGTGTCTAAGGACAGTTTGCACATGCCTTCTCTTTAACAGTACAAATTATTTTCCTTTAATCATACAAGCTCCAACTTCAATACATGCTCAATATTATCATAAGGTCCTCTGTAAGTGCATGAAAAGCAAAACACTGAACTACACCAATGTCAGAAGAATCTCAAAACAGACAACACACACTTTTTTTAAGCTGAAAGTTAAGTTTCAAACTCAGTTCATTACTACCCTGAAGTCAATCACATCTATTTTTTTTTTTTTAATTGGTCTTGACAGCCAAAAAAATCACTGCTGAAATAAGGATGCTTTAAACCATAAATGTAACTCTAGCTCTTAATCAAGCGTAAGGAGCAAACTCCTTCAAATCCCTTCTCTTCCAGCACCAGTTCTGTCTACCTGATCCCCAGTTCTCCCTGTATCAACCAGAACAGCAGCAAGTTTTCACCATTAATCTTTCCACATTCCACATAGCCATGTGTCTGAAGTGAACACACCTGAATTGCAGGCAGATCATTTTCAAGAGATAACACAGTGCTCCAGGGGAAAGATGTTCACTAGTACAAATTTTAACTTGTCATTTCACTTGGATTTCAAAGGCTCGAATGTTATCAAAAGATGACATTCCAAAAAACAGGGACATACCCTGGAAAAACCACAACTGCATTAAATTTTCTCAGTGGCTAAAGAGAAGTAATAATGGTACTTCTTGATATACAGCAGCGGTGAGACTGACACTGGAATAATGGATAGTTCTGTGTTAAACAGAATGAGATGCTTATGGACACTGCAGAAAATTGACAGCTCGGGGTAAAAAGAAGGTATTGAGAGACTCATCCTTCAATTGAGTGCAAGGCCAGAGAGGCGGTGATTACAACTTTGAAACATAAAGACAAAAATACCAGTTGCAAAAGGCATTTTTAGATTAAAGGAAACAGTATAACTAAAAGCAAGGGATTTGAGAAGGAAAAATTAAATCAAGGAGAAGAAAATAAATTTAACCATGTTGCTGATTATTCTACCATCTAACAACAACAACAAAAGCATCAGGCTATGAGAAACCAAGGGTTTTAATTAAATAACTGCAAAAATTCCACAGTAACATTGTCCAGGAGAGCTAACCAGATTAATAACCTCTCCAGTTTATAAAACAAAAAGCTTAAGAACCTCCAATTCTATTAATAAGATTTACAGTGATGGGGACATTGATCGATTCTTGTTGGAACCAAAGTTCACAGTTTCTTTGATATAACTAAAAGACAATTTATAAAGCCTTCTAAAAAGCAATAAACAAAGGTCCTCTGGGGTTAGGGTTAGGTAAAAAAGGTAAAAATTGATCTAAGCAGTGAACTGCTTTTGTAAATTATAAAAGATAAAAATATTAAAAAATCAAGAA
>JAAWXA010000029.1:3374592-3697923 GCA_038090715.1 Florisuga fusca | reverse complement strand
GCCTTAATGTGCTTGTGATTTAAACATATACCATGGCTGGCTTAACAAAGTGTATTAAACCTTGTCCTAAGGATTCTGAATGAATGCAATACTCATAAAATTTAACTTAGTAAGACTGTCCTACTGAGAGTCCCCACTGTACATTAATGTGGCAAGAGAAGTGTCCTTATTGAATGACTTAGAAGAACATTCAGGCATTCTCAGCTTCTCTCACAACCAATTTTACCTGCTCCTGGCTACCAAGGCAACCCAAGCGTATAACAAAGTCAGTTTTTGAAAAACACAATTGCACGCCATCCTTCAAGAAACACAAAAGAAAACTTGTTGTGCCCTTGTAAAGATACGGTAAATAACTTACCCTTGATCTTCCATCTAGGTAGTCACAAATAAAGATTTCATAAAGCAAAAACCCAGAGTTAAATAAAAGACAAGCAGCCGCATTGTAAATTCTTATTAAAAAAATATCCAGGGTTACACAACAGCCAGTTGCTGGTGATTCCTGCACAACTACAGTTCACGCTGCAGTTTATAATTCAACATACTTGTACTTTCCTTTGGTCAATACTTTTACTTTTATAAGCTTTTCAATAATTAACACAGGGTTTAGCAAGTACTCAGTTTTGTGTTCATCAAGGGATCAAAATACAAATAGATTGGTACTGTGTCCCAGTTATAAAAAGTCTTTTTCAAATTAAAAATGAGGTAAAAGAAGTTTCTTTAAAAATAACATAAAATACATCAATGGAACAGTCGTCCTCTTCCACGTTTACTCTTGAGATGACTCGCAGAACGCCGAAGGTTTCTTCTCTCTTGACGATGTTGTTTCTCAGCTTCCTGCTGTTTCTTTTGCTGCTCTGACTGGAATATTAAACAAAAATAGCCTCAGGTTCTTGTAAACTTACATAACACCTTAATGTTCAAGTACCTAGATATCAAGATAGAATTTCATGAGGTAAATCTGGAAATGTTGAAGAAAATGGTCCCATGCTATCTTGTCTTACACTGTACCTGTTGCTTTTAGTTATTGCTAGGCATTATTGTTCCAAGTAATTCAGAGCTAACATTTAAGACAAAGATATTGAAAAACAGTGAATAAAATCATGTATTTCAGATTCAAACCAATGTCTAACAATAGACTGTAAAGTTACACTCCAGAATTTATGTTTAGATGTTCTTAAAAAGGTAGAACACAATTTGAGGCTGAATAGTACCTACGTTGGTTCAATTACATTATCACATTTAATATTTCCACAAATGGATTTTAAAAAGACAGAACAATTAGTTAGATTTGCTGAAACACAACAGGGTTTCCAAAAGGTATTCTTATGAGTTCTTGTAAGTGTTTTATATGCTGTATGCAATTCTAGGAAGACAATCCACATGAAAATCTCTACTCCTGTGGCTCATATTCTATTAATTTTCACCTCTTCACCAAAACCACACTGAACCTAAATACCACACAGATGAAAAGGCTCCTACAGCTGTGTCGTCTTTGGAAGACTAAAGCTTATCTTCAAACTAAGCATAAACTGGAGGTAGGAGACTTGAACTAGCCCAATTCAGCCAACTGTCCGTGCTATAAAATACTTTATTTAGAATAATTTCAACAGCAGCATAGGATAATTGCATTAGGAGTGTGGCAGAATTACTGCGTACGCAGCTGCATCCCCACTGCACCTAATTCTGTAACCAGCAGCATCCAATAATCAGGCAAAACAAGGCAGAACTAGTCCAAGAAATCCAGTTACTTTAAATTTTTTATTCATTCTTGTCACTGCAGTTTTACTATTTGACCACTTGTAAGGAAAATGTATTATAGCAAAGAGGCTTACCTGAAGAACACAATTTTAAACTGAAGTTCATTTATCAATTAATATGCGTCTTCAACTTTTATAACGTGTACTTTCTTTAGTTCTAAAGCAGTTTTCCATCCCAAAATCCCCAAGTGTTCTACAGCAGTATCAGATGCACACATGCATTTAACTCTGCCCATGTGATAAAGTAAAACCTACAAAATTCCTTAGGATGGGAAATTAAAATCCTTTGGGAAAGGTAGACCACTCAACCACACACTTCAAATGCAATTTGGCAAGGGCACCAGGACCAGAGCTCATTCTTGTAATCCACTGTACAGCAGTCCAATGACAAAAGGTGGTTAGAAGCTCAGTTTTTATCATGCTGAGATCCAGCAACATTTTCAACCAAGAGAAAGCCCCTGTCACCTACAGCATCCTGACTGCATTTGGACCTGCAGACCAAGATATGATCCGTCCTGGTGCACAAGTCAGGTAAGGTCACAAGCTTCTGATGGAGTGCCTGCAAATAAACTATTAAAAGATGGAAGCCAGCATTTTCCACCGGAACACAAGATTTTATGAGTGCTGCCTGAGTTATAAGGGTATAAACACACAGGAGTACTACCGGAGGCTTTCATTCTCTTGGCAAGAAGTGGAACAGTTGGCAGCTTATAAAGAAATGAAGAGGGACATTTGTTTGACGGTTTTAAAGTTCCTGTTCTTTCATGCAAAACTAAAGTTACTTGTGCATTATCTTAAAAAATTATATATATAGCTCACCTTCTTTAATTTGAATGTTGCCTGCTTGCTGCCTACTGTGGTATCAGACACATTGAGTGTGCCAAGTTTTTCTTCAAGCTTTAAACGATCTCCAAGAGTTTTCCTGTGGAGAACAATTAACATTAGTCCCTATTTTTGCCATATTTTTATTATAATAAAGGCTGATAATGCAGTCAAAACTAAACTCAGTTTCTCTGAAACCCTGAAATGCCAAAACTCAAAAAAACCCCAAAACATTCAGTACAAAGAAAAGACAAGTTCAAATAATTCCATACAGATAGTGCTTTCAGTAGAAACACTGATAAAATTTACGTAAAGTTCATAGTTTTTTTCTGCTAAAAAAGCAACAGGACTCTTCTTAAAAAAGAAACACAACCTTCTATTGCTATAATTTTCTAAGAAATATCAGAAAATCTGGAATATTCAGCTGCAGTAATAGATACATGCACAATTTTTTTCAAAGATAGACACGTGGTTTTCTTGAAATCCTGCAGTTTCTGGATTGGAAACACTTTTGAGGGAAGGAAATAATGTTAACTATTTATCAGATTGAATTTCACCACTGAATGAATCACTTCACTGTCAAAGATGAACTGTTCAGATACTGAACCTGCAACAGTCTAATGCACACAGTTTTCTAAACAGAAGAACAATGCAAACAAGTGAATGTGATAAATAAGACAAAGCTCCATATGAGCATACACCTTCAAGCACATGGTGTTCATCAGTTTCTGTAAGCCAGCTGGTAGACAGCCTCCCCCTCAGGCACTGAACTCCAACCAACTTCTACAGAGAAGGAGCTGGCTTTTGTGGTCAGAACTCATACTGCTTCCAGCTCTTTTCCACTGGAAGTTGATGGCCCTACAAAGGCAAGGCAGCAGGATATGCCCCAGTGGCTCCAACTTACAAGCTGGTACCTAATATCATCCTTACTGAACTCACTTAAGTTTGGTATAAACTGGGACAGCTGAGGAGTGTAAATCACAGAACTCACTCTCAGAAAAGACCTCGAAGATAATTACGTCCAATCATCAACATCCCCCCCTCCAATAAAATAAAATATATTTATCAATATCTGTATCACCATGCTCACTAAAGCATGTCCTGAAGTGACTCATCTACACAATGTTTAAATTGTGTCCTGAAGGTACAGGGATGGTCATTCCACCACTTCCCTGGGAAGACCATTCCCACACCTAACTACTCTCTTAGTAAAGAATTTCTTCCTCATGTCTAGTCTAAATCTCCCTTGGAGCAACTAGGCTGTTTCCTCTAGTCCTGTTATTATTCATCTGGAAGAAGAGGCCAGCACCCACCTCCTCACAACCTCCTTTCAGGCGGTTGTAGGGAGCAATAACGTCTCCTCTCAGCCTCCCTTTCTCCAAACTAAACATCCCCAGTTCCCTCAGCCTCTCCCTACAGGACTTGTTCTCCGGACCCTTCACCAGCTGGGTTGCCCCTCTCTGAACTCATTCCAGCAGCTCAATGTCTTCTTGTAGTGAGGGGCCCAGTTCTGAACACAGCACTCAAGGTGCAGCCTCACCAGTGCTGAGTACAGGGGCACCATCACTTCCCTTCTCCTGCTGGCCACACTATTCCTGACACAAGCCTGGATGCTGTTGGCCTTCTTGGCCACCTGGGCACACTGCTGGCTCATATTCAGCCAGGTTATCAACTGGCACCCCTGGATCCTTTTCTGCTTAGCAGCTTTCCAGCCACTCCTCCCCAAGCCTGCAGTGTTGCATGGGGTTGTTGTGATCAAAGTGCAGGACCTGACACTTGGCCTTGCTGAACCTCATATTATTGGCCTTGGCCCAGTGGTCCAGACTATCAAGGTCCCTTTGCAGAGGCTTCCTACCCTCGAGCAGATCAGCACTCCCACTCAAATTGGTGTCATCTGCAAACTTATTCAATCCCCTCATTCCCAAAACTGAGCCCTGGGGAACACCACAGGTCACTGGCCACTAACTGGATTTCATTTCATTGACTACAACTCTCTGGGACTGGCCATGCAAATACACCTTATTCCCACAGAGCCTGCAGAACAGGGGTGAGGCAAGCAGGGATGGTGCTGCCTTCAGCCACCCTTCCTAAAGGTACCTGGGAGTCCTAAAATGACTCATCCTTTTTGTATCATGTTGGTCCTACCAACAGGCAGTGCCAGCTGAGAATATGACATGGCTTGTATGATCAGACAAATCACTCTGCAACACACTTAAAAAACATTCTCATAACTGTAAATGAAATTAGCTTCAGCAATTTGAGGTGCTGCTAGTTGTGCCTTTTTAGATTTCTCTGAAGAGGGTTAAAAGACTTTTTTTTTTTTTACAAGTTTTCAAGTGGAAAATATGCCATCATAAAAATATGGACAATTAGAAGTCACCAAAGTCAATGGAATTTCCTATGGTTGAAGGGCTCATGAACTGTGACCCATGCGTGAAGCCTCTGAAGTCCACTGAATTTTGGTTAACGAGCCATTTTATGTAACAAAGACTTTCTGAGATTAACAATGAAAAATTACTGTCAAGAATTACTTTATTTCTCATGACTAGGTACTTTGTACTTTTTTCTGTAGTATATTTTTCATTGAGTACATGTAAAAACTTGTTCCATCTGTGTGAATTGGGAAGACAAGCTAAGCCTTAGAGCTAACTATGGCAGAAGATCAGTCACTGACATTGTGGTGGGATTTCTACATTCAAGTGAAGTCCCATTTATTTCCCCTTTGAAAATGAACCGGAGAAATATGGCTACTACCCAGCAATTATTTAGCATGACTGCCTAGCTACTGCTTCAGTAAGGAGAAAAATTAAAATGAGATACTAGTAAAATGCTGTAGGGTTGCAATTTTATGGAATAAAGGCTGGTATGGCTACATTTATCTAAAAATGTGCAGACCTCAAATGATACTGCACATACTGATACACAACCAAATACAACAGCTGGGCTGTTCGCCTTTGTGTTTTTTGTTTTTTTTTAAATACACCAAAAACATCCTCAACAAATTGATTCAAGGGATAAATGAACAATGTTATTAAAAGCAACTTCCCATACTCTACAGTAAAACCCAAACAAACAAAAGAATTGCCCAGGCACTTCTTTTTTTCTTCAATATAAAAAGAACAGGTTTTGAGGGCTTTTCCTGCTGTTCTGCTTTAGCAATACCTAGGAATGTCAACTATGCTTTCACTGGCTTTTATTGACTTTCTTGGTCACCTCTGAAGACATATACATTGACTGTCTTACTTTATAAAGTATGATCTACTGTAGTTTTAAATTTTGACATGGCCTAACTTCAGTAATATCCTGGTTTGGGCCAGGATAAAGGTGATTTTCTGGTTTCATTAAAGTTGTGTAGTTTAGTTTCCAACCCATAAGCCTCTCTCCCTTATTCTCTCTCCTTTCCTTATCAGGGAGGAGAGGGGGATTAACAGAGAGCATCTGTTTTTCGGTTTAATTGCCGGGCCAGTGTTAAACCGTGACAAGTAATAAAACTTTTAAAGGGACACGAAGAAAATCAAAATGTTCTTAGCACACTGATTAAACCCCTTTCCTTTTATGGGCTCCTTTTAAGTTACTATGTAAGGAACTTGTGTAGTAAGTAAACAAAGCAGAGTTTTGCAGGTTTCCTATGTAATCACAGGAGTGCAAAAGGAGAAAATTAAATATAGACAGATTTAAGACAAATGCATTTTCACAACCATGAGTACATTTTGCAGCTTTCCTGAGCAAAGAAATGTGTAGACTGTTGGTCTGTGAAGAAATTTATAGTACACACCACTGCTCTAGAAGTTGGGCTTGGAGCCGTGCTGAGTCAGTAACATGTCAAAAGAAACACCCAGTTTTATATAAGTCATAAACTGTTTCCTCAGGTAGAACATTATATGATTAGAGAAAAAAGAACACCTAGCCATTAAATGCATACTGAAGGTATTAAGGTGCTTAATTATATTGGTCACAGACCATCATTCCGTAACTTGGATAAATCAAATCAAAGCCATGCCAGCCTCACCGGATTGTACACGCCACTACAGTCTTTCCAATTTTCAGTTCATTGCCTGAATTAATTATTTTTATGCTGACTACTTATCAATGAAGAAGGACAGCAGAAAACATGTTTAATTGTTTTCTACATGACATTCTGATATACAAAAATGCTTATTAACCAAACCACTCACCTCGCAGCACAGGAAAGTCATCATGATTAGAGAATCATATCAGCTATATGTTATAAGAAACGGATACCAGCTGTCAATTTTTACATTTCTTCTAAAAATTTGAGGAATAACAAAATCCATACTAAGAACAACGCTTGGATAAGCACAAATGGGATAAGTGAATATAGAGCTGATTGTCTAGAGAAAAAAATTTAAACAACATGAAGAGACAAATTGATGACAACAGCTCAGAAAGACAAAGGATGTAATGCTGTCACATTCATTTTTTTTGTCATCCTATTCTATCCTAAATTGTTTTTAATTTTTTTTTTAAACTTTACATCCCATCTGTGTATCTACAACACAGAGGTTATCTTGCCTAAACCCCCCTAATTATGCACCACCCCTTGCAAAATATTCTGCAGAGAATTAGTAGCTAATCTTAAAACAGATCCTCTTTTCCCTTAAAAGCAATCTTTTAAAGGCCTTTCCATGGTTTATTTCATCACTGATATTCCTCCATCCACTGGACTGGCCTGTGGTACTTGCTTTCATTTTTGACAAGATGAAGCAATGATTCTTCTCCCTCTATGCACCAGATGAAGAATTTAATTTGTCTGTGTCAACACTGTGCTCATTTTTCTAAATGTTCCTTTTCTTGGCACCTTGTTCACATTTAAGCTTTCCATGTTTCAGACAACATGAAATCCTAATATTTCAAATTGAATGTTTCGATTATACGCATAGTACGTATATATATATACACATATATATTATTATAACACTTCAAACTGAGCATTTCCATTAAAGCTCAGCTTTAACTGTGTGTAAAAGAACAGTACATGAGTAGGCTGCAGCCATACTGCCTTTTAGGATGCATTTCAATGGCAGTAAGAGTACAGTACAGTGTCTCAGACTCCTTTCAAGTCACCTGTTAACATGACTAAAAATCTAAGTACAATGTTAAAAATATCCTTGAATCTACAATGTTCTGTCAGAGTGTCCAGAGTGTCTTCTTTATCTCCTGATAAAGAAGAAAAACTGACTAAAGTAAAAAAGTTGCTACATCTTCTAAAAGAAAGAAGAATAATTGGAAGAAAGTCGATGGAGAAATCTAAGGAAATCCCAGTCTAAAATATCAAGTATATTCAATCTAAAGAAATTAGAAAAATCCCTGTGTGAAAACACTTGGTGACAAAAAACAGCTAAGGAAAACATGGGAATCAGTTCTTCAGAACTGCTATAAATGCCAGCTTATAAAAAATGTCACTTCTATTTACAGAGGTCTTAAAGACTACTGTAGAAACAGTCTCAGTAACACTAAAAGATTATAATTTTATAATTTTACATAATAGTTGAAATGAAACTATTTTTTATATAATAGCTCCCTCTTTTAAGGTACAGGCTAAAATTGTATCAAATCTTTCTTTACATATCTCCAGAAAATTTCCATCATGAAACAGCCAGGTTGTAGAGTCAGTCATTAGTGACACAAAGAAACAGCCCCATTACATGTATTACTCACTTCCTTCTCTTTGACTGTATCATTTCAGTCTAAGCCACAATGGCTATTAAGAGATCCATTTAACTCAGCAACTCATGTTGTTTCCAACATTAGTCAAAATTCTGCTTTACATTTAGTGTGCTGCTTTGAAGCTATTGCCTTTTATTATTTTAATATTAGTGTCTGTGCTCCAAATAATAAAAGGTTATTAAATCTCATCTTCTGAAGGGCTCAACTCACCTCCAAAAATAATAAAAATAAAAAAATATCAGTGATTTGCAGGCTTTAAGCACCCCTATGCAAAGTCCTTGATTTGATCTTTATATACTACCCAAATACTGTAATTGATCATCAATTTAAGGAAATCGGTAAAGGATGCCATAAAAAATAACCTGACAAAACAATTTTCTTTTACCACCTTTATCCTACCCCCAAAATTGTGGCTAGTCATGCAGTATTCTACATCCCTTTTGGAGAGCAGGATGACTAACATCCAGACTATGAACCTCATACTGACACTGGTGAAAAATACAACCAATCTCACAGACATCAGTGATGCTATTTGTGAGAGTCACAACTCACCAAGACCAAGTAATGGATCCCCAAATCTGTCTCAGAATATTAACCTCTCACCCATCTCATTTGTGTTATCTTTCTGCCATACTTCCAACATTGTATTTGTTTAACTGCAAAACAAAAGCTTTCAACAACTATGTTGCTTTAAGTTATATCCCTGAATTGCCAGATGTGGCTTTACCAGTAAGTGCTCCCAAGCCAAAATGCCACTGGCCTGCACTGGAGAGACATACTTGAGAACTGTTCACCCCCAGCTATTAAAAAAGGAACATATGTCTTACTTCATTAATTTTTGTTTTTTGGCAGAGTCTTTGAAGCTTCTGAATTCCTCTCCTTCTTTAATCTCATAAAACTGAGGTTCCAGTAATGTTTGCTGATCCTCCTTGGACCTTTCCCGCCGCTTTACTTTTTCCTCTTGGCGTAGAAGTTTGCGCTGTTTCCTGACCTCTTCAACCCAGCCTTTTTCATCATCTGAACTCTCAGAACTTTCTGCATCACTTGCTTTTCCTTCTGGTTCTTCCTCCTCTTCCTGCAGACAAAAATAGTATAAAATAAGAAATCATCAACTAATTTTCTTTGCAAACCATTCCTGCATTTAAGAGTACGTGACAGCTTCTACATAGATGCAGTTGAAAAGAACTAAACCAGAGCAGAAATAACAAATGAAGAAGACATTAATCAACTGCTTCCACATCTGTTTTATATTTTTCAAACCTGTATTCATGTAGACACAACATTGTTCACATCTGAAAACAAGGATAACATAAATTACACTTAATTACTATGGCTGAGAGGGCATTCTTGCATTGCCTCCCATCTTTCTCCTAAGGTGAAATGCTTAAAACAAAGAAGAGAAAAAACTAAACCCCAATACTTTACCTGTTCTTGTGCTTCCAATTCCTCTAGCATCTTTAGTTTCCTCTTTCTTTTCTCACTTATTTTAGAAACAAGTGGGTTAAGTAGCCTAAATTCTTCACTCTGCTCATCCACCTGGAAATCTGGATTCTCAAACATGACCTTAAAACGATCATCTTTGAGAAGACTAGGCAGATTCTGGAAAAGAAGCAAAGCATGAGCGGTGAGTTAAAAAATTCTAAACCAGATGCTGGTCAAGTAAGAAACACCGTTTTGATTAAACAAAGCTCAAAACCAGCATGGGAAATGCCAGTTGCTTAATCCTTCCAGGTCATATAAAAATCAAGATTTATGCTTATTATATTTTAATACTTTCACAGGATCAAATAAATATAAACCTAAGCTACATGTAAGCAAGACAGGTTTTTTTTTTTTTTTTTTTTTTTTTTTTTTTTTACACTCACTATAGACACCTTAAATACATAATTACCAACATTTTTGAATTAATATTTCTCATACATTCAGCCAGCTAGCCTGAAAACGTGTTGCTATCTATTGACTAATCAGCAGTACCTCCAAGGCAAACACCCTGCCTGATGGGGATGATTCTACAACATGTACAACAAATTATTAGGGTAAACATGCCTTTATGCAATGCTACTACTGTTTTACTGTAAATATATAAGAGTGTTTCTATACAACTTCTAACACTTTTTATTCACTGCCCTCACAAACAGAATGGAAAAGGCAGCTTCATACATGTCAAAGGACAGTACAAATTATGATACTCTTGAATGAGGAACAGTTGGAGTTAAATTTTTAGTTTATATGAATGCCTGTTGTGATAATTCTAAAATCACTGAATACCTAGCTTTTTATAACAAAAAGCTGATCTTTCAACATTGCCAAGCTTGTACCAGCACATTCAGCCCCCCCCCAGCATTAAATTTTCATTGCTACCTGACAAGTGCAAACAAACAAACAAAAAGATACAGAAAACAAATATAAATTTCAAACACAGAAACTGTTGCAAATGTGTGACTTGCAGCCATACAGCCAAAAATTAAATCCCAAGGCCTAAAATAAACTGTTCTTCATAAAAATAATGCCATTTCAGGAAAATGGCATTCCTGCCATTTTTATGTATACTCTTTTTAGTCCTCTTAACATCTCTATGGACTCCTAGACAAATCAGCCCCCATTTATTGAACTCACATTGTCAATGTAACACTGCCTTAGTCAGTGTTACATTAACCACCACCTACTTTTTTATGCTTTCTACTAACTCTAACACACAGGATTTCTTTAGATGCTGCATGAACACCTGACTATAATGAAAGCTACATTCCAGTGAGAACAATCATGTTGTGAGTACTGCCTATAGAAAGTTGTTGTGTCCCTCCCAGCCCTGATAATAAATGTTAACTTTCAACATCAGGAAGAATTCCTGTTTCATAAGGGCAAATCATTTGGGCTATAAAATGTAGTTAACTGTGTACAAAAAGAAAAGCCATTGTATCTTCAGTTTCACATACACCATCTATCTTGTCCTGGTCACCACCAAATCACCAACAAATGTAAACAACAGGTCTTTTCCAAGGAACTTTGGCTTTGACCCTGCATTTAGTTAGCTTCTGGAGTCCTACGAAGCCCATATCATCTTCACAGTAAGTATTTCATAACTTTAAGCTTTAAGTTACTACATGCCCTTTTTGGTGGTGCAGCTACAATGAAGTGTCCCTTAAAGCCACCTACTAGAATAAGTCATTTATGAGAAAAACAAAAACAATGGAATTTTGAATCTGTCTGGCCACATAACACCAAAAAAACAAACCAAACCCCAACTACAAAAAGATCAATAATGTAAACAATATTATTTCTTGGCTCCCAGGCAGAGAAGTCTCCAAAAGCTTACCTTCTGCTTTCTTTTTCTAATAAGGTGTTGCTCTTCTCCTTCTTCTTCAATCAGTTTGAGTGCAAGCTCTTTATTGACTTTTGGAAGTTTCTAAAGAAGAAAGCAATTAAGCAGGAAATGGCTCCTTTAAATATGTAAAACCCTACATGCTTTATATTCATAAGCATGGTAAAGAGAAAATTCTTATTCAGCTGTGTAACTCTCAGTGAGAAGGCTCCTTGACTGGTTCAAAATATTTCCAGGTACAAGAAAAGCAGCAGTGTGTGGAGAGAACTTGTGCACAACTTCTGTATTACCTTTTCCTTGTAATGCATCAGCTTTAGTACTTTAAAAGCAATTATTTCTCCTTGTATGCTAAGCAAATTCAATTTACAAAGGTACAAGCTATAAGCAATACTATTTCTATATATCTTTTTTCAAAATATTATGTTTAATGGCTTAAGTAATTTAGTTCAATGACAGAGCAGAAACCACTCTTTTATCTGCTAGTGGCAAAATGTGATGAGAGCTGCTCTTTTACAGGCTGGTATCAGTCTCCCTCATCTGTGGGAATCACAACATATGGGCATTCTACAGTTCTATGAAAAAAAATCTCTATACATTACTTTGTGTCTCTGATGATAAACAGAACCAAGTTCTAAGTCACTGCACCTCTGAGATACACTTAAGAATATATTACTCTTTATGAATAGTTCATCCAGAAGTACACCTAATGTTTACAGGATTTACCTTTAGTTGAACTCTTTGTGCACGTGTTTCTTCTATCTTCTGCCTTATTTTCTCTCTTCTGTATTCTTCATAGGCAAAGGGGTTGGCCATCATTTTTGCCTTTGAACAAGCAGAAGGAAGTAAAAATAAAATACCATTAATACAGGACACAGTCCATTATTTGGAAAAAGACCCACAAACCCCCAAAAAACTAATCAACCTAGAAACAACCAAAAAACCCCCACACATATATTTTATTGCTAAGATTAAAAATTGATAAGGATCAGCCTTACTTACCTTATGATAAAGTCGTATGTCCATGAAAAATCCATGCATATAGGCTCTGAGCAATGATGATCCAATGAGATGAGCAAGGCCTGGGAAAAAGTTACAGATGATTTCAAAGAACTTTCATATATAAAGAACTTCTATTCCAAGCTAGCCACTTCACTTACCTGAATCAAGACAAACACTGTCAATGCAACACCTCAATCTAACAGTCACATCCATTACTTTAAGACTAAGTAAAACAGCAAATAAATAAATAAATAAGGCAGTTTGACCAGCAAGAAATTGGAAGCTCTTCAGAACAACAACATCCATTTTTCTTCACTTAATACAAGTCACTGTGTGCTTTTAAAAAATGTTTGCATGCAATACACTCCATAAAAGTTTACAAAGAAAAATTTGAGAAGAATTTTTGAAAGTCCATAGATGCTTGACAGTTACTTTTTTAGTGTGGTATAGAAATGCTTTTAATTAAAGATTTTTGCCTTGGGTCACTACCTTTGAAGAACTGACAATATGAAAAAAATGCAGTACCACATCAGGTCATAAAACTGTCACCCTAGGCCCTAACCTTAGTCAAGGATGACAATATTTAATGAGTTCTCTGATTTTCCTTCCATGGATCTTTACAAAATTCCAAGACTGAGAAAAGGAAAAGCTTTTTATAGCAAAACATCCTTTAGAGATCTCCAAATCTTTAGAAATTAAGAAACTACTAAACTACTTCTAGAATTAAATGTCAAAAAAGTGTCTCTGAAAACAAAGTTGTCTCTATATATTTTTTAATGGCTGCCAGGAAACAATCTTCCTGTGTGTTCCAAAATGAGAGCATTCCAGCTAACAACAATTAATAAAAAGAAGCCCTGACACATGGAATACAAAATATCCCTTACACTGGTTCTTCACTTAGAAGTCTGCATTTATGGGCAAAAGAATTTGACTAAGATACAGTGAATTTAAAGTCAAGTCTATGTAGATTAATACTAGGATTGCCTTAGTTCCTTAGGATCAGGATAGGGGTCTGTGGGCTACATTCAGACCATACACAATTCCAAAGCTGAAGATACAGGAGCTTTGGACAGTCTCCTTGTATAGTTTCCTGCCAGGCTAAACCAATTTACGATATTCAGAGTTAATGAAATGAAACATTGCAAAAAAAATTGCAATCAAAACATGTAACAAACAGAAAGAGAACCAGCTACCTTGGGAGAAGCATGCTTATTTTCTCTGCTATATAATTTTTTCCCTTCCAGTTCCTTGAAACTGTATTTCTATCTAATCTAGAATGATTTATATTTTCTGGAAACTACTACTCTATCAGGGTAGCCTTTGGCAGATTCTGCTCTGAGTTCCAACATACTATTTGAGCACCTCAAACCTACTTTAAAAATGAAACCAACTTCTCTTCCCATGCCTTCCATTCAGTGCCCAAAAGCACACATCACAGATTCCTATACATACTAAATCAGAAACTCTCATCACATCAGAATTACAAAATGTACATGTGTAAACAATCAACTGAAAAAAGAAGTCATCTAAAGAGGATATTCAAGTGTTTTACCGAAATTTTCAAGGTCTTTTCTGGTAACAAATTTGTAATCATCATAAACCGTGCTCTCTGGATTCTCCTCCAGCTCTTCGGTTAAGTTGTCCAAGAAGGAACACCATTTTGGGGCGGGTCCTAAAACCTGTGGACAAAGTTGAAATATTGTACATTCTAACAGAAAAAAATCTACAGTTAGGATCTCAGCTACTGTGCTGTAATGGAACAACAAACGAACCTCTCTGAAATAAAACGGACCTTAAATAGCAATAGCAGTTAGAGAACACAATGAAACCTTTTGCTTGCATTAACCATAAGGACTACTATAGATTATGTAAATGTTATTTTAATCTAGGTAATTTATTTCAGACCAGCAGTCTAGAGATTTCAAGTTCAATTGTTTCAAGTGGTTCTAGTCTGACTGATTTATTAAAAACTCAGAGCCAAATATTATAGATAGAATTATGAACTAATGACATTAGATAGAAACTATCTGTAAAGCACTGTTGGATCTTGAACTCATTAGTTTCACTAGGCAAGCCTGTTAAATCCCATTTTTCCCCATTTATTTTACTTAAAACACCACAGGTATATTTCATGTATTTTTTATTCAAGGACAAACCAAGAATGTGGGTAATATTAAACAGATAATGGGAAATATTTAAAAACTTATTTCCACCATGAGGCAAAGGATTTATTTGAACAATACTATGCTGCACTATCAATGTGCTCTTCCATGTAAGCTTCCTCCAATTTCCCAAGTTGATAATTTGCCCTTTTCACTTTTCCCGCTTGCTGTTCTGATTGAAATTCCTCTCTGTCCTGATGCACAGTTATACACAACTGTTCCAGTTTATTTACTTTTATTATTATTTTTGAAGGTGAGTTAGCTGCATGGAAAAATCCAACACTGCTTTTTAACTCTAGAGCAAATCCGGTATCACTTTAGATTGTAGGGTGGCCAGCTAAATCCTGCAGTGGGACTTCTAATGAGTGGGTTTGTGGTTTTTTGTGTGGCTTGTTTTTGTTTGGTTGGTTTTGTTTTGTTTTTAACTTCAGACACAGAAAACACGAGTAATTTAGCATGCAACTGAGTAAGGATGACAAATGCGAGGCCAAACTGTTCATGAAAGGGAAAAGAAAAATGTTGACAGAAACACATTTCTAAAATATTGCAAAATAACTTCAAAAAACAAGTTTTTGTATTCTGTTTTTACAAGATGTTTAACTGAATCGTCTTGTAGCACCACAAATTTTATGTGGTACAGCTCTGCAATGCTCTGTTCTTATGGCTATGCCTAATTCCTGAGCACTTCAATAGAAAGTTCAGATATTTTCAGTAGAAAATATCCTGTCATTGGTCTGTAATCCTCCTGAAGTTGATGAAACTTAGGACAGAGTAGGTATTACTCCCACCCCACAAAAGATGTTCCTTATCTTTAATCTGAAACACCAGACAGCACTTGTACACTATTAAATTACACTCAGCAATTTGACAGCCAGCTCCACAGAGCCCTAAGAGAGACAAAAAATCTGGGTCTAATCCCAACTAGTACTAAACATGCTCAACAATTTAAAAGAAGCCCAGCATGTGTCAAAGCTTCCAGAGTCAGATGTCACAAGATTAAAATTAAACAACTTTGAATGCACATACAGATGAGGATTGTTAAATGTCTGTCTGAAAGTTTCAGGGATCAACCTTACACAAGTGAACTGAACAGCTGCTCCCCTCAGAGAGCCAAAACAGGTTCTAAAATACATTTTTTCAGCATGTTAAACAGCAAATGCCTCAAAGTTTTCATATAAGGAAGTGATTAACCCTTCAGCTGTAAAGAAGATGTCAAAATATATTAAGACTCAACCAGCAGAAACTCCTCCCCACCTTCATTGTAGTATTTTAGCAATCAAAAATATGCACAATGTTCACAGACAGCATAATTGTTTTTTAAATCTGATTGAACTAGATTTTGCAATGTTTATGCTGCCTGAACTCCCTCTAGAAGACTAACTTAATACATGTGGACATCATTCAACAAAACACTTCCAGAGGCTTTAGAAAGCAGCTGCCCCAGCAGAACAGGGCAGCAACATGCAGTTTCACAGCAACTTTGCAAATTCCACAAAAATTAACCCTGCAATGCCATATCACATTATACCATAGTAATAGCATTAATAACATGTATGTAAGGAAATATATCATATCACTGCTCTTTCATGACATATTTTATAAGAAAAATCTTTCAAAATTCCTCAAATTGTTTGTTCTGCTACCTTCTATGAATCCAGACTGTATGAACTTTACCAGGTAGCAAAAATGTACTAGTTAAATCATTTCCCTCCCTGTTTGCACACTGTCAATTACAAAAAACATGGCATATTTTTAGGGCCTTCAATTGACCTCTGGATATTCTTAAGATAGGAATTTTAATAGCTGTAAGGAAAGTTAGGAATTAGCCAACAAGAATCAGCTTATGCTGAAAGGGGTGCTAGTGCACAGAGAAAAGGTTATGTGAAGCTCCAAGGATTATCCTGTTAAATACTTCCAGTAATGACTGCCATGTATACTGGGAAAATGCCAATAAAATCTGCTGATGACAAACTGTCAACAAAAGAAGGGTCAAAATCAGGGAAAAAAAGCGACCTTGAAAACTAAGATGCTGAGAACTAGATGAAATATATAGCACATCACTATCAGAGGTAAGGAAGAGAACAGGAAAAAGTACATTATCTGATTATAAGACAATAAAAACAGTCATTTGCACCATTGTATTAGCATAGGATAGGAAAAATGACCCAGAGTAAATGTTGTACAAGTACAGGCAATAATGTTCAGGATACATGAGTGCAAACTGCAGCAAGTACAGTGAAAGGATGATAGGATGATTCCTGAAACAGAAGTGCTTGCACAAACAAAAATTCATGCAAAGTTATACAGACACACTGTAAAGTAGAAAAGTTAGCTAAGCATCACAGGAATGACTCTTCAACAACCTCTTCATGGAAATAATGAGGAAGAAACAAACAGCTGGTGTTCAGATGAAACCTGACATATTCATGGAAAAGGCTGTACAATCTGATTGTGATAACGTAAGACTGGACTCTGATCCAAGGAAGCTCCTCCATTCCCTTGTTTGCATTTAAAAAAAACCCCAAACAATGCACTTTAACAAAGAGAAATTCTATTCTAGGTTATTAGTTTTTAAAAACAAATATATTTTATACATATGACTCAGTGATTTCACATGCCTATTTACTTGTAGGAACCAAAAACAATTCTTTGTAGGAGAAGAATAACAACAACAATAATAATAAATCTCCACTTTGGTGTTTTGTGGTGGTTTTTGTTTTGTTTTTAATAAAATGGCACAATAGAAAGCATTTTAAACTTTTAACAGGACACATTTCATGGACAAGGCAAATACACACGTTTACATAAATATTCTCAGCTTCAATCATGCCACTTAACAGGAGGAGAAGATTACAAAAGGTCTGAGGGAACAGAAAAAAAATGAGTGATCCCCAGAGTCTGGGCAGTGATTGAAAAGTGCAATTGCATTTTAAACATAATTAGGTCCCTAACTGCATAGCCAAGTTTAATTAATGCTATTACATGAGTAATTAATTACTTTTCATTTTAAGAGTACTGTTTTCAATGTTTTGCGCTCTGATTTTAAGAATTAGCTCTCAATACCTAGTAACTTTAAAAAGTTTTCATCTATATGCATCAGAAAAGGCAAAAGAAGAAAGAATAGCTTGATGTAACAAGGTTACATCAGTTGCAATAGGTGACTTTCAAAAATCAGATGGATTATTTTTAGCTTACAGGCATGAAAAGCTTCAGCTCTCCTTGTTTCCATGCTTCTGGGCTCCAGCCATACCCAGCCCAAGAAGCTCAGCATTACCTCATTTTCTATCTACTGTTTCCATATACAGTGCATTTCCCTTAGCAACCAACCTACTCTGAACAACTTGCAATGCTGAATTTTATTCTGCCATTCCTTTCTCATCTTCTTTCTCTATGACAAACTCCAGTTGTACCCAGGTAATCTCATAAGCAAAACCCATCTAATGGACTGAATAAAATTATTTAATTCTCTAAATTAAGTTGGGCTAAGGAATAAATTCCAAACAAATCTTCCATATATTTTAAATTTTCGTAATGCCATACTCTCATTCACCCTAAGCTATATGGTGTATATTTGATGCTTTTATGGTAACTGAATTCCACAGCCATCAGATAGCTCCCTGGAGTAAGGCTATGACCAAGAGAGACTGAACAGAACATTTTTCCATTTCAGCATACTACTGACAACATCACTGTGTTTGGTTTTGAGCCCACACACTCATAAATTTCACTGAACTACACAACTAATTGGCTCTCTCTCTCATCCTAACTCCAGCACATCCAGACATTTTTGGCAGATTCATTAATCTGAGAGAGGTTGGTTTTTCTACCTTTCATTGTGCTATGAAAGCTGCCAAATTAACAATTTGCAGGTTTTACTCCTTAGACAGCACGTTAAAGGAAATGTTGCTTTTAACATCTTCCCAGTATTAAACAAAAACTGCTGCAGGAACTTACACACATCTTCTAGGAATGAGACACTGTATCTTTCTGCCCTGGTAGTTACCAGATGGTAAGTACTTTTTTCCTAATTGTAAACAGTTTACTTTATACTGTATTTTTTTTAAAATCTCATATTCTCTGATTTGTCAGGCATCACAGTCAGTTATTCAGGCACAGGTCTGCTCTCACTGTGAGTGTCCACCATCTTTCAAAGGAGGCAACAGTCCTGTTGCTCAAAATGTCAGGGAAAAAATGCCCTCTGAGATAGGAACAGCAAACAATTTTTCAGCAATGAAAGTTACTCCTTAAAACCGTAAATAAAATCAGCAGAATAGTTCTCTTGCTCACAAGACAGGATGAAAAAAGAACACTTCTTACAAGTCACCTGCAACTTCAGTGGCATTGAAAGCAAGGAGTCTGATGCTCTCACCAGTATCTTTATCACATTCTGACATTCTGACATACACACAAGATAAACCCCCACCGCTATTGTTATGGATCTTTTTATTTATCAGACTCCCTACAGGCTTTAGGTCCTCATGCAACTGGATATGAGACTCAAGATCTGAGGTCAGAAAATAGAAACCAGAAGTACAAGAACTCACTGCCTTCACACTGAGGCAACTAATCAAATGAAGCTCAAGAGGTAAGAAGAGAAGGCTTCTCACGGCATGCCTTACAAGCATGACCTGCTTCAGCACTTCCTCAGACATATCAGCTGCAAATGAATTAAAAGTTGCCAAAAGTGTGTTCTTGTCCTACCAGAACAGCTTCCACAGCCTATCTGTTGCAATGACTTAGGTAAGTTACTAAAATTTTATGCAGCAGGATCAGCTGAGACTTACTTCACAGAATTTTTATTTACCTGTGAACATTTGCTGCAGGTCTGTCTCCTCTCTGGAGGAAAAAAAAAAGCATACATCAGGTATGATCAGCTGATCTAATGCCTTGCTGATGATAAAAGGCAGCAACTACATCATACTTTAGCCCTCCATGCCTACCATTCCCTACCACAGAGGTCTTCCAATTCTTTGCATAGGTTCTGGCACTTGATGGACCCTTCACAAAGCCAATTTCCTGTTCTTCAATGAGTCAGCATTCCTGAACCAGCACAACCTGCTTACAACACAGTCAGAAAACTGTATCTCAAAATATGATAGCATTTCTTGCAATACTAAGGGCACAGGCCATCTCTGGACAAATCATCCGTCTTACTTGTATGGGAGTACCATGCCTGAGTCATTTTAGTATGCACATAATGGCCTCTGATTGAAGTCTAAATTAACAAGTAAGAAGAACTAAGAATAAGTCAGAAACACAAAATCCCAGCAAGTTCCCTTTTCCATTTCTCTGATGGGACAGAAAACTTCCCGCTTTCCACCGTGACACTGTGTGGGGACTTGCTTTCAAGTGGCCAGGAAAAACAGGGCTCTTGTAATACAACCAGATGCCATGGAATGTTAGAGCACAGAAGTTCTTACGGTAATGAAAACAAAACTTACTGTACTGCAGTTCAGAACATGACCTGCATTTTAATGAAACTTGAGGGATAGAAAAATAATGGCCAAATCCAGTGGTTTATCTACCATATATAACTGACAAACTACTAGAAATCTAGGAATTAGTGAGCTTCTAGCAACTGCCCACCATGGCAGCTTAATTACTCTTTGCAGACCTGGGAGAAAGACTTCTCTTGAGTTTATACAGCCACTGCCAGACAACACTAAGGGAAGGAAATGCAGCTGCCTGTTGGGAATGTGCAGCTCCCCCAGACTGATATTGAAGATAACCTCAACATAAGCCTACTCTTTACAGAGCATAATACTAATGAGAAGAAATTTTATATAACTTACAAAATACTTGGCTTTGAGTAGGAAACACCTTTCAAATATATATTTGAAAGCTTCCATATATTTGATCGGGTTTTTTCTTGCTCAGGTTTATGTGATAGAAATCTTAAATCAAAACTTTGTTACTATTTTAGTATAAAACAGTCATAACTCACAACACATTTGGTTCACAACTGAGAGCAGTGCAGAAAATTATGATACAGATAAGCCACAAGTGCCACTTGCCTCTGCTTTCAAATATAATGAAATAGGTAGTTGAAATTACCAAAGAATAGAGACACTTTGAGTGTCTCTCAGAGTCCTCTCTGATCCAAAAGCTAGAAAAGACACCAATTCTTACTACATGAAAAACACTCTATCAGCAACTACATCTTTTCGTTATCCGTGACTGTTTCCTCTTCACTGACTGAAGCTGAGGAAGTGCACCTCTGAATTTTACAAAATCGGGTGAAAAATAGAAGGTCCAAAGGAAGGTACAACTACACCTAAAGAAACAAAAAATTACCTTTCAAATACACAAGGCTTAACTTTCCTAACACTTCCCTCAAAACCTGTTATCTTAAAACAGGAACCCAAGAACAGAGAGGCCCATACTCTCAATTTCTATCAAACATGTGACTCTCTCAACTGGCAGAGCAATCACCTTGTAATTCAGTAAAAATTCCGTTTTTAGGAATTTTCTCCTTTGCTCCACAAAAGGTTTGATGCAAATTATAAGGAAGTACAGACTTAAAAATCAGCATGCTGCTATCTACTAAAAAAAGAAGAAAGAATATTATCAACCACTACAACATTGATCAGGGATCATACACCTTAACAATCTACACATTATGCCAAACTACCACGTCACCAGCACAAAAAAAACATCTACAACAAATTTCAGAGGAAGACCAGAAATTGTTTCCTGATCATTGCACGTTGGGTGTTTTCCTTCTATATACATGTGATAAGTGGTACAGTGTCTCTCAGACAGGGCATGGGAAATGGAGGATATCCTTTGTTGGGAATAAGCCCAGAATGTTATTTTTCACTTTGAAAGTGTTTAGGTTAAAGTAGGAAGCCCACATTCCTGTTTGCAATGATAAACAACTTTTTTGCTATGCTTGTTAGTACTGTGAGATAAGTAATGCAACATTCACCAGACATTCTTTTTCTATTATTTGCACAATTTTCTGTGTAAACGATTAGACTCAGAATTAGCTTTTTATTAAAGGCAGTTTTTTTCTTTTAACACTTGGCAGACCCACGCACAACTGTAACATGCTACTTCATAATAACCCTGCATCCTAATAATTTCACACTTCTCAAAATAAGCAAACTAAGGTTAAGACCAACATTTGTTATTCTATACCATAACTAATATATTTTTATTTTAAAATATTTTTTCACAGGGCAAGAAATATTTTTCTACACTATATTCTGTTTCAGGATTTAAAAAAAAATCTCAGCACAATTCAGTTTCACGGCTGCTTTCCACTTTACTTAAAACTTTTTAGGCAGGGATGTATAGAAGAAGAACAACTGTCTTCTAATACATATACAGTCTCATGATACGATCTTCAAGAAGACAGCTGAGGCAGCATTAATGCAGAGTGATTCAATACTGCCAATCAGAACACATGAAAAATTTCACACTCTAGTCCTAATTTGTTCTATTAGTGTCAAAATGCTGGCCACAAATACGAAAAGAATTGCAACATTTCTTCAGAGCTTTTACCATGCTGAAGCCAAAAATTAGTTCAGAAGATCTTACTTTAACTCCAGCAGCAACCATAAACCACTTGAATGACAGCTGATTCTACAGAACATTGGTCTTAAGGGCATGAAGTAACTGGAGTGGATAGGTGTTTTTCTCTAATTGTAACCCCGGCATATAAAGACCCAAGAGAGAGAAAAAGACAATTAATAGAAAATAGAATTATGAAAGGATGAGAAAGCAAGTCTTACACTGATAAAATTCCTCTGCAAGGCTATGACAATAGAAGTAAGTGTGGACTGTGCCACACATGAGAATCTTCCCACATCCTTTAAAGTGGAAAATTAGAGATTGTAAAGATAAATACCTGATTATTATAAGCCCCTGTACAGAACCAGTGAGAGCACTGCCCCCAGACTGACAGAGAATACTAACCTATCTCAGATAAATGCTTTTTCTGTCAGTGAACAGAATACAAATCTTCAGCCAATTCAGTTACAAGAAGTTTTATAAGCAGATAACTTGGAAGCCTACAATCGAAACAAAGCATGTTCATCCTTAATTTACAATGCAGACCTCTCCCATACCAGTATCAAGACAGAAATAAAGGAGGTGACTTAAGGGATTAAAAAAATCTATCTTTACTTGTATTTCCTTCAGTATAAGTTCCCTCTATAGATTTATTTCATTAAATACACAGTGCATTGCATGAAAACATAAGCACTAGTAGAATTTGGTGCTTTAGCCTGTGATTATGTTTTTTATTACAGTGTATCTAAAATCTTTTTCTCCTAAATCTAAGAAAACTGCCTTTTTTTTTTTAAGAAAGAAAAAAAAAGGGACCATTTTTGTTGCATAATAAAGTAAAAAAAAAGATTGTGGTAAGGAAACAGTAATTAAAACAGGCAAGTAGGGAACCTGAAAAAAGAGAAATATATTATCTAAAATAGTATGTATGAAAGAAAAGTAGTACCAGGGATTAACGATTTAGTTGAAAAGCTATCTAATTTAAACAGGACAAAATTAATAAATATTTAAAGCAATAGAGATCCACATATCCAAAGTAGGTATAATATTAGAAACCAGACCCATTTTAAAGGTATTCTTGGTGAAACTGAATCATTGAGTATGCAAGAAATACCTGTCCTTGAAACATTTCCAGTTTATAAGTCTAACCACCCTGAACTAGGAGAGTGCTAGGTTATAAAATGATTTTCCAAAACCACCTGAAAAGAAGCCAGAGACGCTTCAGGATTTATTTTTTCTTAGAGCTTAATATCTTCTCTGCACCAAAGGTACATTGCTCCTAGCCTCAACAGGGAGTTTTCTGCCAAGACTGCAGGAAAGTAAAGAAATCCAGAACACAGAATATTACACTCAATTAATTACTCGCTTAATTGCTCTCTTCTTTTAGCAGCCTAATGAATAGAGCAAGTTTCAGTTTCAGTATGTGTATGTAGCCCAAAATTTCAAGTCCATTAAAGGAGACAGGACTGATTTAAAATGTCTGAGCTAAGATCAGACATGTTCATGTAATCAGTAGTAAACACAATAAATAACACCTATCCCCCTTGCTTCCAGACCATGCAAGAGCTCCATAGGAGTTTTTCTGTACAACCTGAAAAGAGAACATTTTATGTCATGTAAGCAAACAGGACCAATTAAATTGAAGAGAACCCAGCTTATCTTAGATGCCTGGCCAGAAGACCACCATGTGCTAGTGGAGCTTCTTCCTCTCTTCACTTATTTGGCCAGGACCTGGTTGCACTGTTGATTTAACTTACATTTCTGAGTCAGTAGTCTGAAAAGTATCCCAAGGCACACACAACTTTCATTTCAACCTTCCTGAGGAACACATCAAAGGAAGCCAGCTGGCAACAAGTAGGTTCCAAATGTTTGCATAAACTGCAAGTTCACTATTAAAGTATTGGCAAACAGCCCAGTTCCAGTCAGAGGCACTTGCCCTCATTAAAGCCCAACAAAATAAAACAAAAACAGTCTCTAAGCTAAGCCATTCAAAATGTTACCTATGTAAAACAAACACCTCATTTTAAGGGTCAGATTGAATTTGGCTTTTACTCAATCCCCACGCTGTGTACCTACACAAGGCATCTTCTTGCCATTTAAAACCAAAATCTGCCTGTTCTTTCTAGTAAAACAAAAATCAGCTTTCTTTCCCTCCACTAACAGCTTTGCAAACATAAGAATCAATTGTGGTGATTTTTCATTTTTTGTAAGAGAAGCATAGTTTTCTCAGACATTCCTAATCTCAAATGTCATACTTGTTGAAAATTCTTCAGGAAAAGCTAAAGCATGCTGCTTCATTTACAGACAGCATTATGATACCATTATCAAGTCTTTTGTAAGACCGAAGTTCAAGACACAGTAATTTTTCGTTTTTGCAATGGAAATTTAGCTTTGGCATTAACAATGGAGAGAATGGGCACACGTACACAGATAATTCAGTCAGACATGAGCTCAGTCAGACCGTACTCCAAGCTGGCCAGACAGGAGGCAGCTCTGGTTCCCAAGTCCTGTGGCTGTGTTAGCACAGCACTGTGCCCACACTAAGAGAGCCTGCTGAGAGGCTGGGTGTATTAGGCTGGGCACAGTCCTACACTGTCTGGCCAATTTCAAGGACAGAGGATGCTGAGTATGGCTGCACCCATACACATATATATGTACTCTTGCTCTGCAAGGCTCTGGCTTCTGTATTGTCTTCTGAAGATTTTTTTTTCACCATACGTTTGAGCTTTTAAATATCCTGCATCCTCCTTGACCATGATGACGGTAGTTCCTTGTAGCTGTTCCAAAGAATACTTTAACAAAAAAGAGAGAGAGAATTGCTGGCACAACAGGGCATTGAGGGGCTAGGCAATTGAATGGATTCTATTTACACAAAAGTACTTCCATCAGTTCTGAAGCACAACTGTCCTTTATAGCAGTAGCATTTCCCCCAGGCATTTATTCTGTTGTGGAATTCAAGAATTATAACTCAGTTCTTGTCAACATCTCAAACACAGAGGATGCATTTTAAGTAGTATTCACTTCTATCTCTAAGTAAACAAACAGAAAATTAAGCTACTCATTGGAAAAACAGTGAATACTAATTCTTCCAAAAAGCCAGAAAATGACACTTTTAAAAGAGGTCAGGTAATACAGTAAATAACTAGTTCTTTTAAGTTTTACTCTAAAGACACATGCAACTAAACTCATCTACACATGCACAGGGAAATTAGTGTTCCAAGGATGGAAAACACCCTTGTCTTAATAATCTACAGACCCAGAAACCAAAGGACAGGTGTGCATCTCTGAGCTCAAATAACTAGCACAGAAGATTAAAGAATAAAACTGTAGCATGAATAACATTAATAACATTTGAGTTTCCTTAATAACAAATGCCCCATAGCAGCTTAAGGCTGACATGATTTTTACATTTTATATTTTCTGCATTTAAAAAGATTTTTAAAAAATCTGTCTCTATTTCAAAGTAACCTCTCACTACCATTAACTTTCCTATTCTCTAATAGCTTTCCTATTCTCTAATATTCTCTAATATTTTCCTATTCCATGCTTTGAAATGAACTACAGATTGATGACTGCAAAAAGTCATGCCAGTACTTACTGTATCTTCAGCAGCCTTCTGACTAAAAGCCATTGACAAACTGAAAAAGTTTAGCTTATTCAAAACAGAAATTTGATCTGGGCAGTGGCCTTTGAATAAATTTTTTTATTTTCTTACACACAATAGTATTTAAAAAATAGAACTAAAATTAGGATTTATCATCCGTATTCCCATGTGTCACTGTGTGGGTAAAGCCCATAAAACCGTATGACCCAAACAAGTTCAAGCAGATTTTCATTGGAATAGACTGCATGCTGCACAAATGGTAGTATTTGTCAGTATTTAGGTTTGCAATAATCTCTCTTAAGTATGATATGAGATCTACTGTATACTGCTTATCTTTCTTAGCTAAAAATTACTTACCTAACTTCAGAAACATGAATTTAGTATTCAGAGGATTCCATAAGACTGATATTTTTTGGAGAACAAAAATTAAGTGTTTTTCATTGTTATTTACCATATGTGAAAGAATACTCAGTGCTGACTAGAACAAGTTGCAACACCCACTCATTGCTGGTGACAAGAGAATAAAATCATATTTTTGGCTAAGTGGCAGTGTTGATATGCACCTCAAATGTGCTACAGATGTGAAATCCACATATCATACATACCTGCAAAACAAATTTTCAGTGCACAATATTCAGAATGATGCTGAACCTTACTCTTAGAGACAGAAGAAATGCTTCTTACATCTGAATTACTTAAATATATAGTCCATTCGTTTTTTAGAAGATCTCAAGTCTTTGAAAAGATGGGGATTTTGCCTTCTCTGATTCATTAATTAAAAAGACAAGAGTTAAAAAGACATCATTTGGAAAGCTACTCTCTAAACCTTACAAAGGATAGATAACCAGAATCAAAGTTTTCAGTTTCTAACTACAGCTAATACTTTGTCTTAAGACAAATTTATTTCGTCTGAGAATCATAGAATAGTTTGGGTTGCAAGGGACCTTAAAGCTCATCTAGTTCCACCCCCCTGCATGGGCAGGGACACCTTCCACTAGACCAGGATGCTCAAGGCCCCGTCCAACCTGAATTGAACACTTCCAGGGAGGGGGCAACCACAGCTCCCCTGGGCAACCTGTTCCAGCATCTCACCACTTTCACAGGAAACAATTGTTTCTTAATGTCTAACCTAAATCTCCCCTCTTCAAGATTTAAACCTTTTCCCTTTGTCCTCTTACTACACACCCATGAAAAAAAACCCTATCCCAGCTTTCCTGTAGGCCCCTTTCAGATACTGGAAAGCTGCTATGAGGTCACCTCAGACCCTTCTCTTCTCTGGGATGAACAACCCTCAGTGCTTTGGCCTGTTTCCACAGGGGAGGTGCTCCAGCCCTCTGATCATTTTAGTCCTCTTCTGGAACATTCCAGGACCTCTATATCCCTCTTATGTTGGGGACTCCAGCACTGGACACAGCACTCCAGGCGGGGTCTCACAGGGGGAGAATCACCTCCCTTGACCAGCTGTCTGTGCTTCTTTTGATGCAGCCCAGGACCTGGTTGGCTTTCTGGGCTGCAAGCACACACTGATGGCTCATGTTGAGCTTCTGATCCACCCTCTCCCCCAAGTCCTTCTCCTCAGGGCTGTACACAATCCTTTCTCCTCCCAACCTGTATCTGTGCATGGGATTGCCTCAACCCAGGTGCATGGAACAGCTCCAGTTAACAAGCTGTAAGTTCTTTAGAGAGGAATTAAATAAATAGGTCATTCCTATTTGAGAAACAATGTGATATAAATTACACCGAAGTATAAAAATTTACTTTTCTTTAAAGGCAAAAATCTAGTAATACAAATAAATATAACCATATAATAGAATTGTTTAGAGGGACATGCTGCTGTTAAGACAGGAATACGCACCAGGTTCATAGTGTACATTCCACAAAAAAAATGTAAATTGATGATTTTCCACCTTAAGTGCAACCACAACCATATGTGGGAGACGGGCTGGAGCACCAGGGACAATAATGACCCAGAAATAAACTACTGAAAATAAAATTAACTTAAAATTTATTATCTGAATTAAAACTTCTCAGCTGATTTAAAAAAAAAAAAAGTTTAAAATATATTTCAAAGTTAACAAATTTTATAGTTTGTCGAAAACGTGAATAAAATTACTTTAGAAGAAATGTATTTATTTTTATAGTCCGGTCAGCTATTCCGCATGTAACTTTCATGTATATATCTTACTAAATATCTCCAAAAAAACCCCCTACTGAGTGCAATGTAGAATCAAAATAAAAACAAGAGTGAAATGCAGGTGTAGTTCTCTGCGCCCTAACACCAGAAGGCACAGAAGGCTCTTAAGTCTCCCTAAAACCAACCTGCAGAGATAAAACAAACACTTAACCTACAGTTCAGTTTTTCAAGTTAAAAGCTTCTCAAGAAAAAAGCTGCAATTCAAGCACTGATCAGAAGCTACACACAAAAGCAATACTTAAAGCCACAAAATAACAAATCTCCATCAGAACAGAGAGGAGTATATATTGCCATGCTTATGTCCCTGTATACCACACACTAAAGATGGTAATGACCTATTTCACAACAAAGCAAAATTATTATCATGAAAATAAGCTATACAGTTACTATTTAGGAATTCTTTTCTGATCAGATATCAAAACCTATTTTTTTCCAGCAAAGCTCCACTTGAATTTCCTACTGTCACTAAGGGGTTTTGTAACTGGTAGCAAAAGGCAAATTACAGGCTGGTCTTTTTAGTAATTCAGTTTTACATTAATAAATTATGGTTGTCTTAAATTTACTTTATCATGAAACATCAAAGAATGTAGACATGAATTTGCAAAAGTAATTTACCAACATGAGTGGCACCAAACAACTGGGTTTTAAAAGAACCTTATCAACAACAATTTATATTACTTACTGGTATATAATAGATATTCATTTTAGGAGCTTCATTGGCAGTCATTAGCATTCCTAAAAAGAGATTTCCACATTTAAAAATACTGGTTACAAGAGGATAACACTACTTTTTTTAAAAAAATATATATATACACACATATATTCACATGAAGTAGATGTGTACATAGGACTTAAAATATCTTCTGTGAAAAGAAATGGAAAAAATAGAGAATTTTCTGACACAGAAAAGAAAAATAAAAAAGAGTGGCAACCGAGAATCTGTAGGTAAAGAACTTTTCTGAGTTGTGGGGGGTGGGGTGAAGTCACACGATCTGTAGCACTCACACAGTAAATATTCTCGGCCTGTAATGGAACAGCTAAGTGGGACCCGTAATAAACTGTAACCTCAAAAGCTAAGGAAAAGCAGATCTGATAGCAGCATGGTTAACAAAGTTTCATTTCCTACTTATCCATGCCTTTTTGTCCTCAATCTTAACTGTTCAGCACCACTTCAAGCAACACTGAGTCCAGACAACTCCAGTTTTCATAAGAAATGTAATCAGTTCATCCCATAACACTGTTTAGAATAAATCCAGTTTGTATTACACTTAAAACTTACCTTGAGCCTAAACCTCTATTACTAATACAAGGGGTGGGGGGCATTTAGCTTTTAAACACACACCTGTAGTCTAAATGAAGTTATCAATCATGACATGGTTTACACTGTTATTCATATTTCATCTTGGGAAATAACAGAACAGTAGCTTATCAATACAAAATGAGACAGGACACTGTGGTTTCAAATGTAGTAGTCCTAGTGATATTAGACAACCTGGGCAAATGGAAAATTTGAAATATCTATGAATATACCCAAGAAACACCATGAATAAAGGCTGTACATACTCTGAGTATAAAAAATGCCTACAGTACAAATATGACAATCCATTAAAAGTCTCCAACTTCTACGGGACTTCATGTAAATTAAAAATGAGAAATACCCTCAATTTCCTTCTACACAGGAGAGTAATGAGGACTTTTGGCATATACTTTCATGTTTATCTCAATTTTGTCTTTCCAACATAGGTGATCACCAGGTAATACAAGAAATGGAATATGAAGAAGAGCAATCATGTTAGATAACATTCTGATCTAGAAGTATTGTAACATATGCCACTGAGACTACAAATAATTAGGTCAATTACTACACACCCAGAGGGCAGAAATCTAATTTACACCCAACTAAAGGAACGCAATTAACATGGGTGGAGTAATCCTTCCTATCTAATCCTTTATTAAAAATACACAACGCAGCTGGATTTAAAATGTCAGGAAAAAAAAGGGGGCTTGCTTTCCCAGCAAAGCAAGAAATTTGTGAAAGCTTAGTCAGCAATCTGAAGCTAAAAACCATACCTGGGAAGGTGTGCAGGCAATTTAAGGAAAAAACAAAATAGTATATACATCTATATATACACATAGACAACGTACTATAACATAGTATATAGATTATATACTCTCTTAACATATCAGTATGATCACTACAATTTCAGGAGACAAAGCATTTCTCCACTGACTGAATATGAATCACTGGAGAAAAAAATGACAAATCAGTTCTGCAGGTGCTTCAAACATGACAATAATGGGAAAAAACTCCTCTTTGAGAGCCTTCCACCATTAAAGGAGGGAAAAAACAGTCTTCAGAACAGTATATGGGCATATTCTACAGAGGAAAAAAAAAGAATTTTTAAAAAGCTAATGCACACACCTTCATGGTTTCAGCTTGCTATTTTCAACCACTTTTTATGGGGAGACCACACCCTGACAAAGTACACAGCAGTCTAATTTGATCACTTTAAAGGACAAACAAATGATAATTTTTTCAGAAAAGATGTTTTAAAAAGATTGTATTTGGAAAGACTTCTGTAATTCAGTATCATCAGTTTAAAGGAATGAAAACACAACTATGAAGTGTCAGTAAGTGGCAGGAAGAGTTTTAGAAAACGGAAATGTTTAACTTAAGGTTTTTTACAAAAAGTGAAACAAACGAGGCACAGATTTTTATACACTGAAGATACTATTAAGCTTCATTTACATTTATATTCTACAACTTAGCTGAAGCTGAGTCAAGGCTACTCGTGTAGACTGGAATGCAGTCTACATCACTGATCCGGATGTAAATGTCAGACATATCATAAAAGTAATGTCCAGTGAGGTACCAGTGTCTTTTTTGAGGGCTCAGAAAAACCCAGCTCCATTCCTAAGTCGTGAAACACCACTCTGTTTCAGACGGGGTTAACTAAACCTGAGCAGCATGGAAGTCAGTTAATATTTTAATCAGCAAGATTTAAAAAATCAGAAAAAAATCAGCAAGATATTGCAGACCATTACAGCTTTGCTGCCACATAAGGTAAAAAATGTCCACCATCTCAGCAGGGATCAGTATTTAGGTGCTCATCTTACAAATAAAAGACATTTTAAAAAGGACACATTCTTAACTGAAATTGGCAGGGAAGACAAGGTAAGTTTTAACTCGTTAGAAATCTCAAACTCACTTATCTACAATCTTGAATGTAAGCTGCTAGTATTAATCAAAGTCCAAGTCACTCTGTCTTTGCTGCTACCCCTCTCTAAAATTAAGGTAACAGCAGAGTCTGCAACACAGGCATTCACTGGATGAGGAATTTTGTACTGTGCCATGCTACTGACCTTGATTTTTATTTCATATTTTCCAGTATTGTTTTCTATGATGAAAAAGAAAGCAGGTGTCCAATAGTAGTTAAGAACTAAGCAACTTGTATCAAGCAGGGAAAATTAAGGCCAGTTGTAATCTGAGGTACAAGCAAAGCATATGTGCACATACAAGCACCATTTAGTAGAAATATCATTACTTACTGGAAACTTAAGAAGTGATCCTGAGTTTTCACCTCTAAAATAACATTGTGAAATGAAACAAATTTGAAAACAGTATCAAAAAGCATACAAATCTCTGCACTTAGGAATCTACAACTAAAAGCCAAGGTATTCCATCTAAGGAAGGGCACAGTAAGGGGTGTATCTAAAGCAAGGAAAGATCAAACATACCTGAATTTGGATACAGGCAAACATCATTGATATCATATTGTGGCTCCATTGAAGTAAATATCTTCCCCTGAAATTGTTGGAAGAAAATTAGTTATAAAGAACTTAAAGCAATATAATTAAATAATTAAATATAGTAAATCTGAACATGAAGAATACCCATTATAGATGCTAAGAAATATTTATGAGATAAAGATGGAACAGATTTTGCAGAACAATAAAGTATCTGAATATAATAAAAGGAACTCAGTATTGTGCTTTGTCTCTGATCTGATCTCTTAGAAGAATGTGTAGCCTGTGGCTTACTGAAGACACAGCAATGTACAGTAACACCTCAATGCCTCAGCTCACACTTCTGTGTTGAAAACATATGTACCAGATTTACATTGTTCTATGCAAGAGGAGGTGAGGTCCATAAGTACCTGGCATATTGTCAGTGTAACCCTCATTTTGCTCAACTTCGAATATGGTGAGTTTAAACTATTATATGTGGTAATTATCTCCAGCTGAAATGATGGATTGGGAGTGGATTTTAATTCTGAAGCTTAGTTCTGCCACCCTGCTTATGTCTACATGAAATTAAACACAGCTTAGTGCTTTACTTATAATTTATCATAGAATGGTCATAAAATAACAATCAACTCAGTACTAAAGAGGTCTAAGTACAAAATAAAAATACTGAAAGCATTCAGTGGTATCTAGCTTAGATCAGAATTGAAGTTATAAAGGTTATTTAAGAAAGCAGTACAAGCAGGAAACAGTGTTCTCAAAAAAATAAGAATTGGAACCAAGTCTGAAAAACCCAGACAAAATACAGGTGCTCTTATAAGCCAACACACAAGACAGCCAGTCAAGGAAGACTCTCAGAACTGGGCTACAGAATCTGAAGCATGAGAGTACATGCCTACACAGCTCTAAATGAGGGACAGGAACAGAGCAAATTTTCATCCCGTTCCTCTTTTTTTTATCCCCTGCAGCAATCCCACCTACCTTTCTGGGCCCTTCCTTTCTCTCCCAGTTACTGCTGTTACCCCACCCATCTCTGGTCTCTCCTCAATGATTAATAAGAGTCCTCTCCCACCCCAGTCTTAGCAGACAAAAGCCTCATGCTCCCCACCCCAAGGCACGTCTCAGCATGGGGCTATATTGGTATCAAAGCCATATGCTCTCCACCCCACAGTCTGCCTCTGCAGTTGGTTCCCAGCCAGAGATAGTCAGGAACCAGTATCTGGGAGAGGTGGAGCCAGCTGGAACATACTCTAGGAAGGAGTCCAAAGCTACCTTTGCCTTCCAGCAGTATGAAACCCTCCCTTTTCCCACTGCAGAGGCCACCTGACAAACCTTATAGTGTTTCATTCTTAATAAGGGAAACACATATACCTAGGAAAAATTGAGAGGCCACTGCAGATGTTTTAAATAATAACCAGTAATTTATTTGCTCTCTTCAACAATAAAAAATAACTGCAGAGGAGTTTACAGAAAACTGCTTGCGATTACAGAAAAAATAAAAGGCTGTTGAAAGTTCATGAAGAAGGACAACAATAGAGAAATGACTGCCTGAAATGGACAGAAAAAAAATGCCTCTAAACTACTACAACTGCTCCAGAGATGTTTCACTATAAAGCTAGAAGAACACAAAGAGAGCATGGTTTTCAGCAGTGTGACTATAGACAGCACTTCAAACCAAACAAGGTTGCACTAGTGTAACTATGAATCTGTGGGGTGATATATTTTTATGCAAGCTTCACTGATGGAAAGATACGAAAAAGAACAACATAATATAACGAAAAAGGGTCAAGACAAACAGAGATTTCAGTTTTACTTAAGAGGTACAAAAGACAGGGATAAGGATGTTGCTTACTGCAACAGAATGTACTAATAGAGCACAGTACAGATTGTCACTTGGATCTAGGCATTGCATCTTCTTCAGCACCCAAACAGGTTTCACGGAAAATAAGCAACACCTAATTTTCATAGGTCATAAAATAACTGATCTACCTGTTACTTCTATCTGCCCTTCTCTGAGCAGGGAATGGGAATCACCATGTTTTCACTGATGAAAAACTGTAATGGAATGTGTTCAAGCACACTGTGAGAAATGCACAAACCAGGGCAATGGCTGAGATACTCCTTTTTGTGTAAAACCTTCTACTGAAAGAAGCATCTTAGGCAAACATGTATAAATAGCTAAAAAAAAAAAAAAGATTATATCTTTATACCTAACAAGCTGTTGAATAACTTACCAGCTGTTGGTTTATTTAGTCAGACAAGACAAAATGCTGTGCAAATTAGGACACATTAAAAGCCCAGGTTCCTACATTAAATTTCAGCTTTATTATTCAAGCTGCATGAAAAAAAAAAGTATAAATGCAGCAACATAAAAACACTTACCGTATCTTTGTTCCACAATTTTATGATTCGAGAATCTGCAGAGATAATTAAATCCAACTGATGCTGAAACTGAATTGACTTAATAGGCAGCCCATAGTGATGATCTTTGACTATTAATGGATTACTAGACCGGAGATCATATAATAAAACCTTAAAGAATACGAAACAGATTAAATTTACAACACTGTCAGAACAAGAGGAAGTCACACACAATAGAGTTTCACTGAAGTTTTAACTAAACTTGAGGTTTTTTACTTAAATACATGGACAAAGTTTAAGTAAAGGGAATGATTTTAAACTCTGAAAACATTTTAAGTGAGACAAATGTATCCTGGAAATACATTTTAACTTCAGCATGCTTTGGCCTAGAAAAATCAAGAGCAAATGTGAGAGCTTGACATCTTTCTAAGGTCTTTTGCTTTCCTATTGAATTACATTTCTATTCTGTTTTCAAGGCTCTTCATATTTCTTAATTACTAGTATCTCACTTTTAGATTGTTGTGCTGTTCTTGCAAGACTTAAATTTTTCAGACTCCCTTCCACATTTTGTGAGTACCACTTTCTTTAAGTCTATCACTACAGAATGCAATTTTTTTATGTTAAAGAAAGTGTTCAGAAGGAGTATAGGCCCTGTCTTCCAGAAACTCACACTTTTCTGTCCAAAGTTTCCTATGGAAATCTTCAATCTTTCACACACAAAGTGTGAACTAATAATTTTTGTGAAAAAAATATTATCAGTTTGCTTAATAAAAATTATAATAATTATTTATATACAATTATATATTACAATAATTATATAATAATTATTTATAAAATAAACTTGCATTACATGTATCCTAACATTATTGCAAATACAACTCTTAGAGATGTAGTTGCTCTTGAAGAAGGTAGTTTTCTAAACCCAAGAAAAGACTGATGAAGGCAGAAAAAAATCCCCACACTCCACAAATATGATGGCAACAAAGAATAAATGAATTAAAATAATCTCTTATAGAAAGACAATATAGCAAAAACAAGCTAAAAGATAATTTCTTCAACCACCATCAAGGAAGACCATATATGTTGCACTGAGATTGTACTACTACAGTCTCAAAAGCCAGCAACTTCCCCACATATTTGACTCTTCATCCATAAGAAAGATGCAGAACTTAAAATTATATAGTATGTAGGTTGCAATGATTTTTAGTGGCTCCTACAGTAGTGTGAAGAGGAAGACCTTTTGACAAAATAAACTGGCAGTTTAACACTATTACCACTCTACACATGTAACTTATGCTCTTGTGAATACTTGTATTAATATATTAACATTACAGTAAGCACACAATACATATGATACACTTGGACTGGCAATTGCAAGAACAGGATCTCCTAAAAACTATTGCAGATGAAAGTCTACCTGCCCAGTAGAGGTTCCAACAGCCATATTCAATGCTCCGTCAAATTTCAGCGCTGAAATCGATGGTAAACCATCTATCCTGAAAGGCACAATGCTTATAGTTAAGAGATTCTATCAATAAATGCTGCAAATAGTTTTTTAGATGTTAAAATAGCTAAGCTAATGAATGTAAATTAATTCACAGATATCACTCAGATACACTACCTCAAAAAGCTGCATTGTTTACATTCACAACTTGTGGTTGCAGAGAAAATGAGCTGCTACTACTGAGATCAATAACTAAGAGCATCCTTTATGACTTAGAAAGCCCCTTATTCACACTAGTCACGTGAACAGAAGACCAGGGCAAGGTAATTTTAATGCAAAGTGGGATTTGTTTCTAAATGCAAAACTCCTGAAAAAAACAGAACACCTTTGGAAAAGGCAGCCTTTACTCACTCTGTGTCTGCTGTCACACTGCTCAAAGCACAGTCCAACAGCCCAACTCGATTTCTAGTTCTAGGATCCCAGCATTCCACTTTGCCCTGAACAGTACAGAAAATACTTTTCAAGCTCATGCAACAGATGTCTGGTATTCTGAAAATGTTTAAATAAAACTATGAATTATTTAATCCATGAATAATTAATCAAATTTCCTAGACTGATGTGTTGTTCTAGTAATGGTATACAAGCTCCACATATTTATCTTGTAAAATGTGATCTGAATCAAAATCATCAACACAAAATTTCTGAAGATTAACAGAGTACACATGCTATCTAATTTCTATAGATGGCTATACTGTAAAGCAAAATAACATTATTTTCTCTCCCATCTGCAGTCTCAAGCATCTCAGCAACCAAGGTAGCTCAAAAACCATGTCTGCATTATGCTCTAAGAAGTCATGTTGTTTAATTGATCTACACTTAACACAGCATTTGAGATAAAATTAATTTTTTACAATAATGTCATGTCATATTTATAGTAGTGTCCTAATTTCTTCTTATCCTCATGCAAACTAATATGAAAAAGAAACAAACAGCACTGCCCTTTTTATAAAAGGAATGTAAACATTTACCTCAGCTGTCCCCAGAGCAAACAAGAAGTGCACAGGATTTATGTCACAGACATTACTCTCTCTAAAACACAAAAAGGAACAAGTTTAACTACTCACAATAGTTTAACACAAGAAGAGCTAAAACAGTCTCTGTAATCAGGTACACTGTTGCTCAGCCTGGAACAGCAACAGCTGGAAGAACGGGTGGATGGCAACCTAATAGGAGCTTCCTGTATGAATCTTACCAAGAATTCTGAGCTATCAGAAACAGTGCTGATAACCTTAAACCTCCTCTGTTCCACTATATTCTTAAACTCAGTTATATCAAAAGGTATTCCTGATTACCTGTGTTCTGAAGGTTGTATCTCCGAAGTGGCCTGCTTGCCTTTTTCCCTCACCCAAGTATACTGTTTCTCAACAGGACACCTGTATTTCTCCAACAAGTCTTCCAAAGTACAAATGTTTGTCTTTACACCACTCACCACTGCACTTTCCAATTTCTTCCATCCAAAGCCCTCCACCTCTCTTTCTATAACTCATCCAACCCCCTGTACCTCAGAACCTCCTCACACCTTCAAGCCTCGTCTCTCTAATCCAGCTTTTACACTACACCCTTAGCACTTCCACTGCAGGATTTTCCTCCTTTTTTATCAAACAAATATTGTTTCAGCCATTAAGCTATCCTACCCACTGAACACCAGCTGTTGCTCACCAACTAGCCACTTTATCTAGTCAAGTCTGTTCTCCTCATCTGCCTCTCCCCACATGAAAAAAACCCCAGCTCCTGCTCTCGTAGGGTTTTCAAAAGAATCAGACACATGCTGAAGATATAAAAATTTTCTCCAGGATATTCCAAGAGCAGAAGGACAAAGACATGTCTGGGAAAGTACATACCCTGTGGGTAGATCTCTATGTGATGGCTAAATTGAGCAATAATGGCAAAAGTTTTAATGAAATGCTCTTAAGATCACGTTATATAATTAATATGTTATATTAATATATAAGCCTATATTAAGCACTTTTAGAACATCCACAAAAGAAAACTCAATTAAAACAAAAGCTAGAACAAAGAATTACAGAACATAAAATAAAATGAGGCTCAGACTCCTTTTCAACTCTGCAATGCATTTGGGCAGTATTCAGATACAGCAGTGATGGTGAGCATGTCAGTAGTTTGCTTCCACCTGGTGGAAAGAACACAGAGAAATGGGAGGCACTACAGATAACTTACGAAGCATCAGTTTGCAGGGAGTTCAGAAACCTTCCTTGTTCCAGATTTAGCCTGTATACTTCAGAACTACAAGGAAAAAATCAAAAATTACTCCTTTCTCTTATGAATACTGAAACATACCATTGTATTTTATGATGATTATTCCAAGTTAAGGGAAGTTATAAAAATTCTTGTAACCAAATACAGAATTTTCAGACTTCACAACCTAAAACATAAGAAAAATCCACCCTTCAGTTTTAAAAATAGAGAAGAATGTACATGTTCATCAAAGACATTTATGACACTGCAATATCCTACCAATTTTCTGAGAGAAAGATGCATTAATTCCTTTCTTAAGATCTTTGTTTCATATGATTTATGTTACATCTTGAATTGCTACTTATTTTGTTAGTAAACCTAAAGACCTCATTTTATTTTTACTATGTCTTCTCAGAAACTCAATTAATTAATTATGTGATTTGACTTATGCTTCAACATCTACAAAACACTAATGAGGACAGAAAAGGTTATTTAACTTTCCTTACTTAGATGCTAATAATTTTTTAAAACAGTACACCAACTTGCAATTTTTATAATAGATTTGTAAATATATGATGTACCTGGTTTAAGAATTAAAGAAAAAAAAAGCCACTACAGGAAACTGAATAAATCTTACTCTTCTCACACTTTCCCCTCTTCACAGTCTCCATTATTAATTCAGAAGGAATTGTGACTTTTCCAACTTTTAGCTTTACTGGTATTTTAATGTTCATTCTATTCTTGAAAAACATTGCTAGGAGAATTGAAAAAAAATCAATTTAATCATACCTTGCTCCTACAAAATAAAGGTCACATGATGGATAGTGGTAAGAGAAATCTCTACCAAATTTTGGTATTCTTGTCTTGTAATAATGCCCGTGTTGTGAATGAAACTCCACAAACCTGCCACACTGCAAGAAGACAATCTGAAAATAAAATAGAAAGCACTGAAATACACAGATGACAATAACATTAGATGGTTTTACAGTAGAAACTCCAGTAGTTTATCACAACTCATTTAAACCATTTCTATTAAAATGACAGAGCCAACTTCATCATTCTCACTAGCCACAAGAAAGAGCTTTAGTAGTAAAACATTAAATGAATATTCACAAAAGAATCCATGACACCCTGAGAGTGACTCTGCAACCAGGAAGAGTACAGTCATGTGGGTGGTGGCCTGCACCAAAACTGCCATCTGTACTTCTTTCAGACACCATAGCTAATAATTTCTGCCAGGTACAATGCCATGCAGACACCAATAGCTTCACAGGTACTGAGCACTCCTGATGCATGACAAAATTCCAATAAATGACACCCCAACAACCTTTCTGCATTTTTTGTTGTTGGCCAACTGAATAAGCATATTGTTTCTTTCTGAAACTTAGACAAACATCTCAGTCCTAGAAGAGCCCACAGGGAGGAAGTGCTAGAAGGCTAGATACTAGTAAATAAAACAGGTGAGAATCTGCCCCTACAGTCCTGATGGCAAGTCAGCATGGCACAACTCACATGTGCATGAATGAACTCTTCCCACTGCAAACACAGGATCAGCCACACACCATTTGTCACACTCACAGGCACCCTGTGATGGAGGAACATGTGGTGGAGGAACACTTAGGCAAGGTGGCCTTGCCCAAACTCATGTCATGATGCACACAAACAACTAGGTGATGTGGTTAATCACACACTAACTCTTAACTCTGAGCCTCATCCCTATTTAGGTTAGGGATTAGATCAGAAAAGTGCTCATTTACTTTAATATATGTATAGTCCATGCATCTTCTAAAAGCAATAGACAATGAAAACTTTAAATATCCCACCACTAGACTACATTGCTGACAACACAAATAAGGATGAGAAGCTCAGTAAAGGCAAGGTACAAAATTATTCTGAATCTGTCATCTTTATTTATAAATCTGTGTATTTTCCCTATTATCATTGCACAAGAAGAAAAGTCCACACCTCCATGCAGTACAGAAGTTACCTGAACTGTAAGAACACAAAATTACAACACATTTAATTTGGAAAAGATTAGTGTCATGGTCTCTTAGTTCATACCAGTAACCTTTTATCAAGAAAACAGAAGATACACTTTGCTTTTGATGAGAAAATTTCATTTTCTCCTCACCTACTCCAACTTCCATAAAGACTTTAGAAAGTTTTTGACAGTTGTCAAAAGCAACCAAATAGTCTGCTAATGACTGGGCCTCCCAACTGAAGAAGAATATTGAGAACATCAAGAGGCCTACCAAGACAGACAAAGGGAAGAACACAAAACATACAAACAAAGATTGGAAGAACCTTGGCTACTTTGCTCAGGCAAAGAGCACCCTGTAGGACAACCTTGTAGGAGCCAGCGACTGCGATTAAGAAAATGTAAAGAGTCAAACTCTTTACAGTACCAACAGTGAAAATTCCGTATTTTCCTGGGCAGGCAGGACAGAAAGAAAAAATTCTTTATGACAAAGTAGTGCAGCACTGCATTAATTCATTCAGTGAATTTGTGGAACGTCCATGCCTGTACTTTTTGACAGTCCTGTTCAAGGATTAAATGACATCTAAAGGTCGCCTTCCAATCAATATTTTTATGATGCTAAGCATTGTGAGTGTAATTTCTCAAATACTGTTCCCTCTTTCTAGCATGTTTAAAGCATTATGACACTACCTGACACTATAACACTATAACACTTTCTTTCTAATAATTTGGTAAGTTTTATGAGAATAAAATGGAAAGCAAGCTTATACTAACTTGTGAAAGTAGGGCTTCAGTTTGATACATAGTACCCATTTCAGCTGAAAACACAGAAGTCTTACCCTTTGTAACCTGTCAGAATATATTTCCAAACACAATGTGTCCCTTAATCTCCCAAATTTCTGTTTGGTCTGTACAACCAGAAAAATTCTCCCAAGGACAGACAACTGGGAGGCTGCTGAACTTTATCAGTCACCTTCTGCAACTTAAATTCATACAAACTCTTAGAAATCTGACAGGTAGAAATATTTTAAAAAGACCAAAGCTAGTCTAGCTAGTTAGAAGGCTACATAATAACATCTCTGAACAAATACAAATATTTGTTAAAACAAACCTGAACCAGAAATTCTAAGGTTTTTTTCCTCAGGAGAAAAAAAGAAAAAGTATCAACTACTTAATTTTTGTTTAAATTATTAAATTCCATATTTAATTTGAAGCATAACACCTCGATTAAACAGCAAAGAAAAGTTTACAGAAAGATGCACCATCTTTTATTACGCCAACTGGTGCAGCTGGAAAAAACAAATGAGTTTTCAAGAACATCAGCACTTTTCCAGGTGTTAAACAGAATTAGAATTGGTCACCATATTGGGTCTAAAAAAAGGGCTGATGATCCTAAGAACAGAACTGCCTGTCTCCCTCAGGTACAGCACTGGAGGAGAAGATAAAAAACAAAAAAACAAAACACTAAAACAAAGACATTACTTCTTTCCATTCATATGCTTCTAATCATCATGTCAACAATAACATTACAATAAATCAGGCTTTTAACTTATCTAGAGCTCAAAAATGGTGCATCTGTGTATCAGCCTCATAAGGGTTTGTGACTAAATGTTGCCCTAGAAAGAGTAACTAATTCCATTTTTCACATTTTGTTTGTAGGATAGATCATTATTTTAAGTTCTTCCCTACTACAGACAAAAGACTTTAAAAGTGGTAAGACAAATTATAACACAAAGGGACAAAGAAAAAAACCCAACATTTTGAAGGAACAGAAATGTTAATCCCGCTTTGCTTTTCTAAAAAACGTTTTCTGTTCCAAAATTGTGTTGTTTGACTGCCTTTACTATATATGAAAATGCATTTTAATATACATATTAAACATTTTTTTCATTTATACATTGAAAACATTAAACATACCTTTGAGTAATCATCTGATAAAATCTCAAACGTAACCACTAGAGAAGAGAGAAAGAGAATTTTAAGTCAACTAAGTAAGCAAATTTATTTGCAAACATTGGCATCAATCTGGAAAACATTTACAATCATGCTAAACTTTAGTCATATAAGTATTCCCCACAGCTGTCAATGCATAATGCAGGCACTGTGATAAAATCTTTAATTATATAACTTTATTTGCAAAATAGCAAGTAATTTTCTAAAACTTTAGAAACATATGAAGCATCCTGTAATCTTTTTATCGTTCTTGTGTACTTTACACACTCCTCAAAATAATGCTCAACCAGGTATTTATTGACTTGGGGAAGGTTTAATCAAATGGTTTTCAGTGAGTGTGTGGTCCGTGGACCTTTGGTAATCTGTCAAAGACAATAAAAAAAGGTGAGTTCAGATGTACTAGGCACAGACCTGCACATGTGATCTTCCTAACGGGTCAGTCACCACTTACACAGAAATAGTTTTAAGGCTCAAAAAGCCCAAAACAAAACAAAACACAAATTTGAAGGATACAATCCATGGTGAACACTGCAACATATTGCACTTTGCCTAGTTTTAAATAAGCTGGGCTGGGAACATCAGGGAGTAGCTGCTTCAGATAAATTGTTTCCATTTAAATGAGGCAACTCATTTAAAGTTACCTGAAGTGACTCCATACTACATTGCAAATTAAATATCCTTCTGCAGTCTAGTAAGATGCCAGTAAAAAAAAAGAACTTTAAGCTCTAATTACCAGCAAGTATTTACTATTACAATGACTCCTGCCCTTTTAAAACACATCCCATTCTCACCATGCTTAGCTTTCCCCAGCCCCTCTGAACTCTACACAACTCCCCTTTTACTATGTTGTAGCACTGTCTCCCCTTCACCCTGTGTAACTCCTTGTAGCCCTGAGGCACAGGGTAAAGAAACACTATGATGCTCTAATCCCTTTTTCCTTCTAATACAATAGTTTTCAATTTGTGTCTTTGACATCATTTTCATACACATCACAGTTAGACCAGTTTCATTCTTCCATAATAACTTTGGACTTCGGCCACTGTGTGCTCATTCCACCATTGCTTTGGCCACCTCTGTATTATCCCAGTTTTCAGACATCAGTCTTCTAACATTCCAGTCTTTTAACAAAAAACAAAAAAAATCCACAGGCCATTCCCCAAATCTATGGATCCTAAAACTTGCCAGCTACAGTAGCTCTGACCTCCTCCCCAAGTCTGTCAGGAGTCTCCCTTTCCCATTGTCTAGATGGTTCCTAGCTTTCCTTGCCATATTTGTTCTCCAGCCAAAATGGCAGCAGAAAAGGTGTAATTAATGCTACCATGTATCCCCAAGTACTCCCCAATTCTCTATACCCTGTACTAAGCTTGGGCTCCAGCAGAAAAACAGAGATAATTCATTTCAGTAATTATGATGTACAAGTAATGATGGTACAATCATGATGCCTTCTCCTACCTTACTGCTTCACACAAGAGGAAAGGAGAACTGACTGCTACCCAGCCTTGGAACCCACACTGTATTCCCAAACAGAGCACAGCCTTCAGCCATATTCACTCTCTGAGCCCCATGCTTCCTGGCTCAAGGGAAATCTTACATTCCTCACACTGCTCCAAGAAAAGAACTTTGAAGGAGGAGGAAAAGGGAAAAATACAGAGATAAAGGCAATGTGATGTTTTACTTGGGATCCCTGTATTCCCCTGAAGTACATTCTGTTCCCTCAGCACAGGGAAGGAAATTTCTACCTCAGTCCAACCTGAATAGTAAATAAAAGATAGCTTGTACAAAGAGCCATAGCTTATACTAACCTTCAGAATCTAAGCATCTTTCAAATTTCTGGGATAACTGATAGGTATCAAAACAGCGGACCCTTGGCTTGTAAGTTCCTGAAAGAAAAATTATATATTTACCAACAAAATTAAGCAAAAATGTATTTTAAAAAAGCCCTAATGTTACAATGTCTTACATATACAGACTTTACTGCATTTAAACTGTAAGTATTCCGATCTTACCAAAGTTTCTTTGACTGGAAAAATATGCCTCTTGGTAACATAGCTATATGGTAACATAGCTTTATGGTCTAGTTTTTGTCTTTGGTGCCTGAAAGCACTCTATTGATATGTATTCTTCTAATTACCTGATATATCAGACAGAATTTAATACCTTCCAGTAAGTATGAAAGACCAAGTCTCCTTATGATATTAACACCCACTAAACCATTCATGCATGGAATCTGCTTTGCCAGTTACAAAATGTAGCATTATCCTCCATTCTTTAAAGAAATACTCAAGCAACAAAGTTCAGAAGTTATTTAATGCAAATCTATGTACATACAATAAAAAAAAAATTAAGAACTTTGTTTTTATCTCTATTATAGACAGTTTGGTTTTCAATTGTACTGTAAGCCTCCAGTGGTAGGGAGGCTGAACTAGATGATCTTCAAAATTCTCGTCCAAACCAAACCTTTCTATGATTCTAAGGACAAATGTATTCTAATAAGAAGTGTTTCATAATACCACTACCAAGACAGTCACTCTATCAAATCTTAAAAGTAAGCTTTCAAAACTCTGTCCAATGCTACATTTAAAAATGAACTCTTACCAATTCTACCTGAAATACTAAGCCATGCTGCAGTCATGATTTTCTAGCACTTTTGGCCTCTGATACAAAGAGACGCTTTGTTAACTCACCAACTGCCATAATATACTGTCCATCTCTTGATACCTTAATCTTTGTGCTAACTGTAGGCATTTCAAAATCTTGAATAAGTTCAATTCTTCTTCGGATATCTGCAAAGAAATAAAATAAAATTCTTTTTAAAGGCAACATGACTGTATCAGCCCCCAAAACCGTAACGGTTTCTATGGAAGTATGTAAAGTTCACTGAATATAGGGAAGATCTTTTGGTATCTTTCAAGTATAAGTAACATGTTACATAAGTAAGAAGCAGATTAATACAGTCTGCTAACCCTGAGAGGCAGGATACCTCCATGTGAAATGAATGCCTATTCTGACATGGTAACTATGTAACACATTATTATATAAAGTGCCAGCAAATTTTTACCACACATTTTACAAAACTAAGATGTTGTGTAACATATTCCATTCTCCTGTTAAGTCTATGTCTTTTTCTTTGGTTGAGATTTTTATACAAACCTTCTTATGGTATAGAAATAGCCATATTTTATTTTATTTTGAATAACAAATTTAGACTAAAATTATGATGGTCCTGCACAGTAAGATGAACATAACATACATGGAGGAGTTTATAGCTGGACTTTATCATAAGGTATGCATGGGAATTCATCCATCATGTTTCTCTACGGTCATAGAATCATAGAATTTTCAGGGTTGGAGGGAACCTTTAAGATCCTCTAGTTCCACCCCCCTGCCACTGGCAGGGACACCTCCCACTAAATCATGTTGCTGAAAGCCCTGTCCAGCCTGGCCTTAAAAACTTCCTTCAATGGGGCTTCCACCACCTCTCTGGGCAACCTGTTCCAGTAGGTCACCAACCTCATGATGAACTTCTTCCTCACATCTAATCTAAATCTACCCTCCTCTGGGTTGAATCCATTCCCCCTAGTCCTATCACTACCTGACATCCTAAAATGTCCCTCACCAGCTTTCATGTAGGCCCCCTTCAGATATTGGAAGGCTACAATAAGGCCTCCTCAGAGTCTTCTCTCTGGACTGAATAACCCCAGCTCTCTCAGTCTGTCTTCACAGGAGAGGTGCTCCATCCCTCTGATCATCCTTGTGGCCTTTCTCTGGACATGCACCTCCATGTCCCTCCTGTAAAAGGAGCTCCAGAAGTGGATGCAGAGTCTATAACCCCAATATTTAATACCTGAAACTTAAAGCAATATAGACAATATACTGTTTATATAAAGGTGTGTAGAAAGTTGAAGTATGGCCCTCTAATAATAACTACTGATAGCTAGAATTTTGTAGATTTTTCAAATACGAGCTAGATGTAAGTTCCTTGCATCAGTTAGTAAAGTGTCTCTCCCTGGACCTGGATATTGTCTGGGTGCAGCTGAGTGTTCCTGAGGACCTTGTGACAGGCAAACTCACCCACATCTTTCTTCTGTAAAGCTCGCTTCTTCCTGTCTGAGAGCCACTGTAAGAAAATACATGAATCAGTCCTGAGATTGTAACACATAAGGGAAACAGAGAATCACTTAAAGTTTATCCAATTTGCAAACATAAGAAATTTAGGCCAGTAATTCCTTTCCTCTTGATTATTTTTTAATTTATACTGGTTAAGTTTAGCCTTTCCACGCTCAGAAAACTTACAAAGCAGTGGTTTTTTCGGGGTTTGTGGAGTAGCACACCTACAGCTGGCCATGCACGCATACAAACTGCATTTTCAGTTTAAAGAGCACTCGTAGCCGGTTTCAGCTGGCGATCCCCCCCCTCAACACAAGCGCACATGGAGCCGGAGCAGCCGCTCTGGAGCTCAGGCCCAACCCATCTATCCCGCTCCTAGAACCTCCTGCTGCCGGTTCTGGCGGGCGGCACCGCGGGACAGGCGGGCTGGGGCCGGCAGCGCGACCCCGCACCGCTCCCTCACCTCCGGGAGGCTCCGGCCAGCGCTGAGGCTGTAGATCTTCACCTCGTTGAGGCTGGAGACCTGCATGTCTACAGCCCGGCCCGCCTCTTCCCGGGCGGAGGGGAAGCGGAAAGCAGCTCGCTTCCGGCGGGGCGCCGGGTAGCGGCAGAACCGGGTCGGACTGTGCTCGTAGACGAGGGGAGAGGGTGGCGCGGCGGACGGTGGGTCTGGCCCGATCCTGGTGAGGAAGAAGCGAATCGCTCAGAAGGAAAGCAGCGGATCCCCGTTGCACATAGCGAAACAAGGCAGCTGCTGGCGGTTTCCTGGGCCTCTGTTCCGGCTTTGCCCGGGGAGCAGCCGGGGCAGGGCAGGCAGCATGGGCCGCCCTGGGCACCGCCCGGCCCGCGGCTCTCAGCGTGGGGAGGAGAGACCCGGCTGGGTGAGACCCAGTGCAGAGGCTGCTCCCTGCTCTGCCCCGGAGACAGGCGGCGGGGCCATCCCGGGCGGCCGTAGGGGTAGATCAGGAGGGCAGGAGTTGCTTTTGCAGACTTGGTGGGGGTAATTTTCTCACCCTACGGCAGAGCGTGTCCCTTATCTATGGAAAACTGTGTATCCACGCGATCAGAACCTTGCCAGCTAGCGTAAAATGACCTGGTTTTATTGGTTTGTATCACAGCTTAAAAAAGAACAGCCAGGCAACACTCTGGCCATTCCTATTCTAACTGCAAGAGCAACAACGGGCACTGAAATAATGTGCATCCAGTCCATAAGAAACTATGAAAATCACAAATTCTATCACAACGATGTTGAACTCCACTGAAGATGCAAACTGAAGCCCTTTCAATTAAGTCTCATGTATGGGATTCCCAGGATGGTGTATTTCAACAGTGATGGTACCAACACCGTGTCTAGAAAGCACTCTTGTAATTCATATCAGACAGTGTTAGAGCTGAGATTCATGTGAGATTAACATACCTGGACATAGATGTCCCTATGGGTGCCAGATGTCTAAGCTCCATTTCAGAGAGATAAGGCTTCACTTGCTTAAATGTAGGCTGTCTAGTGGCATTTGAGATGCTGTATGGTATTCAGGACACCTAGATGGGGCTGACACAAGACCTGTGGAAAACCCATGCCCTTCTGCAGTGAGCTGGAGGCCAGGCGGGATGTGCAAGGGCGTCTCAAGTGGCACTGGGAGCTCTGGCAGCTACATCTCATCCCTAGCAAATGCGGTTGATGAAGCCTGAGGAGCAATGTACTGTAGCAGCCACTAGATGTCTTATTCGGGGTGAGTGCCATCCTTTCCAGGGTCCACTGTCTAGGTATTTATACCACCGCTGGCTATAAGTAGCATTTGAAATAGGATTCACTTGTCCGCACACAAAGGTCTTGTGCCATGCCTGATGAAAGGAATCCCAGACGTCCGCAGAGGGTTGGCTAACGTGACACAACGTGTAGAAGACCAGCATCAATCCTGGAAAAGCATCTGAAAGCCCATGAGGATGCTCCAAAGCATTTCAAAAGGCATTAGGTAGGGTCAAGAGGACTGAACCCACAAGTGGTGTAAAACTCTGGACACTCTTACAGGCTGGAGAATTATGTGTCTTTCTTTAGGTGAGGCTGCCCAAGGGTTCCTGATCCTTTCATCCATTCTCCAGATGATGACCACAGTTAGGACAAAGGGTAGAACCCAAGGCTTCTGGATGGACACCAGGAAACAGAATTTTATTTAAATTTTCTTGAAATAGTTCTGTGGAAGGTAATGTGGAAGGTCCTGCTGTACCTCATGGTACAGGGAGAGTGAATAATCATTATTTCAGTATTCTTTAACATAATTAAGAAATAGATACAAAGCTAAGGAATTATAAGTAGTTTGCATACAAATCTGAAAAATACACAGAAAAATGTTTTCATTTAAATAATAAGTTATCCATTATCAAGTTACTTAAGAGTTCCTCCACTGAAGTATTTTTAACTATAATTTTAAGTACATTGCTACAATAATAATAAAACACACAGGACTAAGAGGATTTAAAAGATTCTTTCTAAGCAGAGGGAAAAAACCACATTACTGAAAGTCTTAACAGATAATGCACATAATAGATGTATAGATCATTTCACAGAGAACTACAGAGCTCTGTAGTTGCTGTTTTGCAAGCCACATAACCTTTCCTGTCTGTATCAATGTCATAATTGTCCAGGTAATTAATTTTGGTTGCCTGTTGGGGAACTTTGTGTTGGGAGGTACTTCAAGTAGGATATTTCCATCCTCTTAACGACTGGAGACAGTTTTGCTCCTTAGTGTGACATCCGAGGAAGAACTCAAACACAGAGAGAGGCACAGTCAGAGGGCAGTTCTTGGCTTGAGAGAGAAGAAAGACACATGATGGTCACAAGGGAATTAGACAGCTCTGAGATCACATGGCACAACACAGAGTACCAGCCAGGGAAATGGAAGGGAAGCATGATCTGCAGCAGCTGCTTTCCCACCAGATTCAGCACACTCTCCATATCCCATGGCATGGGGTGCTGCATGCTCCTTCCCTCCTCCATATACACTGCTGCTTCATCCATCCTAAAAAACAGTATATTGGGTGAAAAAAAAAGACTAAAAGTCACAGTAAAACCAGAAAATATGGTAATAGAAAGCAGTCAATAGGATATTGCATAGACATTAATGTCAGATTTTTCTATGAAAACAGCAAGTAGCAAAATATTTTCCACTTTAATAGAAGTAACCAAAGCAAACAACAATTCTATATGAAAAAAAAAGAAACGGAAAAATTAGATAGATGCAAAACCTTTAGGAAGCAAATAACAGATGTTGTAGAATCCAGAAATCCAGTGACCCTTCAGCTTAGATTTTACTTTATTCCCTGTAATATCCATGCATAGAGAAGCATCCCCAACAGCTAGTGCCACTGCAGCAACACTTTTCTTCTGTTAACACTAGTGTTAACTGGCACAATTCTAAATTTAAGAAGCTTATGAGAATGTAACATTCCTGAAATTAGTCATGTGAAGCATTTCTACGGCTTGAGACTTCAACAAGGATCCAGTGAGAACTGAACTTTGTTTTAGAGGGGAAAGAACTTACCTAGGTGATAAGGTCTGCTCTACCTTCAGGCCACTAGTGGGTAGAAATATACATACTCAAACATTAGCTAATTCTGTTTTCATTGTTAAAATGTATAGTAAAAAGAAATTTAAGAAAGTAAAATTGGCAATCATCACTAGTTCTGTGAATGGCATCACATACACTGCTATCTTGGAATTTTTGCAAAGCTTCAAGGAAGTCCTTTGTTGTGCCCTAGGGGACATCATGATTGAAGGATTTAGGATAGTTGTAGTTATGAGCCTTGGATGTTTAAATAGCCCAGAAAGGTAAAAGGATAAACCAAAATAAGCAAGAAAAAACCACAAATCCAACAACATCAAAAACAAACAAACAAACCCCCAAACAAACAAAACAAAACAAACCCACAGAGTGGTTATTTCAGCTACAAATCTTCATGGTGTCTTTCTGGGGTGCTTTCGGTGCAGTCTCTCCACCTCCACACACATATTGCTTTTTTACATATCACTAAAAATGTTAAAGAGAAGCAAAGGAAGATGAATCCTTGGCTAAACTAAAGAGCCTATAAATATAGAGTCTAGGACCTTGGCCTGTACATCAGCTACCCAAAGCCTGATTTAGATGAAGTAGTCCAAGTTCAAGAATATGATTCAGGATTTCTCCCATCAGCTGCTTCTACCTAGTGCAGTAAACCCATTTAAGGTCCTTCATTTAAGGTTCTTGGTGTCAAGAGCTCTGCTTCAGTGCATGACCAGACCTCCCTGGCCCCAGCAACTCAAACCCTCTCAGTTTAGGACAGATGATGTGGAAAACCAGGAGCATCCTTCTGTTTAATTTCTTGTGGGGTTTAATTTGTGGTTGATACACAGAACCATGAGAAAAAAAAAATTGCAGTTCTTTGAAGAAAATAAAATACCAATATTAGGAGAGATTGACGAAGTGCTGTATGGTAGAATAGTGATTAGTCTGTGGAAATGAGAACTGGATGCACCATGCACTCTCTATGAAGGGGTTAAATTTCCACTTGCATGATGCTGGTCGAAGGCAGAAACTGGAAGTGTGTAGACATTTCTCTCCTTTAGGGCGTGTCTGGTTTAGGAGCTGCAGACTATTCCTCCACATGAGCTCCACAAAAGCTCCCTGTGTCTTAAGCAAACTTAGGGCAATGTAAGGCAAACTCAATAGTAAGGGCTAAAAGCCACAGCTATATTCCATCAAAGAAATACCAATACCAGGGCAGGAAGCATCACTGCCCCGCAGTCTCCTGAAGAACATGAGCGTTCATTAAATAAAGCACCCGGGGAAGTCCCAGAACAGCAGTTTCCTAAAAGTTTCTTTATTCCAAAACCTTCAGAATTGCTAAAGACAGGCAACGTTTAATGAAAACAAATGGTCTCTACATTATTTCTGAGAATTTAAAACGGAAAGACAGCAGAAAGCTGGGACGCTGCAAGAGTTGGAGCTGTCACCGGCTTTTTAAAGGTTTGCCTCATTTTCCCTGCTCCTGGAAAGGACCCACCACCCCCTCGCACGCCCTCGGTATTTTCATGCACTCAACACTCCCAGATGTTCAGGTGAGACTTGACTCCCTTCAAGCCCACACATGCCAAGGCCTGGCAGGCAGGATGTGTGCAGAGCAATGTTCTCCAGTCATGGCCTTGTCTCCATGCNCAGGAGCGGGGCGGCGGGCGGCTGGCGGGGTAAGGCAGCGCGGGCAGGGACCCCCCCGCACCTCCGGGCTGCGCATCCCGGCGCGGACCGAGGAGCAGCTCCGCACCTCCACCCCGGAGCACCAGGGCCGGACCTGGGAAGCGGGCGGGCAGCCGGAGACGCCTCGGAGGGTTGGGGGGAGACAAGTGTCAGATCTTCCCTGGCCTCTGCCACTGGGAAGCTCCGGGGAGAGCCTCTGGAGAGATCTCCGTGATCTCTTCAGGAGATCTCTGTGCGGTTTCTGCTTCTCGCTGTCCTCCCTCAGCGGTTCGGTTACCGCGGTGCCGTTGTCCTCCCTGGATTCTCGTGACTGTCCCATCTATGTTGTTCTGCTGATACCGTCTCTGTCCACCGTGACTTGCCTCCTCCAGCTTCTTTCTATCCCACCTGGGAAGGAAGACATAGGGGAAAACAATATTCCATCCTACCAGTGGCACTTTTTGCAGCCTGTATGTTCAGCAGAGTTTTTTTACATCTTGCTTTCACTTCTACCTACAAGTGTCCAAAAATTTGAGAGGTGGTGTTTGTCAAACAGAAATCCTTAATTATGCTTCAATGGTTTACTGAAGTTCCCAGACTCCACAGCAGACTGGAGTTCCAGTGCAAGGGGAATGAAACATGCTGGGAGGGAAAAGGGGAGGAGGCAGCTTCAGTTGTTCATTAAGAAACTGGATAGAACAACCCTGAAAGAGGAAGAACTGCCACACTTTTTCCCTGACATTCTGGAGGTCATGTTCCATTTCAGCCTGAGACACAGGACTGACTCACTGTCCTTGTGTTTCTGAAAAAAAAAAACCAAAAATCAAATCATCAATCGGTTCTAACATTTCCTGTTCTTCTGGAAAATCCCATTTTGTGTGGTGATCTTTCAGCCACTTACCTGCTTTGTGTTTCTGCTGTGACCAGGAGCGAAGGGAAAATCTTAGATGATGTCGGAGTTCTGGCTAATTTCTGCCCCAGGAGATAAAACAAATCTGCAGGCATGGGAGAGAATCAACACGGTGACATCTAAATCCAACCTGTCCAGCAACAGCAAATTCCATATTCCAGACTTAAAGGTAAACAAGGAGAGGGTTTGGGTATGGGTGATAACAGCTGCATTAGCCAAGACTAATGACTTTTGGGATAAATATGGGGTTTAACTTCTGGGATAATACACAGAGAGTGAAAGAAAATTACAGTCAGGGAATGCATTGTGTTCAGTAAACTGGAAACTGATAAGGAACCAAAGAAGTCATTGTGCTTGAAGCTAACTTTCACACTGGGAGCATATATGTGTAAGGAGTGAAGATGATGAGTTAAATAACTAATTAATTGCATTTGATGTACTGTTTGCACCTAGTCATGGAAGTCTTGCAGCATTGTATATCTTTGCTTGTTAATACAACAAGAGTAGTTAAGTATCTTGAACCGTGCCAGTAAGACTGCTGACAGAGAGAACAGTGCTATAGGTGCACATTACCCCTTGGGAAATGGATGTATGTGTGGATTCAGCTACATTACCCAGCCTCCTATCACCTTATGAATAGGAAGAGTATTAATCAATGATTTAAAAAAATATATCTTTGCATTTTTTCATCCTTATTTTATAAGATCTGCACCTTATTTTTATTTTGCTTGTGGCTATGTAAAATACAAATACGCTGCATTAAAGTCAATGGAATTACCACAGATGTGGAACTTGGTTCCTTTGGGAGTTGCCGTCACCCATCACTTAAAAAAACTACACTTTGTGCATTCAGGGTCTGCTATAATCCCAAAAAGACTGTTAACAGCTGTAGCTTGAGCTATCCCAATTGTGTAAGTATTCAAGCAAAAGGGGAGCATGGTCTGTTCTCAAAGAATAACCTACTAAATTTTCACATGAATGTTTCAGACTAAAAATACTGCTTTTTGCATATGTACCTTAGATTTCTGGATTTTACCATCTATGGGCCTTACTCAGCTGTTGTTAGTGCAAGTCCATTAATCTAAAAGGAAATAAAGCATTTGAAGTGCCTGAAGATGTAACCAGTTCATATTCTGCTAATTCTTCCATGTAAAAATTGTTTCTCCTCCTTCATCTTGACCCACCATAATGCCAAGCTGTCAACATTACCAGGAAAGGCTTGCAATATATTGCAATTCCATAAACATAAGACTATGACTGTGACAGTCATGCAAAAAGCAGATGTTGGTGTTGAGGAAATGGCTCAGTGAGAGGCTTTGTCTTTGGCAATAAGAAAGAATGTAAACAGAGACCCCCTTTTGAATGAGTGCTGCTTCCCTTGCTTCTCTCAATACATCAGATTTGTTTGTATGTATATTTTGTGCATTTCTAGTCACTATTTTATAATGTAAAAGACCAGTCTATGCTCCTTGATGATACGGGCATGAAAACAGGGAGGAAGATGCTGATGTATAATCATGAGACTACACATACATTTTTTCCTTTACTGGAAAAAGATCTAGATCTTGGATAAAGGACTTGCTACTCTTTTCCACTAAGTAAATAAAATTCTGCCAACAGAAGCTTTAGACAGACTTGTGCATCTTTCACTTACTTCTTCTCTTTTGCACAGGTGGGGACACTGGATGCTCTTGTTGGTCTGTCAGATGAGTTGGGAAAACTTGATAGCTTTGCTGAAAGGTAAAATAGATCTTATTTACTACCTACAAATGAGACACAGACATTGTTTTTATGGGATGAAATGTCCTTGTGTTCACCTTAGTCTGAATCAGTTCAGTCTGGACTACAACTGGACTAAAGTGGATAGGCTTTCTTTAACCCTTGTGTTGATTGTCATGGAGTCAGTGCAAAAAAAGGACCATTCCTTTAAATTTGGATTAATTAAATCAGCGATAGTTTTGTCTGCACAACAATCTGTTAAAGTGCCAATGTTAGAAAAACTATTTCTCAAAGGAAACTGCTAAAAAAGTTACTTTTTTAAAAATAATATTGTCCTACCCCATCCAGAAACCTAAATTAGTAAAACAACATATATGAAGCTCTCCCTTATTATTTTCTAAGAATTCTTTTCTTGAGCCTTCTGTCCCGTTCCAGCCAGATATAGGAGTTCTGAGGAAGAAGTGACATCTGGAACTCTCCCTCTCAGACTTTTAAAATCCTTGAAAATCAGAATATTGACTAGTATCAAATCTACTTATGATAAAACTCACATGATCTTCTTGCTGATCATTTCTCAGTTTGCCTTTTGGGTCAAACTGGCCTGGATATACAAAGGATAATATAATACAGCAAACTGAAAAAATGCCAGTTTGTAAGATACTTCATGGCACAAAGTAGACTTTGTTGTTGAGGCAATGACTACAAGCAAAGGTATTTACTTGTTTAACTCTGCACGATACTTCCATGCATTTTGTCTGGTGGTTGCAAAAGCATAGAGGAACACTGGTACAAGCTGTTTACATCTATGCTAGGTAGTTTGGGTGAAAGTAAGTCTGCTAGAATACCTTTCTCCTTAGGATATTTTTTTTACTTTACTGGTAAACAGATTTGTATTGGGATGGTTATATTTGATCACTCTGGGGCACATACAATGTTGATCTTAGAATTACTTTTTCAAGATTTTTAGTAAGAAAGAGCAATGTAATAATTAATTCATCAAGAAAACCTTCTCCATTATGACCCTCTCCATCTGGTGGGGAAAACTGCTCCAAATTCTTTGTAAGCATGTTCAGACCTCTAATTATTGAGTTTTCATGCTTAATGAAGTGGTAATGGGCAAATCTGGGAGAGACAGTGCCAGTACCTGCTCTCTGTTCTAATGGAAGGTGTCTCTGCTGAAGGCAGCAGGTGGCCAAGCAGCTGTGCAATCTGGTTTTGCTGGCTGTCAAAAAACCACACAGACCTGATATTCAGAAGACCTTCACTAATTTCCAGCTTTGTGAAGAATTAGCACTTCTGAAACGCCATCCGTAGAATCCACATGAGATCATGGAGGATAGTTTTAAGGGAAATGCCAGTACAAACTTCCTAGGCTCACTGTCCTTTCTGTTACCTTTGTCTTGACAACATGGTACATCTCCTTGTTCAGGCTGAATGCCACTTTACTCCACTAATTGTCCCTTTAATGCCAGTAATGACTCTTGGCACTGAGCAAAGAGGTCAGCGAGGCCTTTCTACTGTAACCTGCTGAGGTCAGGACTCTTTCCACTTGTCTTGTTGGCCTAGCCAGGTAGGTGATCAAGAAGGATTTCAAAATAAGAAAAATGTATGAAAAGTGTGTTCAAATGAAGAAAAATGCATTAGAGTAATAGCTGAAAATAATCAACACAGATCAAGTCCCACCAGGATATACAACAGCCCTTTTCATTAAATAAATGCTCAGGTTTTTATGTCTAAATTGTGATTCAGGGGTTAAAATCCCAAGCACTCACTTTGTATAAGCAAATGGCATCCAGAGGGTTACAAGCCTGTTCAAATGACCTGGTCATTCAGTTCCTGCTCCTCTCAAGCAGCTGCCTGCTGAACTGTTGCTAGATAAACACAAGTGCCAGTAAAGCCAGGCAGCACAAACCTGTCAGCACTGCCTTCTGCCAGGACAGCAGAGAGGGGGCAAGAGTTTGCAGGATCTATTGTTTCCACATACTTTTATTATTTATTTACACAGGGAGGTGGAGTGTTTTTCCATGTCACTGTGTGGTAGGATGGAGCTCTCTCAAGCTGATGATCCCCTCACACTGTTGTAGGGGACTCCCAAGTCCTCAGTTGGCTGGCAGAGTATTCTGCAGTGGCCTCAGATTGCAGGGCTTCTCTTCCCTACAGTATTTTGGAGACCTATCTGGTAGCACTCCTTATGACATTGTATTACATAATATTATTTAAAGAGTGTTGCAGGGTTTTGTTTTGGCTTTTTGTTTTTTGTTTGTTTGTTTGGGGTTTTTGTTTGGTTGGATGGTTTGGGTTGATCTTAAAGTAATGACATCACAGAATTTTCAGAAAACAAAATACGTCTTCCAAGCCATAATAATAGAGTAAATGGAATTATTCTCTTAACAGGTTCTTATTACTACTTCGCAAGGAAATTTAGCTGAAACCCCCTCCTTTCCATTTGAGCGTTTTATTTGCTCAGGGAAGGATTCATCTCATCTAGAGGCAGAAGTTTAAGGGTTGGATGTAAAATCTGCTTGCTGTTGGATGTTTGGGTGTTTAATTTAGCTGATTCTGCTTGCCTTGGACACCAGTAGTGCATGCTCTGTCTTTGCATGGGAAATGTATTGGATGAGTGAATCCTGCCTGCATTTCACAGGATGCAAGGCATGGAGACAAGGCCATGACTGGAGAACATTGCTCTGCACACATCCTGCCTGCCAGGCCTTGGCATGTGTGGGCTTGAAGGGAGTCAAGTCTCACCTGAACATCTGGGAGTGTTGAGTGCATGAAAATACCCACCTGTCCCATCATCTATTCCTTTGGAGAGGGAGCAGGGCTCACTGACTCCCAGCTGCACTCAACTGTAACAAAGGCAGCTCAGGCCCCTTTGGAGAAGCTACTGGTTTATACACTTTCCTATTGGCTGCTTTGTCCAGAAATGTTCAGCTGGCATCAGGTTCCTAAATGGCTGCAGCCAGATGATGGAAAACTGCACAGCCCTAGGAGGGCTGTGAACTAGAGCATTGTGTAGATTTCTCCCAGAGGTGCTCTGAACTGCATCTGCCCAGGGTCGGAGAAGAATGGTTTGGGTTGGATAGAACCTGTAAAGATCAACTAGTCCACACCCCCTGCCATGGGCAGGCACACCTTCCACTGGACCAGGTTTCTGAAAGCCTCATCCACCTGGCCTATATTGTTTCCAGAGACAGGGCATCTACCAACTCTCTGGGCCACCTGTTCCAGTGTCCCACCACCCTCATCATTAAGAATTTCTTCCTTATGTCCAATCTAAATCTACCCTCTTTCAGTTTAAAACAGTTGCTCCTTGTTCTGTCAGTACAGGTGCTGGTGAAAGGTTTCTCTCCATCTTTCTTATAAGCCCCCATTATGTATTGAAAAACTTCAACAAGATCTTTTCTGCTCATGGTTGAAGTACTCCAAATAGCATGAATTCTGAATTCCTAGCAGCGTTGGCAATCTCAATTTTTTTTACCCCATCACATGACTGTAAAACCTTTCCAAACCTGAGTTCCTTCACAGGAATGGAGATAGAGGGAATGTTTACCTCTATGAAATACTGCTTTTAAGAGGCCTCTATATCTGCTTTGTAGCATATCAAAGAAAATCCTTCTCTCTGATGCTCTTATGGTACCTGCCTGAGGTCCCTTTCTTGAACTCTGGAAGACAACAGGATGTCACAAGACACGTTATCCAAACCGTGGAAGTGGCCCTTTAAGACTCCAGCTCACATGCAGATGTAGCAGTCTCCCCTCTGTAAGGAAAGGGAGAAGAAGCCTGTCATTATGCTCCACTTCATGTCTCTGCCAATTTCATGATCAGGCAATTACCTTTAGCTGTTGCATTTTTTTTACAAGGTGTCATCAGCCTGGAACAGTAAGGGAACTGAAGGCCAGGTTCTGTGAATACTTGGTAGAGAGGGATGCTAGAACAACCAGAAAAACTCTTGGTCTGTAAGAAGTAGGTACTTCAAATATGGCCAGGGGGATCTACTGCTAAAGGGATTTGAGCCCGTTTTTTAGAATAAGCAAAAAGTACGTAACTGTGTGGAGACAATGCTCTTCAGGAGGGGCTCTGTTCAGTTCAATGCTCTGAATCAGGCAGAAGGAGGTTTGGGATCTAGTTCTTCCACACCTTAAAGGAGTGTTTTGTGCACCATCCTAAAGAGAAGAAAGAGTTCCATAAAGAAGAGAAATAAGAAGGAAATTCTCCCTGACAACCAAGAGAACATTGTTGTTTTCCCCTGAGTACATTGTAAGAACCATCCCTCAGCAAGACCTAAGGGTTTATTTAGCATCCCATGGAAGATATTTTTAAGCCAGTGTTAGTCGGTGTGTAGTCTCTTGTTCCTCCATTACCTTTAGAGTTTTAAACAGGGGTTTCTTGCCATCTGGTTTCTGCTATGAGTGTCACAAGCATACAGAAGACTGAATCTTGATCTTTTGCTAGTCTAGAGCACTGGGGAGATGATATTACCTATGTGTTTGTGGAGATCAATATGTTTAGAAATGAGGTATTTAATTCTGTAATATGCCATAGATTGCTTATCAACATGTGAATTGCAAATTAACCTGCCTTGCTTAAGAAGTGCTTTGCTTGGGTATCTCCATGTTTATCAGATCATTGTAGAAACTGTTTTATATTAATTTTGTGTCTTCACTAACAAAGCTTATCTTGTTGCACCTAAGCGTAATAAAGAAAATAGCCCAGTACATAGGAGAAGTTATGGAGGACTCAAAAGATAAAGTCCAGGAAAATCTTCTGGCCAATGGAGGTAGGTGCTATGAATGTGGATTTTTTAATGCATTGTTGTTCCATGTATTTGCTTCAGAATACAAACATGTAGAATTGAGACACATTAGAAAGGACAACCATCAGCAACCTTTTTTAAGAACACATTTGGCAGGTTCCCATTTTTCTCACAGTTAGCAGGAGCTTTATTCAGCATCCATTTTGGTTCCAGGACAGTGTTCAGCACCTGCTACTGAACTAGTTTCTAACACCAGAGCTGAGGAATGAAGAGGAAAGCAGGAGACATCCTTCATCACTCCTGAATAGACCTAGCACCTCTCTGTGCCCTGTATGGTCTTGATCTCTCATAGGCAGCTAAATCTTAATCTGTATGGTGGCATGACATCTCTCAGTGAGCTGTTAGTGATTTGCCTTCCCTCCTGCAGTGCTGTGATTGATCATCTTGTTAACTGTGGATTTCTGACTTCACAGGGGGACGGACGTGTGAAGGAACAGGTCCAAAATATGGAGTCAGGGCTGCCGGTTGTGCCAGGGGCTGACAGGACATGCAATGCTACTCCTGTTAGGAGGACATGCCCTCCAGTGAAGTCCTGCCCTGAGTGGCAGTGGTTGTGTAGTAGAGAAGAGAGACGGTGAAGGCAGGGGCACTTCTGACATGCCAGAACTCCCTGGGAGCCCCCTGCAGCATCTCCAAGTAGTCAATATGGTCGTTTTATAACCTCCATGAACTTATTTCCTCCCTTTATTTTCCAGTATGATACTTAAGGCCCTAAAGGGAGTCTGTGTAAAGGACAAAAATAAATTTAGGAACTAATGGCTCCTAGATTTCTGTGTGTTTTGTTAGACCCTAAGTGTGTTTCAGAGCAAATTTCTCCCTGACTATCCGGAAAAATAGAGCAAAGTTGGATGTGTTACACATGCTAGTTACAGGCTTGTAGACTGACATTATTAACAGTCATATAAATTAACAGTCATATAAATTAACAGTGCACAGTCCCATCAGCCTTTGACTCTTTGCAGTGTTGTCCTTCAGATCTGTATGTGTGAAGGATGGGGAGGAAGTTCTTTTGGAAATATCATTCTTGCATGAAATAGGACTGATTTTTTATGAGAGCAACCACTTGACAAATGTTATGTTATTATTATGTTTCAGGGCTAAAGGATAAAATGAAATGTCTAAAAAGTATGTTGAGGATTGGTGATTGCAGTGTTGTCACAAGCATGCATTTTTGTGTGTTAGTGCTAGAGGCAAGTCTTGTTCTGGTTGTAGAGATACAGTGATCAGGTTACGATGGATTTCTCAAGTAACAACCTCGTAGCTTGATCACGATATCCCTATGACTTGAGAAACAACAGGTTTAACTTATTTCCTTTGTTTCCTCTGTTTGTGCCATTTTAATTTCCTGTGAGCTCTGCATGTGTTGTAATAGAAAAATGTGGAAATTACTTTTCTGTGTTATTGATTTTTGTCCTCTGTCTGGATTTGGTCACCCAAACAAATAATTTTAAATATTAAGCGAAGACATTAACCTGTCCAAGATTGTTGCCTGCATCTTAAAAAACTGAGTCAGCTTTAGTATATGAGGATTCCCCTAGTAAGTTATTCTTCATAAGCAGCACCAACTTCACTGTACAAATTCTTCCTCCTCCCCTTTCAGGTTAGCAAAAGGACCCTAAAGTTGAAGACTTCCTCGATGTCATGAAATCAGAAACAGAATTATAAGACACAACATCTGGCTGCATAGTCCTGTTTCAGGCTCTTTAGACCATCCCAACTCAAATTTTGTTTTTAGCATACAAGTTTTCTGATTTTATCTCAGTTGTATATATTGCTGACAGCAATTTGGTCCAGGAATGGATGAATATGGTGGCTGTGTGTCTAACAAGTGTTTGGTTAGATTTGTGTGAAGAAAAATGCAACGTACTAGAAACTACAGCACTTTTAGTGAAGTGAAGTGAAGTGAAGTGAAGTGAAGTGAAGTGAAGTGAAGTGAAGTGAAGTGAACACACACACTACTTTCCAGTGGACAAAAGCCAGAAGCAGACACATGGAGATGTCTCTCTTACACAAGGGAAATATGTTTTTGTAACAAAGAGAATTCTAGTATATCACAATAGCAGGAAAGGATTTTTTGCTTATGACAGAATAAAAAATGTGAAATATAAGTAAAGCTTTTCTTCAAAGATTCGGACCAAATTCTCTTCCATTTATAGTCATGTTAAACCCAAAGCAATTTTAAAATTTGTTAAGTGGTGGGTTAACTCCATTCTTTTTCATGACCTCAAGCCAAGGCAAAATGGGGAGCATTAAAATTTTGAGGATATAAGTGTTCTGGAGGGCAAGTATTTGACATTACCTCTTAGAGCTGGGAGACTATAGATTCAGGCTGTGGGGTTCCTGGGCAGCTGTGAGTACACTGGGGTAGGTAGAAGCATCTCTCCTGGATAGGCAGCTATGTGTAGTCTTTTAGAAATGACTTGATAGATTCCATAAATAAGGAGTGCCATTCCAGGAGAATCAGGGTGCTTAGACTGGTTGGCATTTTAAGTTCAGTTCTGCTGGTGTGTTCAACAGTGGTCTGAGCCATCCCCAAGATCAGGCTGCCTACCTGAACTGCAGCAGCAGCAGCAGGGCACTGCTCAGGAGTGAGCCTGGAAAATGGGCTGAGAATTCCTGCTGTGCTTAACTGCCTAACATTTGAATTCTGCTGAGATTCAGGGAATGCCAGGATAGAAAGGGCAGGTGTAGGTCTTCAGGGAACTTTCATACCTCCTCAATTATAAATAAGGGAGTCCCTGTTTTTAAAGAGCCAGTGAACACACTGTTTCCTCACACAGCTCAGTAATACCATTCTCTTTGCATATCTCATTCCTGTTGAATTTAGCAAATCTTAAGCAAGAAAGCTTGTAAGAGAGGCAGCAGGATAAAATCCTTGGGTCGCATGTGCTGAAAGGGCACCATGAATTTTATTGTTCAAGTATTTTTAACCTCCCTGCCTTCACCCCCAGAGACCACGAGCAAGCACTGCCCTAAAACTGCTCATGCAGGAGCTGTGTGATAGCTCTCCCTGCCTACTGCAGTTATGCCCCATTCCCACACCCTCCTTGTGAAGCAGAATTTGCTGATTCCTGATCAGACCTTAGCAGGAAGGATTGAATCTTTGCCTCGTGACTCCTGTCATACATTGGATATCAGGGAGGTTTACACAGCTGTGGTTTTAGAAAGACAAGGAGTACACTGTCATGCCAGTGTACTCGGCCTCTGAGGCAGTTTGTCCTTTGTTAAGAAGCCTGTTTCCTCCTAACATAAGACTTTCCATGCTTGGGAAATCTAATAGGGTAAACTGACTCTGTTATGGGGTGAGAGAAGCCCATGGAAAGGAGAGCACTCTGCTGCCAAGGGTATTCTGTATCACACCAGACAGGTAGTAGTACCCTCAGCTTACTGAGGGTAGCATGGCAATTACACAACTTTTCACATTCCTTCTCATGCATCTCAGTTCATAAAGTTTTTCCCACACCCTGAGAGACCAGCCCACAAGAAATTATACTCAAACTTCACTCTGAGACTGAATTAACTCTCTGGTCAAGGCAGCAACATCCAACCTGGCCCTGAGCACCTCCAGGGAGGGGGCATCCACAGCTTCTCTGGGCAACCAGTTCCAGAGTTTTACCATCCTTGTACTGAAGTTCTTCCTAAGATCCAGTCTAAACCTATTCTCCTTCAGTTTAAAACCATTTCCCCTTGTCTTATGGTTAGACACTCTTATGAAAAGTCCCTATTCAGCCTTTCTGTAGGTTCCCTTCAGATATTGGAAGGCAGCTAAAAGGTACCCCCAGGGTCTTCTGTTCTTCAGGCTAAACAGTTCCAGCTCCCTCAGCCTCTCCTTGTAGCAGAGGTGCTCCACTCCCCTGGATCATCTTTGTGGCCCTCCTCGGAACTTATTCCATCAGGTCTGTGGCCTTCTTATGGTGGGGATGGCAGAACTGGATGCAGTGTTTGAGGAAGGGTCTCACACAAGCAGAGCAGAGAGGGAGAATCACTTCTCTTGATCTGCTGGCCATGCAGTTGGCCTTCTGAGCTGGATGAGCACACTGCCTGCTCATGTTGAGCTTCTTGTCATTTAGAACTCCCAAGTCCTTCTCTGCAGGGAAAGGGCAGAGCAGGGCCACAGGCATCACTGGGGTGGGAGCTCTGTGTGCAAAGCCAATGAGAAATTCCCCATCACACCTGAACTGGTTGGATTTCTGTTGAGCATATGACTGAATCACTGAGAGAGTAACATCTCTGCTCAAACTCTCAACAACCCTGCCTGTCCTGGGCCAGTATTTTTCTGATGTTAAGTTCAGGTATACTGCAATAATAAGTATGGAGGCTACGTGAAGCTGTTTCTGCTGTAAAGAATGGCTGCACATTGCTGTGTCCTGCTGATACAGCTAATGCTACAGCAGTGCTTGTACTAGTCTGTTAGGTGTAATGTAGAAAAGGTCTCTGGTTCAGCTTCTAAGTTTGGGGATGTTTAGAAGGGTGATTAGATTTGGTGTACAATCTGTGCAGATTTGGTCTAGGTCAGATTTCTATGAAGATTTCTATGGGGTGGGCTTCTGGTTCAGCTCCCTTCTCTAATCTTAATCAAAGTTATGCCTCGAGGACTAAAAGTTTTTCTGGAACAAATTTATGCTGGGAACTACTACTCAAACTTTGACCTGCCATCTGGTAAGCTGTCTGCTTTAATGTATCTCTTTGCATTTGCAGTTGACCTAATTAGCTACCTGACACGGTTTGAGTGGGACATGGCCAAATATCCTATAAAGCAGCCACTGAAGAACATATCAGAAGCATTAGCAAAGGTAAATTGTATTCCAGATTTTAGAAGATGCCAGCATGGGGAAGCATGTCTTTTGGCAGGTTTTGATCCCTCCTCTCATGGCAGTCAGTGAGAGCTTTGCCTTTGATTTGGGCAGGAACAGGCTTAGAAACACACAAAGTTTCTCTCCTGAGGCATTATTTTCATTTCTACTGTAATAATAATGACACATATTTAAAGTCAGCCAGTCTGTAAGTACATGGCTCTTTGTCAGATTTACTAGAATACATTGATGTGCTTTCTGCACTTTAATCACCTTCACGGTAACATTTTATTGTTTTGATATACTGCCATATTATTTTCCTTTTTTGGGGGGTTCTTTTGTGAATTTGTCGGCCAAACATTAAATTAAATGCATTGAAGGCTGGGTGAATTATTTACACAGTCTGTCCGTTCAGGAAGGCATGATGTGTTGTTCAACATAGGTAACAAATCTAATTGTTCCTTAGATATGGCTATAACACAGGCACCAACAGCTAGCTGAGTCCTGCCTTCTGGGGAGGCTTTGCTAAAGGGGAGTTCTGACATGGGGTCCCTCTGGGCCAAAATCAGGTGGCTTTACAAGGGGCTGACAGGTGTGTCCTTTTGTTAAGGTTCAAGAAGTAGTGGGAGGGGGGTGAGGATAACATCCTAAGCATTGAGTTGACTTAATATTTTTACTTTGTTTTAGCAAGTGACTCAAATAGAAGCAGACCTAAAGACCCGATCAGCTGCATACAACAATATTAAAGGACATTTGGAAAGCCTGGAGAAAAAAACTGTGTAAGTATATCACGTGCCTGTTCATGTCTGGAACACTGCATGGCTGAGCTGAGGACAGTGCATACTCACACCCACTGCTGTGTGTTCTGGTGTGAACAATTCTTCCTGGCTTTGGGGCATGCAGAGCATCTACAGACCCAGCAAAAACTAGTAGGAGGGGAGCTGGTGTGATCAGAATGTCTCAGAATTGGCTTAGGGAGACAGCAATTCCCAATGGCAGTATGAGCAGGCAGTCTTGGGAAGGAGTCAAAACCAAATGCACTGTATTGTTCTGGTGAGATTTCAGGGAGTCAGAAATTAGATCAGATGGGTCAGTGGATTCCTTTGCAAGACAGAAGGGTTCCTATGGGAGCTCTGCAAATGCTTTTCAGAAAGTCAGCTTTACAGTATTCCAGTCAAAGACATCTATTCTCTTTTCATGCTGTGCCTGCCTCACCAGCGTATCCCACTCTCATTTTAGTTTGTTTCATTCTGTCAGTCCATGTGATGATCTTCCAGGGCTTCCTAAATGTTCTCTCTCCTCTCTGCAATTGCTTACAGTCCTTATCTATGTCAGAGCTGACATCTGGATTTTCTCCAGGGTACCACTGGGGACAATAGTAAATTCCAGTAAGGAGTAAATTTAGAGCAACTTAGATAATGCTGTGCAAGCCCTCACCCAACACCCAGGCTCACGTGTGCCAGTCTTTCCTGCTCGGACCCCTTGCTCTGGGAACAGGACACTGCTCCTCACCTTGCTGGCACTGCAGCCAGGCTGGCAGCCTGCCTAGAAACCAGCCCTTACCCCAGGAAGATACTCACAGGGGCTCAAACCAAACTACAGGGCTGCTGGAATTCTGTTCTGAATCCGGAGCTAAAATGAGTATGCCTGGCACCAACTCTGAACTGCACCAGAAACCACAGAAATAAATACTTCCAGGGGGTGGTTCAGAATGACTGTCAAGAAAGTGCTGCTTCTCATGAAGCTCTGCTTGACATGAGGACTGCAGTGCCCCTGAGGGTCTGCAGAGCCATATGCTAGTTACATCTCCCCCTTTCTCTGATGAGTTCCTGTGTCCAAGGAACCAGCACCAGCAGACACCAGTGACCTGTTCTTCCAGCTCAGAATAGACAAGGTTACTCACATGTCTCAGCCCACATGCATGTGGATAATCATGGGAAGGAGGGAACAAGAGGATGTTACCTCCCATTTCCCATTTCTTGGTGCTGTTCATTTTCCCAGCCCATTCCTGCAGCATCTCTCGAGCTTCTACATCAGCTTTAAGCACCTGGAGAGATACTGTGTGGGGAATGTGAGCAGTGCTGGGCCTCCAGCAAGACAGTAAGGAACATCAGAGCTTGTGGTCCAGGCCTATCTTGCTCTCACAGTCACCTCCACCTTTAAATGCTGGTATCTCTGGTGTCTGTCAGTGCCAGCTAGCTTGGGTTGAACAAACATTTGGTAAGTTGTTAATTGACACTACATTAGAGTATAAACTGGCACAGTGAACCTCAGACCAAAACCTACTGGTTCTTCACTCCTGCCCCATGACAGGGAGGGTGGTGGCTGCTTTCTTCCCATACACACCTAGTGCCTGACACCTGTGCCCAGCCAGCCCAGGCCATGCACTGCCTCTGTATGCAGCACTGGTGGGACTTAATGTGGTCGAGTGGGCTTATGCTCTGAAGAGACCTTGTCCTGGAGGTTCCTCTTCACATGAGACTGCTGCTTCCACTGTCCTTCAGCAGGAGGGGTCTCTGTGTGCTTTCCCACATCAGTCGGGCTATGCTGGGTGTCTTTGATGGCTTAGGTCCATACTGGCATTTTTTATTCTGATTAAAGTGTGGTCACACAGGCAGCTCAGCTGGCAGTCTGAGAAAGCAGATGCCTTCCACAAGATGCAGCAATGGCTGGGAGTGGGGTGGTAACTTCAGGTGCTAGCTGTAAAAACAAGCAATTTTTTTACACCATTACTGTTGAAACAATAGCACCAGAATGGTGTGATTTCATGAACAGAAAGGGTGTCAACTAGCCTAGTGCTAGTCACCAATATTCTGCCAATAGTATTAGTCTCTTCCTTGTTCTTTTTAGTTGCAATATAAATAACCAAATGTCTGTGTCAGAAGTACAGATGTGTCCTTTAGACACCTCCTACCTTGCCTTCTACCGCTACACTGTTAGCAGCTATACCTACAGCACAATACCTCCAGTGTGGTGCTGCTAGGTTCCTGCTAATGTTATTTTTTGTCTTCTTCACTGCAGGGGGAATTTGCTGACTCGAACCTTAGCCGACATTGTTCATAAAGAAGACTTTGTTCTGAATTCTGAGTATCTTATCACACTGCTCGTCGTGGTGCCAAAGTAAGGCAATAGCGTGTGCACGCACGCTCCATGTGGCATTCAGTTTCGGGTCTAAGTGCCAGATCCAGGCCATAGTGGGTCAGGTTGGGGCAACTTATGAGCATCATGTCTGGGACATGAGAAGAGCTGTTAGCAAAGTGAAAAAGAATGGTTTCTGCCAAGGGTGGTGCTGGCACAAAAGAAAGAGACAAAGACTGTGCTGAACTTGGAGCAGGGCAAAAATAAATGGGGTGTAGTTTTTTAACTGTCACAGTGGGTTGTCAAATCAGAAACGGTAGGAATTAAAAAAAAAAAAAAAAAAAAAAAAAAAATTAAACTGGTCACACTCAAAAGGCCTCTGCTGGCCTCTGTGTATTGATAAGTGCCTGCACATAGGATGACTGCCAGTGAAAATCACATTACAAACAGCTACATGAAGTAAGCTTGTTGAGTTTATTATCTGCAGGTTCTTTCAGCTCTCCCCTAAAACTGGACTTTCCACTTTGCCAACTCTTACCATTCCCTTTCCCCCAGGGCTGGCATGAGCCATGTTTGCAGCGTAGAACCTGATCAGCTCTGGGCTTGCACAGATGTACCACACCAAACCATGGCTCAGGGGCAGCTTGTGGGTCCTGAAGTGTGGGACTCTGTATGGCAGCCTCAAAGTATGTGCCAAAACCAATGTTCTTCCCACTGTCAGTTTCCTGCTCTGGGCCCTTCCTTATGCCATGACCCAAGGAGAGGATTGAAGGCTGCAGCACTGAGGGAAAAACTTCCTTGGCTGGTGACAAGGAGAGTCTTAGTGTATCTTACCACATAATGCAGCACAAAGAGCTCCAAGTTTTCTACCTAAGCCAATAGCTTAATTACCTATTTATTAACACATTTGCTTTCTAGTATATAGTATTTATTTATTGTGTTTTGCTTTGTGTGTTGCTCAAAGGTCAAGCTACATGCAGTGGCAGAAGACCTATGAATCCCTCTCCGATATGGTAGTCCCTCGCTCAACCAAGTAAGTGAAATCCCACATTAAGGTCCTGTTTTGTTTCAGAGATCCCTGCCATACTTCAGTCCCTCAAATTGCTGTAGTCTGGAAGGAATCATTTGTCTAATGCATAGGGTCCATGTTAATATATAGATTTGCCCAATCTCATTCTCAGTTGAAATCAGAAATTACTTTACAGAAAGGACATGCATCTGAAAGGAAAACAAAATAATTACTGGGTTTTTTTACAATTAGCTCTTGTTCCCTTTTTCAGTAATCTAATTCTTTCTGTTTTCAACCAGGGCCTTTGTTTTTTGTGAAAGACAGGCAAACAATTTGTTGCAGTAATCCAGGCATGTGTCAGACATATGCAATTTATAAAAACAATTTTCTACAAAGATCAAATGCTATCATTGCATCTTGAATTGCTTCCTGATGTAGAATAAGATCATTCAGTGTACTGTAATTTGCATCAGCAGATGCCGTATTACTTTATCCTTTCACCTGGAGGGAAAAATCCTTGTAAGAATTAAATATTCCACTGCTCAGCTCTTGCAGACCATGAGGTCCAATCAAGGGCACAAGAGGTGATAGTGCTGTTATGTGAAATGGAAGAAGCAGAAGGCACAGAGGAAGAAATCTACTGCCTGTCTCAAAACCACAAGTGCATGGAAGATGGGGAAATGCTAATCAGGAAACAGAGAAATCAGGCAGACAGAATATGTGTGTATTACAATGGGTTTAGGAACTTAGCTCATGGGAGTTTTATGCTGGAGATGGTGTGGCTGGTGCTAGTAAAGTCTTTGTTCCCTATTTCAGTCACAGCAGTTCTTGAAAAGGAGGGTGTTGTTCAGTATCGTAAATGAAAAAGAACTGCAAAAGAAGAATGTAAAGAAAACATGAGGGATTTGCCATGTCAAATCACAGCAGTGAACTTCCCTCCCACAGAATGATTACTGAGGATGCGGAGGGAGGACTCTTCACTGTGACCCTATTTAGAAAAGTGATGGATGACTTCAAAGCTAAAGCCAGGGAGAACAGGTAAGCAGCACTGTTTGCTAGGCAGGCCAGGCTAGCAAACAGATGATGAGGTGAGGATTGTTTTGTGTGCAGTACAGCTGAATCCATCACTGCTTTTTAGGACTTCTTTACTGTTTGGGCTGGTGCTGGCCCTAAAGCTACTGTGACGAAAGGGTGGGAAGGAGCTGTGGCAGCAGACACAGCGACCCTGTTTATGCACCACACTACAGATCCTGGAGTTACCCTTCCTGCTGTCATGAGATTAACAGCAGGAAGCTTGCTTTCTGAGGGTGACTTCAACAGTTAAAATGGCCTGCAACTTTGAAACATCCTGTACCTGCTTCTTCAGAGGTAAAAGAAATGATCAGGATCAGCACGCTTATTGCTTGGACTATGGCTGTGAGAGCAAATGTCATTCAATTACAGGTTCATGGTTCGAGAATTTTATTTTGATGAGAAGGAACTGAAATGTGAAAAGGAAGAGCTGATGAAATTAGCATCTGATAAGAAACAGCAATATGTAAGTAGCCCATCAAGTTGATGGCCCCATATATTGCTGCGGCTTTTGCTACCGATTTTCCTAAGCACCTCTCTGAGAAATGGCTTTATGGTTCCAACAGATGCCCATGAGTTCCATTTAGCCCAGAAAATGGAGACAGGATAGATAACACAATTTGCCCAAGCTTGAGTTTCTGGTAAACTGTGAGCCCCTAGCAGCATGCCTGAGAATTATCTCAGCAGCCCATGATGGCTTCAGGGGTGGTAGCCATGGAGCTGCTTCACACAGCGAGGGGATCACAATGCTGTTGTTTCTCTTCTCACAGGGCCCATTACTGCGCTGGCTGAAGGTGAACTTCAGTGAAGCATTTGTGGCTTGGATTCACGTCAAAGCCTTGAGAGTTTTTGTTGAATCTGTCCTGAGGTAAGTGGGTAAACACGCAGAGCCAGCAGAGGTTCCTGGAGATGTCAATACAGCTCTCTTCCTGGGGCAGTTCCTTCATGGGAGGGAACATCCCTTATACACCACACTCCAGAAACTCACACTAGACAATGCACATGACCACAAAGAAGGTGACATAAAAGTTGAACAAAAGCAGCTTCTTTGGGGGCATTAACAGGGAAGCAGAAAACAGATACACTATATTTAGTTGACGTTTGGCTTAAAAAAGAAAGTGTGTTTAGGTAAGGAGGCAGCACACCCCCACGGAGATGGTGCACTTAAGTGCAGAATCAGCTCAAGTGCCGGGAGACTGAACAGGCAGATGGCAGGAGTAGAAAGGTGTGCCCCCTCCCAGCAAGAGATGATTGTGTGTGTTGATGTGTTTCAAGGTATGGCCTCCCAGTGAATTTCCAAGCAATGCTACTGCAGCCAAATAAGAAATCTGTAAAACGCCTGAGAGATGTCCTGAACACGGTCTTCAAACACCTGGATGAAGTCGCAGCAGCGAGCATCATGGATGTATGTATTTGGAACATGACTGCATGTGCTGTCTCAGCTTAGGCACATCACCACTCACCATCCAGGGGGCTAGAGCAGACAGCTCCTCACACCTTGCAATGCCAGAAGCCCTGGATGTCACTCATTCTAGATAAAAAGGTTGAAGTCTTCAATATAAACATTCAGATCAATACAAGAAAGAATCCAGAACTAAATGCTAGGACTGTGACACCTCTGTCCCCTGTAAAAGGCTGTCTGTCATTGACTAAAGACCTCTAACTAGGACTCAAGCAAGCAGAAGTAACTTGCTTTCTCCATCACCGTATCGAGTGCACAAACCACTAAACATTAAAACATCCCCAAACCAGCAAACATAAGATTCCCAGTGCTTTCAGGGAGAAGATGGAAATTAGTTGCTCTGCAGGTGAAGCTCACAAGAATCATACAAAGTCATAAACTTGCAACAGCCAAGCATGAATTCTCAATGTTATATACATTGGGCAGCCTGAAAACACCAAGCAAACACCAGATTTTCAGTGATGAATTCCTATCTTAAGCACAAGAAATACAAAATTCCATTCCACCTGTGGGAGAGGAACACAAAAGTAATCCACCACAGCTGGGAACCCTGCAAGCTTGTTTACTGGCACTAAAATCATTCTATTTCCTTTTGCAGCCTGGCATGGACATCCCTGGCTTACAGCTGAGTAATCAAGAATACTATCCTTACGTCTACTTCAAGATTGACCTCAGTCTTCTTGACTGCAGTTAAAAATAAAACCAAAATCTTAAAGCTTTGTTTATTATTTTCCAAGACCCTAATGTTACAGTAAAACAATCTTTAGGTGCAGCAAGTAAAATTTAAAAGCAGATGCTGTAGCAGGATAATTGAGCAAGATCTTCCTACCACTTCCAGTGATTTTTACAGTGACTTCATAGTTTTACAAAAACATACTTCAAAGGCAGGAGGTACTATGGTAGTATTTATTTTTTTGTTTTGTATGTTACAAAGACTGAATATCTATTGGACTTGAAATAAAACAATTTAAAGTGTGGTGGTTAATGGATCCTAATAGATGTATACAGTCCTGTTTTTCTAACAAAGCAAACTTAATAAAGTAGAAAGCATCAGAGCAAAATCCAAAGTCATGGGGGTTTCTGTTGTTTTTTTTTTTATAATTTAAAAAAATAATGAAAAAGCTTAAAAAGACAGACCCTTAAAATCACTGCCGAATTTAGGAGTAGCTGGGACTAGAAGTCATAATACACTAAGTTTAGCACTTGCTTCACTTCAGATAGAACAGTTTCAATAGACCTCATGTGCTGGGGTGACTCCTGCCCCAAATCAGCAGTCAGGTTACTCTTGGCTGGCTACAGTGGCTCTTGCACTGCCTTCCATAGAGATGAGGTATGGGCAAGTCTCTAACACACAGTAGGTGACAAATATCCATATTAAGGAATTTCCTTGAAAGGAGGGGAAACTTTCAGTTCTTTCAATCCTTGGGTATGACAGAGCTGATCATGAGGGTCACTTTTTTAGACACTGACACAGAAAACATGGAGAGCAACAAAATATAATGGTATTTTTATTTAAAAATCAGCAGTAACCACTATTCCCAGATCCCCTTCCAAGGAAATAGCAATTTCAAATCTAAATAGTGCCAGATGGGAAGTAGATACATTAGATCCAATTTGCTAGAGAAAGCACCATGGTGGTGTTCTATTAGCACCTGGAAATCCTCATGCCCTAAAAAGGTGATTAGCTTCACTGCCAACCCTGGGGAAAAAAGACCAGCTCCCAATGTCTCCCATTGCAGCAGCAACCCCACTTCCATTGTAGTAATTATCTTATGAAGTCTGGCAAAAAAAAAAGAGACCCCTGAGAAGGAATAGGAAAAGGAAGACTTAAAGAGTATTTAAACTAAGATTGTCTAATCAGGCTTTAGTTCAAACTGTCAAGATAGTTCACAGGAAAGGGGTGGTTTAGGACTTCTCTCTGTACCAGCTTCTATTCTACAGTTCAATAGTCATCCAAAATGGGATAGTTTTATCATGTGCACCTGTATACAAGACTAACATTGTGTGTCAAAAATACTTTTATTCTTTAATTGAAACAGAAGCTGACCAGGTTCCACCTTCATGAAAAAAAAAAAAAAATTACATTTAAAATTGGTTACACTAACAGCCTCCAGTAACACTCGAACAGCACACTATCCACAAAATAAAACCCAAGATGTTCCAAAGAAATATCAATGTTGTCCTCAAAATATTTGTTACACAGAATACAATCAAGTTTACTGGTTATGAAAATTCATAGAATTTCTGCAATGTTTTCTTGAGATGCGTACAGTTCACTGCTGCAGTGCATTGAATAGCAGTGTGGCACGTGCTATTTCTCCACGAAAAGGCCACTGGAATATCCATCTGACTGTGAACCAGGTTGCAAACTGCTGCACAAACTCTCCCAAGAAGTTTCCTGAAAATCTCACAGCTCATCTTTATCCCAGTCATCCAGATCCACATCACTGAGATCAATATCATCTTCAACAGGAAGCTGTGAAAAAGGGAAGGTTTTGAGCTCTCATTTAAAGCACCTAACATGAGATCATCACTGACTTTGAAAGATGCTTACTTCATCCTAAGAGTAAAGCTCCCATCTGTCATCTCTTTCATTCATAAAACCCCCCAAGTGTATTAAGCACACAAGTAATTGAAGTTTACAAGTTTGTTTTCTACTAGTAAAATACTCCAAATAAAGGCAAATGCAGATAAGCTATAGAACAAAGCTACTACCATATTCTGTATTTTAATTCCAGCTCAAGGAGATCCAAGGATTGAAGTAACTTTGTAGAACCTAAAGAACATGCTTAATCACTATGCTATTTACTACATAGGCTTCACCTTACAAACTTTCTGAAATGAAGACTTTGATGGTAAAGTCAGCATATTCTGTGTGATTCTGTGATTCTGATTTGCAGAACCAAGTCTCCACAGCATTTGGATCTTGAATGCATGCACTACCACCTTCATCACTCATCATGGGAACAACACATTTCAGACTTGAGTCACTCACTCAGCTTTCAGATTACATCCTACCAGCTAGGCAGGGGGATCTGTTCACAGTGTCAGACAAGGAATAGTTCTTAGTTACTCTATCCTGTCACTTCTGAACCTCGCAATTCATCAGCACCTTTAGAGATGGAGGAACTCTTACCTCACCATCTTTGCCATCCCAAGGTTCAACTGAATGAATTTTAGGGAAACCTCCACCACCCACTGGTGCTGTAGAGCCCCGACCTACAGAGAGTTCCCTGAAAAAAAACAGGTAAAAGTTAAATTTAAGAAACCTCTCCAATCTCCATCAACCTGGAACAGTGCCTGCTTCACATAAAAGGAAGTCAGCTTTGAGATCTCATCTGGTAAAACAAATCTTAACTGTCCAGAAGCAAAAGCTTTTCAAAATGTGAAGCAGAAAATGACAGAGCCCTTGAAGTAGCATTGCAAGTGTGCAACTGGATCCAAGGAGACAAATCATGTCTGCTACACTGATTCATATTTCAGCAGTGCAACAACAATGGACAAACAGCCCCTTGAACTGTACACTGTTTATCACTGTAAGTGTGTGTGTTGCTGTAGCAACTCTAAGAGAAGTCTAAAATTCTAATTTTGGAAGTCAGCTGTAACTGTTACTTGAAATTGCTAGTGATCTTTTTTTAGTGGAGACAAAGCCTCTGCAGCTTACAATGAGTACAAGGCAACCAGGTTCTGCTTTGAGACACACCCCATCTTGCACTTGTTAGTTAGGCTTCCTCAAAAAGCCTGACGTTAAAATCCTGAAGAGCTAATCCCTTTGCGTTCTTCCTGAAGCAAAAGAAGCCTGAATAAGCTTTCCTCCTTAGGCACAGTCTGTCATTTTTATGCTCTTCTCAGTGCTGATTTCCTTACCTGTGGTCACTCTTTAGACAGCCTAGCAGATTACAAGAACTGCACACAGCAAGCTGAGCTAACAGCCAGCTACACCAACTGTGACTGCACTGCTTTCTCTAAACAGGACAGCTGAGCTTGAAGTGTCAAGTGGGATTATTCTAGCAAGTGTAGCTCTGTAGTAAGACAATACCAACCCGATTATCTAACACAATACAAGCTGTTAAGTTGACTGTTGTGTCCTAGAAGCAACATCAGTTCCCATTGGGAGAAGCTTCACTACGATGTACTTTATAGACCATGACAATCTGCCATATCTGAGAAAGGCAGACGTTTGTTTCTCACCCATTAGTGCAGACTGTGCAGTGTTACACTTCTTGCATCTGAATCCTAAGTTTTTCTTTATATTCTGAGAAAATTCCCTTTTTGGCATTGAGAAGGAAGTCTGATGACTTACACAGTTAAGAGATTATAGCACAGTTTCATTAACCCAGCTGGAACAGGGGTCAGTCAACATTCTTCTTACAGCAAAGTGGCAAGAGGCTGTATTTGCTTTTGCAATTTTGAGTGTCCTCTGCCATTCTCCAAGCAGGGACATGGAAATAACACTGCTAACATCAGGTCTCAAAGGCTCTTACATACCTTATGGCAGCTGGTGTTTTACCCAGAAGCAGAGTTCCAACTTCACTTTCACCATGTTAAGTTTACATGTTCTGTTTCAGTGCTGCTGCTCTCTGTCCTCTCCAGTTCCCCATTCAGTTCCTCTCAGCACTGGCTCTTGCCCAGCTATGCAAAAGGCAGTTTTAGGGAGCTTGAGCTGAGCAGAGAGTTACTGACTTTTCACAGAATGCTGCAGTTAGATTATCAGATGCCAGGGGAATGGGGAAGGATGGGGAAGACAGGACCAGACCAAACCAAAAAGATGAGCAGCTATAAGTACCTCAAAAGCACCCGTTTAGATTCCCAAACTAGGAACTTCCCACTTACTAACTGCTAATCAGAATGCACAATTTGAATTAAATAGCATTGATTACTAAATTCCATTAAGACTACTTTGCCAACTTATTAATTCTGTCCATCACAAGAAGGTACAGACTGCTTTATTAGTTGCAATCCCCACTGAAATAATTCCCTTACTCCAGTAAATGATTGCCACCATTCTTCTTAAGAGAATTCTCTTAACTGTGCAAGTCTTGTCTGATCCAGGAAAACCTGATTTTGGTCTACAGAGTCACAGCCCAATTACAAGAAAGATTTAAGTCACTTAAAGATTTCATACCTGAGAAACTCATTAATCCCCTGCTCACTGAATGATCCTTTCAGAAGGGCAAATTTCATCTTCCGAGCATTAACAGCTGCCATTGCTGGATACCCAAAGCCTCCGATCCCCAAAGAGGTCTCAAGATCTGGCTGAGCACCTGCTTCTGCCCACAGCCACCTGGAGAGCGGAAATAGGAAATGAATAATTAGGATAGGCACTACAGTTGTTCTGAAGTCACACATACCCTGCAACCTTGCAGAGTTCAAGCTGGATTCTGAACTGCCCTTGACAGTGTCAACTATTACTGCAGGGTCCCAGTTTTGAACCATGAAGAGAAGAAAAGTCCAGGCCAGCTCCACACTCACAGCCACAGAAAGCTGAATCAGAACAGCCACAAAAAAAAGTCCAGGGAAAGAACTATGTTACCAGTCTGAACAAACTGTTGCCCTTCAGCCTGTATTTAAAAAGGTTTAAAATGGCTCAAATCACATCCATAAACATGACAAAGCACTACCCAAATCCTACCATAGGGCATTTCTGGCCAAAGACTACTGGTCAACAAGAATAGTATTCAACTCAGTATTAGTTCCTCACTGGTCAGGTTTCAGTTCCTCTTACACTTAGCAAATCCCCCAAGGTACCTACCTTTGCAATCACCCTACTTCAGAATTTCCTTCCAGACTTCCATACCATTTTGCCCCCTTCTCCCAGCAGTCAGTGTGTCAGAACCACTGAGTTCCCAGAGATTCTAGCCTCCACTTGAGAGAAAAGGCAAAGACTTCTGGCCTGCTTCTTTGAGAGCATGGAACATCTTAAACAATTTACCCTTAGCATTCAGGACAAGAATACAAGATGCTTAATCTAAGCATATTGATGCTTAGATATCACTTGTAAATGCAGAATTTGAGAGGGAGACTAAGAAAAAAATACAGCTTATTCTAAAACCATAGCAACTTCTCCCACAGTATAGGTAGCAAAATTTCAAGATATATTATCTTGAACAACTCTTATCTGCAGATGAATCACTATCATACAAATTCTATCCCATTGCCTCTAAAGGTGCAACCAGTCTACACTGACACTTACCCCCACATTTTCTTTTTGTATTTTTCAGCCATTTTTAACATGACATCCAGGTAAGAATTCCTCCCTGAGGCTCCTATTCATTAGACAGAATTGTAAAAGTTAAAAAAAACCACAAATACACGCTTTAAGTGACAAATTCATCACAAGTCTGCTAGTTTGTATGTCTACCTGTGTCAAGAATATGAGGCAGGACAGAAATGATGCAGAGCTGATGAGCATCACAGGTACTCTTCAAAACATCTTCACTGATTATCTAGAAGAAAGCAGCAGAAAGTCAGTGAGGCTAACACTTGATTACCCAGCTGTGACTGCACTTCCCTTCAACAGCCCATCAATGCCACCACTGCAACAACTTGACACAAAAGCTTACAAGCCTCTCTGCTTGCTTCACTGGTGCCACAAAACAAGGCTAACCGCAAAGAGTTCAGTCTTCTGTCAAGAATTGGAGCAACAAAAGCAAGTAGTACCAAATAAAGCTCACATCACACCTGGACCTATGCATATGCCTGTAGGTTTCATTCAATGTGCTGCTAGCACAAGGAAAGCCAGTAGGATGCAGTGTTTGCTGAAGGTGGGGACATCTAATCAACATTAGCAGAGCACTACCAGCCTTGTGTGATGTACCTTAAAAAGGAACCAATCCATTTATCTACCTTGGTGGTCTCGAACCTTTGACTGTGCTCCCCTACCAGTTAAAGAACTTCTAAGCATACAGCCATATCAATTATACAGATGTACTACTATACTAAGATTATGTACATTAAAAAGTATACAGGAAACAGGTATTTTAAAAGGATGACAAAGATTAAAAAAAACCTATTTAATTATTATTTGTGCTTTTTTCTTCTTGCACCACAATGGATTGTTTTGCATGCACCCCACTTTGAAGACAACTGATCACCACTTCAAATCTACAGAGACCAAGCTGAAACTCGGTCACCATACAGGGGAGGGAGATTTTTGGGCAACACGCAAGATGTCATCATGCAACTCCTAGGGGATGGCTTCAAAACGACAAAACTCTGCCTTCTTGTTGCACAAAAAAAAAAAAACGGGGCACATAACCAACCTTTTCACTCATTCCTTAAGAGAGCATTCAGATACACTGATACCACCCTGTCAGTGCCTTCTGTGTCGATTCTGACAACGTTTCAGTCAACAAATTTACAGTAAAAACAAAGTAACAGAAAGCTGAATGATCAGATTTGTCATCCTTGACATTCTGTTGAATAACAGTGCACAAACAGCACGCTCAGGACACTTTATTTTGTTTCTACAGTCCTGTAAAAACTTCGGCAAAGGATATGATGGAAAAGCAATTTGAGAAAATGATGTAAAGGTACCTCCAGGAGCTCAGGTGGGGGTGCATTATCAGAAAACAGATCTAGAGCCCGAGCAACAATATCAGATCTAGTTCTCCCACCATCATAATCAACAGGGTCCTCTCCCTTCTGGAAGATTTTAATTGTGGGAAATCCACGAATCTGCAAGACAAGTTTAAGCCATCAGCTCAAATAAATATGAATATTTATGGCAAAAGTTATCTGCTATTATGATGTGTTCTAGGTTAAGAAAAAGGGAAGATACTTAAGATCTATTTCAATCAAGTCTCACAGCATGTTATGACAATTTGAAAAATTTTGTAGCTTCCTACTTGTGCAACAACTCAAATTAAGGTTAACATACACTAAAACACTGTTTCAAGCTTTAAGACTGATGAATCAGCAAGGGTTTAATCACAAAACACTGCATGTTTAACTAGCAGGATGTCTACCTTACCTCTTCATATTTCTTAGATATTAGTCAACTGACTTGTCTCTGAGGAGACAGCACTGTACCTAAATGGCAGCAAGTGGACCATTAGCTCCCTCTGCTACACCTCCAGTAAAATTTGTCCCGTGTTCCTGCTGACTGTCACCATGTGCAGTTACAGGGAAACAAAGCAGCACTATGTAAGCTCCCTGAACTGTATTAAAAATTAAAGAATGAGTTCACTCTGGGACCACAGCATAGCTGGTCTGGGCAGCTGATACTGTCATAGTGATCCCTGATAACTGGCTCTAAAATCTATGGGTGTGTGTGTGTTCTGGAGATGCTCAGCAAGCATACAAACAATCTGAAAGGACAGACCTTTAACTTCAGCTGATAAAGCTACACAAGACCTTACAGAAATAAACAGCCTTTTTCTTTGGCCATTTCCAGATTTATTCCTTTCCTCTCACCCCACTTACTCACTAACATTCAGGAATGAATTATTTGTGGAAAAATGGTATCTGCCACTTAACATTATTTTTAGTGCAAAACATTCATGTGGTACCAAGTTAAGAAATGGTTTAGGATGCATGAAGGGGAATTCTGACTTACTAGAGATGGAAAAGAAACTGCAGCCACTGAAGAGCACACTCACCCCATATCGGTTTGCCAGCATCTGATTAACTGTTGCATCTACTGCAGCCAGCTTTACTTTTCCCTTTGTTTGCTCCTTCACCTCAGTGGCAGCAGCTGCCCATTCTGGCTCCAGACTGAAAAATAAATTTTTTGAGTTCTCTAAGGTCAGAGTTATTTCAAGCATACCACATTCCAACATAACTTAGCACAGTCTACTCAGGAAAAAAGTTAAGTCTCTGTAAAGAATGACAGCTCGGTGGATCATTCCACTTGAGACTCAAAAGTCTCATGTGAAGGAAAGAAAAGGTCAATGTAACTTCTGTATCTGAGTACCAACGGCAGTTTTACTGCTAATAAGGAGTGCAGCCAGAGCAGCACCAAAACATCGTGAGCAGGAGAAGCCCACACATTTTTGTTACAACACCTTAAGGAAAATTCTTCAGATAAATCAGAGATGCAAGGTCCTTTTTAGGGGATTAATGCTATTGGACAAGAACAAGCACTAATGGGAACTGAATTGTCAAAAAAACCCAAAAAAACCTCATTTACTTTTTGCAGTGCCCACACCATGGGGCATAAAACTCCACCATCCAGACATCGTCACTATTTATGACCTTCTTATCAAAGCTGTCATCAGTCAGCTCAATCACATCCTTCTTATCTCCACCTCCACTCTCTCGGCTCTGTAAGACACAAACAAACTCTGGCATAAGTGATAACCAAAATTGGTTTCCTACACAAGCTCTCATGTGTCACGTTGTACCAAATGGTCTTTATTTGAATAACATACAAAACAGGCAATGTTAGGTCATTCAACTTCTCCATTTTAGATCTTGCAATACACACAGACTACTCCCACAGCACTTGCAAGAAAACACTCTCTCCAAACTCCAAGGTGCTCTGCAACTCCCCTTCCCCACTGTGCTCTGTTTTCCAGGAAAAACAAACACGTATGGAGTGTAATACACACTAGAGGGCTCAGTCCAGAGAAGGTGGTCTACGTGGCCTTCCATCTGGCCAGCCTGAGGACATCAGAATGTACCTGCTCCATGATTTAGAAACATCAGCAGCAGCCAGAAGACTTTCAATTTACCTTCAGGGACAAATCAAGCAAGCCATCTTCAGAAGACCATTCTCAAATTAAAAAAGCCACATCAATAGAGCTTAACTAGGACTAACACAAATGGTACTTCAACCAGTTGGAAAATAAGCCTAACATAGACCTCAAAATTCAAATTTGGATGGCAAAGTCATTCGCCCAGGGAAGAGTAACCCTATGCATCAGTACTTGCTGGACACTGACTAGGCAGCAAGCATCTTTCAGTGTGGGACCTGGGAATTCTGGTGGACAAGTTGACCATGAGGCAGCAATGCTCCCCTGTGGCAAAGGTGGCCAACAGCACCCTGAGCTGCTCTAACAGCAAGCTGCCAGGGCTGGGGAGGTGATCTTTCCTTCCCCCTGCTCAGCAATGTGCAAAACAACCAGAGTGCTGGGTCTAGTTCTGAGCTCCCCAGTTATAAGAGGCATGCACATGCTGCAGCGAGTCCAGCCAAAGGTCAAAGCTGATTAAGGGCTCTGCACATCTGACATATGATGACAGGCTGAGAAAGGTGGGATTGCTCAGTGTGGATCCCATCCATACACAGAAATACCTGAGTGAAGGGGAGTAAAGAAAACAAAGGCAGACATGTCTGTGCCATGCCCAGTGACAGGACAAAAATTAAGGGCATAAGTTGAAATACAAGAATTTCATTTAAACACAAGAGAAAACTTTCCTCCTGTGAGGCTGGCCAAACACTGGAACAGGTTGCCCAAAGAGGGCAGTCTGTGTGGAGTCCTAGTCCATGCAGATAGTCTCAACTTGGCAGGACACAGCCCTGAGATACCTCCTTTAGTTGACCTCGCACTGAGCAGGTGAGGTAGACCTGCAGAGGTCCCTTCCAACTTGGATTATTTGTGAACAGTCAGGAACACAAGCCCTGGTTTCTTGCACAGCAGTCTCTAGTTGAAAACAAACCCACACATTCCTTCAAATACCTGTTTCCCAGAACTGTAACCTCCACTTCTGCCACTGAGACGGTCTTTCACCAGGGATCGAAGAGCACTTAGAGCAGCATCAACAATGGCATCACTTGTCCTGCCACCTGCAACACAGCAAAACGAGGGATTTAATCACCAGAAGGCCAGTTTAATGCAGGCCCTAACTTCATTACAAACTTAACTCCCTCAGTCTATGGATTTTTCATGAAAATCAGGACTGGGCTATAACTCGTATGGCACTAGAGGTGGGACATCACTGACTTAAAGCAGCAGCACTGACTTCACTTTTCAACTACCCACCTTATCTGATGGGGGGAGACTGTGACAAGCTCCCAGTAAACAGGAAGAAAGGATTAATTGTTCGGAACTGCCTAACAACCTCCACCAACTACAGACTGCAGGTAGAACTGTTCACTGACACTAAGACAAACAGTTTGGTCAAACAAGTCCCACCCATCTGAGTTCCTATGAGCACTAGACAGGAAGGAAACACCACACAAGACAGCATTAACAGCTACCTTGATTACTGTATTCAGGGAAGCTTTAGACACAACACAAGAAAAAGCATTGCACTTACCCTGATAATCCTCTGCTTTGTTTTTGTTGGCTCCAAATATCTTGATAGTTGGAAACCCTCTGACTCCATACTGTCCACCCAAGGACTGATGCTTATCTGCATCTACTGCACCTACTTTCACTACACCCTGCAAAAAGAAAAAAAACCCTAAGGTTTCTACAATGATTTCACACATTTTTATACTCTGTGCCAACTGGAGTGACTGTTATTATGAGGGTAAGAAAACAGCCACCAGAAGAGTGGTGTTATTCTACCCAAAAGCATTAAACTGCAGAGCACCACATATGTCTATTTCTTTCTTAAACATTTTCAATTGTTTGAATTTTGTTGTTTGGTTTTTTTTTTGTTGGATTTTTTGTTTCCTTTTTATGATTGCTTTTTTGTTGTTGTCGTTTTGTTTCTTTTAAGAAGGGGAATATATTTTACCTAGGCAAGAGATCAGCAAATCACCACATGACCAAGTTTTCTGTAATTAAAGAAATATAATCAAATTCTTACAAAGCTGTTTTCAAATATTCTGTTCATGCTGTTCCTGTAGTTCAGAGGCAAGTTCCAGGACAGTGAGGAAGAAAAGAGAAACATGCTATTTTGGGGGATGGCTGCATTCTAATCCTTGCTGGTGCTGTTAAGAACAGATCAGGAAAAAAGTAATGGGAATTCACAGGGACAGAATTGACTCACTTCCTCTACAATAAAATGGCCTCTTTTAAAAAGAAATTAACTACAAAAATCCTGAAATTTAGGTACCTCTGACTGGCCACATCACTGGCTGGACAAGCATGATTAAAGGGATATGGTTTTGGGCGACCAAATCCCACCTCAGTGTTCCCAAGCCAGATGACAAACAGCCAAACTCTCCTCAATACTCTGCCACAAACAAATTTGAAGAGTTCCACTTACTTTTAATGCTGTTGCTGCTTTCTTCCACTCAGGGGTTAGTCTTTGACAATGACCACACCTTTTAGAAAAAAACAGCACAACAGTAATCATTATTCAGATCTCACAACTATTTCACAAAACATAGAGTGGCCTTATCTGGTTTGCTATTACAGAACAGTCACAGCAAGCTGTAGGAGTTAAGATCTACGAATGAAGAAGGGAAAGACATACCACAACATCATTACATCATCATCACTTCTGAAGTAAAACCTCCACATGTATTATACAGGTGAATACAAACATATCTCTCAAACATGACCTTGCTTTCCTAGCACAGAGGTAAACATGAGCACCAAAACCCAGATTTCCACACATTAGTCTGCTTGATGCAAGTTAAAATAAATTTTTCATTCCTTTTCACAGCTCCATTTTAAGGATAACTTAAGTAGAAAGAATACGTGGCACACCATCTCCTTCTTGGAGGTGCCTGGGGGAGAAGACCAACAGCTGAATGGCAACAAGTACATAATCACAAATATGCAGGGAAAGAGGAGCTGCCAATCTACTTAGACACTTTTTCTCCATTGTTCAAGAAAGCTTCCTATTGCCTGTAGAGCTGAAACAGCAGCAGCTTTAGAGAGGCACAGCAAGCTTCCCCCTGCATCTCTCACCACAGAGACAGTCAGGCTGCTGCAACTGACTGTCCCCTTTCTCCAAAATGAGGAGCTTTGGATGGCAATAGCACAGAGAAGTTGTGCAGAGACAGAATATCCATCACCAGAATTTATATGGAAGATGAAGAGACTCCATGTTTAGGAGATGAGCAGGATGGGAGATGGCAGTGCTAAATGAAGATCCACATTTTTCAGTGAAAACTGGAAATTCTTAGTGATAATTCATAGTTGTGGCTTCACATTGGAATCGGGTTCAGAAAGACAGAATTGAGATGCTTTTTTCATTTTTACCACTTAGGTAAATTAGGTAATATTAGGTAAAATAGGTACTAGCCAAATTACCTATTGCACTTTGATCAGTAATTTTTAATGCTTAACTCAGTAGAAAACCTGAAGCAGTAAAATGCCAATGTAAGGTCTTATTGTTACAGCCTACTTACCAACCCGAAACCAACTTACTGCCTTTTTCCCTTATGATATTTAAAACAGGAATCCCAAATACAGCTATTTTGCTTGTCATGAGACCATTATACCAGTAACTGTACTGCCATTGCCTGAGTGAAACCCTGGGCTGATCAGCACCAGATTCCTATGCTGCTACTCCAAGAAAAGAGCAAGCAGGTATGCAGCTGCAGTTCTTACCATGGGGCATAGAACTCCACAAGCCACAGGCTCTCACTCTGAATGACCTCCTTGTTGAAATTAGTTGGTGTCAGTTCTATCACATCATCACTGGCTGAATACAAACCATTAACTGCCAGGAATAATGTGCAGCTCACCGTGCCTAGAACAAAAAGCAAAGTAATCAGCACACCTGCAGAACAGTCATTGCTCTCCTGTTACCATGGCTAAATCATCTCCTTTCACACCACAGCAGAAGTAAAAAAAAAGGGCAGTGGATTCCACCTTGACCAGAGAAAAAGGGAGTTAAGGCAACATACATGTGTTCTCTCTCCACATAAATCATAGTTCTACAGGAACATGTAGCATCTTTTCTGTGCCTAAAGCTAGCTGGAGTTATGTCACTCCTGCTATGGCTCTCAAGAGAGTATTTTGTCAAAGCTGCCACAACTACTACAAGATCAGCAGAATTTCCAGGCAGATGACCAGATTCAGCTACGTTTTATTTCAGTTCTTTCTCACAGAAACTGAGCACCCACACTTCTTGCACAGCAGGCACTCAAGCACATCTTTCATAGGATCACACATGATGTGTGACTGTCCCATCTCGTCACAGTACAGTGACACTGATTTTAGGGCTAGCATTTGATGCACAGTGTAAAGAGCTCCCTTCATTCTTGCTTATGAGGACCATAATCTACCATTGATATTTAAGTGTATAGGGAACTATTTTTTTTCTTAAGAAAGATCTCATACATTTAATCGCTTCTGGATCTTGCTATTGTTTGAGACCTTGCACATAAAACCCTGTAATCTTTCTTTTTAACCAGTCAGACAGATTAAGAGATTACTTGATGAAAGATGACAAGTATCTCTGTACTGAAGTCCACACAACAGAATACTTTTCTTAATGCACTAAAGACTGGGGGGGAAGTAAAAGCTCAGACATCGAAGTCAGAACCAGGCAAAAGATATTTAACTTTTCTGTGGGTGGTTAATAACTTGCAAAGGAAGCTGCATTCTTCTCAAGACTGAATGTGAGAGGAAGATAGAGCTCAGTGTTGCAGAAACCCTACTGCACGTGGTACACAGACTGCACAGCATCACCCATGCTTTATCAGTTTTACTAAAGAAAAGGCAGTTTCATTACACATATTCTGCAGGTGAGAGAAGCTGCCATAAATAACAATTCCAGGATGTTCAACCAGAAATGAGGACTGAATAACCACACTACAATTCATCACCCTTTGTGGCAACACTACCCCTCCTAACAGCTTCTTCTAGCCCTCAGACCCACCAAACTCTCTTTTGTGATGTCAGTTCGTTTCCACCACCCCATTTACATGCTAGATTGTGTCTCTCCCTTCAGTATGTCCATGCACAAACAGCCCTTGACCAGCCCTGATCAACTGACTTCCAGGGTGATCTGTGGCTGTCACAGCATGTTACAGCGACTTGCAGCAGCAGCTGCTGCAGGGCAAGTGTAAGAAAACAAGGATGGAAAAAAGCTACTAAAATGTTACAGTCACTAAATCCTTCTCTAGATGGAAGGATACAATCGAACTGAAATCAGAATATTTTGGCATCACCTAAAGAGATGTCTGGCAGAACACATTTAGAAGCTGGGCAAAGTTCACTCAGCAATTTCTGTCACTTCAAAAACAGAAGTTCTAGCTTATGCAAAAACACCTGCTAAAGAAAACCCACAGAAGAAAGCACATGGTGAAATTCACCTAGTAAAGTATCATTGCTTTTTTTTTTAAAACTATGACTCATGAACTGGAAGCATAATTTTTCTATCTCTAATGAAACATTCAAGGTTTACTTTATTTTTAACAAATAAAAGGTCATCTTCCTACAAGCATCTAAGCCAAGAAAATGCAAATCTGCCCTTGGCATCAATTGAAAAAAATTTCCAATAAACTGACTGCAAAAGTTGTGTTCTAATATAAGCAAATTACATAATCAAGAGCATTGTTAAACCAACTAAGGCAGCACCATACTAAGTAGTACAAGCCCTTATTGAAAAGCCAAGTTTTAACTCCGAAGACTTGTGGAAAAAAAGCTTTGACTATGGGACGATGATGATTCTGTGAACTTCCTCCTCGATGCATGTACCTTCCCACAGAGCTGTGCTGAAGTTCTCACATCCTTACAAATGTGCATGCAGTGAGCGAGAACCGTTCCCGCCTGCCCTGGGCGGTGTTACCTGCACCTTGGGTGCCACTTCACGGGTTTATCCAGCACAGAAGACCAAGCAGCTGGGGGAGGGGAAGGGGAACTACAATTCCCCATTCAGTCATCAGTTTCTTACTGCCCTTACAGCCCTAGATCCCAATCCAGGGCAGCCAAGCAAGTAAAACATCACCGCTTACTGGGAATCGAGGTGTTTGGGTTTTTTTATTAGGGTGAGAGATAAACACCGGTTGGGTTTTTTGTCGTCGCGGGGATCTTTAGGGCGCCTACCTGAGCAACATCCCGCCACCCAGCCCCAGCCCCACCCCGGCTAGCACGAATGCCTCGGACCGAGAACTGCCGAAACGTGGCGGGCGGGCGGGCGCTGCCCACCANTTCTCTCAGAAGCACCGTTAAAACCTGGGTAACCTGCTTGCATCCAAACTTGAAAAGGTTAGGTCCAGTGGCACAATAGGTGTATGTCTATTTTTTATGAAAAACCAGCATTGCACTTCCAAAGCTTTTAAATTCTGAAAGCTGATTGCTCCCCTTTCCCCAAATGACTGCATATTACAGGAGAGTACCAGAGCTTGAGGCATAGATCCGACAGAGGCTTTTGCAGAGCTAGGATTCAACAATCGAGATGTGAATTTTTTAGTGTAGCAGTAGCTGGACTCAATGTACCATGAAATAAAATGTTTCAGCAGCTGGACCTGAAGTGGTCTGAGTTGTCCCCTTATCCACACACCTACTGCACACTCCAAAGTAGCACTTTTCAGTACTATTAAGTCCTGTTAGCAGGGTAGTGAGAAGAGACAGCCATTTTCACACACAAGTTGTTTCAGAACATGCAAGAAATAAAAGGTTTATTTAGAATGGCTACAAAATGAGGACATCTTTCCATCTCCATCTGTGAAAAGGCAATCTGCTAGGCACTTGGATTCATGTTTGTCATGATTCCTCATTCTTAAAATGAAACATACCTCACTTCTTACTTTATTGACTCCTAAAGCAAACAGGAGCTGCTTTGAGCATTTGTCCTATGTTTCTCTTATGTTCCACCAGTATGATGTAAAAAGTAAACATGATATCTTGGGGCACTGTTGAGCAGTTAGCGTGACCTTAGCTCCAGGCAATATATCCTCAAAATCAGAAATAACAGATAGTCTTATGGCATGTAAATTGAAAGAGCTAGTTGATAGTTGGAGGAGGGCTAATAGAAGGAACTGCATAGAGGCAGTTTATATTTCATCAGTGTCATGCAGCCACAAGTTGAATGGCTGTGTTTAACATTTCTATAGCACCAAGAAGCACATCTTAAAGTACTTATTACCAAATAAGAAGCTTTTAGCACAGCTCTTTACTGATTCAATTCTACAGGGAAAAAATCTACACCAGGAGCTACTCAGCATTTTTATCTGTGTTCTGGATGTACATGTAAGGTAGTGCTGATAAAACCTGTACCAACATAAGTATCAGTAGGGTGATAAATAACAATGAAAACAGGGAAACAATACAGGGTATTTGGTAAAAGAGCTGTCTTCAAACAAAATGTGTTAAGGATTTTAAGGAGTTCACATGGGGCTTTACTATGTCAGTATTTGAAAGGAGCAACTGAAAGAGATTTAGATGCTGTTTCTCAGTTGCAGCATAATGCAAATAGCCAAAAAGCTTTTGTGACTCATGGCTACATAGAAAGGGGGAAAAGGGAAAGATGCATTGTTTACAGAGCTTCATGAGACAACTTGTTAAGCCTATATTGAAAAATGTATGGAGGCATTTGCAGAGACACAAATGCAGGGACAGGATTAGAAGGGACTCTGCAGGTTTCCAGGGTCAGCACGGTGATACAGCAGCAGACATCGTTCTGTGTGTGGAACTCTGAGACCTCATGAATGCATGCAGGGGAGCCAGCTGATACAAAACCTGAAATCAGTTACCAGAGAAAGGAAATACAGTGTCTGAAGAACACCTGTGTAGATCAGGAAGCAAGAGGACTGATGTTACAAATGTGAGGAATATTCTTATGTTCCAGGGACCTTGCCTGCTTCCTGCCCTGGCAGATGAGTAAGAGGAGTATAATGCACAGGGCTTCTGGCTCTACAAGTTACGGGTACATCCTGCCTCCAAAACTGAGGTGGGGTTGAGGGTTCCTGCATGCAGTTCACAGTAAAGCAGGCTTCATCTGAGGGAACATTTTGCATTTGTGTTATTAATCTTACTGGCCTGTAATTACCAGAAGGCAGTGGACAGGAGCTTTTACTGGAGACAGAAAGAAACAGAAAACCAGAGAGCTAGTCCCCAGCAGGACCTGTCATTCCCCTTTTATGTGTTATAACTTATTTGGGATTAGCCTTTTATAATATATATATGTATATATATAGCCTTTTTATAATCACTTCTGGACTCCCAAGGTGGCACTGAAAACCCTGCAGTTTTAGATGCACCTAGTCTGATCTGATTGTGTAGCTGTTACTGCGTCACGTGTTGCACCAATATGAGATTTATTCTGTATGCATAACAGCAAAAGACATCATGGCAACCACTGATGGAGGCAAAATTGCTAATCTGTCCCAGTATCATTCTACTGCTTCTGGAAGCAGTGACAGCAGAAATGTAAGGACACCCAGCTGAAAGCTAATGGCTTTATTTTTGGCAGTGTTAATTTTCATCTATCTCAATTTCCTGAGCCCGCTGCACAGCTGAAGGTGCAGGTTCAGAGGTTAAAAGTCTGGCAGAACCCCAACAGTCCTGACTTCGTGTAGTTTAAAATGACACAGAATGAACCCTCAGGTTCCAGCAGCAAGTAAATGGTAATAAGAATTGTGATTTTTGGGGATGCCTCTGTGCTCATTTGAAACTGGTGAGCAGCAAGGGAGCAGATGATGCCTCTCAAATCAGATACCAGGAGATCAGAGAGTCTACAACTCTATTACAGACTTCTTACAGGAGGAGGGTTATAGAAGAAGGGCATCCAGTTTGGGATATCAGAGGCATGAAAGCTTTTCATATTCAGTTAGTTAATACATAAGAGAGAGAGCCTGCAAAATTTGTCCAGAAGACTACATGATGACAGGGCTTCCTGTGCCTGAAGTTCGAAACAGGGAGTAGGAACAGAATGGAAAAATGAATTCGTGCTTTGCTGAAAAAAAAGCAGAGGTGCTTCCTTCATTTCCTCACTTTCTTAATCTTGACCAAGCTACTTGCAAACACATCAAGTCTCAGACCTTCTAGCGTGAAGTACCTAATGAGGCTTGGCAAAACAGCAACAGCATTTTCAGTGGCTAAGTAAAACATTCAGCTTCTTCCTGGCAGATATACCAGAACAATCTGGATTTAAAAAAAACAAACAAAAAACCCAACCAACCAAACAAAAAACCCCACAAAACCTTTTAGACTAAATCAGTAAGTTTTTCAGGAGGCAATGTGATTCGTGGTGGGAGGTGACCATACCCAAGATCACAGGATCCTTTAGGAGTGACTTCAGGGGATTAACATTACTGCAGTTGGGCCTCATTTTTGTGCTAAACATGGCAGTTCAGTCTCTTCATCAATCTCAGGACAGTCTAAACTACATATAGTGGTACAGTAAGCCAGAAGTCTTTGAAAGTCACCTTGAGATTGTCAAGGAAAGATGAATATTGTAGATAACTAATGTTATGGAACACCCACAAGCTTCTTTTAATTTTTTAGTTTAATGTCTGGCTTGTCTTATTTGACCCTTGTGAAGAGAAAAATCTGTTGTTGTAAAGTAAGCATAGCTGCCTTTCATTAAGAAAAACAGGTTTGATTTGTGTATCATGTATAGGTTGACCTGTTGTATAAAAATGCCTTAGAGCTCACTGTGAATTCCTGTGAGCACACTTTGTTCCCCTTGGTGAGGAGAACCTCAGTCCTGCAGCTGGAATTCCTCCTGTGCCTATCCTGTGGAAGAGCCAGGGAAATGTTGCAATATCACCCTGTAACTGATTTTTCTGCCTTACCTTGTCCTGAAGACACAAGCTTTTTTCACATGACTTATCTCCAGCACTGGCTGAAATGCATATAGAACACTAAAAATGGTAAGAGACAGTGAAGGGAAGCTTTGGCTTAAGAAAAATGGTATCAGGACTGACTTGTGTGAGACAGCATTTTGAAACCATGGCCTGAACGTTGGTTGTCAGGCTATAGACAGTACAGGCAAGGCCACAATAAAATAGAAACATACCTGTTTAGGACGAGGATCAGCACCTCAAGGAAAAAAGTGCATCAATGAGCTCCACAAGCAGTGGTATTCTGGAAGCTGCTAAATACAAAGAAGCAGATCAAAGGCTTGAGGAAACCACCAGGGAGGTCAGTGAGACTGGGTTAGGTGAGCTGCAGCCCAGTCTACCTGAGAGAGTGGCTCTAACCTCTGGCTGTCTGAGCTGTCAAAGCCTAGAAACACCTGGAGGTAGTATCCTGACCCCACTACAAACCATGGCAAGTTTCCCCTGGCTTCAGTAGATGAAGTATTTTTGTTCAGTTAGTTTTGGTGAGCAGCAAACATAAAACAAAGGTGAAGGCACTGTATCAAATGGAAAAGCTGAGCTATTTCCTTCTCCCACATGATTCCAGAAAGAATCATGTCTCAGATGAAGAATAAGTGGTTAAAAATTGTAATTTACTGCCTCACTAGTAATAAATACATCAATACATTACAGATTAATATGGTGGTAAGAAGCTGTTCTGTGTAACCTTATGAACTTTTATTTTAACTTAGAGTAAAAGCGAAGGACTTAATTCATGAGTGATATGGGGGCAGTGGGTAGGTAATAGCTGCTTATTGCATAATACAAGAACTAGAGTTAGTCATTAAGAAACAAAAATTGAAAATAATAGGTGTTCAAACAAAACAAGCACCCAACACTAGATTGAGCTACTGGCTCAAGACTACTTAGATAGTGAGATGAAAAGGCCTCTAATACACTTTAGCTGATGCATCTCTGAGAGGGAAAATTTGAAATAGACTTGTGTGAGTTTGCACGTGTTTGTTGAGTGCCAGAGAACTTGCAAAACTTAGCAAACTTGCAAAAAACCCCCCAAAACAACCCAATCCTGAAAACCAAACAGCATACTTTTCTCATTATTAAGCTAATTCTTAGAAGATGAAAACATGTTGTTATACGAAAAAAACCCATACTTCTGCTAATCTGCTACTCTGTTTTCTTTAGTATTCCAATAATTCCATGTGTGCTGTGTGACTCAGACTAGCTGGGGTATTAACTCAGAGCTGCTCCTCTGCCCACATTTGTTGGTTTAACAGGTATAGTCCAGGTTTTCCCTGGAGCAATGCCTTCTATTTTTCAAATATTGGTTCAGTTGTCCTGTGAGTTTTGCAGTTTTTTACTTGAGTGACAAATGAGTGATAAGCAAGAAATAAAGCAACCACCTTAACTCCAGACACTCTGATATTCTGTCTGGACTCAACTGATGGCATTCAGAAATATGTGAAATTTGTGTTAAGCATCTGAAAAGGCGTGTGTTTTCCTCATGTTAATGTTTGGATCTTCATGGATTCTAGTTCGTACTGTGCCACGTTTTTTTCTGTGCCAGAATTTACAAACCCTCAGACTAACTTATCTTCTTTTCCTCTCACTCAATCTGCTATTGTCACTAATTAGAATGTCATCTGTGAGAAAGCTAATTATCACTGCTGTATAGAGGAACAGGCTGAGGAAAAGGTATAGCTAAGAGATCAGAGTGTGGCATGTGTTCATTCTTTGGCAGTTGTAGGTCTGGAGGACTATCTCATTTTAACTTTTTAAAAAATTATTATTTTTAAATTTTTTTATTTTAAATCAGGGAGGATATTTTGGATCAAGTCCTCAGATTCCTGGGGGCTGTTTTCCTACCTAATCTGCTTGTGTACTACCAGGAAATGCATTGCTTCCCAAGAGTTTTAAAAGAAAGATAGTTGGAGAGTCTCTAGCCGGCTGTGGAGGGAGGCATGTTAATCCAGCTAATCACACATTTGGAAGTCTATGTGTCTGTGCAAATGGAAGGAAGGAAGGAACAGAAGTGGGTGGACTAGAGACCTCCCGTGCTCTATTTTAGAGATTCTCTGGGAGAGAAACCAAAGAATCTTCTGGGACAAGGGAATATTGACTATGAATGTATGTGGTTAGGTGGAGGCAGAGTCTCTCTTACCAGATATCCATCTAGGACCTTAGAAAACTCTTCCCCAAAAATCTTTAAGTAAAACTATCATATTACTTTGAGTAAGATTTTTATTGCATCAAACAAAAATGTTCTGAAAAATATGTTGTAGCTTGGTGCATTTCAGGACTTCTTGATTAGTTTGAGTAATGAATTGAATCAATGGTATATGAACATTTACCTTTACTATAGTACCTTATGAAGAAGTGGGAGCATGTGGAGGAATAAGATCTTTCCTTTTCCCACTGCTACCGCAGGGTTGTCCAACTCTGAGCCTGCTGCTGCTTGCAGTGCTCCAAAAAAGCTGGCAGATGGTGCTGCTTACCTTTGATAAGCAGCATATTTTATCATTGTACTGTTGGTACTGTCAAAACAAAGTTTGTTTGGTGCTGTATGTGAGGAGAGGAGAAGAATAAAAACAGGTGACCAAGAGTTAGTCTTACAGTCAAGATTTTGATTGAAGATAACATTAGTTGGAGCTACTATATAAACTTGACAAGCTGTGTTGTTTGCTAACATTAAGATTGTAACTCATATGTGCAGAATTTGACATACTGAGTCACATTTTTTAACTGAGTACTCGTAAGTTGCCATCAACTTTAGGGCAAGAAGGCTTCATTCTGTTAGGCTGCCATGGGTTAAAAAAAAGGCCCTTGGTCTTCCCCAGTTTAATTCCTGTCTGAACTAGTCCATGTCTTTTAGACAAGCAGACAGTTGCAGTTAAAAAAATGAGCAAGGGTCAAGAGTGAGCAAAAGTCAGCATTAGTTTATCCCAGCTGAGGAAATGACACATGACATTTTGTGCAATGAATTTTACTGTGCTGCAGTAGAAAAAGCTCTCCTTGCCTCATATTATATTGTATAATTGTAGGAAATAATTCTGCACCATGGTAGAAACAGTATTATACGATCCAAAGCCAGGTGTTATAGGGAAGGAAGGGTGATTTTATTTACAAAAAAACCCCAACAGTTTCTCCCATCCTCATACCTGCATGGTCTCAAATACCAAGGCACGTGTCCACGTATCTGCCCAGCATTCAGGCATCTAGAAGGTGACCTGGTTATCAGGTGGACAAGGTAACCCAGATTTCTGTGGTGAAAAAAACATATAAAGGACTGTGATTATGTCCTGTCTCCTGGATTCTCCTTAGGCTGATGGCCATTTGATAGTTTAGGTTAAGCTTTTTTGTACCCATAGAGGCAGATATTAATTTTGATCTTTTCTCTCACCATTCCATTGCATCTCATTCATTAGAATTTACTCAAGGTCCTTTTTCTCTTTATGAGGAGTTATTAAAGAGCCAGCCCTGTTAAAATTACAGAATGGCTAAGGCTGCAAGGGACCTCTGGAGATTGTCTAGCCCAGTACCCCTGCACAACATACAGTGAACCAAAGCAGTTTGCTTAAAACCTTGTCAAGTTGGGTTTTGAACCCAACTTCAATTTTTAACTTTTTAAATTTTTTTTAAACTTTTAAAGCCCTTCATTTAATATCTTTTTTCTTATGTTTAAATGGGATTTCCTGTTCCTTATCTTCTGACCATCATCTTGAAATGTTTCAAGTATTTGTTTTAATTTTGATGCAGGCTTTGCTTTAGGCTCTCCTTATTTTCTCCAACCTGGGTGTGAAGAGTGCAGAACCCACTGGCAGATAAGCTATGATCTTGATAGCATGCTAATCTAGGTGACAACATCACATGCTATTCTTACACCTCTACTTTCTCCATGCATTCTGGTGCATTGACATCTGTATATTTTCCTTTCTCCTCTGCGACCCATGCTTCTGTTACAAATATTAATATCACCAGTGTCATATAGGGACACTCCATTTAAATCAAACCAGCATTAGTGCAGAGTCACCAGGTATAAGGTAAATGGAAGTAGCAGAGTAAGATATTTTCTTTTTCATCAAGCTTGGAGAAATAAACATAATTGCAGAGAACAGGGCAATGTTTCAAACTAAAACCCACGAGTTCTTGTATCAGCTCAGCCTGTGACAAGGCAATAAGATCTTCAATGTTAATTCAGGAGGCTGACAATGTGGTAATGAAGGGGAATGCAAGAACATGTCCTTGAAACATTTGTAAAAGTCAGAACAAGTGGTTTCTTGAATGTTGAAGGACATTTGTTTAATGAGCAGGATCCTGTATGGATGCTAAGAGATTCAACAGGAAGACTCATGAAACTGAGAAGTGTATTTGTTGGTGGCTGCTACAGAACATCCCTGCTTTATTCAAAGGGAATACTGCCCATTTAGGAAAGTTCATTTACAGGTAACTGCCAAACCTGATCTGTATTTCCTCTGTGAAATGTGAAGTTTTAGGAACAGAGCATTCTTCATTACTTATGTGAGTTATTTGGGTGAGATGTAATGACAATATTTATACATGTAGCTGATTTTCCCCAAAACAGGTTGAAGCACATTCCTGAAGGAAACTTTCAGGACATTTTCCTACTTGAGACCTGAGTGCCACAGTTGTTCACATAATGCTGATTTTGTGTTTATTGCCATGGATTCACCTTTGGGCTTCATGGAGCTTTGCAGCAATACCGCTGGGGTCTCAAGTAAGCAGCCACTAATGTGCTGGCCTTCAACAGGACAGAGGAGAAAAGACTGACTGATTTTAGGTGAGAATTTTAGGACCAGACCTACTGAGCTCAGGTCACTTTGATCACAACAACCCCACGCAACGCTACAGGCTTGGGGAGGAGTGGATGATAAACTGCAAGGCCGAAAAGTACCGATGGTGCCCCTGTACTCAGCACTGGTGAGGCTGCACCTTGAGTATAAGGACAGTTCTGGGCCCCTCACTACAAGAAGACATTGAGCTGCTGGAGTGAGTTCAGAGAAGGGCAACCCAGCTGAGGAAGGGTCTGGAGAACAAGTCTTGTAGGGAGAGGCTGAGGGAACTGGGGATGTTTAGTTTGGAGAAGAAGAGGCTGAGAGGAGATCTTATTGCTCTCTACAGCTACTGAAAGGAGGTTGTGAGGAGGTGGGTGCTGGCCTCTTCTCCCAAGTGAACAATGATAGGATTAGAGGAAATGGCCTGAAGCTGCACCAGAGGAGGCTGAGAGCAGATTTGAGGAATATTTTTCTTGACCAAGATAGTAGTTAGGTGTGGGAATGGTTTTCCCAGGGAAGTGATGGGGTCACTGTCCCTGGAAGTATTGAAAAACTGTGTAGATGAGGTACTTCAGGACATGTTTAAGTGGGTGATACAGATATTGATAAATTTATTTATTTTAATGGAGGAGGGATGCTGACAGGTGGACATGGTGATATTAGAGGTCTTTACCAAGTGTGACAATTCTGTGATTCAGTAATATTAGCTCCTCCAGATTCTTTCCCCATATGTAACAAACTCCTCAGTTGTTTTGGAAACCTTCTGTTTCAGAAAACTGAAATGATTTTTGGTGGCTCTGCAACATGCTTGTGGAAACATCTACCCCTGCTTCCTCAGGGTTGTTACAAGCACCATCAGAGCTTTTTGAGACTGCCTCTTTTCCCTTTGTTTTACATAAGCTGTTCAAAGAGAGACCTTACACTTTCATCAGTGATTCATCTCCCCTAGTCTGTGTTAAAAAATAATTAACTTTGGTTTGCTAATCTGCATATCTCATTAATGCAGACTCTAAAGACAAGGGAATAAAGAGCTGTCATTCAAAGCCACTTCATCCTGTTCGTGCTGTCAGGAGCTGGGAAACAGAGCTCTCCATCTGGGACAGGTGGGCAAAGGGAGATGGGTATAGGAGGCAGCAACCACCATATCCGCCCCCCTTCCCTTATCTTATTTACTGTTCCTTGTTCAAACCAGTGCAAGACCTGTATGCTGGTATGGGCTGAGACTGCACATGGAATAAGCCACAGAATTGGGAGAATGAGTTGTTTCTAGTAAGACAGAGGATAAATCCTGACTCTTCCCTCCTCAGTCTCCTGAGGCCGAGCAGGAGAGCAGCACAGGAGAACTTCTTGGGCGCAGAGAGGTCTCAGAAAACAAAGGCTATGAAATTGCCACTCTGCTCTGTCAGAAAGGGAATGATTCCCCACCCTGAGCTTTCTTGGCAGAGAAGAATTTATTTAGGAATCATGTCAGGTATACACAGAGGTCACATTCTTATGCCTGAGTTTTAAGTTGATAGAATCATAGAAAGTTGATTTCTACCTGACAAAGTGGTTTAAACATGCACATGAACTAGGCTGCCGATGAGAACAAATCCTTAAAGCTGAGACTAAAATCCAGGATACATTTGAACTGTTCCCTAGCAATAGTTGGGGGAATATTTTTCTAAAAATATGATATATACCATTTGATAATCCTCTGAAGAGTTACTGCAGGAGTTATGGAGACAAAATTTAATCATAAAATTATGAGATGTATGCAGTCCTTTAAGTTACTGAGTTATGGCCTGTATTCTAAACTGTTATCTGCCTATCAGTAGAGCAGTTAAACAAAGCAATACAGTCCATAAGAGTGTATTGATTCTGGAAATTCCTAGATGTCCCAAGGAAAAAGAGAATTAATGCATTTGCCAAAATTACCTGACCCTAAGTCTGTTTTAGCACTTAAAGCTGAGGAAGAAACAGAATCTCAGGATTCTGTAAAAAGTAGCTTTAACACTCTATGTACATAGATGAAGTAAAGAGTGACAAGAGATGGACCAAGGCCTGTAAAGTTTATTGTCCACACTGTCAACTTGCTAGAAAAGTCCTTGACATGTTTTTAGTCTCATTCAACTAGCATTTCCCAAAACCACTCATGCAAGGAACTGAGGAGCAATCCCCCTGCCTAGGGGATGGGCAGGTTGCACATCATTACCCTTTTGCTGGATGCTGAGAGAGCATTTAGCTGACCTGCTCCTGCCAGCTGGCCTTGATACTACTTACAACATAAGTACAGATGTTCACCTCCAGTCTTCTTACCATTGACATCTTTGAATTATGTTTTTTATGCATCCAATACATGAATGCTGTTGTTCACAAATGGGGTCAGACTAGAACCGAATATGACATTATTCCAAAGTTTTTAGAGCTGAAAAGCTGTGATAGCCTTTTCAGGCTAAGTGAAAACCACAATCAAATATCCTATTATGTATTGGACATTGTAAGCAATAGGAAGATGCTTCCCAAGATTGTGGACAACATGGTAAAGTCAATCAAAAACTGATGTGATTGGGTTCTGATGTGATCAGCAGTAACAAGACTGGCAGTGGGCTAGACTGTGCCAGGTGAAGATAACAGGCAGCAAAGAGAGCAAATATGAGTGCTTGGCAGAGGGACGTGGAAATTGAAAGCTGCAGGAATGGTTCTGGTCGGTGCTGGGTTGTGTTGTTTGCACTATGTTTCAGGAAAACATTGAAAGATCATTGAAGCAGACTGCGAATACTGGGACAACCTTTTCTACTGCTGACTGCTTAGAGGAAAGGAGTAGGAATACCTTCATTTGGGAATGCAGCATCCATAGCTAACCTCTCTGTAATAGGTAAGTGACAACTATTTCTTTAATTTTTAGCTATTTAGCTGCCCTAGTGAGATGAATGTTTTGTTTTGGATAGCTTTGTACTAAATTGCTAATACTAATTAGACAGTCAAAATATCCAATACAAATTGAAGTGTTGCACTACTGATAAACCTTTGAAGATCACTGATAATAAAGGAGGGTGGCAGTAAGAAGGTCAAATGTTACTTTCAAAATGTTCCTTAAAGTCAAGTTTGGGAGGGCAGTATAAAGGGCTAAAGGACTGGGCCTTTGACCCACCTGCAAGCCAAAGAAAGGTGAAGGTTTGGATGTGAAGGCCAAGGGCAGAGACATAAAAGAATAGGTTAAGAGACGAGGAATTAGCATAAAGAGCAATTCAGGTTTTAGCAAGCACAGAAAAGGGGAGAGTTAATTAGCAATCTGCTTTGGAAAAGAGCATCTTCAAGTACTCTTTTAGCCATTTTTGGATCTGTCTTAAAATGAACCTCTAGAGCAAAGAAAAGTGATAACCCTTAATTAACTCCAGGAAGTGTTGAATTGTGGTGTGCTCAGAATTGTAAAACAAAGGAGTGCAGGAGAGGGTTTTTTTTAAAAAAGCTACCTGTTAAAACCTCCTAATATTGTGAAACCCAGATTCAAATATTGGTGCATTTCAGTAGTGCTGAAAAGTAAAGGAGAATCAAATGAAGTTCATTCCTGTCAAGTGCTGAGGTCCTGATTACACAGGGAGCCTGCACATTAATTGTGCAGACTTGAAACCTAAACCTGTAATTTTTTATGCACTGGAAATAGGATCAATATGTAATATTATTTTTGTGTCATGGATGGTAAATGTGAAGTGTCACTCATCTCAACCCAACTCTCTAAGAGGTGGCTAAATCAAAACTGTGACACTGTAGTCTGAGCCATAACCAGGCTTTTCTAGGAGGCACTTTCTGTCAGGCTAAGACACGAGTTGCCCCCTGCAATTGCTTCTCTGTGAGGTGACCATGGCTGAGCATCTGACACAGAGCCACAATTCTCTTTCCAACATCTATAATTACAAGAGTTAAATCCTACCATTTTTTGCTTTTGTGTGGTTTGTCACACTGGGATCCTCTGTAATGCCTGAATACAGGTTGCATGAATGAATACAGGTTGGGAGGAGAAAGGATTGAGGGCAGCCCTGAGAAAAAGGACTTTGGGGTGGTGGACCAGAAGTTTAACATGAGCCATCAGTGTGCACTTGCAGCTCAGAAAGCCAACCAGGTCCTGGGCTGCATCAAAAGAAGCACAGACAGCTGGTCAAGGGAGGTGATTCTCCCCTTCTACTCTGTTCTTGTGAGACCCCATCTGGAGTGCTGTGTCCAGCTCTGGAGTCCCCAACAGAAGGACACAGAGGTCCTGGAACATGTCCAGAAGAGAGCCACTAAAATGATCAGAGGGCTGGAGCACCTCTATGGAGACAGGCTGAAGAAGTTGGGGTTGTTCAGCCTAGAGAAAAGGAGGCTCTGAAGTGACCTTATAGTGGCTCTTCAATATCTGAAAGGGACCGACAAGAAAGCTGGGGTAGGGCTTTATGCACAGGTGTATAGGGGAACAAGGGGAAATGGTTTACAGCTTGAAGACATTAGGAAACAATTCTTTCCTCTGAAAGTGATGAGACTCTGGAACAGGTTGCCCAGAGAAGCTGTGGCTGACCCACCTCTGGTGGTGTTCAAGGCCAGGTTGGATGGATCTTTGAGCAACCTGGTCTAATGGAAGATGTCTCTGCCCATTCAGGGAGGCTGGAACTAGATGATGTTTAAGGTCTCTTCCAACCCTAGCCATTCTATTATTCTATATAATTGATTTACTTACCAGTAGGAGATAGGGGAACGGATTTGAGAGGAAGCCACTTGTTAATAGTGTATTTTCAGATGGAAGTTCAAATTTGAATATCCTTTCCTAGGAATCCTTTGAGTTAAGCCAAGGCAGTAGCAGGATTTCACAGAGATCACAAAGCATGGCTTTTCCCCAGCATCCACTTCGGATCTGCAAAGCTAGGTAGAAAAACTGAAAAAGCCACAGAGAAAACTTGATCCATTGAACTCTGCTTGATTCAGGTATTAAAGAAAAAAAAAGTGATATTATAACCTACATTTTCTTGGGTAGGGTAACAAAGGCAAACATTGCTTTCAGCTATTATCCTGAGATCCACAAAGGCAGCATTTACTATAACAATTTCTTTGTTCACAGGGGGAAACCACTGGCCTCCACACAACTGTGAAAGGTGATTTTCAAGTGACTAGCTTGCTATCTTGACAGAACAATTGGATATTGACCTGCCTTTTGTATTAGATGAGTAGTGCAGATCAGAGTTGCTCAAATTTGCCTTTCAACCCCGCACACAGACTGCTAAATCACGTACCAGCTACATGAAGCAACTCCTTTGGCCCTGAGAAGACTTGAACCTGGGTCACATGGGGAGATTTTGTCCTGTGAAGATAATTGTCCCTTATAACATAAAGGAGTAGAAAGATAGCAAAAAGAGTTACATCCCATGGCAGTGCTGCTTCTTCAAGTGCTGAGTGCTATTCAGTCTTTATTTGAGACAAGAAGGGATGTGGTATGGAAACATTCCATGTTATTTTCAAGCAGCAAAGCCTCAGGTAATTTGAAATAGCAAGATAAAGCCACCAGTCAGTCTTTTGAGGAAACAATCACATACTTGTGTGATTATATGTCATTAGATTACACTTGATTAGCAGGTTATATTTTATCCTCTTTTGTTCATATTGTTCATTAGAATGACAGGCAACTGCTTAATGAGAGACTGTGGTTAATAATTAGCAGTAGCATCTCTGCTAAATTTAAAGCTTCATTTCTACTTCCTACTGTTTAATGAGTTAGGCGACAAGCAATTTTTTATTGATGCGAGTTTGACATATATACCTAAGTCTTGTTTCAGCAGGTCCTTTGACAGTGCTTACTTTGATTAGCAAGGAAAGGACAGGCCCTGCTTTGTGGAGGGGGTTGTAGTTTGTTGTTGTTTTTTGTGTTGGTTTGGGTTTTTTTGTTTTTCTTTTTTTCAGAGGCCAAGCGAGAGGGTGCCAGCAGCTAGAGCTTGAATTTATGTAGAAATTCTTGGAAATCCAGGGAGGCATGTCTGTAGCAAATACCAGGGAGTGTTCCCAAACTAAGAGGAAAATCAGTTTTGCAGCTGCGAATGTCCCGTGAACCAGTGTGTTGAGGAGTATTGGTATAGGATTATGTGCAGATGACATTCCTACAAGGAATGCTGGGGTACAGATCCAAGTATTGCAAGACAGTCATCTGTGCAGTTAAACTGCTAGTGTGTCACCTGATCCAGTTTAACACTGGGAACATTGCAGGGCTGTTCCAACTGGCTGTGGGGCCAGAATGGTTTCTGACATTATTTAAGTTTAAACTAATAATTTTCTGGCAGCTACAACCATGAAGTCCCTTATCTTCTGTTCAGTGTGGCAGACAGCAGCTCTTTCTCACCAGTTTTTCACCACAGGATCCAGGCAATAGGGGAGGGAACTGGCTAATGCTACCTGTAAGACTCCTTCCCATTATGGACTTTTTCCTTGTTCTGAGCAATTCTGCTTTTAAAAGTCTCTTCTTAACCATACCCCTGAAGGCTGGTAGCCATTGCATTCCTGCCTGTCCACGATCCAACTGCATTCACTGCCTGTGCTCAAAGGCAGAGCTGTGGGGGTGACTGCAGCAGTTCCCCCTGCTTGCACCCCTCCTCTCTAGTGGTTGGTATCCTCAGAGAAGAAAAAACTCAACAGGATGTGTGTCCACCTCCAAAGGCCACCATCCACAGCTTGGCCTGCTCGTGCAAACTGCCTCCACTCCCATCTCGGGGTGATGCATGGGGTGTCACTCTGTGCCCCCAGGGGATGCACATGTGCCATCACACTGCTCTGGCCCTGTGGGCAGCAGCCCCTTGGGAACAGCAGGATAATGACTGCTGCAGCCATCCTGGATAAAGGCATCTGCAAACATGAGCCAGAGCCTTGTGCTTTGCTCTTGCCTCTCTGCTGACAGAGCTCTCGCTGCTCTCCCTGGGGCAGAACTCCTGTGCAGTGGAAAGAAACCAAAACCGTCCTTGATAAATACTATTTCCTCGTGCAATTTAAGGGAGAAGAGTCTAGCTTAGTAATAGTCAGAAATTTTAGGGTCATCTCAACACAAATGGGTTTGGGCTATTTCTAGCTCAGATATGAAGTGATGTTAATGTTGCAACCATCACTTCCAGCGTTTAGGCTGGCAGCTCATTACAGGAATGGGTTCTCAGTTGAACAGTACTTTTGGAGGTAGATCAGCTACTTTTTCAACACCAGGAAAATAATCATGTTAAACTGAATGGCTGTGAAACAAGTTCTGGGCCAAAGTTGTCTTTAGTAAAATGATGGAGCCAATTTTTAACAAGTGTTTAAGTGCTTAGCAAAGCAGATGTGTGCCTTAAGGAGCTGTTTCAAGAGCTTAGATGCTTTTGGAAGTCTCAATGAACATCTAAATGCTTTCTCATGTACACAATCCATACTCTTAAAATATGAAAACTGACTCATGCTACAGGATAGTTAAAGCCCACAGTCTAAAGTATGGCTGAAACACATTTATTCAGAGATGGAAATGTTCCTATTCTCAATAGCAGCACGGAGGAAAAATAGATAGTTAGGAAGGGCTTACTGCTGTTGAGCTGATGCAACATTCTGGATATAAATGAGAGGAAATAGTGGTGAATATTATTTAACTGATTTTAAAAATGCATTTCTATACAAACATCTGGAATAACTATTGCCCAAGCACTTTCCAGTTGATAAAACTGGGACTCTTTGGTGTTGTGTTCTTTGAGTGCCCACTATGCTGTGGTTATTTAAATTGCACCTGCAACACAGAAGTGTAGTGAAGTCACTCCAGAAAGTACTCAGTGGAGAGGAGGATGTCTCTGAAGAAGTCCAGAGGAAATCTGTCTATCTAATTAAATTCAGGGAAACAATTTCCTTAGATCTCTGGTCTTTTAGTTATTTCAGCAAGTTATTTAGATGTAGTCGAATGAGTATGAATGTTAAAAGATTTTATAAAAATAACTCAAATTGCTGAAACTAGATTTTTTTTTAATTAAAAAGTCTGAAATGTGTAGAACATAAACAAAAGTGAAAGGTTTAGGAAAAATGAAAAAAAATCTATTTGTTTTGCTGGAAAGAAACCAAACTAAATTCTGAACAAAAGCAACATTTTTGCTTATTGCAATTTTTAACTTTTCCATATAAATATTTGTATAATGTTATTTTAAATTACAGTAATCTAATTAACCACAATTAGATTAAAAAATTAGAATTATTAACTTCAGAAGAACAGTACAGTACTGTGGAAAAGCAGAAAGATATGCATTACAGAACTTCATCTCTGACCAAAATGAAGACTACTCCTTCATTGCCAGCCTCAAAAAGTAAAACACATACTCAAACAGTACAGATAAATGCTTTTACAAGTGGAATCCTATATTTTATGGGAACTAGAGTTTTATTCTTTTTTATATTTAACAGCATCCACCAAAATTGCCTTGTAAAGCCATAACATAGATCAATTACCAAACAATATTCTGAGATGTAATTAATATTCCTTACGTTTTTATGTATTATATAGAAAAAAACATTTACCAGTGGTCATCAAGTACAAATGTAGGTAAATTTATAGTCCTGTGTCCCAGACTAAGTACATTTTTCTGTAATAAATATTTCCTTATACGTGGAAAGCATAAAACTTATTTATGTGGCTGTTGACTATTAATCTCCTTGCCCAGAAGTGCCTGCATGCTGAACAGTAATGATAGGAAAGTACATTGCCAGCACAAGCTGTTAAGTGAAATGCTTTGTCTATAGGATATGAATGTTCACTGTTTATAGGCTTGCTAATGTATGTGAGCATACATGGAAGTGTACACACACACATAGAAGGCTGATTTTTTTTTTTATTGCATGTGTTTTATGTCCCAGTGTCTATGCACTGTTAAATATCTGGTTGATAGCTCAATTTTCTTATTACTCCACAAAGACTTTAACTATGAAAGTCTTCCACATACAGAGCCTCTGCCTTCCAAAGCCATCTTCAAAACTTAGTGCCATTACAGCTGCCAGAATCTGGAGTTCCTGGAATTTATGCTTGCTGATAGAAATATTTTCTTTTTTTTCTTTCTTTATGGTTCTGCTATGCATAGCACTATACCTTCCAGTATCATTTTTTGAAAATAATTTAACTAACATTAAAAAAAAAAAAAACCCAAAACTGGCTATTAGTCATTCAAGGTGGCTCAGATACGCAACTACTTTTGTATTTATTTAACTTATTTGAAAGCGTGGGCTTACGGTTGTCTCCAGGAGATCCTGTGGTCGTGCCCTTGGCAGGTTGTCACCTGCAGGAGCCATTTGCAAGGTCACAGGTATGAAGTTTGGTCACAGCAACCAGGCACTGCTTGTGGTGTCAGCCAGAGCCTCTGGGGAGCTGGTGCCCTCCACCTTGGACAGAAAAGGGGTTTCTTCCAGAAGTCTTGAGCTTCTTGAGCAAACACTGACTTGATGAACACTAGGTCTCTTGAGATCAGTATAAAATTTAAGAACTAGTTAAGCCTCTCTCAAGGCCTGTGTTAAAAACTTGAGACGTATATGGACACTGATCCCTTGCAGGGTGGAAAATTTCATCTCTGCTAAGAAAAAATTGTGCTACTAAGCAGGCGGTTGAACAGCAGCTTCCTCAGAGACGTTACTGTAAAGCAGTGTGCAATCATCCTATCATTTCTCCTATTTTCCACACTGTAGCCAACAAATTTGGTTTGCTTTAGATTTTAATTTTTGATTCAGTCTGTAGAGCTCTTCATGCAGCAAAGGCTTCAGAATACTGACTCACCTGGTAGGAAAATTGCAGGTTAAATTCTGTGTCAATGCCTGCAAGTAATGCACAGGGGAGGAAATGGCCCTAAAAAACCACACATAGGGGTGGACCTTGAAATAAAGGCAAGGGAAACATTAGTAACTACTAAGAAAAACAAAACAAAACAAAACAAAACAGCCAGAAAGAACTGAGATAATAATTTAGGTCCTCTAGGAATCAGCAGTGTCCCCACATCTCAAACACTGGCCGAACCTGTTGTCACCCTGCTGACTCAAATCTTCCCTTACCTCACAAGATAAAGGCATTATCAGAAGTAGGGAACATAGGGAATATAGAGGAATGAGTAGTAGGAGGTGAAAAGTTTGCTACCAAATTAACTGTCACTCCTGTGACCTTGTCAGAGAGTTTGCACAGAGCTCTCTCCCTGCAGCACACACATCTCAATCCTTCCCTTCAATCACTGGGTGAGAAGGTGATGGATGACAGGGTGTCTGACCCAGGCAGTCCTTTCACTTTTAAGGATTTAAAAGTGGGTAGTTTTCCTGCTTTCTAAATGAGTTCTAGGTCAGGGAATCCTTAATTCCCTGTCTTTCTACACTTGGTAGGTGCAGTGCAAGGCTTTGCTAGCTTTGCACAAGCTTTCCGTGTCTGGAGGCAAATGTCTGCTTAAGTGGTTTGAGCTGTCACTGAACCATCTCTTTTTCCAGATACACAACATCAGCACATATTGGAAAATCCGTGGGGCTAAAAAGTCTTCAGAAGTGGAACATTAAAAATCAAGTAGTGATTGGATTTACTTTATATGCTGCATTTCTTTGGTGTTATATTTAGAGATGGAAAATACTAGAAATACACAGCCTTGAAGGTATGCACAGACTCCACAGGGGTTATTAGAGAACTCAGGCTGTCCCACTTCGAGTAGCCACAATAGAGTGCCAAGGGGCAGAGAGCTGTTTGTTCAAGGTTTAAAGGAAAAATAAATGCCCTTTTTTTCTGCAGTTTTTTTGTTTGGTTGTTTGTTTTTCTGGTGATTAACGTTGCTGCCATAGAAGGAAAACTATATATAAAGGAATAAGACAAAAAAAGGATACGAGATACAAGTGCTGTTTACTCTGGAGTTTTGTTTCAAATATAAGAAAAATCATTGCCTTGTAATTCTGTCTCACCTGCAAGGTTCAAGTTTTGAATTTTCCCTATCACAGAGTGCCTGAGTGGAGGACTCAGGGTACCTAAAGTAAGAAAAACCCCAAAAATCTTTCTTTACCCCTACTGAACACAAAATCATATATAGATTGTTGAATGCATTGACTGCTGTTGGCGTTTCTGGTGACTTTTGTTGCCTTGCTATTACTATCAGGAAAGAAATAGTTACAAAATGGTAGGGACTGAAGGGGCATGGCAGCAGTTAGGAGAGAGAAGCAGATGTGACTGACTGGGTTATAAGTAAAAGGTAGAGGTTTATTTGGGGTTTGGAAGGCAGTGTATTTTTTAGGCACTGTTTTCTTCCTTGGAAAAGGGGGTTCTTAGAAATATTAGGGGAGACATTTCTATCATGAATGGAACTGCAGTGTTTTGGCTGCTCTCAGAAAAATGAAGAATTTTTGGTAGTTTCAGAGAAAAATATATCTGTTTCTTTTAGCTATGTTCTCCATACCTTAGGCAAACATAGTGCCTAGGTAGATAAGCTGCTTTTCTTTGACACTTACCAACCAGAACCTACATAACAACTCTAAAAGATGTTTCTAATTTTCCCTCAGCCCCTGGCCATGCAGGAGGGCTTGGAACAGTGTTTGGAGGTGATCCCACCGGCCCCCCACAGCTGGAGCAGCACTGAGTTGCATTTCAGCACCTTGCTTTCACAGAAATGCTGCTTTTCTTGCAGGAGCACACAAGGAAGGATAACACTGGCACTTCTCAAATGTCAAATAAGGGAACTCATTAGCTGACACACAATTATGTAGTTTAAACATTACTGGAAAAGGAAGAATTGGCGGGGCATAAGAGAGCCTGTGCTTTCTGAACTTGTCGTGGAGTTCTGCTCAAGGCAGCGGCACTGCCCTCCATAACATGGCCTTCTTTAGCTCACCAACTATTAAACAAAGGCTTCAGAGAACAGTGCAATTAGAAATCTGAACAATAAAATCAGAGTAAATAATGTAGGGTAGGAGTGGAAGAGAGAGAGAGAAAATAGCATTACATCAGCAGGCACCCATGACACCGGGTTTGTGCAGTGGCATTTGTCTCTTCCTTTGCCCTCCCTGTTGGCCTGTGGTATCCTTCCCAAATGCAGCAGCATGGGGTATGGCCCTGCTTGTCCAGGGGAGTCCATGGGCTCCAGATCCTTGGAGGGAGGAGGTGGTGGGGAGATGGAGAGTATCTGCCTTGGGTGACGTGAGCTGCTGCAGAGGAGAACTGGTCTCTTTTATTCACAGATACATAGAAACAGAAGAACAAATGTTTTTCTTGGAATTTTAGCAGATGGTTTCTGTGCAAGGCATACAAGAGAGCAAGAAGTTGAGCCAATCCTGGCATAGCTGTGCAAGCAGAGAAATGGTGGAAATGCTTCCCTTCCATCCTTGCAGAAGAAGCTGGTAATATCTCTCTGGTAGTACTCGTGGGCTGCTCACCATACACTTTCCTGTTGCAGAACATCAATGTCTTAAAGTTCTTTGTCTAAACCACTCCCATCAGTCTGCTTTTCCTTGGTTAAGATGGCCTGTTTGATTTTGATTTGGTGTAGAAATGATAAGGGAATATTTTATTTAATAGACAGACATCTTTGTTCTTAGTTTCCACAGCAAAGGAAAGTTATTAGACACTAAATAGAACACAGACTTTGAAGTTTCAGTTTTCCTTGTGCTATTTCTCCCTGCAATGGCACTGCTGAAGTGAGTGGACACATTCCTATGGAATTAGAGGGATTTGGGTTAGGACATAAGTTGTAGAAATCATGAAAGAAGTCAAGAAGAGTATCACAGAGGCCATAGTATTTCATGGTGAAAAAAAAGTAACCGGTCCTTGCAGGGTAACATTTCAGCTTAATAAAAATAGCATTAACATTGTGGTGGGATTTTTTTTTCACTTTCTTGGTATTCCTTTGCAAAATATTTTTCACTTGTGTCTGTTTGTGAAAGCACTCCTGAAAATCAGAGGGTTGAGAGAACATTTAGATTCAAAACTTTTATAGACTTAGCAGACTTTTACAGCCTGCCAGGCTGCCACATTCATACCTGCCAAATGGCCCCTCACTCACACCACAGGAAAATGTTTTTGGATATTCAGACCTCTTGCTCAGCACAATAAATGGAGCTTTCCTGAGGACAAGCAGTCGGTAAATTGAGCCTGCCTGTATCTGAATAAATGTTCACGTGGCAAATCTAAATGCTTCCAACAAATCTGGCACTAGCTGGTGCTAGTTTGCAGAATTGAGCCCCTTACAAATTGTGGTTAAATCAGCTGGGAATGGGCAAAATCTGAAATCACATGTGGGGTCCATTCAAATGCAGCATGCATCTTTCAGTTGGTCTAATTCAGTGTAAAATGAAGGAGAAATGTGCTGCTCAAACTAAAAAATATCCTCTGTTTTGTCTGGTTACAGTAATGGCAAAGCTGACTCATGAAGTTAGAGGCAAGAAACTCAAATCACAAATGTGATTGCCCTTTATTTCATAGCCTGAGTAAGAGCCTTTTCCTGCTGGTTAATCCCAGTGTCTACAATCACCCCAGTGTCTACAATCACTTTTTAAATACAGATAATTGCATGAGGCAGATTCTCCCCCACCTCCTGACTGGTAGTCTAGACTTAATTCATCAGGAATACAGAGATGAATGAGATGATGTGTTCCTGTTGCTGCAGTATGGACAAATGTCTCCTATTCTTGTAAATGAGAATGTCTGCTTCTTTTGGAGATTATTCTGAGATAATACAAATGTACTTGTGACACTGATTAGGCATTTTGTTGAGAGCTCACTTGTGACTTGTAAATTCAGTTATTATACATAAATATTCAAAAGGCTGGAGCTGAACTCAGAAGTATGTCTGCCCTGATGGTTTTTAACTATCCTACAGGTTCATGGAAGGATGTATGTTATCCCTGTAGCAAGGATGTCATGGTTACAATACTTCCTTTAGCAAGGATATAATTTTATTGCAGATTAACAGACCTTTCAATCTGCCACAACCTCAAATTCATTTTCTTTATCTCTGCTTCTATGTCATAGCCATCACCATGGTGCTTTGGTACTAATGCACTGAATAATATTCATTAGCCAATAACTACTATAAATAAGTTCAGCAAAAAACTAGACCAAGAAAAATCAACAATATGCTTCCCTTAATTTTTTCCCGTATTTTAAAATTTCCTTGAGAATGTTAAATAATATTTAAAGTTTGCTCTTCCCTTTTCCCCATCTTTGGAGAAAGCTGCCATATGAGACCCTTGTCCCTAGACTGCATAAGAACAACTCATTAGCTAGGTCTGATTGATTGTGAAGAGTTAAGTGTCCCCATGTACAGTTCCTTCTCACAACAGAGAAAGATGATTCCAAGACCATTATTTCACAGTAAACTCATTTCAGAGTAAAGGGCAGAGTAATTGCTACAGATTTGATGAGCCTCACACTGAAAATGTGATGAGTGAAGGAAGGTTTTACGTTCTATATTTTTGATTTTTTTGAAACTTCGTAAAATACTGAATGACCGAGAAGCGTTATTCTTAGTATTTTTGTACAAAAATTCCCACTGAGTGTGAATATTTCACAGGTACTCACCAGATATTGACTATCTGAATTCCAGAAGACTACCTCTTAGACTATTAAATTAAGTAGATACAGGTGCTTAAACTTCGTCATTTATGGGTTTACACTGAAAATCATGGTGTGATTTAACCCCAAAGCAACAAGGACCCTCCCAAAGGACTCCTGGGAATGGTCTGAAAAGCCACATGAAACAGGGACCTTGCAACTGGGATGTGGTGACAGGACACTATTTTAATAAGGATGCCAAAAAACTGCGTCTGTTCCCTTTGGGGTAGAGGAGGGGCTCCAGCATTGTTTAGTTCATCGATATAGGTGAAGTCAAAGAATACAGACCCCATTTTGTAAGGGACTTCACAAAATCTTTGTTGGGAAGGCAGGTTAAGAGAAGAAATCCATGAAACAGTGCTGAATACTCTATCATAGTTGCCAGACTGCCCTGGTTCAAAACATCTTAATGGCTTCAGCATGTCACCTTGGGCATCTCGCTGAGGTGATCTGACTCTATGACATTTGTGACCTCTGCTGGATACCAAGTGACTGTTCCTGCTAACAGAACTCAGTATCTTCATGTGCAGAGAGCCGTGAGGATGGTCCCTTATTTCAGATGTCCCCCTGGAACAGAGGGACACTGGGCAATATTGTCTCCATGGCCCTGGGGACCAGGGAATCACAGTGGTGCTGGCTGGGCAATGCTGCACGGGACTGGCACATCCCACATCCCTTGGGATAAACAAGAACAGCAGAAAAACCTGTCTCCTTTGCCCAGGCACTCTGTAAGTCACTCACAACACAGACAGTTCCCTTGGTCCCTCTGAAGTCAATCTCTTCTCATCTTAACTGCTCCCAGCTGCCCTTTTTTTGCAGAGTTTCATCAAAGCTCTCTGAAGGGTATCGAGAAAGTGTTAAATACTTCTCTGCTTGCCTGAGTTACCAGACACTCCTAGCTGGATCTCTGCAAACTCCATGGGGACCCCAGCTGGCAATGTTGGCACTTGTCTCCAAGCTGATGAGATGGCAGCAAGCATGCCTGGAGCTGGTGCAGTGAGCAGGCTCAGGATTTTATCCTGTCAATAACCAGCCAGAGCTGGCTGTGATTGATTGATTGTAAGAGCAGCAAATTACTGTGCATTTTTAACTATGCTGTTTCTCTTTCTGACACAGGAATAAATCAGCTTTTGGAACTGGTAGAATAGTTAGCTTTCTGATACTGCTGATATTCAGGAACCTGTGGTGCTGCAGATGTAGGGGGGAAAATTGCTTCTTAGCCACCTGTGCTGCTTCTACCCTTAAAGTGTATGGTTAGTTAGCATCTGAAGATTTATAATAAATACGGGAGCAATTCTTATGTTAAGACACAATAATAAGAAAGAATAATAATGATTAGACTCGCTCATCTCATTCATGAGTGTCTCTGGTAGCTCATTTGGAATAAAAGAGAAAGAACCGTAAATCCTAGGATAATTTTTTTTTTTTTTTTTTTTTTTTTGTACAATACCAGATTCCTTCTTGGGGAAAAAATATCATAGAAGGAGTAAGATGGATTAGAAACAGGAGATCTAATTAAGAAGCAAAGTGTTCAATGTGTCTGGATGTCAGATAGTTTAGAGGAAAAAGAAACTGCATCTTCATACAGTTTCTGTAGTGTTAACTGCTCTTCCTTGGTTTTCCTGCATCCTGGCATTCCAGCCACCCTGGATGGCTGCTGTCCTTGGTTTCTCTGCCTTCACTTCTTTCCCAATGCCAAACCAGGGCCAAGGAGGAAAGCCAGGGGTGCTTGAAGCTGCTTGCTCATCCCCTGGTCTTCCTACTTGGTTCAGAGAAGATCTTGGTCCATTAAGGACAACCAACGTGGTTTTAACTATCGGATCTGTGACACTGGCACAGGGATGACTCGTGAGGACTGAGGGGGAGAGGAAGATGACAGGGTAATAAGGCAAAGTAATTCTTTGCTGCTTTGCTGTAAGTTCAGTTCTTTTATATTCTCCTTCCTAAATGGGGAAAGCAAAGATCCTTGTCTCCAACTCACTGAACCCTGTGCTAAACAAGATTATGTGTTTTTTTAATGTGTCTCCATAGTCCGTGGTTTTATGTATCTCAGGTTTTTGGTAGTTTTATGAATTGCTCATTTCTCCATGACTTCTTTCTTCCACCAGCTCTTCACACACAGGTACTTTCTGAAGGACATGTCTCTTGAGGTGCTCACTGAAAAATTGCCTACACACCATTTCATGCCCAAGAAAGGACCATACATGCTGTGCGATGGCAGCGGTATGGCTCCCCTTTCTCCTGTCCACATTCTGCTCAGATGGCAGCCCTCACAACAGGGACCAGCCTGAGGAGAGGGATCCTGCACCTTTCAGCTATGTTTGAGAAGCCTCTGACTTGGTTTCCCAGGAAGCGCTGTGGGAACTCAGGAGGAGCCCTTGCCTCACGCATCAGTGGTTTGCCTGCACCTTCTATGCAAGCTTCTCCTGGGTTTGATGTGTGTAAAAACTTTTACTGTGTCCAGTTCTGGGCCCCTCAGTTTAGGAAGGATATTGAGGTCCTGGAGCAGGTCCAAAGGAGGGCAACCAGGCTGGTGAAGGGACTCGAGCACAGGCCCTATGAGGAGAGGCTGAGGGAGCTGGGGCTGTTCAGCCTGGAGAAGAGGAGGCTCAGGGGAGACCTCATCACTCTCTACAACTCCCTGAAAGGAGGTTGTAGCCAGGTGGGGGTTGGTCTCTTTTCCCAGGCACCTCTCAACAAGACAAGAGGACATGGTCTTAAGTTGTGCCGGGAGAGGTTTAGGTTGGATATTAGAAAGAATTTCTTCACCGAGAGGGTGATCAGGCATTGGAATGGGCTGCCCAGGGAAGTAGTGGATTCTCCTTCCCTGGAGATATTTAAAAAGAGACTGGATGTGGCACTCAGTGCCATGGTCTGGTAACCTCAGTGGTAGTGGATCAAGGGTTGGACTTGATGATCTCTGAGGTCCCTTACAACCCAGCCAATTCTATGATTCTATGATATCCTGACATTTTTTCTCTTCCTTGGTCTGGGATAATTGCTATTGCATGGTCATTCACCAGCCCGTCCTGAAGAAGACATGTATTTCTCAGCTTGAAGGTTTCCATATGTAGATTGCCTTCATCATAGAGAAACAGTTTGAAAGGTGCCTCCTGATGCAATGGCCACCACATGGTGACCTCTCAGACAAAAGCTTCTCTGCAGCAAAGACTGATGAAGTGCTGCAAGGATAGGGACGAAGATGACCTGCTCCTCTGAGGAGGCTTTAAAATATGTGCCTTATATGTAATTATTAAGAGGGAATAAATTTTAACAGTGAAAAAGTGGTTTGCCTTAGAGACGTTGATCTTTTCTCCTGATCCAAAATGGATTAGGAATTCTCAGCACGTGTTTTAACTCAAGTATCTGTGTCTCTGAAGAAGCATTGTAGCTTTAAGTTGGAAGTCCTAAGACCTAGGAAAGTTGTAAGCTTTGGAGGAAATTTAAAATGTAAAAGTTAAAAAATTGAAATTAGAAGTCAAAATAACCAAAATCATCTTGTCCTTTTGTTTGTAGATAGCATTACTTTTAACCTGGCAATTTTTATTTTATGACGCTTCTTGTTTATTCTTTATTCAATTTTCAGATGGGCATTTGTGAAATTACTGATGTTTCAGAAGAATAATTACAACAGAATAACCTCATGGCAGTTCATCAGGTCCCTGGGGAGCCTTAAGGGTTTAATTTTGAGGTAGCTAAAGATGGGTGAAGAGCACTCCATCCCACCAGCTGCCTAGGTACGCTGGAGAGTCACTGCTCTCACCTGAGCAGTCAGGGGAAGCAAACCCTAAACTGCTCAAAAGATGAGAGGCATGGAGCCAGCCAGTGTGCTGCTGCAAGGGGCCAGTTCTGCTCTTAGTTACACCAGCACATGCTTGGAAGAAAGCCACTGAATTACACAGTCAACTGCCAGTGTAACCAAGAGCAAACATTGACCCTGAAACACCCCATGTCTGAAGCAGGTGGAGCAAAGAGACCCCAAACCACCACAGCAGGAGGCCTGAGGATCCCTGTTCTGCTCACTCTTCAGTAATCATTTCCCTCCTAATGAAGGAATCTCAATATCTCATCAACAAATTACCAAACCACATCCCAAGAATAACGATGCCAGCAGTTCAGAGTGAACAGCTAATACATTTTACCATTTCTTTAACAATTACATGTCTATTTAGAATGAAGATAATTATATTGCTATTCAGTTTTAGAATGATGAATTGCTGGATATTAAAAGATTCTTCACTGAATGCAAACAATAGAGAACTTAATTATTGCTCAGAGTGTCACTGTAGGATTATGGAACAATTTAGAATTCAGCTTTCCTGGCTAGATTTATTTTAAGTCTGACATTTTCAGCCCTAGCTTTCACTCTCTGGGTCTCTTTTTCACTCTGACAACACATCAATCTATTTTCTAACAGTTCTAACATTAAAATAATCTCTCTTAAATCTGAATTTTTTCTCCCTTACTTTGTACTGGGGGAAAAAGATTTATCTGTAAAGGCAGTGTGGTACAGAAAATGTGTGACAAATTCAGACCAGCAGTAGCAGCTGTAATTCATACATCCTTTTTGTCATAGGGCTGCCTGAAAATTCTTGTTGAACCAGCTTGCAATTAAAAATACTGATTGAAACCAATGAAACAGTGTTCTATGGAAACAAATCAAGTTGTCTAATTTTTCAGTGGAAAAAATTAGGCAATTCTTCTCTGGGAGGGGGCTTGGACTTTAGATCTTTTGAGGTCCCATCCAACCGCTAATATTCTGTGATTCTATGATTCTGTGATGAGCCAGCAGAGAGCACTTTCAGCTCTAGAAGCCAGCCATATCCTGGGCTGCACCAAAAGAAGCATGGCCAACAGGTCAAGGGAGGTGATTCTGCCCCCCTACTCTTCTCTGGTGAGACTCCCCTGGGAGTACTGTGTCCAGTTCTGGAGCTGTGGGAGTGAGTCCAGAGGAAAGCCACAGAGATGATCAGAGGGCTGGAATACTGCTCCTATAAGGATAGGCTGAGAGTTAGGGTGCTCAGCCTAGAGGAGAAGAGGCTCCAAGGTGACCTTATAGCAGCCTTGTAGTACCTGAAGGGGGCCTGCAGGAAAGCTGGGGAGAGACTTTTTATGAGTATGTAGTGATAGGATGAGGACTAATGGTTTAAGACTGTAAGAGGGTAGATTTATGTTAGACATTAGGAAAAAATTCTTCAGCGTGAGGGTGGTGAGATACTGGCACAGGTTGCCCAGAGTAATGTGGATATCACATCCCTTGTTGGGTGGAGCTTTGAGCAGCCTGGTCTGGTGCGAGGTGTCCCTGCCCATGCAGGGGTGCTGGAACTAGATGAGCTTTAATGTCCCTTCCAACCCAAACAATTCTGTGATTCTATGATTAGCTCACTGGAAGTTTTTGCAATACTTCAGCTTCTGACACCAGCAAAATGCACTATGTATTGCACTTTTTTTTCCCTCGGCTCCAGGCTGGGTTTGATGAGAACATTTCAGCTTTTATTCTGATGCTCAATAAATGTTTCTTTAAAAAGTTTAAAATAGGATGCTTTTCTCAAGATCTCATGAAATATTTATTTACTATTTAGAGCTGTTCAGTAAGTAGGAAAGGTTTCAATTAGGGAAAACACAAAGGTTTTTGTAAAACCAATCTGAACTTGCTAGCTGAATATTAAAATGCAGGATAGGTGAATTAGTAACTACTTCACACATAATAAAAGCAATATGTTTCTGTAAGTAATTAGCTACTGTTTGCTTAAAAGGATCAATAGCTGCTCACTTTCCCAAGCAGATCAAAATTAAGATTCAGGGAACTGACATTCATATAAAATAAATAATTTCAATATTGTAATTTCAGATTTTGTTGACATTTTTGTAGATGGTCTGAAATCACTGAATTTTTACTCTTCTGTGTCTAGAAAATCTGCAGTTTTATTATTAGGGCTAAATAAGTACCTTATGCCCCTTAAAACAGAAAAATGGTATTTAAAAACTTTGGCAGTGACAAGAAGTAAACACTGAAAGCATCTGATTATTATAGCAAGGCAAAACTTTGCTCAAATGTTTTAAGTGGATGAAATTTCTGAGTGAGAGGTGAGAAGTGAAGCATCATCCAACTGAGTGCACCTCCTCTGCCAGAGCTGATCCTTAGCTCAGCTGCTCCCTTGCACAGATCCTCTGGACTTGAGGAGATGCGGGGCGGTCCAGGCCTGTAGGAAGTGTGTGTATGTGAGACATGCTGGACCTTCTCTACCACCATTTGTGTGACAGGTATTGGATGGGCAAGTTAGCTGCTGGCCCCGGCATCATGCACTGAGCCACAGGGGAAGCTTCTAGGAAACCAAGTCTTGCATTGCTCCAAACCACCTATGAAGCATTATTATCAGGCTCCCCTTCCTAGCCCTTTTATAATGAAATCTGAGAGCTCCAAATGTCCATTTCTCAAAAAATGTGCACAAATTCTTCATTTCTGGTCAGCAACTGCCACCATTTCATTGGGTGCAGAGTTCCTCATGTAAAGCCCTCACAACCTGCAGGACAGGTCATGGGGCCCATATCTTAGTACTCCCCTAAGCTGTGGGACATGTCATGCTACATCCCAGCAGCCAGACAGTAGAGTCAATATCCCTACATAATGTGCTGTAATGAGGTATAATGCAGTGGTCCACAATGGTTTTGCCAAGGTAGATTCTGCTTTGAGAGTGGTGGATTTAAATACAATAAAAAACTAGGTGCAGGAGTGTTTAATGTTGAAATGTCTGGCACAGGGAACACTACACAGAACCCAGAATAGGATTAGCAGGAGCGCTGTGAAGCATATGGAAGCTTCAGCCAATTCCACCTTCAGTAATTAGTAACATGTCAGGGATCACCAACGCTAATAACTACCTTATTTATAGCCCTGTCTACTCTAAACTTGTAGCTAGAAAACATACCATTGCGATTCAATTTCCCTAAGTTCCTCATTTGATCAAAAGCTGAGGTAAAAGAGCTGCAACTAAGCTAAATTTGTGTTTCCTTTAAAAATTCTCAACAGTAGCTTTTTATTTTTATGTCAGTGCTAGAGATGTAAGCCACTCAGGTGCTCAGTAGTCAGTAATAATAATTTGCACAGAAGTGAACAGAGATGGGATAGGGCTTAGATCAAGACTGAGATAACGACATTTCTGTGTTTGCATATTAGTAGCTATAGGAGTTTGTAATGTCTAAGCATCCTTCACAGTTAAAGTAGATCTAGAATGGGGTCAGTTCTCTAAGCCTATGGGTCTAGTGGAATTTGAAACTACTTAGGACAACTAAGAATCCTGCACAGGAATAGCTGTGAACATACAACACAGAATAAAGCTTCACTCATTTCCCTTAGATACAGGTGTCTGCTGATCTATTTGATCCTTGCAGATCCAGATTCCCAGTGGATTACAGGAATAAGCTCCATCACAGCTGTCATTATAGTTCCAGTGAGTCTGAATAGCCCTTTGGAAGCACAAGTGGTCCTTTGACCTCAGGGCCAATATATCCAGAATGGGCTACCTCTATGTTGCTGTGAGGATGATGAGCACTGGCACAGGTTGCCCAGGGACACTGTGGAATCTCCCTCCTTGGAGTATTCAAAAGCCACCTGAATACTGTCTGACCTCAAACATGAGTTGATTCTGTGATACTGTGCTCATCTTGAACTGGTCATATAGATAACAAGAGGACTTCTTCTTCTAAATTCACTATGCTCTATAATTAAATCTAGGTGATATTGTGTATAATGCTATATAAATACATCTGTTAACTCAGTTTCTCTAGACCTGGGTGTAGAAGCCATTTTGCCATGTTTATCTACAGAGCTACAGCATGGCTGCTGGAAAAGTGGTGGGGTATAAAGAAAAAACAGAAAGCACAAATGAGAATGAACTGGCAAGACAATGAATTCCTTGCATGTTTTTCAGGCTGTGAACAGTTACTGCATGCTGGAAAAGATGGGAAAAGAGCTGTACAAATATGAACTTGCCATAAAACTCCCACTTCATCCTTACCATGCAGGCCAAGTTTATCTTCTGAAGTGTCCACTTGGTAAATCCTGAGCATATAAAAATAATGTATCTCGATATTCTACTTGAATGCTTAAAAGTTTTTGGTCTCAGTTATTCTTATGGAAAACGGGTATGTTCTTTGCCATCAAGATATCTGTGTTAACAGACAGCCTTTGCAGAAACAAGGCACTCTGCTTTTTATCTCACTGTGACTTGTGAGATAAAGGTACAAAGCCTGCCTTGGCTAGCTATAGCAGAGTCCTGTGCCTTATCTCTGCTGGCATTTTGTGCTGTGACAGGACATTCAAAATGCCTGCTAGTCACAAAACCTTTTTTTTTTTTTTTTTTTCCTTTTGCAGTGGAGACACAGATATTTTACTTTTCATTCGAAGAAAAGTATCACATATCACCTCTATTCACTTTTCCCTCATTCTGAGTTGCATTCCTCTCTTCTTTCTCATTTCGTTGCCTAACATCTTTAAAAAAAACCTTCTGAAACAGGCTACTTATCAGAGATAAATGTATTTTGACTCTATGCTAATTTGTGCCAAAAACTTATTAAATGGCCATGTCCTGTTAGAAATACAATTTTCACTACATTTTTTGCTACTGAGTGAACAGGCTCTTTCTCCCACAGATTCCATGTATATTTTCCAGTTGGTAAATTCACTCCAAGCCCCCTTTGAATGTTGCCAGGGGTTTCTGTGGAAGAAAGGTGGGCTTTGGTAGGGCAGGCACAAAAACCTCCCAAAACCTAAAAAGCATTCAAACCATAGGAAACCTGATTTGGGGTTCAACCATATACATGTAATTCCTTTGATTTCAGTGGAATTAGTCCTTCATAAAGCAAAGGAGAAAGGATCAAAGTTAAGCTTAGGATTATTAATTTAATCGTAGCTGATTTGCATGTGAAAGTCCACTTGTTTAGTACAGCAGGATGAGGATCCTCCACTGTTTGAAGTGGTCCTGCCACTAAGTACTTTTTAATCTCCCAAGGGCTCTCATCGGTGCACTGTGCTTTCATGCTCTGCATAATACCAAGCTGATAGCTTGCCTTTGGTTTGCCTGTGCTTCCAAAATCAGAGGTAAGTTAGAAAAAAAAAATATTTTGTCTAAAAGTCAGTGTGAATTTTTCTTCTTTTGGATTGACATAACCTATTCAATTTAGAAATTGATAGACTCAAAAAATGCTGAACACTTATTACAGCTGCAGATCAACATTAAAAAAGGGGTTATTTTTAGCAGTGAGGCATCCCTCTCTTTATTCATATGTTGCTTCACTGGAATATTAAATAGTAATGCACAATTTGTGCATTTTGACATCTTGATACTTTTATCTTCATTTTCTTGTCAATGAAAATGTCTTAAAATCTCAACATTAATACTGAGCTGGGTGTCCTTCAAAGTCACCCCTGTTTTAAAATGGAACAGTCAATTTGAATAAATGGTAACTGGCAGCACATTATTTGCTCATCCTCCATTCCTCAAGCATACCAAATGCATGCTGGCTGGAGTGAGGCTTTTGAATATGAAAAAGTTCGGATTTTTTTTTTTTTTGCATGTAAAGCAGATGACTGGAGAAGGAATCCAAATTGCACTGAACATCTCCAAATGCAAAGGTGATGGGCAGTAATGAGAAGCTTTAGATGTCACATATGTGTCAGTCACTTGTGCTGCCACATAGAGATCTATGTAAACTCATCTAATGCTATTTCCACATCAGAAGAAGAGCTGTTTGTTAACAAAATATGGCTATTAGGTTAAATTGTGTCCTTGGATATGTAGGTATGCAACACTGCCAAACTGCAGGTTTTGCATAGTTTAAAAATGTGAGAGTCATCATTGGGCTCTTTAGTCAAATTGATGATTTTTTTTTCCAGAAATGAAAAAAAGGAGGAACACAACATGGTATCTGATTTCTATGTTTTCACAAAATGGACGTTGACTTCATGTAAGCCTTTCATTGCATTGTAAAAAATCAGTTTCTCAGAAAATCTTAAATACCAGTGTAAGCCCTGCACTGTGTCAGACGATGCTGCTGGGCTGTTAATCAAGGTTTTTGTGGTTTTTCTTCATTCCTGGTACATAAACCAGTTAATGAAGCTGAAAGCTATTATTAAACCTCTTCATAATTTAGGAATGAGGTATTTTAGGAGGAGTTTTAAATGAGATAAATAGGTATTTGAAAACCTATTCTGTGGCTAGATTTTACCAGTAGGTTTCAAGCAGTTCTTTAAATGGAGTCATGGTGTAAGCAAGCCTGCAAAGATGCTGGTGGCAGGCTTTGACTACCTAGTGCTAGTTTACAGGTTAATCCAAATCCCAGTCAGTGCCCTGGGATAGGGAAGAGGGGGAAGTTTGTTTTCTCCAGGTGTAGCTTTGCACAAGGACTCAGCGGAGGAGCATCACAGTATCATGGTGAGTGCTGGAGAGGGTCTGACTGTTCACTTCTCCATATGGTCCAGGAGTTATGACTTAGTAAAAAGCTTAGCAGGAAGCAGATGAAAATAGATGTACTTAGGTGTCAGCTTCAAAGGCTTTGTTGTCTGGGACTTTCTGTCCAGTCAGCTGTTCAGCTATAGCTAAATGCAATATGTAACACAAACATTTGAATTACTACTTTTAGTACACTTTATCCCATCTGTGTGTTTGCAATGAGGGAAGCACATGAATGTTTAACAAAGAGAAGATGCTACTGACAAGCAGATGCCCTGGGTATTGCTATTTGCATGGCCATGATATATATAAGCATCAAAAAATTACAGCTGTGGCTCCAAAATCAATAGATTTTATTTTAAAAAGCATGAGATGCTTTTTAGACAGTCCATTGTGATGTGTTTTGTTAGCTTTTAGGTTTCCATGTTTAAGATTAAATTTTATTTTTTTATCTTTTTATAAGGTATAAACCTTTTTATAAGGTTTTTTTCCTAAACTTTTCTTTAAAATTGGAAGCTTATACAGTCTCTGTATTTCATCAGCTGGGTCCTTCTGAGAGACATTGAATTACAAGGTACATGACAGACTCATAGCAGTTGTCATGTAGAGATGACTTTTTTCCACAAAACTGATTAAGCAGTCCATCTGGAAAGAAAACAACATGTTTCTTTCCTCCAGATTTAGCTAGGTAGGTGAACCTGATTTTATAAGGAAAATAGTATGAACAGAAAATGTGCTATAAATCTTCCCATCTTGCAATTTGAAAGAAAGATCCTCCATATCTTAGGACTGCTGGTAAGATAAGTCCTTTATGTATCTTCTCCCTGCATACCCAGACTTTTAACTGGCCTTGTTCCCACCTCCTTCCCCATGTAACCCCGGATGCTGTGGCTTGGATGTGCCACTGTCACCTTATCAACAGTTCTGTGGTGGCCAAGCAACCCAAGTTGCAGAAGGACTTGGAAAGAAGGCACAGACCTGCAGGGATGGGATCTGCAGAGGTTATTGTTATTTTTCACAAACCATAGCAAAGGAAGAAATACAGCTCCACATCAGGGGAAGCATTTAATTTTAAATGCAATGGCTCTGTCAGTCATGGAGCTATGTTTAGCTTTAGGGCTTAGTACTGTGCCAATAAAACTAATGGGAATTTTGTCACTGCCAGAAAATAGAGCAAGTTTTGGCCTTTCAGAGCAGCACACTTAATTCTAGTGTGCAGCCTGGCTTCAATTTTTAATGAGAAAATGGGAATAAACAGAACAAAAAGTGTTCCACAAGTCTTGGATCCTCAATAAATGCCGTGTAATGGTAGAGCTAAAATTAATGCTATTTTTTACAATCTGGATAGGTGGGTGAGACAGTCTGAGGAGTTTTGCTACATCATAAAGAACAGCCAAGTTAATTTCTTCTTCCTGGTGGTTTGGACTTAGTGGGAGTCTGAATTTTCAACTGATGAAACACTGTTACTCCAAAACAAAGATGGTCAGATGTTGGATAATCCTTCCAGGCTGATGTTGGTCTGCTAGAAATGCCTTCACCTGTGTGTCTGGTTCAATGGAATTTCAAAGATGCCTTATTCACCCTGAGACCCCATCCATCTTCTCTGCCTGATGGAGCAGATACACCATGCTCTCTGTGGAAAATGAGCCTGAGTATCTGCCGAATTTCCACTGGGTAGCACCAAAGCAGGGGGATAAACTGTGACCCTAGCTGCACCCAGAATCACATCTCTGTACTGTAAAGTTCTAACTTCAACTATCACATGAACTCTAGACCTGTCAAACACTGAGGAGAAGCAGAGTCAGTTTAGCCTGTAGAAAGAAACTTCAGCTACTTAAGTCTCTGCAAGTTAACAATGAACCTTCAAGTTAATCTTGTTTTTCAAAATGGAAGAGATTAGGTTAACCTGCCTCAGGGAAAATCACAAGATCCCACTCTATCTGACGCTCAGGCACCACTGCACATGGAAATCAAAACATCCTATGATTCTTTTTAGGACTGTTTTACATCTAGTACCTTTAAGGTGTCCTAATACTTTGACAAACTACTGAGCACTTGAGTGATATCAGTGAGGAATAGCAGGCTAGGCTCCCTACAAACAAGTGCCTGACTCTGCAATGTGCCTCTTAAATGTAGTGGCTGAGGCTTGTTCTGGATTGGCAGCAGCCTTAGTCCTTGGCCTAATTATTAATTTCTGGAGGGTATAACCTGTATCACAAGAAATGCTGACTCTTTTTCCACCTCTGATAGCTACAGTTTTGGCCACTGCTTCTGCAGCTGAGCAGAGATGGTGCCTGCTCCATCCTGTCCTGTAATATTGCCCAGGAAAGAGGAGCAAGGTCTGCCCGTGGCTGGGTCTCTGCTTTAGTTTTATATGCAGAAGTGAAAAGCACCTGGTGGGTTCCTCACTATTGCAGCTGTAGTAGTGAATGCCATTGTTTGATCTCATTGGAAAGATACTATCAGTGGTCACAGCTTGTGGTCATGGATTTGGGGCAAGAAGGGGCATTCACAGCATCCAAACACAGGAGTGATGGGAAGATGTCTCTTGTGGAGATCAGCAGAAATACTCCTGACAAGGGCTTCCCTGGCACCTGCAGCTTCTCCTGCACTGCTGAGGGAGAGATGGTAGCTGGAGAGAAAACTTAAAGGGGTCATCAGAGGAAGGAGATAAAATCTGCATGTGGCATGATGGAAGTGCTATAGAAAACCTGTGTCATGGAGATGGTGTGAGCTGGTCTGTGGCACAGACGCAGTTGTCTGACCGACTCTGACTTTTTTTTAGTTTTATTTTTTAAGTTACCTCAGTGTGTGCTGGGAACAGTGGCATTAGATACTTCTTGAGCTGAGCCGAGGCCCTGATGAGTTCCAGAGGGCTCCTCTGAATTCCTACAGCTGCCTCGGGGGTGAAGCCAGCAGCAGCATTTCAACATTTCAAGAGGCAGGAGCGTTGGCTATGGGAAACCAGAATGGGTCTTGAGTATTAGGCTGGGGCTGGGGTCATGTATTTGTAATAGATAAACCCTAAATATGTCTCCAATAATTTATTGCTCTCTGCCCTAGAGGATAATATATGAGATGCTTTCCATTTGCTTGTGAATTCCTCTTAATGGACTTCAATTGTAGCAAGGGAGATATAGGTATAACACTTCCCAGAGACAACTATGGTTAAGAAAGGTAACAGTTTGGCCAGGGAGACTGTGGTGTCCCCTCACTTTTACTTAAGAAACCTGTTGGAGTGGTGTCTGTCTGAGGGATCTGGGGGCAGCTGTTTCTTCTGTGGGCAGGGATTGGGATTTGGCACTCTCAAGAGCTCTTCCGGTTCTGTTCTGAGGCAAGGTACTAAAATGGCACAGTCAGTGCTGCCACCTGAAATGCTCCAAGATTTTGTGTCCTCAGCATGTGACCTCCAGGCGACACTGGAAGATCTTAATGAGAGAAGCAAAAATTCCAGGAAGAGGGGACAGAATCTATGCAAAGGTTAAAACAAGTAACTTTGCTTTATTTGAAACTCCCCCAAACAGTGCAAACACACTTTCCAAACCATTGCTATTTTTTTCACTCCAATAAATTTGTGTTAAATATTTTCAAGCTGTTATCCCTGCAAAATGAAGTGGAAAATATTTAGAATTTAAAGCAGTATCCCCCAGATTTATATTGTCAACAGGGCATCATGTTTTTGTCCATCGGGCTTTTGCATCAATACTACCAGCCTGACAGAAGCAAGAAAGAAAGAATGACAGTCATTAATCAATAAACATGGGGGCGCTGGTTTTGGAAGCCAGTAAGTATGCTAGAATTTAGATGAAACCCAAGCAAACAATGATACTTTTAAAGTCCTTTATCCCAAGATTTTAATTCGCCTTCTAAAAGGTTCACTTTCTTGTTTACTATTTTTACTATTTTTATATTATTTATATTTTACTATTTTTATTTTTCATCCCTGAATGGGAAGTGATGCCTATGTCTGTCTAATGTTCAAAGAAAAGACATGAAAACCATGTGGAAAATTTTCTCTCTGGTTTTTGGACACTCCTCTTTCTGGGCTGTTTCTCAATGGGAGCTGTAACACACTGATGCTGTAGGTGGGCTGCTTGTGGTGCCCCAATATGGTGAATTTCTTCCACTCAGTCATGCAGAAATGTTCAGTTGATGGAAGTGAATTATCCTTGGGGAAATTCACTTGGGGAAATATTCTCCCAAGTTATTTCTTAAAAAAATAATCCACTTATAATTACACTTGTCTCTGAAAAAAATTCCCTTCTTATCTGTATATTCAGTGTTTTTCAATGAACGCTGAAGTTTCCTGGTATTGCAGTGTTAGATATCAAAAAAGACAGCTGTGTAAGAGATAGGAAGCACAGGATGGCATAATGGATTGTGTGCTTGTCAATACCAATTCCACAGGAGTATGAGAAAAATACAGGGTAAGACTACTTGGTAGAAGCACAGAATTTATTGCCAGAGCAAACCAAAGCTTATACAATCCCTTTCCTGTTTTATAACAGACTCATGTGGTGGGTTAGAACCCATTATTTTAATTGTGGGGTGCATTGCTGCTGGCACATATCTGAACCTGAAACTTTGGGCCTGTCAGCAGTGGCAATTGTACCTGTACTGCACAGTCTGGAGGAGAGAGGAAAAATGAATGGAGTCTCTAAGGGATCTCTTTCTTCCACTTACCAAAGCTTTGCAGTTTATATTATGCGTATAGCTTCCTCCTGGTCCTCTCCTGATGTGGTGCATGCTGTCTGTAAATTACTGTAAATTTTGTGCCCACGCTCAATTCTCTTAGAGTGTTGCAAAGAACAAACTCTGGCAGCTCCCACTGCAGCCCCAGGGGTCTGGCACTGCCGGCACACAGCCAGGGCAGGCACGGGGCTGGATTTGGGATGTGCACATGCTGGGGCAGGAGAGGCAGGATGGAGCAGAGGAGACAGCAAAGTTGCTCCAGACCTGAATGTGGGCTACTGGGGAGAAAGCTCTTGAGAAAAATCCTGGTGTACTTTTCAGACTGAAGGATGCTTACAAGGAGGAGCAGGCGATGGCTGTATGCATCCTGCTGAGCCTATGAAACAAGAGCTCACATGTTCCTTAAATGCAAGCAGGAGGAAAAGCAGCACCAGACTCTGTCAGCTGTTTCTTCTCTTAACAGCCACAAATTTTCGACTAAACTGCTTGTCTTAAAAAGGAGGACCTGTTGGTAGAAAGCAGTTTTGGTGTGGGGGTTTTCAGCCCCTCTTTTCCAGAAGAACTGCTCCCTGTGGTTATTCCTTGGACACGTTTCCCTTTTGCATCCAGTGACCAATACCCAGAATTTAATACATTCACAAAAATCAAGATCCTGTTTCCAGATGGAAAAAGTCCTGATTTTTTACCATGATGCTGTTGGATCATCATGGAAACACCTGCCTGATTTATGGCTTTTAACCCTTTCTGTGTTTTCACTCCATAACTCTTCACTTGGATGCAATGCAGGAGCTATGCTGATCCCCAGCCCTGAACTCTGGTGTTGGCCATACTCACATGGGGATGCTGTGCTGGCTTTGGGCCAGGCACTGGGACCTTAAAATATTTATAATCTGGCACTTGGCAATTTTCCATCCTTCCCAAGAGCTTCTGCTCAGGCTTGGACGGCCTCCAGGAGTGACTCCACAACTGAAAGTCAACAAGATTGACAGCATGGGATGAGTTCATCCCCTCTTTCATGGTCTATAGACCAAACCTGACTCACCTTGTCTCTGTCAAACATTTCACACATGTACCTGTCACACACGTACTGTGTATCTGCTGTGCTACATGCTTTGGAAATAGCTTTGGTCATAGATAGTAGGAAATGTTAATTGCAATAGGTTGCCCTGACATCTGCAAGCTTTAAAAGAAACATTCCTAAGCATCACAACAGATGGTTTCTGTGCTGTTATGAGATTCTTATATTGGAAGAAACATCAAGGAATAAACTGCTGACAAAACTGACTTTGGACTGATGGGCAGGGGCCAGATGCTCCCAGAAGCCCTTCGTTTGTCTCTGTTGATGGGGGGCACCAAATCCATATCCCTGGTGGCTCAGAGCTGGGGAGTGCCAGGCTGGCTGACACAACCTATATGTGGACAAATAATATTTGTGTCAATTGCCCCTTGCCATAAGCACAAATGTCACAGGGGACTTGAACTGTGTAGTGCCTCAGGAGTATAGAAACCAATTATCGGGCTCATAGAAAAGTGCTTCTCTAAGATTCCTTATCATAGCACTTTATCCACAAGGAACTCAGGTTTATTTCACAAGACGTTTCAATATGGTGTTGAGATGATCTCTGCCATGAATAGACAAGTAGGATTATCAGCACCCAGTGCTGCCCATCCCACATTCATGTCCCCTGCTGAGCTAGCTGTCCCTCGAGGGACTTCCTTGCAATGGGAATAGAGGTTCCAGCAGCACCAGAAGTGGTGCTGAGAGTGGGAGACACCCAACTCTTCCCACCAGCCACAGAGGCACCAGAGCTGACTGTGCTCCTCACTGAGGTACCTGGGCTTAGCAACTATGGCCAGGGAAGATGAATCCTTCATATGAGGGTCAGGAAGAGGACTTCCGAAACCAGTGACTACTTATGGATCAGTCAGATCCTACATTAACATGGGAATACACAAGTGGAGGGATTTCTTCAAGTCATTAAGACACATCACCAGCTACTGCAGACACTACAATTTGTCGTACCATTTCCACATAAAATGAGCACACTCCACCTTGACATGAAACAGAATCACCCTGGATGTGTGGGATGTTGTTAGGTGCCACCTCCAGCCTAAGCAACACTTGCTTACCCTGAGGGCCTGGCACCCCTCTGGGAATTGATGCAGAGTCTCAAGCAAGGAAAAACATCCCAGCAGCAGGAATGCAAGTAGTCTGTCACAAGGGTAGATTTCTGCTGTGGGTCAGAATATCTGCAAATGTGACAGAGAACTATCTGAAGAATAGCAGCATGTCAATGCCTGGTATATACAAATGTATATGTGCACGCATGCATATAATTGGCAAAAATTGTCAAGAAATGTGATTGATTGCTGGAACATAGATAATATAAAATAAAATCTTTGTAATAGTGCAAAGTGTGCAGAGCAGTACTTCAGCTGATGCCTGCAGTCGGGTAGGGATTGCACAGTGATCTGTGGCTGTACAGTGTCAGCTTGTGTGCCACCTGGAAAGTGTGAGCCACCTCTACCAAGCAGACAGCTGCTTTCCAGCCAGAGGCTGTCAGGGGCAGCCACCAGGATCAGACACCAGGCAAGGCACCATTGCAATGAGCAGCTTGAAGCCCAGAAATGATCTGTGTAAAAAACTAAAGGCAAGGGGCTGTGCCTAAACATGAGCAGCACTCACTGCAGTGCAGCAAAGCAAAGCCTCTGCTCCACCACTCATCCCTAACATGACAGGCTGCAAGCAGCAGCCTGCTGCAGAGTCTGTTCTCATTTCCTTCCCAGGAACTTTCCACCACACGTCTGGAGACTGTAAGAACACAGTGGTGGTGCTGGGGATGGACTTCTGCCCTAACCCCAACTGCCCAGCTGAGCTGAGTATCTCTTCACATGTGCAGACATACCTGCATTTGTGCCTATCTGGAGACCAGAGCTTCCTGAACCATGGTACTGGTAACACCCGAAACTGCATAATTGAAAGGCTCTGCTTTTCCTGCTATCCCTATTCTTCTACATGGCACAAATTCAATGTATCAGCTGTTCTTCTCTCCCCTCCTCCCAGTATGGCAGCTGGGAACACGTGCCATCTGCATGGATGAGGAGACACACACACAAGCTGTTGTTGACTCAAGGGTGTACAAGAAAAATGTTGTGTATTGCTCACTAGCAGCTTCATCTTATGCTGTTTCTGAGATGGCAACTTATATTCCTCCCTTTGTTTCTCCCATGTGGATGTTTCCTATGGCACATTCTTAAATGGAAGTATCTTTCTTCCTGCTACCTAACCACAGAAGGGTGGATGTTTCAGCTTCTACAGCAAGGAACAAACAATTGCCACGTTTCCTAAAGGGTGTCAAAATATCTCTGTGACCACACCTATTAATAAAGTCATGGCTATTTAAGCATGAAATGCAGCATCAAGTTGTGAGGGCAAACCAGCTTAGTGCAGCTTGATTTAGCAAGAGCTGTGGAGGCTGTGGATGAGGGAAAGCATGCTTTTGAAAACAGAAGGAAAGTACAATTTTATGATCAAGTGGTACCTGGCATGGCATAGTGTCACTGCTTAGACACCACAGAAAATGAAAATCCTGTTTATTCGTATAGAAATATGTCAAAATCTGACACCCTGATTTGAAGACAGGGCTGCAATCCAGAAAAAGGTGGGTGCAAAAAGATGAAAAATAGAAAGGAGCCTGCACAGTACATAGAGGCTGGAAAAGCATATTTAGTCACTTAAACTCTGTAGGGAAAGGAGACAGGCAGAAAAGAAAAAAAGAAAAGAGAAAAAACAGTTATTGCCCTGCTAAGAGAAACAGGAAAAATGGTACTTACTGAAAATAAATACCCATGGACAGTCCTTTCCATTGTGAAGTAGATGATAAAATTTGGGTCCTTTGAACTGTTAATTCCACTGTTTATTTAAAAATAAAAGAGGATCCCTGGGACTCTACAAAGGTAAAAACACCAGATCTACATGTTGCAATTTCTGAGACACTGGCTAATGAGGATGCTGACCACTGATAAGTAGCTTTGAACATTAGAAGAGAAATAGAGAAATGCAAAACACCAGTTATTAAATTCACACAAAATTTTCACAGAAAGAAGAGAGACATGAGACTGTCATTTAGTGCACTCAACTGTATTTAAAAAGCTTTTTTTTTTTCCTCAATATGATTGCTATGCTGCAATTACAAAAGCAGAGATATCGTCAGTAGTTCACAAGAGCCCTGATAAAACACACTCAGAAATATTACTAGAAGATATGAACCATATTGACATATATTGCTCCTGGGCAAAGCTATGAATGCTTCACCACTGCACTCAGTAGGGGCAGCTTTGCTCAGAATGTTCCATGCTGAATATGCTCTGCTCTAGCACACCATTTCAGTCATTTCAGGATGCATTTCTGCCCTTTTAGAAGATTATTCAATGATTCTTCAAAGTGGTTTTGTACATTTTTTTAATAGAGATGTTAATTTTGCTGTGGTTTTGTGTTTAGGGTTTTGTTATCTGTGGTTTTTTAATGTCTCCAGCTTTGACCAAATCTGCCACTTTGCTGCACATCAGCTCAGGCAGCCAACTGCCTGTCGCATGCAAAGTGATGGCAAACTCTTTCTCAGAACTTCATCTTTCACTTCTGAACTTTTCAGGCAGTTCCAAACCACCTTTCCTTTTATTAGGAAGGCTGTAATTACTATCTGAGGGCAACCTTTGTTATGACATGAAAAGAAGTACTGCAACTACTGTGTTAAACATTAGATGTTCAGCCGAATGATAAAGCACTATAATCAAGCTCCACATGTGACTATCTCCTTCAACCACCCTTTGCATGCATGCTAAAATTTCAAATCCCATAGTATTCATTAGGACACAGCATCGGCTTGTGAAGCAAATGTCTTATTTTGCACATGTTTAGAAGAAGAGAAAGCTGAATAACCACTGTTGTGCACTGTGTTCCCCCTCCCACCTGTCAAGTGTTCCCGTTAAAAACAGCAGTGGTGGGACTCTGGAGAATGTGAGTTTCTCTGCCTATGGTGGACAGATGTAAAGGTTTAAGCAAAGTTTTCTGGTTTTAAGCAAAATTTTAAAAAACAAATCACATGTGAATATTGTACAAGGGTGTAGCATTTACCTCATCTTGCCATTTGTGTAAAAGCTGATAATTTTGTTTTTTCCTAGTAAAATTAGAAGCAGGATTCTTCCAACCTAACTTTGCTCATCTAAAACATAGGGGTCTCTAGCTCAGGTAGCTACCGAGTTCTCTGTAGAGTAAGTAGAGGTTCCTTTAGGAGAAAATTTCACCAATCTGCCTAGGCTATTTATTTTAGATGGATCAATAGCTCACCAGAGCTGCTTTGACATGGCTACTACTTTTCCACATGACTCTCAGAAGTGGTATTTTTTCAGTCTTGGTTTCAAGAGCCAAAGGATTGTGAGAGATGGTTGCTTTTACAGAAAAACAAAGAGACAAGGGAAAGAAATAAATTTCTAGGCCAATTGGTTTCAGAGAAGAATTTAAAATAAGTATCCTAATGGACAAAATCGATTAAAAAATCCTTAGTCCTTAAATCACTTTCATTAACTTCTGGTATGTTCCATTCTATTACCTGATTACATTTCACAATGCTAGGAGCAAGTGTTTCCTTCATGCCTTTGAAGGGATCATTCCTACCGGGACTTCACTGAAAAATATTCTCCTTCCTAGGGGGTTGATGGATAATCCAGGAGTGCCCTGCAGAGCAGAGGCCAGGCCAGTGCAATGCTGGCTGGAGATCCACAGCAGGTCACAGCTTCTCAGCTTTACCCCTGCTTGGGAGAGGCAGGTGGTGGGAAACCTGGAGAAGAAACACAGACATTAGAACTTTCCTTTGGGCTGGGAGGAGTGATCACTAATTTTAGCCCTATTACTGTACAGTTCTTTCACTGCATCCCTCTTTTTTACATCAGATTGATACTGGCATTGCAGCAGGAAAAACTGCTGTGGAGACTCACACTCTGGTGGTCCCAGAGGCTGGGAGCAGGAGGGTCTGATCAGTGTATCATTGTTTCATCTCACTAAGTGATCTAATAGAAGTCAGGCTGTCTCCCTCATTTGTTCATTCCAGGAAATCATGTCTTTCCCATATCTTTGTGTTAGACATCACAGGTTTTCTGGAGCAGAACTATATACTTCTTGCAGCTTGTGCAGCTGCATTGCTCCTCTGTGATAGCACAACAAATAATAATAATAATGTGGGGACTCAGGGCAGCTGCACTGTTGCTGTTTGAACCATTGAAAAAGAGAGGCATTCAGGCTCATAGAACACTAGTTCCACATATTTAATTCAATTTTTCAGATTAACCAGTATATTTTCATATCCTAAGAGTGAGACTGCTGTGTCCAGTACTGAAATTTTTCTTATGATTTAGAAAATACAATTCTCTGTATTGATTTGCTAAACCAAGGCAAAAACATTGATTCAATATAGAAATACTGATTGCTGTAAGGAAGATAATTTTGGTAGTCTTTGTCTGCAGAAGCGTTGCCTGGCATCACTGCTCTAGGAAGACATTTTTGTATCTTTAGGTTGTGTTAGAGTGTGCATTCAGTTGTCATGATCTGTGACATGTATGTATAATGCATCTGATACATGGCAGGCATTGGCTCTGTCCTGTGCTAGCAGTGGGTCAGTACTTGTTTGTGACTGGTGTAATTATACCAAATAAGGGAATGAAAATGAGTAAAAAAAATTATTTATGTTATTTATTTTTTTATTTCTGCCTAATTTCTTAGGACATGATTTTCTTGTATTTTAGTAAACCTGTGGGTGGGTTTTTTGTGGTTTTGTTGTTTTTTTCTTTTGCTATCAGGCAGCATTCTTTTAATTTGGACTGTGATACAAAATATGACTCCATATTTTAGTATTTTATATTAATTACAAGTATAGCGTATTTACTCTGTATCTCAGTTTCATCACCACTTTTTGTCCTTCCCACTTCATGAGCATGTAACCATTGTTATCTATTCCACCATCATCATTCCATCAACTTTTTGACAGCAAGTTACACCCAGCATGACTGCTTTCATATGTATGTATATTTAGCCTCTAATTTAGTTGGATAAATTGTTTCTTCTTAATACTCTTAGTACTTAAACATGCAGTGTGCAGGAAATGGAGACACTGCATGTTCAGTGTATCTGACAATGGCAAATATGTCTTGGTGAGATATATTCAGACTTTCCATATAGCACAGAGCACCAGGAAAACATGTAACCTATGGCCCTGGAACTCTTTGTCATTGCCTTCCATACATGAAATCAGAATTCCTCCTTGTTACAGGAGGCAGAGAGTTTTTACTTACAGACTTACCCAACTTCTGTTACATTTTCCGTTAGAAGCTAAAAAAGGCAGTAGTTTTTTTTATATATATAATTTCAAAACACATTTTCATTACCCAGAAGACCCAGAAACCCCATAATGGAAAATGGAGAGATTGCAGAGACTTATAACTCCATTAGTATCTGCAGTAATGCTGCCAGGACCAGGAATGTCTTATTCTCTCAGGTGAGCTATTCCTTAGTGAAGTAGATGGCTTCAGACTCCTGAGAATTGTTTCTACTTGAGTTTTTCTTTTCTTCCGTTGGCATGGCACTGGCTGTTCTGCCATTGAACAGGAATAAGAAGAAAAATCATGAGCATTACTTAGGCAGCAGCATAAACCCATAAACCATCTCTCACGCCAGTCAGCACTGGCACTTATAAAGATACCCTTACTGCTTTTTCTGCTGTTTGTGGATGAAGCATATCCTTGATTATTACTGCAGAATCTTTTTCTAAATATATTTTCCTGAATATTAGTAATATTTTACTAAACATATGGATATCTAAGCCAAAATAGCCCATTTTTTAAATTATCTTTTGCAATGGCTGCCTGCCAAAAGGATAGGAAATGACCACTGCATTGAGGACCAGGCACATGAGAGAGATAACATAGAAGAGCATCTTTTGGCAAATGCCCACTGCATGGCTAAGCACGTTTAGCCATGTTTAGCTCTAGTTTTAGATTTTCTGCCTCTCAATTTCATTGCTTTTGTCCTAACTTCATTTTTCTAAGAAATGGTGGAGAGATCTCCATGGCTCTCTTCATATGATTTGCTTTCCTTCTGTCTTTCCTATTCCTTCTTTCTGCTTTCTGTTCATGCTGGTATTTTGTTAAGGACCCCTGTTACTGAGACCACTCAATCTACCCATTGTAAGCAACTGAGGCAAACATGTCTGTAAATGACAGATGAATTTGACTGACATTTGAGACTGAGATACTCTAAAGGATATTGTCAAAATATTTATGATGTGGGAAGAGTGCAGCTGAAGCATCAGATAAGCATTTCTGAAGTTATTGATCTTGAAGAAAGATTGAAATTACAATACCAAGATATCTGGAGTATGGAGAATACTGAGTGCTGACACTCAATTTCTTGTTGGTAAACAGCAGATTGCAGAGTCATCGAGGTCCAACCAATTGCAGCTGCCAAACCCTCTCAGAAAACAGATCTTCTTCAGCACTCCATCAGGTTTTTCACATCCAGATAAAAATAGTTTTCCTCAGTCAGGTCCACAAGAACGCAAATGCAGTATTTGGGGAATAATTCAAATCAAGATGTCAGATAATAGATGTTCAAGATTTTCCTGATTATCTTCAGTAGTGAAAATCACGTGAAGAAAACTGCTCTTCTGAAGCTATTTCTGAAGCTAAGTCTGGTAATAGCAGTATTATGATCAAAAGAAAGTTTGATTGATTACACATCTATGTTTTGTCTAGTACAATGAAACCACGATTATTATAGATCAACACCTAGAAAATCAATTTAATCCTGACAAATATATTAATGGCATTTAGACACATTTTTTTCTCAGTTCTATCTCTAAACCAAAAATTGAGAGTCCTGATGCACTCACGGTCACAAAAGTTGAATCAACTTCTGGATTTTTGAACTGAGCTTGCTCTGGAGACAATATTTCTGTTATGTTTTCACTAGAAAGCAGCATAATAATGTTGTTATTTCCCATTTCTGCATGAAATGTGCCTCAGAGAAAGGATAAAATAATGGAAAGTGTATGTTAAGCTGCAAGTGTGGAGTTCAACTCACCGTATTGTCTGTTCATGTGTCAGGTATCCAGTTTAAATTAATGAGGTAAGCTTCCACTGTATTTAGGGAGAAAAATATGCATATCTGGACTAATTTAATTGAATTCACATGCATGCATGTGGAATCTTTAATGTAGATATCTTCCTATATACTATTTGCTCAAGATCCCACTATAATCAATGGGGATCTACTCAAAAGCCTTCAGAGGCATCTGGAGGGTGGCTCATCCTATCCTAAAATGTAGAAGGGCATCAGGTCTCAGTCAAGCACCACAGACTCTTTTGACTAATAGACTGTGCAATTGCCTTGAAACACAGGAGTCAAGAGCTATTTGAGATGCCCTGGATATCCAGGTACCCTCCTGACCTCAGCAGCTATGTGCAGAAAGGAGTGTATCATTCTTAGCTCATTTTTTGTGCTTCCTTGGGTCTTGGGCATGATGGAGATATCTTAAACCTCAACTGATGTGCTGGTTTGGGCTGGGATAGAGGTAATTTCTTCCTAGGTTGATAGTATGGGACTGTGTTTTGGATTTGTGCTGAAAAGAGTGTTGATAACACAGGGATGTTTTAGCTGTTACTGAGCAGTGCTTGCACAGCACCAAGGCCTTGTCTGCTCCTCACACTGCCCTCCCAGTGGGCTGGGGATGCACAAGAGGTTGTGAGAAAACACAGCTGAAACAGCTGACCCCAGCTGACCAAAGGGATATTCCAGACCACAGGACATAATGCTCAGTGTATGAAGCTTTAAAGACATTTGGAATGCTGGCATTTGTCTTCCCAAGTCACCATTAAGCATGATGGAGCCCTGCTTTCTTGGAGATGGCAGAACACCTGCCTGTCAATGGGAAGTAGTGAATGAATTCCTTGTTCTGCTTTGCTTGCACATGTGGGGCTTTTTTTACCTTTTTATCTGGCTTTATCCCAACCCATGTGTTTTTTCACTTGTACTCTTCCAATTCTCTTTCCCATCCCACTGGGGTAGTTGAGCAAGTGAGACTGTGGGGCTTAGTTACTGGCTGGAGTTAAACCACTGCAGTGTCTCACCACCATCCCTGCCTAGGAGCACCTGCTCGTACAATAGAGGTGTCTAAATGTGGAGCTGAATCCCAGCATTTGGAGCAAATTAACTCCTCAGACAGGCAAGCGAAGCTGAATTTGTGTTACCTGATGTTGATTTCAAGCCTTGTACAAAGCAATTTTAATGATTTAATTTTTTTTTTGCTTCAACACTACCACTTCCAAAAAGCAATGCAGACCTAAAACTATTGTCCTTATCGCCTTGTTAGCATTGATTTTTTGTGTTTCTTTGACTGATATATATAAAAAATCTACAGCTTCATGGAGAAGGTTATCAACAGAGTATTTGCTATTAAAATGGAAAAGAAACCTAAGTGCAGCATATTTGTTCATAATGGAATCTGTATGTAGAGAAAACTATGTGGTCCACTTCAGGACTTTTCAATTCTGGAAGAGATATAAGAACAATCTTCATCTCTACTTCATATTCCTGTGAAATCGTTACTCCTTAAACCTTTTGTGGGATAGAAGAAAACGGAAAACTAAGAGGAAATGACTTCCCAGCAGGCCCTTGGCTTGATGGAAACTACAGAAAATAATTCTAGGTTTGGATTTAAACTTTCGTATCTGTGTTTTCATGGTTTTATTGGTGCTGTGGCTATGACCTTAATTGAGAAACCCAACTGAGTGGTTGTAACATAGCAAACCTTTTTTTTTTTTTTTTCCTAGCTATTTTTTTCATCTTTCTCACAGGAAACAGCATAAAAGGTAAGTGTGAAGTATTATAATATTTTGAAAGAAATTATAAAACTTCTCTGAACTTCTGTAGTTGAGTGGAATCATATATAAGCTCTTTTCTGGGGGCCCTTTAACCCTGGCATCTGAAACCCACTGTGCAAGATGAATAAATGCAGGTTTCCAGATACTATACTTTAATATGTCCATATATTTAATAGGCTACAGTTTCTAAGTTCAGAGTATGCTAATTGCAAGCTTCTCTGAACATATAGAGACTGTTCGGTTTTGTGACAATTTAAAGAATAACAGGAACTTGTAATTGGAGATTATAAAATAGAAGAGATTGCTGGAAAGAAGATGGGTGAAATATCATTTATCACTTATACTTTATGTATCAGAGAACTAAGTTCTATATGCTTTGGCTGAGGAAGAATAAAAAGCACAAAGACAACTTTTTCCTTGCTAAGATGGTCAAGTGTTTACTGTTCCTTGGGCTGTGCTTGTTTCTGGGCTCAGTTCCCTTTCACATCAGAGGATGCATTCAACAGCTGCAGGCAGAAAAACTGGAACTGCAGTGTAACACTCAGTCATAGTTCCCATTTCTTATAAAGACAACAGCCTGGTGAAGCCAGGAGCAGAGCTGCCATTTAGAAATAAATGACCCAGCAACAGGACACTGGTGCTCCTTGCTTGTAGATTAATATTCTTAACAATGGAATTGTGGGTGTTTCTGTTTTTTCTCATGGACAGTAATCTATTCTTTAGCCTCATACCCATCTAGAAAAGGATTCAATTAGGATCTGTTGCCATTTCAACAGTTTTTGGGCACAGGAGAGCCTATGCTCAGTACTTCTGCCCTGCTTAGTTCTCCCTCAGTCCAAACTATGGAGCATCCTCTCACTCCTCACCTTCCACACACAGGGGTGGCTGCAGCATGCAGCATGCAGCAGCTGTAGGAGCATTGTCAGATCTTCCCTTCTGTTGACAGTTTCCCTCTGTAATGTGTAACTGAAGAAAGGAAAAAGGTAGGAGGGGTTTCACCCTATACAATGCGAAGTTCATCTGAGAAAAATCTTGAGGAGAAAAGGCTCAATTCTCCTCATATTTACATGGGTTTAAGGTAGGAGCAACTTGGAGGTAAAAATCAGACCAATGCAATTAGACTAAGGAATTAAACTAGTTTTATGGGAAACTTCTAAAGCAAGCTCCTCCTGATTCCTTTGATTCTTTATGCCCTTTGATTTACCACTCAGCTGTTACCTCATCTGACACATGCCTGTTGTGACGCTGATGCAGAAAGAAGCTGAAATTTCTCCCAGCAGTGCTCAGAGAGCAATGGTGGGCAAAGGGGAGAGCTTACCTGATGACTGAGAAGCCTTTGTATAGACTGATCTCCTCCAAGGGCTCTTGAAGTGGAATTCCCTTTTCTGTTGCTATGATATTAAACCCCAGTTTACCTTTTGATCCAGACAGGTTCAAAGTTGCCTTCAGTTTTCTGACGTTGTCCCAGCCTCCTTAAGATGTCTTTTTTTCTTTTTTTTTCCTTCTTCTCCTTCCTCCCTTTTTACATAGCATAAAATCAAGCCTGTGAACATTAAGATTCAAAGTTTCTAAAGTGGTGCTCACTGAGAAAAAATAAGATGCAGAAATTTCTCATTTCTCATCTGAGCTCCCTTTCTAGTCATTGGAAAGACATAGACACTTCTGGAATGTGATTCATCTTAACTTAAAATTAGGCCTCCTAAATAGGACAGCTGAAAAATGCACCCTAGATTACCTATAGCTCTTCTTTGAGTACAAAATGAGCCAAAGATGATGGGCTCAGATGTCACTGTTGCGATTACAAATGTCTGAAGCTAGGTGAGACGAATCCCACTCACAAATTTTGGACAGTGGGGTATTTGCATAGGCTGAACAACCACTTTTAATAGGAGGATGGAGAGTGGTGTCCAAATCTTTCCTCTGTGTTTGCTGCAGTGTTGGAGAATATCTTGATGAGATAGTATTGCTTAGACTTTTTTTTTTTTTTGACCTTTCAAGCACAGCTAGGAGACAGTTCATAGTGGGAAATGTATTTGTTGTATTCCATCTCTATGTTCCAGGAAGAAAATCATAGTTCTCTCCAATATATTTGTTATTTGGTATAACTCCAAGAATAATTTCTGCTCCGCTCTCTTCATCTACTCTTTTCTCATGAGCACATCATTCTGCACACTGAAAATTTCCTGGTGTTTCCATCAGACACAGAAGCATATTTAATTTTTCTGACTTAAGGTGATAGAAGAAAATAAATTATAATTATTTTGGTGAACACAGATAGTGCTTTTAAATTGCAATAGTAATTCACAGTTAGTAGCTTACTTTCTGTCTTCAGATGTATGCATTTCCTAAACATTGCATATCAGTTAAGCAGACTGTTCCACTTAATGCCAACAGATTCAGTTGTCTGCCCTAAATTCCACTCTCTTTCCTTTTCCATGTAGTTTGGGTGTCTGCACAGCCAAAGACTGTGGTTTTGGTCAAGTGGACATTTGGACTTGCAGCTTCCCACAGTTACATACTGCCTAGAAGTGCATGTACAAGTTAACCACAATGTCTGTGCATCTTATTTTGTAAAACTCACATTATACAGTTCACATCCACATATCTAAACTATGAAATCCAATCTATCTAACTACAGACATCAAATGCGCTACATTTTAAATACCAAAGCAAACCAGTCATCCTAAAAAAAGATCTGATATTTCCTATACAGTCGGTAGTGAGATGCCTTCAAAAGAAGATCCTGTCTCCCTGGATTTCTGGAGGACTGCATCACTGTGCATCTAAAATGCAGGCAGAGATAAGGTACCTAAATTAGGATGGTTGAACCCCATCAGAGGCACCTGCTCTTCTTTAAGAATCAGTGTTCCCACAGAAGTTAATGAGAAATTTGGTGTCTTTGTTGGAATTAGCTTAAGAGATCAATCCAAGTCCCAGGGGAAATTGTAGTAGAGATGGAGAAGAATACATCAGACCCATTCTTAGGGCCCACCTCAGTTGTCACACATTGGTACCTAGTGCCATTTGAGGTACCTGAGGATGTCTCAGACCTGTGTATGCATGGACTGGTAGGTGTGACAGGGACCCAAAACCTTGGTTCTTCTGGACTGAACCAGGAGGAGTATCCTTGGTCATCACAAAGAAGACTAGATGTCCTTATGTAAGAAACTGCACTAAGCTCCTAGCTTTAACTGCAGAATTTGAGATGCTATAGATAAACTATTTCTAGTCAGAAGTGTATAATGATTTTATTATCTGAAAAATACAGCGGGGCTCTTGCCTTTCCCTCTTGACATATTAATTATATTATATTAATAATATAATACTATATTGTATTATATCATTTCTTATCCTATCATGTCATGTCGTTATGTTGTTGTTTTGTTGTTATATTATATTGTATCACATCATATTATAATATCATATTGTATCATATCATATCATAATAATAACCCATAATTTCATTCCATGCCACAACTTCCTCAGACTTGTGGTGTTCAGGATTTTAGTAATCACATGTAGGAAATTATTAGTACCTGTTTAATAATACATTTATAAGATATCACCAAAGGCCATTTCTTTCATACCAGCCATACTGGTAAATTTGTGCTTTCTTCACTCTTCTCTAATATGTCATAATTAGGCACCTCCTATATCTAAATTAGTGAATAGTAGAAAGGGTATATTTGAAACAGGACCACCTCTTCATTAAGCCAGGGTCCTGGGGGATCAGGATCTAGTTCTTCTCATTCCTTTCTTGTGTGATCATTACCATGTTCCTTTATCATCATGGGAGGCTCAATTTTATTTATTCTTTCAATTACTGGAAGCAGATAAATGTAATAGAATATCATGGAGAACCACAAACTAATAGGGTTATGAACATGCTGGGCTGTGTTGTGCAGAGGCAGCAGCTCATGCAGCAGCTGCTGAGTGTTGAGGCAAACAGCCAGCCTGGCTCCAGGCACTGCAGACACCTGAGCTGCTCCATACCCAGCCTTGGGGGGACCTGGATCTGTGGGGAAAGCCACCTCCAACTTGTTTGCACCCAACATGTCTCCTGTATTTTCCTTGAATAGATAAAGCCTGGGTTTCTGAGAATATTAGCCCAGGGCCACTGCCTATACTTGTTGCACCCAGGTGTGCCCCAGTGCTCAGGTACCAGTAAGTGAAATCTCTTCTGTTCCCAGCAGTCTGGGAAAGAACTGAAAGAAGAGCTGATAGCTCAGTACACCACAGGATTTGACTCAGTTGCCTAAACCAGAACCATTTTCTTCCACCTTCTCAGCCCTTTCTAGCTCTGTAGGTATCAGCTATTATCTTTTAATAGTTTTAATAGCACTATTGTTGTTCTTTAGCTAGGTAAGAATATCTGTCATCCAAGCTGTCTCAAAATTACCTGATAAAATGTTTGGAGAAAATTGCCATCCACATACTGTATTCCTTTGCATGGGAGCATTTCCAGCACTTTTACAGGATGAGAGACGATGTATATATGCAGATATTTAGGTTTAAACATAAATATACTAATGCACATAGGAAAATTGAATGGGGAAGTGTTTATATGTGATTTTAAAATGTTATCAGGGTAGATATGCAAGTCATATAGCTCTTTAAACATGAATGTTGCACTTGAATTTTCCTTGTAATTCTCAGTACTTACATAAAGTTACAAACAGAGGTAAAATATAGAAAAAAATCAGACTTGCAGAAGCCCAAATCTTGATACCCAGTTATATGAAACTGAATCCATAACCCTGGATTTTGGCAGTCTGGTAAAAGCAGTCTGATCTCCTAATTAGAGTAGATACTGTTGATGGCAGAGCACTCAGAAATGGATCATTGCTCTATCTGTCCGGATAAGGATCTTAGATACCTACCTTTAAATAAACATATTTGAAAACACTGGATGCCATGTTTGTGTCCAACACAGGGGTGTGACACTACACAGTTAAGGGTCACTGCTGTGCATAGGGATGCTGTGCATAGGATTCATATGCTGCTGCAGTGCTACTAGGGGTGATAAGAGAGAGCAGGATTTTAATGCTAGCAGTATTTTCATAGCTCTGTCCCCTAGTACTGACTTGTAGCATTATTTCAGATAAAAATAGCTGTTAGTGCACAATTACAGGCTTTCAGAACCTCTCCTCTCCTCTCCTCTCCTCACTTCCTCAGTACTCTTCTTTCTAAGGCATCAGGAAATGAATGCCTCACTCTGCTTGTAAACTGTTCATAAAGAGGTTGATTTCCTAGATGTTTTATGAATTTGAAATCACCTAATATGTATTTTGGGCAAATTCATTTATGTTTTAGCTCCTTGACTTTCAACAATAGGGGCTTATGGCAATTGTTAGAAGTTTTATTTGTTTAATGAGTTGTCTGATGGTAACACTCACAGTTGTTTTTCTTGGTCAGCTGTGCCTCATGTGTTTGTCTGGCTTCCATGCTTTGGGATGTAAATATTCTCCCCAGAACCTGGTCAATTGCACAGGAAAATCCCACAGTCCCTCTTGACATTGACAAAGGTGGTGGAATTCCATCCCAGACAAAGCATTTGAAATTCAGATATTTATTTGTGTCTTGGACCTGGCAGGGCCATTGGTATCATAACAGGAAAGGTTTATCTTTCCAAGTTGCAATACAGCTAAATCAAGATTACTTCCTAAGGCAGGTGTTCCCAGCTTTTTTATACCACAGGGAGATGAGGCATCAGACAATAACTCACTGAATTTCTTACACTGACAAGCTTACCATGAATTAACTATTTACTACTGCTGTATCATCATAAAGACCAGCCCTGCACATGATGGCATAGGTTGCTCTAAATCAACAGCAAGAATTTAGGTAACCAAACAGTGAATGCTCTGATAGAAATGCAGGGAAACAGTTATCTACAGGACAGGTTCTTTTAAAATGTGTCTACTGGTATTTACCTTTAATTAAACTAGACAGAGTCTAGAGAATTCGTACTGGTTACATATAGTTCCGAATAATTCAACTGCTTTTGTGAAATCAGAAATGAAAGGTTTTATACAGCCTGAAGGAGTGTTAAGATTCAAGAAAAAGGTTTTTATAGAGGCATTTCCATGTAAGTAACAGCAAATGGCAATATGCCTGCGAATCTGAAAATTCTAGGGGAAAAAAGAAAAATAAATCTATACTGTAACTGACTCCCAAGGGGAAAAGCACAGGCATTATACCTGAGACAGTCTGCTAAGTTTTTCAGAGCCAGCTGGGAGGACAAACAAAACAACTTTTCTCTGTAATGGAAATGCATATTTCAAACACTTTTTGCCTTTGGTTTTCAGCCAGCCCACAATACCAGGGTGACTGATGTCCTATAAACACAGAGACACAAAATATAACCATAAGAGAAGCCTGAATGAACAGGTCAAGCAGTTTGGGTGAGTATTTCAAACATATCATCAAATATTGTTGTCGATAGCATGGCTGTGAATCTGAATTGACTGCTTTTAGAGTCCAGAAGAGATAACGTTCTGTTTTATACACTTGACATAGTTGCTATTTTTTCTGCTCATGGTTGTTTGGAACCTCATCTCTATAACATGAACACAGTCAGATGCTTTGGACACACATTAACATCATTTCTATTTGGGATGGTTTTTTTTTTAGTTATTAACATTTTCCTTCTGATTTAGGATTGATGGAAAATTGATACATATCTGACCCTAAATAAAACCAAATGGACACAGCCTAGTCATGAATTCATGTTAAGCCAGTGGCTCTTGGATATTGCTTAACTATAAGCTTACTAAAACTACCTGGGATTTCTATATGGTAATTTCAACATCCAGGCTCTGAGTGGTATTTACAAGCACACAATTCACCATGCATTGGCTATTAGGTTTAGAAAGCAGTTTGTGTCCTTGAAAGCTTTTTTTTTTTTTCTTCAAGCATGCTATTTATATAAATATAACATAATATATAATATAAATGATATTACCTCTGTTTACAAGCCTACCTGAAGAATAAATTTCTTTTTGTTCCAGCATGAGAGCTGTGTCTAGGTCACCAAGGTGGACTTTGCCAGTGGGAATTGGAAGTCTGCTATGCAGCAAGCAGTATTTCTGCTGTTTAAGCTGTGGGTCCTGTGAAGGGCTCCCTGGCCTTCTCTTACTTCATGATTACAGACCATTATAAAGACCTTCTACTGGCAAAACTTAGATGTTTGTTGGTGGATTAAAATAGGATTTCTGCTATCAGCAAATATTTATTGATCCTTTCCTCTGGCTTCCAGAGACTGTAAATTTGGGGCTGACAGATAAGACAAATTCATGTGTCCTTTTTGTATGCGTGGTGAGGCTGTAGACAGCTCCTCACTCTTGTTCCTCCCATCCTCTGCCACCACCATGAGCTTGAATTGGTGTCTTTGGAGACATTGCTGTCACCTGAAGTGCTTGGTCCTCAAGCCAGTGCACACAAATTTATCACATTTCCACCTAGCTTAATGCAATCTGCAAACTTACAGGGGCTGCTTGGTTCATGGAGGATCTGCCATGAACAAAAACATTTTTCCTTATCCACACAGTATGTGCCACAGACCAAGGCAAGATGAAAGAAATGGAATAAACTTTTGTGATCTGACAAGGAAATTAAGATTAATGATTTTATTTTTTTCAGAAGAGCTTTATTGTTCAGTGCTTCATCTAGTGGTACTTTTCTGATGGCCCTCAGCACCAAGCACCTGATGTCCTTTCTATGGTAAGGAGATGGTGTTTGAATCCCTGTGGTGTACTTGAGGAATTTATAATGCTGTTGAAATGCTGAGACTGTAACACCTGAATTTACAGAGATGATTTAGGAAATAAAGTTATATTATTATGCTAATGTCTGCTCATCACCAGATTTCCTGCTAAAACATGGCTAAGATTAGAACATAAAACATTAGAAAAATAAATAAAGTGATTACCAAATAAATGGATTTATGTTCTTAGGGAGAGAAAAACATCTCAAGCTTTATCTGGAAAAATAAATCTCTTCTATTCTAACTAACTTGTATTTTCTGTTTTTCTACACCAGACACCACGCACACAATAGGATATGCTCTGTTAATTCCAGATAAAATAAAGTTGTTCACCTGATGGTAAACGATAATGACATATTGAAAAGGATGAGATATTTAATTCATGTTTTTCACTTAATCAATAAGGTAATCAACAGAACCGTCCAAACAGAAACTATTTTGTTCAACGGAAACTTTCTCCCACTGACTGTAAATATCATGCCTCACACTTTTAAAATGAAAAAAACCCACTTTTTGAATGCAACAAAAGTAAAATCCTTTCCCTCATGCCCACCATGCATGGGAAGACAGATGAGAAATGTGTGGGAGCAGTGTTTATTTTGGTGATTTTTCCTTCCTCAGTCAGCTGCAATGACTTTGCTGAGAGCCTCCAGGGAAGGTTGGAAAGAAATCTGACTCTCAGGTGGGTGATGGATGGGGAGGATGATGGTGAGTGCAGCAGCAAAACTGGTTTATGCTCTAGATGATGTCCAAGAGGAAAAGAGGGGTTTCTGTTTCTTTCCAGGGATGGAGCTGGCTTGTTCCAAGGGTTTGCACAGCAGATGTTCTGTGCCACAGAATGTACACCAGATTTTAACAAGCACCAATTTCTTCACAGTAAAATTTGAAAAAGAAAAAAACTGCATAATTAACAGCAGTACTCAGGTTGCTAATAGTGAAAGTGTACATTGAGGAGTAAATACAGAGAGAGTTTTAAATATACTCCAAGTCTGATGATACACATTAATAAACTGATATGCAGGGGTGGTGGATCATTCTGCAATGGTGCTGCAGAAGAAATCACTTTCCAGAAGGCAAGTCTGGTCTCATTCAGTTGGTCTCATAAAAAACATATTAATGTACATGATGCTTTTACATAGAGAGGTGTCATGTGTAAAGTGTTTCAATATTCTGGGATTACAATAGCATTGTTTGCATACTGTAAATATTGGGTATTGATATTGCAATGCTACAGCTAGAAACTGGTTGTCATTGCACCAGTGGAAAATTTTTTTATAAGGTCCTAATTCTATTTTTTAATTACATTCATATAGTGAAACAAAATTTACTATTTTCTTTGGTGTTTTACAGGCTTTTTATGCTTTGGAGATCTTGTTCCATGCACAGTGGATGGATTGGCTTTTTTACTATTTGATTAATGTAAAGAGCGTTTCCATTACACTCCTGTGCTTCCAAAAGGTTTTATTTAGGACATGCTTTCCTTTTTAAAAATGTACACAGGGAGAGCAACTGAAGAGGATTCAGGCTTAAAATAAGACAGGAGGGGCTACAGAGAAAACAAAGACAACCACTAGTAGAAGTCTATGTGGAGGATGTTGACTTTTTCTCTTGCCCTTGGGCTGTATGTGCAGAAAGTATGCTTTTCTCTCACAAATCCCATCTGTCATTTCTAATTTCTGAGAAAGGGTCTGGCAAAGGAACACGAAGAATCTCATGAGTGCTACAATTACTGGTGTTGTACACTGGAAATAGAATCAATTTTTTTGATGGAAGAGACTGGTGTCAGATAAATGCAGTTCAGATAAATTGGAAGTTGGCAAAATTTTCAATAAAAATAGTTGAGATAAATCCTTATGTTGAAATAAACTGTTTTATAGTATCAAAATATGTTTATCTCCGTAGCTAAAATGTTTAATTGTGGCTTTTTATTTTGGCCTTGTATTGCACTAGGAGCATCGTATATATAACACACTTAAAGTATTATATTTAGTATACAGTCTATAAACATTTTCACAATGTAAAATTTCAGTGTTGCTAAACTAAAGATTCGGATGTCCTATTTTTAGATTTTCTTGACATGCTGTTGCAAGGAAACTTTTAAAATATGGGTTACTGTTTTCTACCTCCTGTATTTCAAGGAGATGTCAGAACATCAGAAATTCCTGGAAAATGTTCTCTATTTTGAACAGATCTGGTTAAAATTAATTAATATTAATCAGTCCTGTCAGGGAAAAAGTAGATTTCAGGCAATGAGTGAAAAGCAAGCAGTAAATGGTCATAGAATCATAGAATCAGCTGGGTTGGAAAGGACCTCTGGGATCATCAAGTCCAACCCTTGATTCACTACCACCTCCCTGGGCAGCCCATTCCAGTGCCTGATCACCCTCTCTGTATAGAATTTTTTCCTAATATCTAACCTAAACCTCTCCTGGCAGAGCTTAAGTCCATGCCCTCTTATCTTACTGGTAGCTGCATGGGAGAAGAGACCGACCTCCCCCGGCTCCAACCTCCTTTCAGGGAGTTGTAGAGAGTGATGAGGTCTCCCCTGAGCCTCCTCTTCTCCAGGCTGAACAGCCCCAATGGTCAATTAGTAAATAATTTGTCACAAGCTCTGTCTCAGAGATCTAAAGCAGACCATGAATCTGGGGAGCAGGGTCATAGCTCCCCAGCTATGGAGCATGTTATTTTCCTTCTTCATGCATATACTTTATGAATTTATTGCAAAATGTATAAAACATGTAGTACCTGACTTTGCCTTCAGTACACTACCAGTTTAAGATAATTAAGAGGGAAGGATCTATCTATGTATTAATTATTAATAAATCATTTAGAATATTTATGGCACTAATTTTACTGTTCTCAAATAAGCCACAGGTAAACCTGCTATGATGAGACATTGCCAACTGCTTTTAGAAATTCCATAAGCTACGATTCCCATTTCCAAATATAGGTAATTTGTTCTCCTACCATTTCAATGCATAAGAACTGATAACATGTTATACACTGGTCACATTTATGGGGATGTTTGCAAAGAGCACCTGACTCCAAATGTATAATTGTATTCATGCTTGTTGAAAACTACAGGAAATATGGAGAAATTAATTGGAGAGTTGAGATATTTTTGATAAGACTAGCTCTTTTTTTCATAAGATTAGCTCAATACTAGAGTATTTAGCATGACTGGGTGAGATTTTGGTGTTGAAGAGCAGGAAGCAGAATAGTTTCAGCCCTGATCTTCAGTGCATTTGGAAACTGTCTTTTGGGCTAGGAGTTTTTATGCTCATTTGTGGCACATCATTGCTGGCATAGGCAGGGACTCCTTTCTCAAGGTCACTCCAGAGAAGTCTCTGTAACTACAGAGGATGGTTGGAATCCTCTCACCACCAGAACCAGGGAGCCCCTCCCTGTCCTGAGATTAACCTGTGTTAATTGCAGCATCAATCTGCAGTGCAGCTCAGTGATAGTGATGAAGTCCTCATTACTCATCGGGACAGGACAAATGAGAATGCCACAGAATGGTAAGAAAGAAAGATCTCAGTAGTGGTGTTTCCCATTAATCACTGAACTTCCTTTCATCTTTGATGGTTTTTTTCTTTGCTGAATGGGATATCTTGCATTCTGTAATCTCACCTTTGAGGACACTACCAGTAGGTACAATGAATCTGTATCGTACACACAGTGTTACCCAAAAGGCTTTATGACTCTACTCAGAGCAAACTCAATTAATATGCAAAATGTCAATACAGTGTTAAATGAAACAGCACAGGGCAATGAAAGGCATTCAGTTTGGCAAAGTAAAATGAAATATTAATCGAGAAAAACCGATTACTGCATACACCAGAGTGGATAAAAGGTTTGACTCACCCGTTGTCTAGACAAATCACTTAGAAATATGTGGGTTGGCTTTAGAGCCATGCAGATAATGTAAAAACTTATTTGTAATCTGTTTGATTTTTTTTTTTTACTCATTTGTAAGTTGTTAAGAAATACAATGTGTTGCCACAGTTTCCATTACTTATGAAAAGTAGCTAGAAGGTAAACAACTTGCCTAATGGTAACAAACAGATCCATAGCAGGGCCAAGAAATTATTACTGACACATCATTTGTCATCCAGAAAATGTAGTTTTAATTGACTTAAAATTCTCCATAAACTCCACTTGAATTCAGCAAACACTTTTACTAATCAAAGCTGAAGAACACAGCAAAACATGGAGATGCTGAAATAAGTTTTTCAAGGTAGGGTCACTCAGAGGTTTGGACCCCTTTCTCAAAGAGCATGGCCCTCATCACTTCTCTAAGCACTGGTCAAGGACACTGTGGGAAACCAAGCTTGATTTTCCTCTTTTCATGATGTTACATCATAAAGGTTTGCTGATAAAAAATTACTTTCATCACCCCCAATTTGCTTTAATACTTTCACTCAGTTCCAGCTATGCAAGAAGAGTGCTGGCAAGGGAACACCACCTCCTGCAGTCCCCAGATGCCTCCTTGGCTTTAGGTAGGACTGTGACCATTATTTCTCTGCAGGAGATGGAGGGAGTAAGCCTGAAGAGCCCACAGGTTGCAAGTGTCAGCAAAAAGCTCCAGGACATTGTGCCACAACCCTCAGTCCTGAAGGATTTAATGTAGTAGAATACCCACATGACTCATCCAGGGGTACAGAATGGGTAATTTCATATCTCTGAAGATTTGAACTCCGCCTCTGCTGCTGCCTACACACCTTCCTCTCCTTTGTCCTGTGCCAATTATTGAAAGAAGGAAAATTATAACTATACTTACAAGAGCCTGTGAGAATTCCAGGCTCCTCTGAAGCCTGTATTTTTCTCAGTGTTACAATGTTTTCAAGGATCAATTAAAGTATTTTATTTTTTATTACTGTTTCAGTGCACTGATGAAAAGTTTTCTGTGGTTTTTTCCCAACTGGTTTCCTTTGTAGCTTTTTCACACTATAAAAGATTTCATATTCATTTCCTTCTATTAGAGCACACATATAGGAGTGCTTTTGACCATGTTTACTGTGAATTATTTGATTATATTCCTTATTTTGATTGCCCACAATAAAAAATATCAGTTCATATAAAACCATCTATTTTAAAATGGTACGTGCTAAATTTCTATACACGTTCTCCTTTAAAAAATTAGGAACAATAGCTTCTACAGACTATTATTAATCACTTTTCCAACAGCAGACACAATTGAGGGCTGTGCTGCTGGAATTTTTTAAAGCAAACATATTAAAATAGTAATTTAATGTAACGATTGCTCCCTAAGCATGTCTAGAAACTGACTTCATGTCTCGGCTGCCAAAAGTTGACAGTGTGCCCACTGCCAGCTCCATCTCGACTAGCATGGTCTTGGTCATTCCTTTGAGCCATTTATTGGTAATGATATCAGCAATGGGAATGGTCACCTTTGGGAAAGCCAGGCCAGTCACTCCACTAGTGCCACCACCAAGAGCCCTCCTGCATATTTGTTAGGATACAGCCCCTAATTACAGGGGCAAATGCAATTGTGTGCAGCAAACTGTGCAATTCTTAATTTTTAAGTCCTTATCTTCACACATTGAAGAAGTCTTGTCACCTAGTTTTTCTCTTTTCTATGTATATGCAACAGCATTCAAAAAGAGAAATTATAGCTGAAAGCTTTTTGTGACAGAGTTTAAGAGAAGGAAGCAGGCTTCCAGTCCTTCGTCAGAACAGTCACTCTGAAAACAAGACAAAGTCCTTAAAACTTCTGCAGCATCTCCAACTCCCAACTTATTAATGAGTCACTAATATGTTTAATTTGAATCCAGCTGTTGGGTGCTTGATGTGGAGGCTGTGTCACATTTATTTAAAGCCATTTACATTAAATCAGAGATTTGGCTGCTCCCCTGAGTGGTCACTTAAGGTAGATTAAATTTTAGGGGGAAAATAGACTCATTAATGTCAAGGAAGGGAAGACCAATTAAAATTTACAGCAAGCTACGATAGTCTCTTCATAAGGAATTAATGAAAAGAGCTGTTAGAATAAAAGCACTGAGTATGTATAAATTTTGAACTTGAAAAAATAATCAAAGTAACTAAAAGAGAGGAAGATAAACTGGGAAAGTATATATTTGATCTGAAATATATGGGGAAATATGCAAGTATGTTGGAGACAGGGACACTTAAAATCAGATTCACAAGTTGAAGTGATCTGGTACAGTCCACATGCCCATCTCAGTTCAGATGTTTCATAACCTCTTGCTTCTGACATACCAGGCTGCAAGAAGTCTAATGTATGGAGAAAACATGACGGGAACCATGCAAATGTATTTTAAAAATGTTTAGAGATGTTGTTGCACTCACTTTGCATTTGATGGACCCTTCTTTTCCCATATCAAGGGATTTGAAAGACTCACCCGTTGCCAGAAATAACAGCTGTGGCTGATGGATGTTTCTACCAAGGCTCAGTCAGACTTCTCCCTTTAGCTCATGACTACATATACAAGACAGAGATCAGGGCTGAGAACATAAGCTGCTACCATGTGCATATCAGACAGGTTTCCTGTCTACAGTCAGTACTCACAACACACCTCTCCCACACCCCCCAGGTGCTACAGCCCCTGAAAACCAGTCATGCAGTGCTGCCCCACAGAGGCACTGAGGATGTGCATGGGGCTGGTGCCCGTGACACAGAAGTGGCCCCGAGTCTGCTGTGAATCTCAGTGCCCATGGTAACACAGCCCCATGCTTTCTTACAGAGTGCCAAGACAGCTGGCTTGATTGCAGAGCAACTCAGAAGGAAAAAGGAAGATGTGATTTGAAAATGGGTTTGCAATACTGAGCTACAAATGCTAACCCAGCACATGTTGATTAACTTGGCAAAGGGACTATGCTGGATCCTCCAGAGGAGTTGGGAGATTGTCTCACGAACCACTAGAAGCCACCTTTGGTTTGGAAACCCTTAAGAATTCTCAGAGCAAAGTCTTTCCTGCCCCTTTCACTGAACCTGGCTATGGAAAAGTAATCAGAGTAGCTGCTCTGGATGACCTGCTCCTTCAGAAGCCCACAATGGCATCACCCGTTGTTTCTCTTTCTTCCAGATTATCTGTCTCCCATTTCTTGTAGTTGGCACAGAATAATTACATGGTGTTTCCTCCACACAGAACCTGGTGCAATCAGCTGTCAAAGTAGTTTCTGTGCAGCCAGCTGCAAGCCCTATTCCCACAATGCCCCAAAGAAAGGAGGAGGAATAAGCTATTCCCATTCTCCATCCTCCTTTAGATCTCTGATTGACTTTTCTCTCGTGAGTCTTTGTGATGTGTTCTTGTCTTTAGTGGCTCTCCATAGTCTGAAAATAAGTTGTGTGTTAGATGCTGAGATCTCTTGCTAGATGTAACAGAGTTCCAGTCCTGTGTAATTCAAAAAATAACGATGATGTACCAGAAGGAAAAGTGTGTGAGAGGGTTATACCCTCACAGGTAGGAGGAACTACTGTCCCTCCAAGCCTGCTGGTAGTTCTGTAGCCTCTGAGGTCCACTCAACAATGTCCAACACAGAAATCGTAGTTTCTAAGAAGCAGATGCCCAGGGGCAGCGTGTGACTCAGCACACCTTGCTGTGGCCTAGACCAGTTTTACGTGTGCCCAAGGAGGGTTCTGGACACTGGGGCCAACTGGCAACTGGTCTCCAACCAGCCTAGGAAATCCTTTTAGTCTCCATTACAGGTGGATGCATGCAAACTGCCTGTTGGCAGTGGTCCCTGATGGCCACATGGTGGCTAGAAAAGGTCCACATCAGCTGGTCAGTGTGGGCTGGACCCATGCCAGACATCTTCTGTTTCTTGCTTGGACAGTGGTAGCCAGGGTCCTACACTGTCTTGAGCTTGCATGCGTAGACACAGCAGTAACCACTTTGTAGCGTCCAGGAGGAGAGAAGCCAAAGTTACCACCGTGGTGCCAAACACTGAAATCAGGTCCTGTGTTCAGTGGAGGGGGCTGACTGCCCCCCAGCAGCTGCCTGCCTCCTGCTTCTGCATTAACCACTCTCTCCATGTGGAGTCCAACTTGATCTCTTCAGGGCTGGCTCCCTAAGGCCCCTTCAGACACCACTACTGCCTGTAGCTTAGTGTGAAAGCCAGGAGGGTAGAGATGCTCTCTGGGCTTCAGGAGTGTGGTGTGATCCTGACTACACCTCAAAGAGGAGTAAGCAACATCTCTTCCTAGACCTGCACAAAGCCACCCAGTGGTAAAAGTCTTCTCCCAAAAAGTGGTGAACAAGGGAGTAAAACCCGCAGCTCCAGCAATCTCTGAGCATTGCTGCTGCTGCAGGTCCTTCAGGCTCTGGGCTGTGGGTGCTCTGTGCCACCTGCATCCCTCATGTGAGGCCATCCAGGGAGCCCTGTTTCAGTTCCATCTAAGCCTTATGGATCAAGCCCCGTCAGGATCCAAGTCTCCCTGGGAGATCAGAGAATAGTAGAATTTTCAGGGTTGGAAGGGACCTTTAAGGTCATCCAGGTCCAACCCCTCTGCCATGGGCAGGGAGACCTCCCACCAGATCAGGTTGCTCAAAGCCCTGGCCAGCCTGGCCTTAAAAACTTCCAGGGATGGGGCTTCTACCACCTCTCTGGGCAAAATGTTCCAGTGTCTCACCATCCCCATGGTGAAGAACTTCTTCCTGACTTCCAAGCTAAACCTCCCCTCCTCTAGATTTAATCCATTCCCCCTAGTCCCACCACTACCTGACATCCTAAAAAGTCCCTCAACAGCTTTCTTGTAGCCCCCTTCAGATACTAGAAGGCTACAATAAGGTCTCCTCAGAGTCTTCTCCTCTCTGGACTGAATAACCCCAACTCTCATTCTGTCTTCACAGGAGAGGTGCTCCAGCCTCTGATCATCCTCATGGCACTTCTCTGGACACATTCCAGCACCTCCAAGTCTCTTCTGGAAAAGGGGGTCCAGAACTGGACACAGTACTCCAGGGAGGTCTCACCAGAGCAGAGCAGAGGATGCCAGCCCCTTGGTGGGCTGGTGCCCTACAGCTGGGGGCATTCTGCCCTTGGGCTGCAGGGCTTGAGGTCCGTCTGAGCCTCTTCTGCCTCCCTTAGGAGCCAGTCTAAACCACAGACAAAACTTAACACACCTGTCAGCTCAAATTCAAATAATTTTCTTTGAGACAAAGCACCCACAGGGAAAGAACCCCCTCTCCTTCTTTCTTATTTGGTCTGTAGGAATTGATTTGTGAGAACTCATCTCTTCCAGTGAACACAGAGCATGGTATTCCACTTCGTCCAGTCCAGATAAATCAACAGAAGCTGAATTTAAGAGTCCTAGCAATTGCAGCAAACTACTCATAAATTAATCACAGGGCAACGGTTATCTATTGAAATTTTTAGATTAGAAAAGCTCTCTTTTCATGGATGAAAAATAAATTAAATTACTGAAATAAATGATTTGCTGAATTTTTTTCATTCTGCTCTTGTTGTTCATTGCTCTGTGGTATGATAAAAAGCATTTGTCAGATAAGCCTGTCTCACTCTTTTCAGCAACAAACCTAAGTTTTTAATTAATTATGGTTTTTCCTGACCCTTCTTTGTATCATTTACATTTGTCAAAGTGGATTTAAAATGCTACCAGATAACTAACATTTGACAGGCACACTGAAAGGTGTAAAGAATTATGGAAAGGTGCAAGACGGGGGAGAATAAAGCACAAGGAACTTAGCAGCTGCACTAAGTAAAGTCTTTATAAGGACTGATCTGGCATTTTAAAAATAGGTTCTTTCCAAGAATGTGCTGAGATTTATAATTTGAGAAGAGCTGATTTCACCTTTCAAACTGAACAATCTATGTACTAATCCTGTGTGCCTATTTTGTAGGTGTTTGTTCTGTAAAATTACTGGAGAAGAGCCTTTTTGGAAATGAAGGTGGTGCTTTCTCTGTTGGTCATACTGGACTATACATTGATTTCTTATCACTACCTGGAAAAAAGCCCAAAGGTCACAGGAATGAATCATTGATTGAAGAGAGTGAATTTCTGAGATGGTTCAAGCTGAGGATTTAAATGTAAAGAACCTTTTCCCCAACACTGACGCATCCTTACAACATTTTGAGCCTAATTTTCCCAGATCTCAGTTTTGTTTTCAAGAACTGGCAGTCGGTAATGCCACGAAACTGCTTGTGGCATCTTAAAAGTTATTGTACTAAAATCAAGCTAAACCAGTAATGTCATCAGGCAAAGATGCACTAGGTGGACAAATATTTATTGCTGAACCCACAACACCTAGATTTTTCTAGATATTCAAATTCTTCCTCTTGTCCCAAGAAGCTTGTAAATCTCAGTAACTCATATGTGCCTGGAAAAAAATTAAAGGGACATCTTGTATTACACCCACACTACATGGTACTCTCAGGACCACGTGGAGGTGACACTGACCTCCAGAGATCAGCAGTGTGACTCAGAGGTAGTGTAAAACATATTACCTTTTCCTGGGACTGTGACTTGAATAAGGTGACCAGCCCCTCAGTTACTGTTCCTAGCCCTTTGCTGTTCAGCAGTATGGATATAAATGTCACAACCCAGGCATTTGAAGAAATTTATGGAGCTATGGTTCATGAACAGCTTGTTGCTCACTGTGTCACTGAATGACTGCGTGTTACTTTTGCTGTGAGACTATTATAGAGCAGCAAGAACTCACTTCCCATTGGCTTTAGTTTTGCTTTGTAAATTGGTGTATGGATGTGTGTGACAAAAAAAGAGGAAGGTTTGTGTTCCTGTTTCACAGGTTTCTTGCAACTCTTCCTCTGTTACAAATACACCTCTTCTCTCTCACATTTTTACTCTTCTCAATTTTGCAAATGCTCAGGGATGTGGAAGGCCTGAAAAGTGGCTGAATCAATGATTTTTACCTCATGGAATGTGCATCTCTGAGCATCATGAAGTATCTCCACAGGGTCTTGATAAATTACTTGAGGCTATGTTAGTACTCCAGGTCAAGGTGAGGTCTGGTGTACAATCTTCCCCACAAACATCCAGCAAGGCACTGGGAATGGAACACAGCATTCCCAACAGGGTCCCTCTTGGTGGGTGATACAGGCACAAGGGCAATTTGCAGATCCCAGCTCTCACCTTTGTGCCAGGGTGGACATAAGCCTAAAGATTCAACTATCAGTGGAATTTGTCCCTCTCTATGCCCCCCAACTTACAAACTTTTCAGACGCCAATAAATAGGAAAAGACCCAAACCTGGTTGCTGTAGTTCATTTTGCTGTGTCCAGAAGCAGGTTACTAATTAACTGTGGATTCTGCTGGATAAGAGTCCTCAGGATTCACTAAAATGAACTGTATAGTCAGATTTGAACATCTAAGAGGAGAGCAATAGGCCCACCTGTATGTAAGGGTCTCAGGAACAAATGTCCAATAATTTCTGGAATCTGAAGAGAACCAAGTTAAAAGGAAAGGATTGTTTTACTCCTAGCTGTGAAGTGAATAAAGTATGAGGCGACTATTGGTTAGTAGCATTCATCCAGAAATCATCAGAGGCATTGTAAATTGCTCAAACACTCATCAGGGTCAGTTGATCACAGACTCAGAGAATAAAGCTTAAATGGAGGACAAAGACTTTTGGGAAATGTGCACAGAATGCAGGTGAAGTTTTGCTCTGTAGCTGCAATGAAAACTTTATGATCTCTGCTCAGTTCCCAATGACACTGTACAAATACACAGTAACTCAGTGTCCTGAGACTTGCTGTCGTGCTGACCCAATGCGAGCAAGGTTTATGTCATGCATTTATTCCAAAACACACTATTTTCTCTCACTTCTGCCATCAGAAGAAGTTGATTTAGTCTCTTTCTGCAGGTCTGAACGACTTTATACATGATTTTGTTTTGTATTTTATTTCAAATGGTGTTTTTTTTTTTTTAAATTGTGAAATAGCATGGTCGTATGGAAACCCATTATTTTACAGCTAGGCAGGCGTATAAATAGCTGAGCTGTTTTCTATGTGCTTTGCTGGGTTTCACCAGAAGAGGGTAGAGTGTGGAAAGGACTCCTCGCAGCCGGGGCTCCTATTGTGTTAGGGAACAGCAAAAGGAAAACAAGCACAAGTTTCTCCTCTGCACACTTGCACCGACTGACTGTGTGCGAGAGTCAGAGGAACTCTGGAAGATCTTAAAGTAAAGAGAAAAAGAAAAGAGAATCAAAATTCCAAAGCAGCTTTCTAGGGAAATCTGTGGAGTGGAGAAGAGAAACCGCAACAGTTTCCTTGGGGCTCACTCTGCCGATTGTCTCGCTGAGAACTGTCACTCACTGCACGTTGCAGTAATCAGAGCACAGGATTTCTTTCTCTGCCGTGACTTCCATCCTGTGAATAAATATCACTTTTAGAGAGAGAATGGGACCTGAAAAGACTCTCGAGCACTGAGCAGAGGGGTGAGTTTTATTAAATGGTTTCTTCTCTTTAAAATCTGCCGGAGCTTTCTTACATCCTGCTTGCAGCCTGATGACTTGCCTTTTCCCTGCAGCTTGTTGCATACTTCACCAGGTTTTCCTGACCGCAGGTTTCTCTCTGTAACCTCTCTCTCATCACGACTGCAGGGCAGTTTGGTAACATTTGTAATAGAGCTGACTGGGTGCTGATCTGCTTCCCGGAGAAATTCAAGCCACAAAGACTTGAAAGCAAACAGGCTAAAAAACCCAACTAAAATCAAATACAATTAAAATGTCAGGTGACTTTAGGTTTCCAGATGTGGACACTGGCGAATCAGAAAAAAATGAAGAAATGGAGATTGTAGTAAATGTCGGTGGGGTAAGGCAGGTGTTCTATGGAGATAACCTGAATCAATACCCAGAAACACGGCTGGCAGAGCTGATCAACTGTTTATCAGGGGGATACGATAGCATATTCTCCCTCTGTGATGACTATGATCCTGGAAAGAGAGAGTTTTACTTTGACAGAGATCCAGATGCTTTCAAATGTATTATTGACGTGTACTACTTCGGGGAAATTCACATGAAGAAAGGAATATGCCCCATATGTTTCAAGAATGAAATGGAATTTTGGAAAGTAGATCTGAAATTTTTAGATGATTGCTGCAAAACTCACCTAAGTGAGAAAAAGGAGGAACTGGAAGAAATAGCCCGAAGGGTGCAATTGATTCTGGATGACTTGGGAGTGGATGCTTCAGAAAGTCGTTGGAAAAGGTGCCAAAAATGCATCTGGAAATTTCTGGAGAAGCCAGAATCATCCTACCCAGCTCGAGTGGTCGCCATTCTGTCCTTTCTGTTTATTTTAATCTCCTCCACTGTAATGTGTGTGGGGACCATCCCAGACCTGCAGGTTGTAGACGAGGAGGGGAACCGTATAGAGCACCCGACTCTGGACAGCATAGAGACAGCCTGCATAGGCTGGTTCACCATGGAGTATGTGCTGCGGTTGATCTCCTCTCCCAACAAACTCCACTTTGCTGTGTCCTTCATGAACATAGTCGATGTGCTAGCAATACTTCCTTTCTATGTCAGCCTGACCTTAACCCACCTGGGAGCCAAGCTCATGGAGCTGAGCAACGTCCAGCAGGCTGTCCAGGCGCTGCGCATCATGAGGATCGCGAGGATTTTCAAGCTTGCACGACACTCCTCAGGGCTCCAGACTCTGACCTATGCCCTGAAACGCAGCTTTAAGGAGCTCGGGCTGCTCCTCATGTACTTAGCTGTTGGAATCTTTGTCTTTTCTGCCCTGGGTTATACCATGGAGCAGAGTCACCCCGAAACTTTATTCAAAAGCATCCCACAGTCATTTTGGTGGGCAATCATTACCATGACCACAGTTGGATATGGAGACATATACCCTAAAACAACACTAGGGAAACTGAATGCTGCCATCAGTTTTCTTTGTGGGGTGATAGCGATTGCCCTTCCCATCCATCCCATCATTAACAATTTTGTCAGGTATTATAACAAACAGAGAGTTTTAGAAACTGCTGCCAAGCATGAACTGGAGCTGATGGAGCTAAACTCAGCTGAGGGGAAAGCTACAAGCTCCAAGAGTGAAGTAGATGATCTTGCGAGGGAAGGCAAAGAGGGTCCTTTTTATAGCACCCGGCTAAAAGTCTCCCACAGTGACACCTTCATTCATCTCCTGTCAGAAGAGAAACACTACAGGACCAGGCTTCAAAGCTGCAAATAAACTGTGAGCTGTTGTCGCTGCTAAGCTACAGATCAGGACAACCTGGCAGTCAACAACTGAAAAGACTTGTGGGATCTGTCAGAGTTGGGAAGGAGCATTGCTTTGCTTTTCCAACATGAATATAGATTAACCCTTGGTATCTCCATCAGCAGTTGGTAAGACTTCACTGCTATTACCCAAAATAAAATAGTAGGTCTCCATGGAGATCAGACTGCTTATAATGAGTGCGTCCTGGCAAAAAACATCCATAACCATTTTAGAGACTGAAAAGTCCTTCCTGATTAGTAAATGTTTGATGACCTGAATGTGCAACACTGCCATATCAGAACTCTGTACCATGACAATAAAGAGCAGCATTGCACAGATTGTGTCTCCCAGGCTGTCTTCAATGCCTTTGCAGCTAGGAGAACTGCTTCTTAAAAAAATTAAAGCAGCCTCTTACTCATATTAGATTCAGGTTTACAGCAAAACATGAGCTGTTTCATCTTAGAGATACAGAAAGTGTGAGCATATACCATGTGCAGAAAATTACAGTCAAGGAATGGTTTTGGTTTTGTAAAATGTAATTTTGGGGTAAAGTTTTTTGGCATGTATCTGTTCCATTTTCCAGAAAAAATGTAATTTTTGATGTGTACTGAAGCTATCTGCTGGGCAGAGATGTAGAGCAGAATCAATGTATTTTAAGGAAGAAATGAAAAAAATATTTGTTCTAACTTTTAATTACAACATAATAATTTATATGTGTAGGGATCTTTCAGGAAGGATTTATAATACATAATTTTTAAAGCTAAGTTAACTCAAAGTATTTTTAATTCACTATTAAAACTAGATAAGTTCATAGGGAAGTTAAACTGAGTCCTTCTAAATGAGACACTTTAACTCTTTGAAAGTAAGTACATAGAAAGTTTCAATACAAATAGTACAATCTCCAACTGATCTATAGTTAAAATATCTATCTGAATGAACCTATTACTAGGTTATGTAAAAAAAACCCACAAGCAAAACACATTCAAGTCCTACAATACCTCTATGGTGTTGTAAATTATTGTTTACAGAGCTAGTAGGCACTCATCAGTATCTTATTCATTAATCAGCATATTCATCTATGCAACTGTGTATCTACTATTATTTCCATCTACACAATGTCATCTGCATAAACATAAATTTAGCTCATGTAATGACTGCAGTATATGGGTCTGGTCTCTACCAGAGAAATCCACTGAAATTGGGAGTTATGCCAGCTCAAAGAGGAGGGGAGAACTGGCACACAGATGTATTTACACATGTTAAAATTAAGATCCCAAATGATTAAAGGGGTGGTGATATAAGAAGTTGTCCTTATTTGTTGCCTTCTGTGCTCAGCTGTCTCCTCACCAGATGAAAAGCAGCAGCACAAGCCAGCACCCATCTCTGGGCACTGCATGCCCAAGACCCACTCCCCCCCCTGCCCCGAGGCACCCTTGAGACTCCTGTCCTGGGATGTGGATAAGCTTTGGGTCTGCAGCATTCACCCCACAGGAGCAGTGACAGGGGCACACAGAGATGTGGACACTGTGCTCCCTCCTGGTGCACACACAAAGGGGTATGTGCCTGCTGGTGGGAAGACCCCCATCCAGCTGGTGGCAGGGAGCAGTTGTCCTCATGCGCAGGAGCCAGGCAGGTGTGCAGAGATGGGCAACAGCTCTCCAGGAACACTGCATGCTCTGTGTGTATCCTGACATGGAAATCAAACCCCTGCTCCCCCACGCTGAAACCTTTTCCCAGCACTACCCCTCACACCCCAAGTTACTCACCTTCAGAGACACATACTCTTTATCCCTCTGCCCCAGTCCCATGTCCGTCCTACTGTCCTCTTCCCCAGCCCCATTACCATGTCCTGCCTTAGATACCCCCACCAAGTAAGATAATTTAAAGCAACCTCTAAATCTTTCTCTGCCAGAATCTTTCTACCAGCTTTTTCCCAAATTCTCTTTTGCCTAAAGCCAAGAGCCCATCCTAGTGTCATCCTCATCCCAAGCATCCCCTCAGCATCCCTTCACCCCCATCCTCTCTTCTACCTCGCAGCTCCCAGCCTCCAGACCTGCTCTCTAAATCCTTCTCAGCTGCTGAGGTACGTTCCTTGCTTGCCACCAATCTCACCTCTGTTCCTGCTGTCTGCACAGCTGGGAACCATCACCAGCTCTCACTGAAGGAGCAAGATCCTTCCTGTTGCTCTGCTGGGACTTTCAGGACACAAGTATAGTCTGCAGCCATGAAAAATCAAGTCAGCTTGGATGCTGAGAGTGGGAGAAGAGGAAAAGTAACACAGCTGTGCCAGTCCCAGTGTACACCTTATCTATCAGCAGGATATTAAATGTTCCTGACTTTCCTAATGACATGCAGAGGGTGGATGAGGATGAATTGAGTTAGCAAAAGCACTTTCATGAACTGTATAAATGCTAAGAAATATGGTTAGCACCACAAGTACTAAATCCTCACTGCTGAGCTTTGCAATTTATTTAACCTGACATTAAAAAAAAATAAGCTTTTATCAGAAAAAATTTTATAGGCTAATTTCTCCAATGAGTTATGCCTCTGAGCACGGGTGTCTGCCTATGCCACATGAGCATGGAAGGAGCTCTGAGACAACCTTTGTGCTCCTCCAGCCCAGGCTGGTTTCAAGTCAGACTCCATGTGGTGTGCTCCACCAGGGACTACATTGTTTGAATTTGTTGCTGTAAATTAAAAGTTCTCAAAAGGCTGTGGGAGGGCAGGACAGATTCCTGTCAGTTTGCCTTGCCTGTGCTGTGGGAGCCCTGCAGGAGCAAGGTGGGATGTGGGCAGCAATGAAGGAACAGGGCAGACTGGTGGCCTGCAGCACACGGGAGGACTGGAGAGGAGCCAGGGGGTCTTACAGAACCACAACCCTGATGGTAGAAAGCAGAAGTCTTTCTGGGACCCTGCAGGGGGATAAATCCCACAGACCAAGAAACTACCATAAACCACTGACTTTGAAATCCAGGCTGGAGGGAAGGCCCTTCCCCCTAAAGAACAGGGTGAGCTAGGGAGTAAGCTAGGGTCCTGCTACCCCTGCTACCCTCGTGCTCCCAGGTGTACAAAGGAAACAAGTCACCCTTCCCACAAGAAACTGAGAGGACTGGAAGGAAAACCTAGGACTCTAGAAAAACTCATGGAGCAAAATAATGGAGAAGAAACAGAGCCACTGTAAGTTGACATCAGTCCCCTTCTCATAAGGGAGTTCCTCAGGTCACTGCAGAATATTTCAGAGCAGAGAGAAGGTCTAACTACCCTTTTGAGAAATTACCCTGTAGGACATCTTCCTTATGCAGCCATCTGTTGATGCTTCTACACACCTTTGAATCTTTAATACAGCCTCTGATGTACAGAGTTAAAACTTGAAGGGACTCACTTTTATTTTATAACTAACATCAACTTCAGCCATAAATTTGGGATTAGTCCAGGTTTGACATTGAGGAGCTGCCAGCAGAATCTGATTCAATAGTCTTAATTTAATAACCCACCTAAGGATAGATTGGTGGCAATTGCTAAGACTGTAAATAAAATGAACCCTGTTTCTAGCTTCCTGGACACTGTAAAAGGTAAAACTTAATGGAGCAGAAATTGCTTTTAGAAGTGTGGGAGACAGCTGTAGTGGTTAATGACACACAGCATCGGTCTCAGGGAGGTGATAGGCACATAACACATCAACCCATGCCACGCTTCAGCTGCTATGTCACAGCCACCTTGGCTTTGGAGACAGCTTCAGGTTCAGGCAGAAACAGCAATCTGAAGATAGGTTTTTATTGCTGGTCTGCCATAGTTATAAGATTTGAAGACATTTTAAAAAAATATCAGATTTCTGAGAAATGCCAGAGCACCACTCTCTGCTGTCACACGTTCAGGAGAGCTGTCCCTTGCTGCAGGCATGGCACCTGCCACACAGGCTCAAGTGGAATGTCTTCTCTAGTCTGAGCATGGATCAGAGGGTTATGCAGAGGCACAGCCAGCTCCTTCCAAAGAGAAGGAGGGCTGAGGACCATGCAGCACAGCCCATCTGTCCCTGGCTGTGCTAAGGGCACTCATTGCTAAGGTGTTTTTTGTAACTGAAGCTGACTTTGATGCTTTGTTGGAAACCCTTTAAGCAGCTTTAATTTTGCCTAATGTACTATTTAAATCTATCTGAGACTCATCTATATTGCCAGATTTATTAAATCAAATAGAGCTGCATCACTTGTGAATTATGCTAGGCACAAGTGGTTCCTCCCTCCTCCCTGTCAACACAACCCTGAGTCCTATACCTGCTGGTATTTCTTACTCACATGGGTATGACAGCTACCAGACATCTGCACAAGAGAACAGCAATGTTTCTGAAGATCTGGCTCACCATTCCTTCAAATATTCCATTATTTTGCCTAAACTGACTGTTCATGAATATCAGCATTTCCTTCCATGGCAGCTTTCATGGTACACTATTCCTTTGAGACAGAAGGTCCTTAGTGATGTGACAAATAAGTTTTTCACTGCATGGTGTAAATCAAACTTCACCAAGGCTGCTGCTCTGTATCACTAGTGTGAAAGTTGACTAAGGTCAATGTACATTGAACATACATCCCTAAGGTGTAGATATTGCATTAAAACTGAAATTTGTTTCTCTTCCTGCAATGAACCATACTAGGCTTGAGTTCAGCGAGAGCTTTGCCCACCTGAGGAGTGATGAGGAAAATGATGCAGGCAGGTGAGCCAGGCTAACCCACAAGATAATAGAATGGCCTGAGAGCTCCAGGAGAAGTTGTGCCATTTAACTGTTTCATTTCTTGTTGCTTTCATATGTAGATGAGAAATCTGCCAATATCCTAAAGCTGTTTTTTGTCTTTTGGTGCAAGGGGAGCCTTGAATATTTTTTTAACCTGATGGGAATCAAGTACTGCTAAATGATCCAGGTCAGTTAAAGATACACAGCAGAAGCAGAAAGGAAGGGAAATATTAGAAAGAACTTAAGCAGATGACTCTCTTTGAAAATAAAATCTCTAAATGAGAAGGAAGGTTGAACACAATGTTGTATATCCCTAAAAATAGTTATTTTCAGTACATCAGTACAGCAGAAATGTGGCACAGAAAGGCTAACACTAGTGCTTTGTCTTTTGGTTTAAGCATGAGATGTTGTGGTTCCCTATTCTATCAGGAAATAACCTTTACACTTTGCAGCAGATAAACATCTTAAAAAATGAAAATCACCTGTATTCATTGCAATCTGTGCTAGAGCTCATGAATTCTATGTAAGAGCTCACAAAGTGATCAACTGATCCCAAATAATGTTTCCACTGTATTACAGTTATCAGCTTTACAAAGTCAGTGTTTCCCAGGCTTACTAGTGTAGTAAGATATGTCAAATTTAGATGCCATTAGAATATGAAGTGGCTGCAGCTAGCTGTTGGTCGATGCTCCTTTTTTAAAAATTACTTTTACATCAAAATTGATACAACACAAATATTCACATAAATGATGTATTCACCATCATACATTGATTTAAACTTTTCAAGTTTAAAAGTTCCCTGAAGTTTCAGCTTGTCCATTAGCAGCCAGTGAAGGATTAAACTTTTCATCCTAGTCTTCACCATGACTACACCTAGATCTACACATAATCTACACCTAGATTAACCACCATGCAATACTACATGACATTTTGGTTTCTTTCCTGGTTTCATCAAGTTTACTCCATAATCCCACAGCTCTTGCTAGTGGCATATTTTATTTTCATACAGCCTCATTTTTCATACCTTAATTTCAGTCTATTAGACTTCATTATTTTGTTTCAGAAAATGGAAATGATTCATCTCTCTTGCTGCTGAGTCTCCTGATACACTCCCAGGTGACAAGCACAGTCCCAGCAGTCGCAGCTCTCTGCACTGTTAGTTCAGTTGGGCAGGATTAGAACACGCCTAGGAGAGAAAACACACTGGCTCAAGACTTCACTTGGACATGTTGTCCAACCACTCCCCAAAGCCCCCTCTATGCATCAAAAGAAAACTCCCTCTTATATGTGGAAAGCTCAAGAGACATGCGGTCTGGGTGCAGCAGCCCTGTCTCATTTCTCTATTTTTGCACAAGTTTAAAGTCCTCTCTCTTTGGGAGGACTGAAGCACACTGAAACATTTTGCCTGAGAGCAATGACTTTAAACGTGTGCTTATGTGCCCTGTTGATCAGAATGGGACTATATTAAACCTTACATGGCAAAAGATTGATGTTCCTGAACAGCATCCAAGCTGCCACCAAAATTTTCTGCTCACAGCCACCAATCAGGCATGAGCACAATGAGACTTTGCTTTGTCCCTTCAGGAGCTGTTGCAATATAAATGAGAATGATTTTCTGTACGTGAATAACAGATAAAGAGCCATCCTATTGCATGAGAAATGAAATATCTGGAAGACAGCCTGACCTTTGCATCCTCCTTCCTTACTCTTTATAGAAACATTGCTAAGTACAATACAAATATGTTTTGGTGCTATATATATATATATTAAACAAAACAAAACAAAAAAAAGCAAAAAACCCTAATTCCTTTACTATATAACAGGCAAAACTCAAACCTGTGTGTTCACCTGGACATTTGCCTGGGAATGGCCACTGGCCAGCTGGACACCTCCTGCTTGTTTGCAGAGTAAAAAATCTCACCCTTGCCTGCCAGCAGGTTCTTCTATTTCTACTGGTTGTCACAGTAATAAATCAATCACTGCTGCAAAATGTAGCTCCTATCCAACTCATGGGGAATCTGTAAACTCTGCAGCACAAATGTCAACCAATTGCCAGTGGAGTTTCAGGCTGCAGTGGTTATTGTTTCCCAGTTAGTTCTTTGCATTGGAACAGCAAATTCCATTTGCAAAAGTCTTTACCATTTGGACTCATTTGCCTTAGGAGTAAATTAATTGCTGCTGTGTGACACCATCCCTGCTGTGACTCACACAGGGCACATTTGTAGTGCCTTGGCTGTAGGAGTGAACACCAGTTGCCAGCTGGACTTCATCATTGCACACTGGAGCTGTTACCATTCGCCTGATGTTGGGGTTTTTACCATAAAGACTGTTCCCATGAGACCTGAACAACTCAAAGATGCATTGAAGTGAGGTGCTTACATGATTGATGTGACTTGTCTGCATGAAGTGTCAGTAAAATGTTTCTGAGATGGAAAAAAAGGTCTAAAGGGTATAGAAGTCCTCAGTGAGCAGCTAGGAGCTGTCTGGAGGGAGTGTCTGTGGGTTTCTGGAGCAGTTCTTGGCTCACCCATGCAAGGGCAGCCAGATGAGGCACCCAAGTCTCTCTGCTTCCCTCCACTCATCTGGCTGCCCTCTAAGTATTGGATTGCAGCGAGCAGGTGGGTGTCAGAGGGGTGTCATGTCTGATGTTCCCCCCACGTGGGACTGTCCCTTCCTACCCCCAGTACAGAAAACCACCATTGCCCAAACACCTTAAGGCTCAAAGTACAAAAGACATTTTAAGAGGTGAACAGACCAGCCTAGGAGGCAAGCCATCCTTCCCTCAGATAAACCCAAGGGATGCCAAAGGGCTTTTGGGGGGTCAATACTTTTTTTTAATCATAGGGCTGTAGATAGCCTCAGTGTGACAATGTTTGTGTCCATGGCTGAGGTGTGAATGTCAGTGCACATAACAGCAACACTTGGCTGTGCTGGGTAAATCTATCATGAAATAAGATGTGCCACACTGAAAAGCTCATGGCTCTCAATTTTCTGGATTTCTAGAGGGAAAATAATAAAATCTTATTCAATGTGACTAAAAATGCTGCAACCATTTGTAAGTAAACTGGTTGTTTTCTGAATTCCCCATGCAAGTTAAAGCAGTTCAATAAGTTAGAAACAGCTCTGTCACATCCACTAAGGGAAATAAAGCAAGCTAACTGGAATCCTCTATATTTCTTCACTACTTGGGGAAAATGAGATTATAGCAATGCCAGAGGGTTGGCAAGGGGGAAATAATTTCCTGGTACACTCCCCTCTCATGTTTTCTGTTTTAGCTTGCTCATCCAGATTGATACATTTTGTAACCTCTAATATTGGACTTGGAGAAGCAAGGCAAAGTGATTATGGAGTCATCCTACTCTGTTGATTCTTGGGCAATCTGCAATTAGAAGTGGAGTGCAACAAACTCATCTAAACCCCAGATTTCAACATAATTTACTGCTATATAAATCCAAGACACATCATGCTCTATGATAACACCAGCTGCAACAAAACGTAAAGGATCTGTCTGTACATCTGTCCTTGTTTGAGCCAGGACAGAAACAATTTTCTTTCTAGTAATTTTAGTTTTCAGTTAACTTTCTTCTAAGTAGCTGCACTTTCTGAAATTGGTTCATATTTTTCAGTCACTGTCTGTTTCTAGGACTGGAAACGTTCAATGCATATAGTTACTGCTGCAGAACTGTGTGCAGAACCAAGGCCACTGCTTGGTTCTGCTGAACATCTTGTGTGTCAAAAATGAAAGGGAGAAAAAAAGGGTCACACCCATGACACTTCTGTGGGGAGGAGTGGATCAGACAGGTGACCAAAATCGAACAAATACATCTCATACCAGTCATGCACAGGACGCTGGACCTGAGGGCCCACATGGGTCAAGCTCTTCTTTATCCCTGGATAGAATCTTGGAAGGATTCCGTGTGTTCATCTGCTTTTGATCCTGATCCATGGCCTCCTGAATCCACATGTTCCTACCTCCAGCTCCCATCTGCCAATGACTCCAGCAGCCCAGCCTGGGACTTTCCCAGAGCCAGGCCTGCAGCCTCAGTGGTGGCGTGAGTGTTAGTGGGGGGAGGCTCAATAATGCTTCTGTATATATTTATACATATTTCATTTCTTTCTTTTATCATTATTGTTTTCATTAAAGCTGAGTATTTTAGTTTCCAACTCATAAGTCTCTCTAACTTATCCTCTTTCCTTTCCCTTTCTGAGAAGAGAGAAGTGTTAAAAGAGAGCGTCTGTCATTCATTTAATTGCTGGCCCAGCATAAAACCTTCATAAAATTGGTGTTGTAACGGAAAGATCCCATTTCCAGCTGTGGTGGGAAGGAAAGAACCTTGGCAGTAGGCTGTGACACTGGGAACATGCCTTACAGTGAAGTTTTATACAAGGACCCCCACCTGCAGCCATATGCTGAGGCTTCTCTCCTGCTCAGGGAATGTAGGGGGAAACTTTCCTGTGCTGCACTAAGGGTGTGTGAGAAAAGGTTTTGAACAAAAAAAAAGATATTGATTCCCACCAAATAGCCAAATAGGGAGTGAAGGATATTTGGTGAGTGTCTCCGAGTACCACTTCATTTTTAAACAGAAACTAAAATGAAAACAGATCTTTTAATCCTCGACTACTGTTCTGTCTCCCGTTCAGACAATAGCAATGCTATGATTTAATGAAAAGCAGTAATTTTTTCAGTGAAAGTTCATCAGCATTTAGCTGTCATCTCATCTGTCTTGCTCAGATCCATGTAACAAATGGCAAACAACATCCCAGCAGGCCACATCCACTGGCATGAGAGGGATCTTTCAAATCTTTAGTACTTAATGAAACATTCCTTAATGTGACTTAAAGATGAATGAAAACCAACTCTAATCTGTCTGAGTTTTGGTGGGGGGTTGGTTTTTTTGCTCACAGAATGCTACTAAAACATTTTAAGGCTTTTCACTATCCTGTTTCAATAATCAGCGTCTACCAACAAGCTGGGGAAAAAAACCCCAGCAAACTATTGCTAGCAGAGGTTGAAACACAAAGTCAAACACAAATTGAAGCAAATTGTTTTCTGGTGAAAACTGATAAAGGCAGAGCAAGAAACAAATGTGTGGTAAACTGGTCTCATTTAACCATCATCCATTTGAACACATTTGAATGCAAGGTTTCCATGTAGAATATTAATGCTTATAGAACCAGAGCCTGAATGGTGAAAGGCAATTAGAGTTGAGATGAGTTACTGGGCAGGACAACTGAAGCAGGACAATGTGATGTGTGATGGCTGCTGCAAGTAGTAGGGTAGAAAGGAATTGTGGTCTTCTTTTACAGAAGAGTCACAGAATGAGTTTCACCCTTGCTGCTTAGTTAAAAAAAGATCTGTCATGTAAAAATAAAGATGCCTTAAACAGATGGTTCCACAGCCTGTGACACAGGCATGATGTCAAGACCGTCCAGTCTTCCCCATTAGATCAAGGGGTGTCTGTATCTGGCTGCAAGAGCCAGACCTGTAAATCCTGTCCCCAGATCATGAAACTAATATACCCAACACCTGCTTCTGATCTCACAGATCAAAAGAGGGTTTGTGGCAGTTGCATTAAGCTGGAAACAAGATAGAAATCAGAAATGGGCCATTCATTCTGGCACTAGCACAGAAACAACCATGGGAGCAGAATGGTGACTGTTCTCCAAAGTGCAAGACTCTCAGGCAGCTCCTTCAGCCTTGGCTGCAAACCATCATTCTGACAAAGCAAAACTATCCCCAACCCAGCCCCTCTTTTTGTTCTGTTGCACTGAAGAGCCTGCAGTTTTAGACCCTCATGTGAAAGGAGACAGAATTACAAACTGTTGTCATCTCCTCTTTTGGAAACCCAAATTCAAGGCTCTTTTCACAATGACTGGTAAGAATGTGGTTAATGCTTACCAGCTAATGAGACTACATCAAGCATTTCAGAAGATGTTAACATTTTTGTTTTACAGTCTGTAAGGAGATTGAGCTTCCAGATTCACATATTTACTCTGGTGTGCTGAAGTATGAAAGGTACTTTCATAAACAACTCAGAACTAATTTTTACTCTGTTTCAGGACTTAAAGATTTCTTCTAACTCTGCAAAGTAATTTTTTTAATATTTTAACAAATGTGTTGTCTTGCCAGCATTCTCTGGGCAGCTTCTCATGCATTTTCAAATTGAACAAACAAAACTTTGTATAGTAATTCTGATGTTATTGTCTTCTGATTTCAATAGAAGTGAAGATATATATATGGTATAGCTGATGACTCAGTTCAGTATTCTTACTACAGATAAAATAACCAAATCATGTGATTTCACCAGATCATCTGAATAAAAATAAAAGAGTAACCACCCACACAACTAACAACCTATGAAGATGCACTCTCGTGTTTATTATTGAACTATACCTGTGATTTAAATTCAGTGGCAAAATATTTGCAAACATTTATTCTATTACTGCATGATCTTTTTTTGTCGTAAGATGAATCAGATAAAGCTCAAGTATCGGTGTAGTTCCATGATGTTTAGTGCCACACATATGCTTAGCATCACCTTCTCTAGTCCTCACTGTGCCCCTGCATAGAAATGCTGTGACTTCACCTCCCATTTATTACAGATGGAGTGACAGACAGATTTTACTACTGTCAAAACAGCATTAACACTTGGTAGTAGTTGGGTAGTGAAATGCCATGAACTTATCCCTCCATCAGACTGTCTGGTATGGTTGCAGAAAAGATACCGTCATTGCTTTGTTACTGGGAAGAAGAGTTGCAGTGCAGTGACTGAAGAACCAAATGATTCTGATTTGTAGCCCAAGAGAATCCCATCTAAAACAAACTGTCTTGAAGACCAGCACAGTTGCACCTTTTCAGCTGAGGACAATAAGAAAAGTTAATGTGCATGAGAGAGGGGACAGTTATCACTTGGCCAGGCACAATGGGAACATGAAAGAATGTATTGCAAGTTAGTATGAATGCAAAGGAACAGAATAGGTGGGAGTAGCACAGGGTTTAGAAGGGTAAAAGGGAGCATAAGAATGAAAAGCAGTACAGAGAGAAAGACTAAAGAAGACAGAAGCAAGAAGAAGCATGAGTATGTCTGTACGTGCATACATATATGCATGAATGCAGTCAGTCTCCCATAATTAGTAAAAAAATATTTGTAAGTTTGTCCAGAAAAGTTAATCTATAACTGAAGAATCTTTGATTTGCTATTGGGTATACGTATAAATTAACACCTTTACATGTTTCTCCTTATGTACACAAAGCAAAATAGTTTTCCTTTTAATATTTACTTTCCATATGATGTTGAAAAGATTCATCCACACAGGGCCACCTAATTACAATCCAGAGGTTGTCAGCTAGGAATCTATGAATTCAACTCAGTAGCAAGCTTCAATCTATTCACATTTCCTGTAGAATTAACTTCTTATTATTTTACTATTTCCACAACCAGCACAGAAGTGACTCATTTAATTGGAAAAATTCCAACACAAAAAATATTGAATGTTTCTGAAAATTAAAGGCTATATGTCTTATCCCTTTAATTTCCAGTTGGCAAGTCTTTCTACTGAGTTCTACGGGAAAAGCCTCAATGAAATTGAATATATTAATAATTTTTAATGAAATAAAAATCATTGTGTTCTTCTCATCAGTATACTGTTCCTCCTCTGCTTCTGATAGCTACTTGCAAGAAAACTGAGGAAACAGCAGCAGGGCTGTGGCTTATGACTCAAAAGAATATTTTTGCACAAGACATGGTGAAAAAGCTCTCTTCTATTCTAACATATTTCCTAATTCTCCAGGAACTTAAACACTTGTTTAATTGCTACGAGGTAATCTAAGGTCAGGAATGTCATTATAAATCACTGCAGTAAATATCTTGACTATAAAACCTCCTTGAGATAACAACTGACTTTCATCTTGTGATCTTACAGCTAAGCAGCTGAGAAAAGAGTTAATAGCTTGTTTTGAAAGAGCTGTAAAATAAATGTAGAGGAACCTCTGTTCATTTATTTAATAAGTTATAAAAAATGCTGTTGATGCCAAGTGTTCTGAAATGCATGGGTGAAATCCTGAGTTAGATATAAACATAATTGCTTTCCCTTGAAGAAAAGTGACACTTCTCCATCTTTCAGATAAAGAGACAGTGTGCCCAGGTTTTTACAAATGAGAATTGAAAGTGCTTCGGTGTCTGCCTGCCCTGGTGATGGTAAGACCCAAGCTGCCCTCTTCCTGCCCTGACACAGATGTCTGCTGGTGCCTGCTGGGGGTGCCAGGCCCTGCACAAGAAAAGGAGGAGGGCGGTGGCTGTTGGCCTTCAGAAGCTGCCATAAAATCCTTTTCCCTCCCTGAGCACAGGTCCATGTCCAGCAAATTCACTCAAGCCAGACCCAGACTGATGTCTGGCACCAGACCTCTGCTCTGCACCCGAGGTTAGAATCACAGAATCATCCAGGTTGGAAAGGACCTCTGAGATCATCAGGTCCAAGCCTTCACCTACTTCCACTGTGGTTACCAGACCATGGCACTGAGTGCTACACCAGTCTCATCTTAAAAACCTCCAGGGATGCAAAATCCACCATTCAGCCCTGCATTCAGGTCTTGTTCCAGCTGCACCAACACAAATTCCCTTTCAAGCTGGATTTCAGGGATGTCCTAGCTTTCCGGACGCAGTTGGGCATTTCCAGTGAAGATAAACATTGAGTCAAGGCAAGAACCCTCTGGGAGAAGCTGAGCTGGGGGCAGAGATGGGAAGAATGGGGCAGTCCTGACAATCTTGTGCAGAGACTTTCGGATACTTATAGTAATTTGTGAAAAAGAGAATGTTATGAATGAACTTCCTTTGCTTCAGATTGTCTGCGTTTGAGGGCCAAGACAGAGAAACAGCTGCTTGTGACACTGCCAGCAGCTGTCAGCCTGTTGATGGGGCAGTGATAATGGCGGCAGCTGAGCCTATGGGGAGGGGAGGATGGGCCCTGTGACCCAAATGGACCCCTCACAGTATTCCTGACTGTGGTGCTCACTGTAAAATGGGCGTGTGGGAGATGGGTAGAGGCCTGTGTGCTGCTTCTCCTGCCTGTCTGCTCCTGCCGGCCTCACCTAAAATGTCACAGTTTAGGCCCAGCTGGTACCAACCAGGAGCCAGGAGGAAAGAGAAGCAACATCTGGAGAACTGCCCCCAAACTGCCCCATTCCCTGGGCTGCTGAGGGGGAGGCAGCAGTGAAGGAATTCTGGCCTGGGAAGAAGGGAGGGATCGGAGGGAAAGGGTATTAAGGTCTGGCCATGTTTTCTCTTTCTCCTTATAGAATAAATTATGACTTTTTTCCTCCCCAGGTTGAACCTGTCTGGTTTTGCCTGTTACCATAATTGGGGAATGCAAACCTCCCTGTCCTTGTCTCGATTAAGGAGCCTTTGGGTGGATTTTCTCCTCCCTGTCCCACAGTGGGGGTGGGGGGTGAGCAAGCAGAGTCCTGGTTGGTACTGGCTGGGCCCAAACTGTGACACAGACACAGATAGAAATCAAACCTTAGACTCATACATCCATTGCCTGCTTCTTCCCACAGTGGTGCACCACATTCACCCTGTTTTTGAAGGAGACAAAGAAAGGAGTGTGAGTCACCGGGAGGCTGTGGCTGGACTCCATGAGGTTCCTGTCAGCCCATTTCTCCAGCTGGTCAGGGTCTTTCTAAACAGCAGTTCTGTCCTCCAGTATGGAGACTGCTCCTCCCAGTTTGATGTTGCCCTCAATTCCTTCTTCAATGATCAAGTAGATCTCAAAGAGAAATTTTCAGATGCCATTTAGAGATAAAGCCAGAGAGGGCACTATTCTTTTCATGCAACTTGCCACCCTGATGTCCTCAGAAAGAGACCTCTTTTGCAGATGAGCTTGGAAATACCTTTAAATGTTCCTGTTGTGTATGTGTTCTTGTGTCCTGTCCTGAAAAACCTGCAGTTGCTGTTACACCAGGATGCTGAGATGTTCAGCCTCCCACTGAGGGCCTTTATTGACTTGATAGAAACAGGAAACAATTTCAAAGCCTTTTTTTCATGCACCTATTGGCTTTCACATAACTTCTTCAAAGAATTATTGGATCTTCAGATTGTGACTAATGATGTTATTACTAAAGAATTCATTAATCCTGAAAATGTCTGCCATCCATGGAGTAGAGCAAAGAAACTGAAAAGAAGACACTACAGGAAAACCAAGTATAACGTTCTGTCTTGGATTTACCTGGTGGGGAGCTAAACACCAGGTAGGTTTCCCCCCCATACTTCCAGGCAGTGGGGAGAGAATTGGAAAGGTAAAAAGGCTAATGGGTTAAGACAGAAAAAATTTTATAGTGGAAATCACAACAGAAGCAAAACCAACAATATTAATAATAATACAAACAAGTGATACACAGTGCAACAGCTCATCACCCACTGACAAGTGCCCAGCCCAGCCCTGGCCAGCAAACTTGGAGGAGAAAAACCATAAAAGTGGAGTTCTAGAAAAGAGAAATCAACTTCCCATCCAACTGTCATCTCTATATTTTGCATGACATTTTTATATGGAATATCCCACTGGCCGATTTGGATTCATTGCTCTGGCTATGCTCCCTCCCAGCTTTTTTGTGCACTAGCATAATGTGGGAAGCTGAAAAGCCCTTGATTTTTTAGCAGCATCTAAAAACATAGGTATATTATCAATGTTTTTCTTACACCAAATACCATACTAAATCACAAACACAATGCTATTCTAGCTAATAAGAAGAAAATCATCTCTTACCCCAGCTTAAACTAAGATGTGTTCCCAATGGAATTCCAAGAAAACAGTTAAATAAGCCCTGTGTCTTAAGGAACATAATATATTTTGCTTTCTTAACAGTCCCAAGAGTCTAGCTCAGTGCACAGCAGGAGGAATGAATGGTACAAAAGTGTGCAAGAGACCAACGCAAGTTTAAGACCTTGTTTTTTGCAAATATTTCTGCAGAAGTCTGGGCCTGATACATTGACAGACTTGGGGAGTTCCAGAGGAGGCTACCAGGATGGTCAGGGCTGGAGCTCTTGCTCTGTAAACAAAAGTTGAGTGGAGCTTTGCTTGTTCAGCCTGGGCAAAGGACAGCTTCGTGAGGGATGTCACAGCAGCCTGACACTGCCTACCTGGAGAGTTGTTGAGGAGCTGAAGCCAGGCTTGCCACAACCGTGAAAAGCAGGAGAATGAGGAGCAGGAGTCAAAGTGAAAGAAGAGATTCCAGCTGTACATAAAGAAAGGTGACTGAAAACAGCCAGGCACTGAATGATGTTGCCCAGAGAGCTTGTGCACTCTCAGTCTTTGGTTTTCAAGGCCCACATGGATAAAGCTTATCTCACAGATGAGGCTGGACTGGAGGTACCTGAGGTCCATCCCAAAATGGCTGATTCTGTGATTCAATTTCCCTTTGCACAGCTGTTTGCTAGGACTTCTAAAGGAGACCACCACTGCAGAGATATGGTTTATCTCCACTTCTTTAAAAATGTCTGTCTTTACAATGAAACAAGCTAACTTGCCAGTCTATATTCTTATATCCAGGTGAAAAGAACCTAGAGAAGACCATAAAACCACTAGGGAGAAAAGCAAGACATGTTGCTTACTGTGCAAGACTAAATCCTTTTACAGCCTGTCCCCCAGCAAAAGGACAGGATTTTACATTAAGAGGTGTAATACTCTGGAAAAGGAATAATGACTGCAAACAACATTTCCTAACTGCTGCAAGTGGAATGAAAAATCCCACACAAGTCTGTCCCATCTCTGCTGTCAAAGCCCTCTCATTCATACTCCTGTATTCGAAAGATCACATTACTCCTTCACTGCAAGCGCCTCCATTCACACAGGCACTCATCCAGAATTATTGAGAACATATTGCAGAAGCCCTGCAAGCTAAAAAATATGTGCTAAAGCAAACAGACATTGCCCAGAAGAGAACACATGCATAAAGTTTAAACTGCTCCACACACAGCTGAACAATCTATGTTCTCTGCAGGACTACATCCCCTTTTGCAGCAATGTGCACAGGGTGAAAAACTTCAGACTGTTGGAAGAGATGATGTTTCCTCTGCCTGCAGCAAGAGCATATTGCTCTCTGTAAGTAATGCAGGTTGTTAAGAGAACAAGCTTATTTATTTTTGCACAAATGCAGTTATGAAGGGTATTAAAATAGCACAGTAATGATCTTGAGCAGGCTATGTATACTACATTTTCATGTTCGTTATGAAAGCTAATGCCAGCTTAAATATATACATACACTTCAAATGTAGAGAGCTTTTTGCAAATGAAAAGTATATTGAAAACATGCTTGAAGATAAAATATTCCAAGTCCGCAGAAGAAAGTCTTATCTACATTACTGAGTTAGGTTGCTGAGCCAAAGAAACACAGAAGCCAGTAGAATCTTGCCAGTAAGAAGGTTGACCTGTTTTAGCCTCAGAATTGGAAGGCCATCTCCATACTGGTATGGAAATGCAATGAATTTCTGAAGGGAGAGTGGCTAGTACAAATAAAGGAGTAGCTGTTGACAGAGCAACGAAAGATCAGTTGCAGTAACAAAGAACCACTCTGTGCTTCTATGAATGTTGAAGGACTTCATTTTATCTAATTGATTTATGCTGATTTGGGATGTGATCAAAAAATGTAAAACTGCTTGGGATCCTTTAGTTGCTGTCTCCCTTGTTCTTCTAGTTTGTGGACAAAGAAAAAAAAAAATCTTTCCTGAAAGGAAATTATTTTATACAGAGTATTATGTTCAAACTAGGACAGAAAAAAATTAAAATATAAGTGGAAAAAGAACAGCAGATATTCCATTTCTAGGATGGAACAACCTTCTTATGACTGAACAATTTAATACCTATATCTTGTAGTTTCTCTGCATGTCATCTTTTTAAATGCCATTAAACCTCAGTGTCAAAATACCTATTAAAAAAGTGGCTTTTGTTGAGAAAGATCTAATAAAAATCAGGCAGATTAGTGAACTGCATGGGGAACCTCCCTCTGGAAATAATGAAGCTCATAAACTGAGCTTTAACCATTTACATCTATATCTTAAACCAACCAAGCACATTAATACACTCAGCTCTGACCATGAGTGATGTTACCTACCATGGTAACACCAGTTATAACTTAATATCATTTTGTATACACTCATTCTGCAATATTAGGTCATATAAATAGAACAACAAAATTTCAAACAATGCTTCTTTTATTCTTCATTCAGAAACTTTGAATATCTAGGAAACAGCACTGGACCTTTAGATTCCTAAAAATCCATAGAAATCCCTAATGAGGTCCACATAGCACATTTGTACAAAGGACTTCAGATAACAAGTGGAGATGGGATTTTGTGCATGGTAGGAATATACACTAGACCACAGTGATGCAGTTATAGGTCATAAATTACCTCATGGATCTATAGTCACTCCAGAATTTGTCAACAGAAATTGCTTCTGGCGTGCTAGAGCTTCCAAACCCACCTACTCAAGAACCTAAAACTGACAGTTAAACATCTGGACCAACATTATAGCAGTATGAAAGTAGCATCACACACGTCAATAAACTTCCATTAATATCTCAGGCCATTGATTTCTACTGTAATTTTAGAATGTAATGTTATTTCAATTATTGGATTTTGGAAAAGGATTGAGGAGATAAGAAGCTGCAATCTGAAATAATAATTTGAGATGAGAAACAGAAACAATGAAAAATTCTGTAGCTACTCACACTATTCACAGTTATTTAAAACAATTGATTTTGTTATATACGTATACAATAAATGCACTCAGCATTTTAATGTGGATGTGCATATATGTATATTCAACAACTGATTTTTATTTGCTGCATAGCCAGTGACGTCTTGTTCATATAAGAGACCATTTTTAACATAATTAATTTTAAAGATTATCAGATTTGAGAAAAATAGAAGCATTATTGAAAAATAATTCACAACAATATCAAAACACTGAGGTAGCTGAAGTGAACTGCAACAAACTGTTCAAACAATATTTTGTTGAATAACTTGATTGAATGTTGAAATTCAGTCTTGAATAACTGATTGAATGTTGAAAGGGAAGACACAAAACTGAAATTCATTTTGCTTCTACATTCTGCTAAATTCCATGAGATAAATCAGCACCCAATTTTTATTCTCTAATGCAAATTAATAAAATAATAAAAATATGTTCACATTCTCAAGATAAAATTGTATCTTTGCCTCAGTTAGCATAATTTTCTTATACTCATATTGTCCTAAATAGTCTAGTTTTTCCACACAAATAATCTTTCAGAAATACCACCTCATTTGTTTCCAAGTGAAGTGTTATCCAAGAGTGGATGCTAAACTAGCTGCAGCACTAATTTGTAAAACTTATTATTTTAGTGTTCTGGGCTGAAAGAAATGCTATTTATTTCCATCCAGATCAGTCTTCTAGAAGCTCCTAAGCTACAGACTGCTGGAATGACTGAAACTGTGAGGGCCTCAAGCAATCCACCCAGAGCAATGGAATATTTGCATTGTCTTCAGCTTCCATCAGATAAAACTCTTAATCCAACACCTAAGCTCCTGAGAACAATTCCCCCTCCTCTGGTGACCCCTTCTTAGTGTGATTCTCAGCCCTTGAAGACAGCATCAGCTGTAGGTCAGGTCCTTTCTCACTTGGGAACTTATACCAGAGGTTACTCCGTGCTGACAAGAGGCATCACCTCTCTCAGTTCATCGTGTTGCCTGGGCTGCACTCACTCATAGAATATACAAGGGGAAATTCATGTCAGTGGTGATTTGACCCAATTTCGATATGCCTCATTTTACTGATATGCTAAATGAGAAATAGTGACATCTGTCCTATAAGCAAACTGAAGTATTTAAGGATGAATTCAATCAGGTTTTACATTCGCAGCTGAACGAGTAGGCAAAATTACAAGAGAGACCATGAAATAAAGCCTTGCCAAAATTCTGATTACATAATTTAAATGGTTTTAATTCTATAACGTTGAGATAGGTTTCCCCAGAAAACAGCTAAGTAAAGAAGACAGTAGGATCAAACCTCCTATCAGAAAGGCTTACCCATTTATAATGCCAGAGATTAACCAAAACTGGGAGGCATTATGAAGTCTCACCTGTGCTTTGCTCTCTACAATGCCCATAGGTCTACCTGTCTTTTAATGAACTCATCAGTACAAAGGGGAAACACTATTTTTAAATACCCATCTCTAAGTTTAACTTTAAAACTTATTTCCAGTTTGTATTTATAAATTTTGTCATAGGCTCCTACAGCAGCAGCCAGAGAAAAAAAAAGGAATGAGAATGTCATTCTTCAAAGCAAGGAAGTTAACAACCAGCCTTTCTTATTATTTAACTAAGTTAAGGATCTGGTCTTGTCCTTCAAAACACTGGACAAAAGATGGCACTGGAGAAATCAGGATTGATTTTTAAATTGGAGACAAAATACAAGAGAAAATTCCTGCAACATTTCCAGATATATTAAATTGATCCTTTACTAAAGAGCTAATAAGAATTTTTCCACCTTATCTCTCTGTGCTTTCTTTATTCCTAGACTGTCTCAAGAATCCCACCATTCCTCAACAAGATTGTATTTCTAACCTCTTTCTACAAACTGAACAAAACATTTTTCCACAGAACAGTAGCAAAATGCTCTCATTAAAATAAGATCAGCTTTCCATAAAGAACTTACACTCAAACATGAGCTATCTGGGGGTGATTTATAAAGCACTGTGATAGTTGTGAAAAGCTCTATTCTGTTTAAACAACTAGTTTCATTTTTTCCTGTTTTTAAGATAATTCTTCCCTTATTAAAATGCTCAGTTTTGCTATTCTCTCACTTGATGAACAGAGATAACCTGGCACAGTTTTTACATCAGATCGCAACCGTATCCATCTCAGAGGCTGTGCCCAGCCTGCAGCTGCTCAGCTGGATGCTGTTAGATAAATCCTCATTCCCTGTTAGATAAATCCTCATTCCCCAGTCGGTGATGTTCTCCAAGCACCCCCTGATTTGGGTGGCTGGTGGGCAGTGGGGAAGGTTTTCAAGCTACTGCACCTCCACACTGCACTGAGGACATCACTGCTGGTGTATATAAATTCACTGTCAGCCCCTCTGTGATGTTCATAAGTGTGAAAACAAGAAGAACTTGGCAGCCAGCCCATGGTAGATCCCAGAGTCCAAGTGGGAAACCTCCAGCAAGGCCCCAGTGGCCTGACATTATTCCAGAGACCAGAGATATTTAAGTACAAACAAGTCATCACTTTGTCCCTGTCCAAAATTGTGACCCATCAGTGGGACAGTTGTGCCTGCTGACAGTCTGGCAGATGCAGCTGATCTGCTTCCCTGGCACAGGACAGCTGACCATGTGTGAGCTGCTGGCAGGAGGCAGCTTGGCTGCACATCAAGCAGGTTGCAAGATGTGAAGGGGGTGGAAAAACAAGTGATGAAGTGTGTTACAAAAATAACTGGGTACATCTAGTGCAGGCTCAGAGGGGACCTATGCATGGCACAGCAATGATTTCAGGGCAGCAGTAACAGGTTTATGAGCGTGTGCTCCCCTGTATGCTGAGCAACAGGTCACTGTGTGTCTGGGAGCAGAGGAAACAAAAAACCCCAGAGAAATAGTCTAATTTACATCCTCAGATGTATTTTATAGGATTATTGCTTCAGTTTTATTTTAGAAAAAGTGAAGTGTGGTCCATTCAGTAGGACAAATAAGCAATACTGTCCAAGACTAAGCCTAACAGCTTTCAAAGATTTTCCCATTCTAGTGCCTAACAACTGACAAATATTATTATTTTTGTTATTTTTAAATGGTGGTAATTCCTACCATGTTTATCTAATCAAACCAGTAATTTGTTTTCCAAACTTCTTAAGCAAGGTGTCCAGTTTCCACTCTGCCCAGCATTTCAGTTTCCCCCAAGTACCAATGTGCACACAGCTATCTCCTGCTGTTCGAGGCATCTGCCTCACAAAGCCTTTCACAGGAGGAGAAACCTCAGTTCTTCTGGTGTTTGTCTCTTCCTTCATGAAAGCTCCTTTGCAGCAGAGGAGGTCATATCAAAAGCACATTTTCTGCTCCTTGTTACCAAAAATTTCATAGTGATATTGGATATTCATGTTGGCATGTATAGTGCTTTGATGGGCTGAGCGTATCTTTTAATGACACATACCCCAAAAATGAGAGACCTGAAGCCAGTGGCTAACTAAAGCCATTATTTTAAAGTATCAGAAGGGCCAGTTAACAATTTACTTTCAGTGTAATGGGCACTGTATTTGTTAAATAATCACCAGGTACAAATCCGTATTTATGACTCCCATGAAGCAAAAAGAAACCTAAATTATTGTTATGAAATAAATCACAAGAGGGAAGACAGATGTGGGGGACAATGTAAGTATACACCACAGAAAAAATGATGACTCCATCCTGTTGTCATGGTAAAAACAAGAGGAAAAGAAAATATTGAACTATTAACAAAGCTTCCATATTGATGTAGACAGAGCGAGGCAAATGGCACAACATCTTTTCTAGATCACTCTACATTAATTGACAAACAAGATGTTCCACTTCAGCACTATATTCAGAGTATTACTGTTAAAACAAAATAATTGAAAATGACAAAACTTGTTATCAGAATGTACATGAAGGTATTTTTTTTCCATGGCTCTATATTCTGTCTCTCTCCCAGGAGGATTCAAGGTCTACGTAATCCTTGGCAGCATGGTAATATTTTTTGTCATCCTCTCCAATTGGAGGTGATTATTTGGGGCACCATAATTAGAGGCTTTGCATACCACCAGCAGTAATACACCAGGGAAAATTGAAATGGGGAGATTTCAAGGGAAGGAATGATTGCTGAAAATGTGCTGTGCTCAATTCAGCTGTATAAAAGATTTCAAAATGGAATTTTTCTCTCTTTCATATGGAACCAGATGGAAAAAACATGCCATGACTTTATGTTCAAATGGTCCAAACATTGAAATGCAAAAATAAGAAAGGAAAACAAAAGAAACCCTAACTAAGTAAAAGGCTCATGATCAAGTCTTAAAAATTAGTCTTGCCTCATGGAAGCACAGGCTATAGCAAAAATTAATGAGTAGGCTGGAAGAAAATCCAGTTACCACATCTAATCACTTCATTATGTTTATGTACTATGTGCTGTGCAAAACGTTCCTGTAGGAGTTGCCTCTCTCATCTCCCACTTGGTTTTGTTCCACTGATGCTGTTGAACATGAACTGTAGAGCTCTGGAGGAAAGACTAAAGGCTTCTCTTTTTCACCATGCATCTGTCTGATGCCTTGTGTCAGGGATGCAGCTGGTCACAGCTCCTGGGCTCTCCTGTCCTGCAAATGGTAAATGACTTCTCAAAGAAGTTGCAAAAATGCTCTCCCATTCTCAAAACTGTTCACTGAGTTTATAATTTCCTAGAGATTTGTAATCAACATCCAGCAGGCTCTGCTAGTGGAGGGCATCTGGGAAAAATGCAGTAAAACAGAGATTCCTTTCCTCCCCTTCTGTTATTTTAAAAGCTGCAGGCTGGCCCTTAAGAAGGACCTCTAAGTCACCTCAGCCATCCTAAGAGACTGCAGAGAACTGGGATGACTTCCTTCCATATTGAAAAGAAAGGGAGCATGACCAAATAGCTAGGTAAGGGCAGGTAAACTTCAGTTTCCCCTAAGGACATAAGGTCCTTACCATGAGACAATGATAAATACTGCTCTCCCCGTGGAGCAGAAGAATCCCTTTTAGGCTGAGCAGCAGGATTCTATCTGTGCTGCAAACAGTGTAAGAAGAGGATTGCATCATTAGTTATCTTCTGTAGAGAATATTCTATATCAGTTATTTCCCTGGTATACAATGTTCTTGAATATTGAATTTAACTGGGATTTCAGTTAAAACTCTATCTTATGCCACGTAATTAAATAAATATTCCCTTACAATGCTCCCCTAGCATGATAGAAGTACAAAACCTCTAAACTTGTTTTCAGATAGAAAAATCTTAGCTGAAGCTAAAAAAGCCCAGAACTTTCAGCAGCAGCAATTGCTCCATGAATTCAAAAATATATTTCAAAACAGATTGTTATAACTCTGTAATCAATTCATCATATGTCTTGAAGTAGGTCAATATAAATTGTAAAAAGTAGATGGAAATTTAGATATAACTTGTTTACCCTGATTTGTGCAGAGAATTAGCAAGGGCAATTTGTCAATTTGAAATATTTATTCTGTCATTAACAAATAATGAAGCTTATCTTCTTATGGACTTGCATAGAAAAGAAATCTAATGGAATCCTTTCTCTTGTGATCATTAAATTTGTGTGGTTGGCCAGCTCCATTATTAAATAACAGACAAACCATGGGAATGCCTGGGGACAAGCTGAGTTGTACATCTATTGCATTAACTACTGCACATGTAAACAAACTATGTTCCAGAAAGCTCACAATCCACAAGAAAACACTTAAAGAAAAGGGCACAGAGACAACTGCATCAACCAGGGAGGGTAGGAGAAAGGGAGGGAGGGAGGGAGGGNGGAAGGAAGGAAGGAAGGAAGGAAGGAAGGAAGGAAGGAAGGAAGGAACTTAGTGGGATTTTTCTTCTACCTGTTCTGCAAAGCCTACTTCAATGTCAGCCTAAAGACAAGTCCTTTTCATTTTATTAAAAAACTATAGCAAAGCAAGAGTGAGTATTTTGATCCCACTATAAAAAAAACTCTTATTTTTTATTAAATAATTCCTTTCAGTTAATAACAATCCTATTTTCAGAGTAAGAAACTAGAAATTCTCTGTGTGACCATTCTGTAAAACAGCAGTATGTTTGGGTTTATTTCTGCTGGTACAATAATATGGAGCCTTTTATCAACTACCATTTATCACCTCTTTTTATGAGGATGCAAGTAATTATCAGTCAAGTCCGATGATCAAGGTGCTGCATAAATTTCCAGTAGAAACTAATCCCAACTAATTCATCTGACTGTGTGTTTCATCAATGCCAGTAGCTCTTTCTCAATCATTTGCTATTATATTACATTTGCATCTATCCCTCATGCTTGCCACTTGATGTGCACCCAAAAGAGCCATTTTTACTTGGAAATTTTGTGATGCTTTGTAAACACAACCCCAGGTACAAAGAGACAAAACCAAATACTCTGTTGCTGCAGATGAGCACAGTTTTGTGACAGGAGTGACCCAGTGCCAACAATCCTTAGGAAACTGGTGAAGGTCATGAATTATTTTAGGGGATGCAATGGGTAGAACTGAATCACTACAGGTCTCTGCCACATCTGTACAGAAGTTCTCCTACCTATTCTTGGGGGAAGGGGTGGAAAAGGTGAAAGATTGGTTCTGTGCAGTACCTTTATAATGGGTTTTCATCAACTTGTTTATAAAGTTTTTGGCTGTTTTATTTTGAAAGGTTTTTAGCCATTCCCTATATTCATTTTGTTGTCTTAATTCCTCAGGCTCCCTCAGGACGTACACATAAGGCTGGAAGTAGCTCAAATATACACACAGAATAAGACATTTTAGTGTTATTGTTAAATCTGAAACTTCATTGCCACGGTGGGTCAAGAGCTTTGCTGTGCTGCTTTTGATGCCTGGAGCTCAGACTGAGCCTCAGGACCCCCACTCCATGGCTCAGGCATCAAGCCATCAAGCCCCTTGAATAATGAGGGTCTGATTTAAGAAAAAAAACAACAAAAACCCCCCCAAAAAATCCAAACAACCACAGCCTAAAGCTGTTTTAAATGTGAAGGGCATAAGTGGCTGTGTCAAAGTCTAGAGGCTTCAAAAACCCTCTCCTGCTAAGAGCTGCGTACCACCGAGTGCTGGCAATAAATTTCTTCCCATATTTACTCTGCAGCGAGCACATGAGTTGTCTGATACACTGCAAAACCTGCAGGGCCCGTAGAGAAAAGCAAAACACTACCCCAAGTTGTAATCAAGTGCACAGACAGAAGTACAATCCTTCCAACTGATGCTGCTGGTGCAAAGCTGTTAAGTACCCAAGTACCTCTCCTTGTATGAGCTGGTGTCAGGACGAGCCTGTAAACAGTACACAAGATTTGACCCTTTTCCCCTTTACAGCTCCCCAGCAGCCAGAGAGCCCTCTACAAATTTGGAGAGATGTAAGCAGGCTGCCAAACACTCATAGTCCAAGGTTTGTCCTCATGCTGGAAGCAGAGTTATCCCTCACTCCATCCACAGTCCTCCCTGAAATGTTCAGGTGCAGAGAGGTTCACAGGAGCCTGGCTTCATACCTGGGAAGGAAATATTCACTAAATAGTTTCCAGTACTCTGTACCCAAACAAGTAGTGGGTCTTTTTCATCTTCCTCATTTTTTTTTTTTCCTGAGTGCTAGTAAACTTAAGTTGTCATTGTTATGGATTTATTGGATATATATTTGGTTTTGAAAAAAAAATTAAGGTCTAATTATAAAATAAATATGCTATGTTACTTATTTTTGTATCTTTCTGTTTCCTGGGTTTGATCTAAAATGATGATGAAAATCTTGGGTTATTTGCAGTAGTGTTTTTCTCTATATGATAAGTATGGAAAAGAATGCAGTTTAAGGACACAATCCTGCAAACTGCAAGTTTTGTGTAACTTCTTTGCCTACATGAGCAACATAAATTACAGCACCTGCTTGCATAAAATTCACATAGCTGAGTTTCCAAATGAACCCATTTCAACATTTTCTTAGAGGAAAGTGAGGGAGGCACTGGTTGCGAATAGTCATTTCTGAAGTCCAAACCATTTCTGAAAAACTAATAGAGACTTAAAGAATTTGGAGTCCTCATCATAACTAACCCAGAGCAAGTCTTGGATATTTCCACTGGATACCATGGCAAATTTTGAGACTGGTGAAGGGTAACAGCCTTAAATCCCTACTTGTGTTCAAGAAATGTTTACAATTCTGAAATGAAAAGTCCCAGTTTGTCTGCCATTAGTTTTCCCTTAAGGCTACAGAGATGTTCATTTCATGGATCAATTTATACATTATTTTGGCCTTTAGATCTCTTCCCCATCTTCTTTAGGGGAAGTCACAGTAAAGCAAGTCACAAAAAAATCTACTGGTCAGAAATCAGTTTCCTGAAAGGGAGAATTTTTTTTTTTCACTTTTCATTATTTTAGTGCTTAGTACACCAGAAATGTAAGATGTAATTCCTAAGCTTAACAAATTCACCTGTCAAATACAGATATTTGTGACTGGCAGGACTTGGATGAGGATGGACACTGGCTGACTCTGCAGCCCCCTATGGAGAGACCTTGCACACTAAATGCACAGAGCATTGCCCCAAAAGACTGCAAAAAAACCCAGGATTGTCAGCGTTGGTGTGAGCTTCCAAGCTCAGCTCAAACAGCAAATAATCTATGTAGTTTAAGGAAAGATTAGTCTCTGAAAATCTACCACCTTCTCAAAAACTCAGTGTTTCTATTCTTGAAAATTCCTTGCCATTCCTTCAGAATATTTACTACAGGACAAACAATTGTAGCATCCTGAACATAACATTGATAACACATGAAATTAATTTGTTGTAAAGTATTTCAAATAACTGAACTCACAAGGTTATTGGGATTTTGTACTTATCCTCTGATATTTGTATCATTTTCTTGTTACAAAGAGGCTGCATATAAAAGGGGAAGGTGCCAGGATGGCTATAAATGGCAGAGTCATGGGGAGATAATTAAAAGGAATTAGGAATTCACAGCAGGATTTATGCTATTTATAGTTATTTTTCAGACTGTTTGTACCTTGCATGTACTAAATGTGCACTCATATTTTCAAATTAATTTCTTCTCTTTGGAGACTTATAACAAATATAACCCTAAAGTAGCTGTAAAACAGACTATACTTCACATGCCATGATTCATATTTCTGGGCCAGTCTTGAAAATACAAATCCCAGCAAGGAACCTCATCAATAGGATAAAGCACCCAGACCTGAATGCTGCAGGCTCTAAATGAATATACCATTTCAGTACATCCGATCTACATATCCATCATGCTGTGAGTGATAAAGCAGGAGCCAAAAAACAAGAGCTCAGGTGGAGACACATAATTAAGTTTGGATTAATTTTCCCAAACCTTGTTATGCCAAAATGTATTTCCTGTGGTGCCTGGGTTGTAAAGACATTACTGGCACTTAGAAGGTTAGCAGAAAAGGTTGAATCAATCCACAATTAGTGAAGCACCAGATCTGCTTGCCATTTCCAGTTCCCCAGAGCACCAGCATTTCCTCCTGGCAGTTGTCTCCTGTTTCAAGAAAAGAAGATGGTTTGAGCTGTTATTTGTCTATTACCTCCTGAGATTTCGGGGGTCTACCTTCCTGCAAGCTTCTGTGCAGGGACATCTCAATCTTTCTTCTCTATGTTATAAATACATTAACACAGCCCATTCATGCCACCAAAGCACGGGGCCCTGGTTCACAAACAGGATTTAAGCAAAGTCAAAGCATTAGGGAGCTGATTTTGGAGACTTTGGCCCAAATGCAGACACCTTTGCATCAGCAGGCAGCTCTCTGAGGCACTGTGTGACCTCAAGAGAGCACAGGTGGCTCACTGTCACAGAGCCTGCAGGAGCTTGGTTTATGAATCTCAACCCTTCCTTCCCATCATGTGGGCAGGCAGCCTGGAGCTGGAGCCTCAGAGCAGAGCCTCTCAACTTCTTATTGTTCACTTGAACTTAGATGCCATGGTAGTCATACAGTTTAATTTAGTAGGGACTTACAAGGTGTTATCAAGATGTCCCTCTACACTGCCCCCCCAGATCTGATGTCACCGCTGAGGTTGTTACACATCCCAGGCTCCTGCAGAGCCCAGCAAAGGTCTGGAGATCCCTTTCTGGAAGGAATGATGAATTATAAGCTTTTTTTATATAAAAAAAAGCCAATAAAATCTCTCACAGTTTAACACTGGCCCGGCAATTAAACCGAATAACAGATGCTCTCTGTTAATGCCCCTCTCCTCCCTGATAAGGAAAGGAGAGAGAATGAGGGAGAGAGGCTTGTGGGTTGGAAACTAAACTACACAACTTTAATGAAACAGTAATGATAAATAGGAAAAATTACTTAATATATACAAATATACAAATATACAGGAAAATTGATACCGTGTTCCTCCTCCCATCACGTCGGGAGCTGGAGGCAGGAACACACAGATTCAGGCTGGCACGGATCAGGACCACAGGCAGAGGAATGGATGGAATCCTCCCAGGATGCCGAAGCAAACAGGGAACAGGCAAAGGAAGGGGAGGAAAAGCAGGAAGGGCAGGAAGCACAGGAAGAGCAGGAAATGCTGCTCTTTTCTTTGAGAGCAGCTTGGGGAAAAAAAGCTGCACTGATGCCGACTGATAGGAAATTAATTAAAAAATGGAAGGATGGTAAAGAAGACTGGTGGTAATTAGTGTTTTGGGGGATTTGGGAAAACAGCATACAAAAAACAGGGATGTCAAAGGAGCAAGCACGTTTTGGATACTGGAGTAGCTCCTATATACTCAAGGAATATATCTGTGTCCAGCAGACACGATACTTGATGCAGAGAGCTTTGATTGACCATCCAAACTTTAGAGAACAAGGTTTCTACTGACAATTTATCAAATATATGAAGGCTTTGGGGAATTAGTGGTAGGAAGTCAGGAGGGGAGGGGACATCAGGAGTGGGATTTTAGGCTAGGTTTGGGGGAAACTATGGAGAAGAACAGCCAAAGAGGTGAAGAAGTTCTATTACCTGCTGGGTTTAAAACTGCATTGCATAAAGGAAAATTTAAAAATAATATAGCATTGGATTCTGTCCTGGGAGTTGGGTGGTCTTGATTAATTTTTCCTAATCTCTTTTGAACCTGATCTTGTATTGCAATGGCGACTAGTATTGGGAAATTCTCTCCATTCATCTGCTCCCAGCAAAGAGGAAATAATCATGAAACTGGATCGGGTTCCTACTCCCAGACTGAAACCCACAGTGCGATGCTCTGTCAGATTGCTACAATCTTCATAAATTTGTGTAACCCACTGAAAGAGTTGATGTCCCTCAGAAATTCACCTTAATTAACCAGAATTTTATTACTCACATGATAAGTATATGGCTTACCACATAATTAAAGCTCTTTGACAGTTCTCTGACTGGCCGGCAGAAAACTTTAAAATAGAGGGGAGACCTTAGGGCACCTTCCAGTACCTGAAGTGGGCCTACAGGAAGGCTGTGGAGGGACTCTTTACAAGGGCATGCAGTGACAGAACATGGGATAATATCTTGAAGCTGGAAGAAAGTAGATTTAGGTTAGACATTAGGAAAAAATTCTCCACTGTGAGGATGGTGAGACACTGGCACAGGCTGCCCAGGGAAGCTGTGGATCCCTCATCCCTGGAAGTGTTCCAGGCCAGGTTCAGTGGCCTCCCAGTGGGAGGTGTCCCTGCCCATGCAGAGGGTTGGAACTGGATGATTTTTAAGATGTCGTTCATCTCAAACCATTCTGTGATTCTATGATATGCAGTAATCAATTAGAAAAACAGTGGTGTGTATACAACTCAACATCAAATTTCAGTTCTGTTGTGCTACTACCACAAGGCTAAAAGACATACAGAAAATATGTTTATCAGACCTTTCTCTGCCATCCCTTGCAGCCCAAGAAGATGCTAAAAAATGCCTTTGTTTCTCTGTGGAGATGACAGGTTGCTGATGCTATGATCTCTTCATCTATTTTTGCTGATGTACTATTCAGTGCAACAATTTGGTTCTACTAATTAATTCCTCCTACAAAAAAAAAAAAGCTGATGAACACCCATTTTTAAAGTATGCCTAAATAGGGTTGATATGCCACTCTTTTAAACTGCAGCTACTTTTGATTACTTAAAATAACAACAAGCATCTTAGTCACTCAGGCCTTAGGTAATGCTGCATATTCTTTCAATATTCTAATATTCTTTATTGTAACCATAAGTATCTGAGGAAAAATTAATTTGTTATTCAAATTTTGTGCTCTCTCTGTATTTCTTGGTACTTCTAGTGTTTTATGCAATGGTAGAAGTCCATTGCTAGTATTAGCCTTGGCCAAAAATGGTTTTGTTTGATGTCTAGTCCCTCACCCTAATGCTACCTGCTGTGAAGTCAGGAAAGATGAAATAAAGAAAATCGCTTATATATGAGGCTTCTGAAGTGCAAATTTAATTGACAATTACAGAGGAAACCTCTTTTCTGAAAACTCATTTGGAGGTGTTCTGTAGCAAAACTTTAAAAAGTAAAGGGTAACAGCTAAAACTGTGTTTTAACATCAAGTTAAATGTTGTCCCACCCTGTAAGGAAACTGAGGGACTCGGTGCTTCAAAGGAGAACAAAATTTCAAATAAGTCCTAAATCATTTGGGAAAGTGCTGTGGAAAGCAATGTTTTGACTGCGGAGGGAACAAAAGAAGGTTTGGTGTTAGGAAAATTGGACTAGTGCCTTAACTGCCTTTGCAGAAGGATGTCCACGTGTATGGTGTTGCCTGCTAGGTGGTAACTTGTGCATAGGTGAGTAGTTGTGAGTTGGTAAACTCAACTGCCTGTGGAAAATGTTTGTGAAAATTCAGGAGGTCAGGAGATGGAGAAAAATGGTTGCGGAAATGAATTAAAATTAAGAGAAAACCTGTTTTCTAGCAGAGGATTCAGGGATTGATAGCTCCACCAACTGCAGCACAATTCTGCACTGTCTGTCTACTGCATTTTGCTCTTTCAGGCTCTCATCTACAGCATCTGCAGTCTTTTGATGGTGTATTCTTTATATATTTTATACTTGAAGCTTTTCTGATCTTACCTTACAAATCAACTTCTCAAAGTTAAAAAAAAAGCATATCCTTATATCAAAGAGTAAAGTGCGTGTATGTGGGAAAGGGTAAGAGTAATATGCTATTTTTCGTATATGTTTCATATCTCTTTATATAGCTCTGTATAAAAATATAAGGTTAAGTAGCAACTGGGTAGAATATGATTAGCTTTCATCTCCTGGCCAAATTCCATCTTAGGTAATTACATTCTTCCTGAGTAAATATCTTCCTAATTTCAATTGCATACAGCCTATTTCCTATCTCAGATTGTTTTGTCATAAATAATGTGAGCTCCTGTATGTTCTCCCAGAAATGGGTGCACTCTGCTAGCAGATAAAATGATCACTGTATGATCCCTTGTGCGTAGTTACACAGTAAAGTCAACAAAATGTTCTTAAATTCCTTTTGGAAACACTATCATACAGCCACAAATTCATAGTGTTTATCATTGGTAATGAGCAGAGGCAATACATTGTGGGAATTTCTTTGGGAATATAAAAGAGTTTGGTAGTTAGCTAGGGATACCTTCCTCTTTCACCTTCACCTCAGGGAGGGAGAGGACGGTAGTAGGGATTTGACAATGTGAATTGCAGAGATACACTAGGTTGGTAGCTGGATGTGGGGAAAAAAGTTGCCATGAAGTTACTATAACTTCAGCAGTAAATGTATCTATGAGTTAAATTCCTTGCATGAGAGGATCTTGATAGTTTGTTCAAACTGTATACCAAGGCAGTTTTCAGACAGTAAAGGCAAGCTTGGGCAGTTAGAGGTAAATATAGGCCAAAAAAACCCCAAAACAAAACAGGCTATGTGTAATAGCCTGATCTAACTTGATGTTTCTTGAAAAGCTGTGAGAACAGATATTTGCATCAGGAGGGTGACCTGTGCCCATTAACTATCTCAGCAGACAAGGCAACCACTCTACAACACAGTGTGTCTCGTACAGAGCCAGGTGTTTGCAGATACATCTGCACCTGCAAATATATTGGATCGAAGACATCTGTCTGGGCCTAAGGCTGACTGGAAAGTCTGGGAGACACTGCTCTTCAGCAATGCTCCCTGTCACAAGAAATGCCCAGAGCTGAGCCCAGGTAAGGGCTACAGGTCGAAGTCATGCTGGGGGAGTGCTGACTGCTCACTGCCACAAATTGTCACTTGCCAGTGTCACAGCCTAGGCTCTGCTCCTGGCTGTTTCCCCAGCAGAGGTGCAGCTGTAGCTCCTGGAGAGCTCTGCCAGCATTCTGCTTCCCACAGCCTGGGTGAGGGAAAGCCTGGGCTACACTTCCAGACATCAGCTAAGGACTAAGAGGTTGGACTCCCTGAAGAACACTGAGTGGAGGAGTTTGTAACTGTGATGAGCTACAGCTGATGCCAACATAAGGACATGTAAGCCAACATGCAAGCAGGCCACAGAGTGACATAAGCCCCCAAGAGTGACTTCTGATGCAAATGTATCCTACTACTGCAAAAGTACCTTAAAAAGTAAGTTTAACATCTGAATTACCTGAAACTGGCCTAAGAAATCAAGAACTGACCACCTCAAGCTCTAAGTACAGGTAGCTGGCTTTAAAATTTCGTAAGTCTGTCTTATTTATAAGATTTTAAAAGTAATGGAGGTCTTGTTGTGTTCACCAGGGTTTTATAAGTGTAGGAGCCACTGTTCCATGCTTTGCTATTACCCTCCTTCACACTTCCCAGGTGTCTGAAAGGCTCATTGGGATTTGTGAGCAGTTAAAGCCAGCATGACTTAGCAGGTACTTCTTCCTAGTTTCTCTTCTTTAAAAAGACCAAAGCTGTGTATAGGATAATTTTAAACTACATCTCTTAATTGTAAGTTAAAATTAAAAATTAAGTATTTTGGGTTTTCTCTATGCTATAGTCTTGGTCCAAGCTCCTGCTATTGGGTTTCTTTTCACCTTGCTATACTTATAAATAAAATGAACTAAGAATAAGCTCTTAAGCTGCATTTTACACAACTGTGCAGACAGTGTGACTGTTCTTGCAGGTCATTTGAAATTATTTGTCACCAAGTCTCTGTTGTCTTGTCACCAAACCATACCATATATTTGGAGTTTTTTAAAAAAATCCCAATTTAAATGATTGCAGCGTAAACTGGGTTTCTCACTTACCAGTATATGCTGGATAATGATACAAAGCTTTGGGTATCAGGGAAGAAATATCGTCATTAGACAACTATTTATGTTACACATCAAAATGAAGTATCTGCTTGGGAAGAAATATATGACTTTCTGTATATAATTTATTTCAGTTGGAGCATGAAGTCAAACATAATCTATTAATATTAAAATTATTAAAAGGATCAGAGGTCCTGACACATCAATAATCTTAGAGTGCTTATAAGAAATACTTAATTCCTTGTACTCTCTCTGGGCCATCCTTTCAACATTTATCATTACTCATTTTAATGATAAATGCAGCTGGTTCAAAAGCCATTGAACATCTATATTATCTACACCAGCTCAAGAAGAAATCTTTGGCCTTCAGGGCTAGTCCTTTACGCGGTGGATGGCCCCATCTATATGGCAGTGCATCCATACACTGGATGAGTGAACTGATCCACCTCTGGGCAGAGGGCCTTAAACTTTGTCATGACTTTCTGTGATTTTTTTGATACCAAGAACTTTAAAAGATACAAGAGTGCTGTCATAGCCTGGGGAAGTGGAGCCCTTCATGGCATGAGAGTATGTGGTGCATGGAGTAAAGCATAGTCTGATAGAGACCTTTTCAAGCTGCAAGGCCTGCCAGGACAGTATGGGAAGATCATGTGTGGGCTCAGTGATTGTGAACTGCCCCCAAATCATCCCTGGCTCTGTCTCATGTGGTATAAGGGAACATAGAAACCCAAGTAAAACAGTCACGCAGTGCAAGGAATCAGGGGATCTGGCAGTGGAGGGCTATTTGGCAGGGACTATGCACCCAATACTTCTCTTTGCTTAGCTGGCAGATCACAAGGTAGTAAAATAATGTCTTGATGACAAGACAGAACCCTGGTGACAAAAATTAGTTTCATTCTAGAGACCTCAGGATGGCTGGACTAAATCAGTGCAGTACATCAGCACCTTAAAGATCCACACAAATATTTCATGATTTGACTTTCTAGAATATTCAGACAGACTATGGGCTAAATATTTACTGAATGTAGAAAGTATCATATGAATGTGGAAAATGGAAGAATCTGCTTGGCTGTGAATGGCCATATTGCTGCCTATGTTCTTGGTAAAGGGAGTGAGTGGCAGTTTGTGAGCATCTTCTCATGGAGGTGTGTTCCAGGTGACCAGCTCAGGTGCAAGAAAAACCTTAGAAAAACAAGATGTTTCTGCTTCTTTACTAATTATTTTAAAACTCATTGCTTTTCAAGTGTGTCTGAAGTTTCAAATCACATGCAGACACCAAGTTCCAAGCAACCTCTGAAGCCAAGTTCACAGTGTTAGAAAGCATCTTTTGTAAAAATGTTCTCATTTGCAGCCTCTACTATGCTAAATGCAGAAAGTAAAGTGATTACTTTGCTGTTATCTTAAAAGAAAGAGAATTTTTCTCTGCCTGTTCCTGGCTGAGGATTGATATGGTTTGCAGCTGAAATCCCAAGTGAAGTGCAGTTTGAAAAGCCTGGAAGTCTGAAGGACCATATATCCTTGTGCGGTGAAAATTCAGGTTCCAAGTGTCTACATTTGCTCAGATGTCAAAGCCTTCCTGGTCCAACCACCAAGCACTGCTGCTGCTCAGCCCACTTGCCCACAGCCTGTGCACAGAATGAGGAGGCAGCAGACACCCCGGAGGGAGACACAGCAGAGTGAGGGGGGAGCTGAGCAGCCCTAACAGGTCCCTCAGACCTCAGCTGGCAGGACAGAATTTGCAAACTGGCATTTCTCATGTGAGTCTGATTTCTATGATAATCCATGCCAAAGATGTGAATTAAAAAAAGCATTTTCCCCTCCCTCCACTGAAATGGTGTCTTATACAACTCTCTTCCTGCAACTGAGTTAAATTTTCCCTTCCTGCCACTCGCCTTTATTCACAGCAATAAACTGCTTAATAATACACCAGGAAGGATGCTGGCTGCATGACTTGGCAGGATGCAGAGCACAGCTGCACAATTCCTTACCTTTTGCTACAGGAGCAAATGCTACCTTTTGAAAAACCACCAAGTGATATTCCAGAGCCATTTGGTGATGTCCAGGTGGGGGCTGGGGACAGGATACTCTATTTGAGCTTGAAAATCTGAAGACCTTATGGATAACCACACAAATTCACAGTATGTGGGTTTAAGAATTGGTAAGAAACTATTTGGCCACTGAAATAAACCCAGACAATATTCATTAAGTGGCTGGCAACTAATCTATCATGCCATGTTTGCATGTCTGTGTACTGGTGCCTGACAATGTAATCTATGAGCTGACCTGGGAATTGATCCTCAGCACAGCTGAGAGCGGGTGTTGAACCTTCAGCACCAGCATATACAAGACCAAGACCTGGGGGCAGACAGGATTACTGTGTAAGTGGATGAGAGTTTAGAAAGCCTGGGATGCTCTTATTTGCCTCCAGGGTGACAGAAGGTGTGAAGGTGGAGGTCTCTCTAGCAGCTCCTGTTCCAAATCCATCTCCTCTCTGTCCCAGTGACTTACCTGGACCTAGGCATGGGTAAGTACAAGCAGTCCTTTTGGCTCAGGATTTCTGCATTTATTACCCTCCTGTTCTCAATTGCACTGTAACAATTGTTGGTAACTTTAATGGTTTTATGACTTTGGCATATGAATTGGAGAGAAATGCAGTTTTGTTTCATTTCACCTTTTCAATGGGTGAGGTGAACCCTTAGGAATTCCTGATGCAATTGCAGCTTCATACAAATGTCACTGCTCTGGAATTAGGGTAACTACAGTGCAGAAGAAGGCACTGGAAGCTTCCCTGAGACAAAAGTAATTTTTGTAATAGCATATACAGGAGGAAAACTTCCTCTTGTTTGTTTTATAGAGCAGTAACTAGAGAAATAATTTAGTTTTGGAAATAGGAAATTTAACAGCACAGCAAAACAAAGGGTATGTAAAAATCTATCAACAGAATGATTTACAAATGGAGGAACCAAATCACAAAGTAATACTGCTTTGAGCTGTGTCTTTTATCAGGCACCTTTTGTTGGCTTTTAAACTTCTTACCAGCTCTTTCAGTGTTAATTGGTATAGCTCCATTAAATTCATATATGACAACCTGCAGGAGGATAGTAGTCAGGAAAATCTGATGTCTTTGGTCATTTAACCATGGTGCCATTGCAGTGCTAACAAAAAGCATCAGCCTTTTGCCAAACCAGGTGCTTTATCAGCATTAGTTAGTGGCTGTCCCACTGAGCCCATGACTCCAATATGGAGCTCACCACACTGCTCCCATTTCAATCTTCTCTAAGCACCTTTTCTGCAAATGCAAGTTTGGGTTTTTTTCAAGCTTAAGAAGTGGGTCAAATGGGGTTCAACAAGGCCAAGTGCAAGGTCATGCACATGGGTCAGGGCAGTCCCTGGTATCAATACATGCTGGAGGATGAAGAGATTGAGAGCAGCACTGAGCAAAAGGACTTGGGGGTTACTGGTGGATGAAAAGCTGAATATGAGATGGCAACGTGCTCACAGCCCCCAGAGCCAACCTCATCCTGGGCTACATCAAAAGAAGCCTGGCCAGCAGGTTGAGGGAGATGATTCTTCCCCCTCTACTCTGCTCTCATGAGACCCCACCTTGAGTACTGTGTCCAGTTCTGGAACCCTCAGCACAGGAAAGACATGGAGCTGTTGGACACAGTCCAGAAGAGGGCCACAAATCTGATCAGATTACTGGAGCATCTCTCCTGTATGGATAGGCTGAGAAAGTAGGGACTCAGCCTGGAGAAGAGAAAAGTCCTGGGACACCTTATTGAGGCCTTTCAATACTTACAGTGGACCTATAAGAAAGATGGTGGTCTTTCTGACAATTAATTTATCTGGCAGTACCAGTTTTTAATCTTATTTGAGCACAGGCATGTTTTTAAAATAATTTTAATGGGGCTAAAATCATTGTGCTATCTAACAGGAATTAGTAACAAAGGTTTTAAAATTGGGACAACCAGTTGGTATTTAGCAGGTTGGTCTATCTCCATTTCTTTGTATTTTAATGAAATATGGTTGGTAAAAAATTAAAATTAAAAGGGTCTTTAAGGTATAACTTATTTAATAAAAAACTTTATTTAAAGTTACTCGAAAGCAGTGAAGCTAAAGAAACCTGTCATGATTGAATTTAGGGTATGAATTTACACTGTTGCATCTTGACACTTTCACAGTGATATGTGAAAGACAACGGCCGTATTCTGATTTCTGCTTCCATTTTCTGCATTTACTTGGCTGGCTTTAAGTTATTTATAACTTTAAAAAGCTGTTTGAAATGTGCTTAATAGCTGGACTAAAGCAGTCTTATCATTGTAAAACTGTTTTACGAAGTGACATGCGATTATTTCTGACAGAAGTTTGGCACTTAACCAATCTTGAAAACTAATTATTGCTTCCTATGCTCTTCCAAGGTAAAAGTCTTTCCTTAATAAAAGAAAGGTAGTAGAACTGAGGAGTTTAGGTACACATAAATAAGCATGATGAATAATAATTGGTTTAATAAAAGTGGAAGGCTTCCTTTAACTTCCTGACTGCCTTCAGAAAGCAGAATTAGGAACACTCTACTTCACCCGCCTTGCCTGCTGAGACCACGGGTTCTTTAGAGGGGCCAGAGCATCACTTGCCACATGCAGCTTCAGGACCCAGCAAAGGAGCACTTCTGGAGTGATCATTATAAGAACAGTTGCTAGGCCAAGCTCAAAGAGGCACCAGCTACTTCACTGAATAGCTTTCAAAGTAGTCTGAAAGAAAGAGTGTTAGATTACATATAGTCTTTTTATTTATTCAGATTCTTTTGTACAAGCACTTGACACTGTTATTTTCCCTTCCCTTCCCTTCCCTCTCCCAGTTAATCCTTTGAACATCTTCCCCTCAAGTCTGTCTTATGTCTTTGATCCATGATACAACCTGTTTAGTCATCTAAGAGCAGGGACACAGGAGAGGAAATATCTGAGCTTCACTTTAAAAATTACAAAGGGAGAAATTTTCATGCATTTCAGGAGGGGGAAAAAAAAAAGGCTAAAATGAACACGTGTGCAGGTGCCTTGTCCCACTGGCAGCCAAATCATATGGTCTGTTGAACTAAAACAGACTCCATATGCATATTTCCCATGCAGTGTCAAAGGGTGAGCAACAAGAATGTCGAATCAAAGTAATCTGAACTTCCAGAAATAAGTTTCAGAAGAAATAAAGACCATGGTTAAGATAATAATAGTAGAGGGGGAAGTTAGGAGCATTCAAAATGAAAATGAAAGCCCTGTCAAGGAGCAGCAGAGATAATTATAAGTCAAGGCCACAGGTTTGAGAGAGAAAAGACCATCAGACCTGACCTTGGAGAACTGTGGAGGCTCCCTGGAATCTTTTGATTTATGTGAATAATTACACCACATGTAGCAGTAAGGTTTAATACCCAGATAAGAATTAGCACTTTAAAAATATATAATTAAGCTTCTGTTTCTGAACACCGCTAATGCCCTTGCTTGTATAACAGAAAAGAGTTTTAATTAATTGCATAAACTCAATTTGTCCATAAATATAAAAATATCCAGTAAATATACTGTGTAGCTGACACATGGAGATGTCCATCTTGTTAATTAGAGTGTTTCTGTAGAAAGCAAACAGGGAAAATAGAATGTTTAGATGGAACTTTTCCTGTATTATTGTGCACAAAGCAAATCCATAGAACTTTTAATTTTTCATTCATTAGGCTGACAAAATGAATGTTTTCCCCTCAACCTGGTGCATGGTCCACTAGTTCTCCTCTTCTATTTGTACAGACCCCCAGCCCAGCATCCTTAGATGGTCAAAACAACACTTGAGTTCTTCCCACAAACTATTTTCTTTGATTTTAAGGAAAACTTGGTTTATACCCTAAGCTTTAATATTCAGTTAATGCTAGTAACAAAGACAGTGTTGCACTGGAAAATTAGAGTCAAAGGGAGTCCAGCCCACTGTTACTCTGTAGGATTTCCATATGTTTATCATAAATGCTTTTTGCTCTCCTACCAGCTCTGTACAGAATCTAGAATTATTTTAGCTAATTTCCAGCCATCAGGACCTCCCTTTATGTAAGAAAACCACCAGCCCTTTCAGTGGTTTCCTGCTGCTGCTGGAAATCTGACCTATTTCTCAGAGGGGAGCTACCTGCAGGGATTCCCCTTATGCTGATGGCTCGGTGAGTAAATGGGGCTGGTGATACCTCTCTGCTCTCATCCTTTTCAGAGCATCATTATAGATCACAGTTTGGCTTGCAGTGAGAAAATGGTGAAGCATAAGCACCAAATCATGCCTGGAGGCAGAGCTGGGGCTCTAACAGAATGTAATTTCACAATTTTTTCAGTACAAAGAAATATTTTGTTCTGTTTCTGGTTTTCATGCTACTTTCTGAAGCAACAGGTTTGCTCTCAGTGTTGCCAGGCTGCATCGTGCCTTCATTGTGATGTGTACTTTCTTCAACAACCCCTTGCCCCCAGGGACCCATCTGCAGGGATTACCATGTGTGCCAGGGCAGGACACTTACTGTTCATACCCTTTTAGCCTTATTTTGAGCCTCACGGGCTTATTAGTTTTAGAGGTTTGTCAGTAAAACCCAACAGAGATTTTGCTGATTTTTTAAATGAAATCAGGATGGTTTATGGCTCCTTCTCCTTCCAGCCACTGATCACCTCCTCTGTGACTGTGTTAAGGGCTGTCCCTGGTGGGTGGTCCCTGTCCTGCCCAGCAGGCTGACCTGTCATCCAGCCTCTTAAAATACATCCATGTGAAAGCAGGTGGTTTCTTGAGTCTGCAATGAAACACATGTAATTTAAGATTATTTTTCTGGGCTGTAATGTTCATGCAATTAACAGTAAGGTGGCAAAATGACTTGCTGTAGGGCACCCCAATGCAAAAGCCATAACTCTCAGTGCAGGGGTTTAAAGCTGGGCTGACCTAGACTTTTTGATGAAACATTTTTTCCTGTGAATTGCCACTTTGCCAGAATTATTGGGATAAAAAGGTCAATAAAATGTCAAAATTTTATCCAGAACCGTTTCTGGGATTTAGCCTAGAACTTCTGATCAGATTGTTTTTCAAAATCCAAAACCCAGTGCTTGCACCCTGACCAGGTCAGCTTCATGCTGGGCACCAAGGCTGATCAGAGAGGGGATGGGGTTACTTGCACTTACACCTCAATACCTTTCCTTGTTTTCTTAGCTGAAAAAAATAGAGACAGTAACAATTTCTTGACTCCTGCAAAGGATGGAGCAAGGATTAATTAGGTGTTGGAAAAGGCTCTGAGTGCTTCACCATCTTGCCTGAGGATGAAGTTTTACTAATTCTGTTATTAACTCTCTGACACATATGCAGAAACTTGCACTGAGCCTCCTGTAAATAACAGACCTGGGTGGAGGAGTACTGGTGTACTCCAGTACACCTCCAGCAGTGGAGATTGCAGGCCAATACACCAGTTTTAATCATCTTCACCATGTTATAAACTTTCAGAGAATAAAGTTGTGGTTTTCATCTTATTTTCACCTAAAGAAATTTCACTTATTCAACTCAGAAATTGTTATTCTACTCATTTTTCCAATTTGCATAGAAGATATTGGAGCTGTGATTGCTCACCAGAGGTGAAACAGGGAGAATGCTGGGTGGCCTGGCCCAAACCTATCTGTGAACCCTTCAAAAAGATCTTATCAAGAAAAAGACTTTTATTGCCATTTCTAAATTTCATTTTTATGTGATTTCATTATGGCTATATACATCCTGTTTTGATAGATAGAAAATATTTTTAGAAAATAATTTGCTTGTTTAATATGAGGAATAAATTTATTTCTATGCCCACGAGGATTTCAATCAATAAAACAGTATTCTCATCTAGAACTCGATAAAATTGCTGAAATATAATTGAACTTCAATTTTGTCTTGAAATACATTTCAGGAATATAGTTGCTCTAAACAAACCATGAAAAAGGGTTGTTCTTTTAAAAGGATAATTTCTAAGGAGAAGGCATAAAAGGACAGATATTCTTCTACTTTTGACTTTAAAGGACTTCTCTGATTTTCATCAAGATGATTGAACCCTACCTGTTCAACATTTTCTTTTCTAATAGGGTATTAAGAAACAGTTGAGAATTACCAAAAGAAACAAGAAGGGAGCAGATTACTTGGGGTACTTAGCAGGGCAATTAATAAAAAATTGTCTAGAAATTTATTAGTATATTTTAAATTTCTATGTATATACACAAGTGGTTTTATTTTTAGCCTGCATTGTGTTTGGTCAAGCCCTTATACTCATCTAGCATAGTTCTAAAATCAGTATATTACATGGAATTGACATACACTTTTGATTTTTCCCACTGAAATAACTTCCTGGCTGTTAGTTCCCCCTCCCACTGTCACTGGTGAATTTAGCCTTTTTTAAAACACTCCATGAACTTCAAGTGAGAGTTACACAAAGCTCCTAATTTAAAACTGCTCCAAAACAAATAGTAACCGACTGGCTTCAAAGGCCATCAGCCATTGAGTCCTGACTTCCATACCTGATAAATAGGAACTAATCCTGGTACTTGGTACAGAAAGGAGATCAGGGCTGCCTGGCAGAGCCACCAGGTCACAAACCTAGGTATGAAGTTTGGATCCCAGCATGATGTTCATCATAGAGCTACAGTTTGGTTTTGCCATTTGGGCAGTCACAAGTCTATGGGGCCGGATGGGATTCACCCAAGAGTGCTGAGGGAGCTGGCAGGGGAGCTTGCCAAGCTGCTCCCCATCATCTATCAGCAGTTCTGGGGAAGTGCCAGAAGACTGGAGGCTTGCCAATGTGACACCCATCTATAAAAAGGGTCGAAAGGAAGATCTGGGGACCTACAGGCCTGCCAGTTTGACCTCGATGCTGGGGAAGATTATGGAGTGGTTCATCAGTGCACTCATATGGCAAGAGCAGGATAATGGTGAAATCAGGCCCAGCCAGCATGGATTCATAAAAGCCAGGTCTGGCCTGACCAGTGTGATCTCCTTTTATGACCAGTTGACCCAGCTAGTGGATGAGGGAAAGACTGTGGACATGGCCTCTCTGGACTTTAGTAAGGCCTTAGATACCATCCCCCACAGCATTCTCCTTAAGAAACTCGAGGCCCATGGAGTAGACAGATGGACTCTTGGATGTTTTAAAAATAGGCTGGATGGCTGGGCCCAAAGACTTGTGATAAATGGAGTTAAACCCAGCTGGCAGCCAGTCACCAGTGGTGTCCCTCAGGGCTCATTCCTGGGGCCAGTTCTATTTAACATTTTTGTCAACGATTTGAATAAGGGGATCGAGTACACCTTCAGCAAATTTGAAGATGACACTAAATTGAACAGGAGTGTTGATCTGCTCGAGGGCAGAAAGGCACTGCAGAGAGACCTGGACACATTAGATCGATGGGCTGAAGTCAATGGTATGAAGGGTAACAAGACCAAGTGCTGGGTCCTGCACTTTGGTCACAATATCCCCAAGCAAGCCTACAGGCTTGGGGGAGAGTGGATGGAAAGCAGCCCAGTGGAGGAGGATGTGGGAGTACTGGTGTATGGCTGCCTGAGCCAGTAGTAGTCAGTAGTGTGCCCAGGTGGCCAAGAAGGCCAATGACAACCTGGACTGTATCTAAAACTGTGTCCAGGAGGAGCAGGGAAGTGATTGTATCCCTGTACTTGGTGCTGGTGAGGCCACAGCCTGAGTATTGTGTTCTGGGCACCAGAGTATAAGAAAGGCATTGAGGTCCTGGAACTTGTCCAGAGAAGAGCTACGAGGCTGTTGAGGGGTTTGGAGGGCGTGGTGTATGGGGAGCTACTGAGGGACCTGAGGCTACTTAGCCTGGAGAAGAGAAGGCTCGGTGGAGATCTTGCTGCTCTTTACAGCTACCTGAAAGGAAGCTGTAGGGATGTCAGTGTCACTCTCTTCTCCCAAGTAACTAGCAATTGGATAAGAGGAAATGGGTTTAAGTTGTGCCACGGGAGGCTTAGGTTGGATATTAGGAAAAATTTCTTTACTGAGAGTGGTGAGACTGGAATGGGCAGCCCAGGGAGGCTGTGGAGTCTCCATCCCTGGAGGTGTTCAAGAAGCGTTTAGCTGTGGTGCTTCAGGATGTGGTTTAGTGGTTGTGGTAGTTGGATTATGGTTGCATTTGATAATCTTGAAGGTCTTTTCCAACCTTAATAATTCTATGATTATAAGGGCAGGAGTAACTCAGGAACTCAAAACCCAAGACCCAAACATATTCAGATTAAAGACTTATCTAAATAAAAGCATATGTCCTGGCAAGCCAATCAGGTTACACATCTCAGCATTGAGCCTGGATGATTGAGTCTTGGGCAGGAATTATTTTACCATGGGACACATGCCAAGTCCAAAGATAAGAGATACCAAAGTTCTAATGCCTTTAACTCACTCCCCAAAATCTTAATAATAACACTCCCTCTTGCTCTACTGACATGACACAAAATTATAATTCTGATCTAAACTGAGGTGTCTGTGGGTGCAAGGCAGGAAGATGTATAAATAGCTTTTGATTATTCCTCATACAAACAGACTCCAAATCACTTCTGACAAAGGCAGCATACCAAACTGGCATTTGAAGTCTGAAATTTTATTTTTATTCATGGACTGTGGTCCCCATAGTCCTCCATGGCAAAGCTATTTAGGCAGTTTGGAAATACAAGTAACTAAGTAGGTGTAAATAGCACCATGATGCATCAAGTGTGCTTTTTTCCACCAAGAACAACATATCTAGATGAAGTTATTAATTTTGTCATTGTAGGAATCAAGCATTACAGATACATCCTAACACATTAAGAAATCAAGATGCTGTCATTATTATTTGATTCACAATATTTTACTTGAGAACAATCAAGATTCATCTATAGATACACTAGCATACTAAAATGGAATACTGAAATGATTATCTAAAACCCAGTCTGGAAGAAAGATAATAACTTTCAGCTTTTCATTATCTGGATAGGGAAAAAGAGGCATTTTGCTAACATTTTTGTTTATCCAGGAGACTTTGCCACAGCCAAGATGCTCTATCAATATATGGTGTCAGAAGTTCAAAGCAGCATTTGCATGTGATAACTTCACATATTCTACCATGATATGTTAGCTTCAATAAGGAAAGTTGAGTTAGACCCACACACATGATATTATGGTGGTTAGGAGATGGCTGTAGGATTCAGGAAGGCCATGGGCAGCTCTGTTGTGTCCAAGTAAAGGCTCATGTCAGCCTGAATGTTCACAGGCACACAGTCACCATGCACAGTCCAGCTTCACACAGATGGGATGTGTCTTTTTACTTCTTTGAAAAGCATAGCTCCAGCTGGAAAGATAATGGCCAACAATTGGCACTCCAAAGCAGCAGGGCTCACCCTGCTTCTCAGTCACCCAGTAACGTGGTAGGACCAAAATCAGGTGATTGATACCACTTGTCAACTTCAGAAAAGAATGTGGTCTTCTGATTATGCATAGGAACATCATGAACAGCACCATGGTCCCCTGGAAATGTAGGCATGGAAAGGCTCAGCTTGGGGACTATGCGCTATTTTAGGCAGGCACTACATATCTGTATAATAAGACCACTCAAGACAGAAGCAGCAAACTTAGCAAGACAGGGCAAACTTAGCTGAAGAACATTATTTGCTTAAAGGATTTAAAACAAACAAACAAACAAACAAACAAACAAAAAACAAAAAAAAAACAAAACAAAACAAAACAAAAAAAAAAACCACCAAACCAAAAAACAACACACCTAAATTGTGTTTGTGATGCACCAAGGATCCATGTATGAAATCCTGTATCTTACCCTGAGTCTCAGATTTTGGTCTTCAGTGCTTTCTATTGGTTCAATAATTTGACTCCCTGTTCCTGTGGTACTGCACTTCTGAGGTTAACTCTTCTCCTGCAGGGTGAACAAATGGTTTATAAGAAAACGAAGCCTCTTATAGGGGGCCCTGGGGAATATCATCACACCCACAAGGAGAGGCAGACATCATTTTTCAAACATACTTTTCGTCTGCAAGTATATCTGGACCAAAAACCTATTTTAAAGTAGAAACTATTTGTCAGACAGAGTTACAGCTTATAAAAATGGGGGAGAAAAAATTGAAGTGGCAAGAAGATTTTTGCCAGAGTTTTCTGTTGGAGAGTTGATAAGTGTGTGCACTTTCCAAGCAACTTTGCCCTCTAGCCTTGCTAGCTGTGAAATTGTAGGAAAGGATTAGAAGTGCTATTTTTTAAGAGGAAGTGTTGTGTTTGGAAATCATTGTCAAGCATGTAAAAGTGAAGGTGTTACTTTTAAAAATGAAATATATTTTTCTCCTTCTCTTCTTCACACTCTCTTCCTATTTCTCAGCTCTACAAAAGCTGAAAGAGAGTAACAGTTTGGGAGTGTGGGAAAAGAAAAACTCTTTTTCATGTTTCCATCTTTTTTCCATCATGGAAAAAAAAAAAAAACATTTCACATGGAAAGTATTCCTGGGAAAAGCTCTACTTTTCCTGTCCTGCTATCCATGACACAGAAAAGGCAGATTAAAGTAACTGTCAAAAGTTTCAATGTGAGCAGCAGAGAAAGAGGAGAAACTAAATTTATCTGACTTTGCCTCTGTAGTATCCTTATTGCTGTCTCTTCTATGAATCAAACACCCATTTCCAAGACATTCCCTGATGTTGAATAAGAGGTGGCAAAAGTGGTAAAAGTCAGAAATGATCCCACAGAATCCAAAAGATTCTTAATAATTCATATTTTTAATAATTCTAAAACTGTAACTGAGGATTTCATCAAGATAATTTTCTAAAGTCACTGACACTTTGCAGATGCTAAATTGCTACAGTAAATCCAGCTTAACTTCTGTCCACGACAAATCAAAATTTTTTTGGTCTCTTCCTCCAGCCAAACTCTTTGGTCATATTTCCATAGCTTTGTATTATAGACCATGCAATTTATTTCCATGTTTACTCTGAGTCAGGAACTAGGTTCTCTTGTGTGTGCACATCAGACTCATCCATTCCTTTAGCAGTGAACCATACAGCTGCTTTCTTTTCTATGTACAGCCCTCCCTGTACTTCTGGTAGACCCTTCTGGTAGACCTTAGTTTCTCCCTCTTAGAAACATTTTCAGGTTAAAGAGTATATTACAGCCAGGAGGTGACAATGTGAGATGACATGATAAAATGTTACCAGCAAGACAAGGCTAATAATGATCCATCCCATGAACTGCTCAACCAGGGCTCTTTGTCATTGCACAACCTCATTAAAATGAAATGGGCCCCCAGAGGGCAAATACATGAAAAGTTACAATAAAAAATGGGAATAGGAAAAGTTGTGGGGGGGAAGAATCTACTTACTGTCATTATTATGTATTACATATCAATGTGAGTACTGGATCTCTTCTGCATATATAGGTTGGATGTGGAACTTGCTCCATGTAGTAGAGGGCAAACCAGGTTTTCTCTGCTAGCACAGTAAAGAATAAAAAAATAAAAGATCATCTTTTTGAAACATTAAGCTGTGGCTTTACATCCCTGATGAATTACACATTTTAACTGTGCTGCCCAAGGAGTTTTGTTGCTGACCCAGAACTTTCCTACCTTCTTCCTTGCTCCCAGGTGTAACAAGCAGTGATCTATTGCCATCAAGTTCCCACAAGATGGATGGGGTTTCCTCAACTTTGACATTCTCACTATACCATGTTTTTGATATGTGGAGTTTTTTTGATCTTCGTAACAAATGAAATGCTATCTAGTCTATTATCACAGTTTGTCTCAACACACTGTCTAAAAGTTACATCACTGCTTTCAGGTGGTTGAAAAAAGAACAAGATTCCTGAAGGCAGATGTGCTGAGTATGATGTGGGACACGAGTGTTAACCAAGGGATCTATAGAAACCTGGGAAGGAGCTGAACTATATGATAGATTTGTGCACAAACATAGAATTGAAATCTGCCCTAAAAAGGAGTGGGAAGGAGTTAGGATGTTCCCTCATGGGCTGGAGACAGTTTCATCATCTCATTTGTCCCTGAGCAGAAGGAGTCCTGGGCTGCTTGCAAGAGGATGCTGGAAGGATCATTTACACAGTAACAGGGCATTTAGCTGCAGGCTGGAAAGCAAGGTCTCTGCTCCCAATCCAACTGGGGTCCTGTGATCAGTCACAGACCCCACATCAGAGCCACTGTCAGCAGGTTTGTTGACAAAGGGGATGGTTTGGATGCAGCCAAGTGAGGTTTGGGAGTTTTGAGGGTGAGGAAAAGTGAGCAATTCAATCCACTAGAAAAATCAATGCAGTAGACTGATAAGTGAGATCATACTCTGTAATGGAACACAGCTGCCAGGTTTTCAGTGCTATAGATTTTACCAAACACCTGTTTTCCTTCATGTAAGGCAACACAGCAGCAGCAAGCAAGAAGTCTTTTTCCTGCCTAGCAAACGTTAAGGTGAAGTTATATTTTTAGGAGCTGTAGCAGTTCAATAAATGACCACCCTCCAGGCAGTGTGACCATTTTGGAACTGCACGACTCAGTTTCCTGATACTGTGAAGTCAGTGGGATTTGAGCTTCAGCAGCTTTGGTACTAGCTTTGCACTGCACCAAGCTGATAACTGATCAGCTATCAGAGCAAGGGGGGTCTTTGTCATTTTGGTTGCTTCCAGTGGATCCAAAAAAGATCCAACAGCAATCTGAGGCAGGCCTAGAATTTACCTAGAAGATTGAAATGTTGCACAAGGAAAGCAAAATTGAATGTGCCGTGGTGAGCAGTAATTCTGCACTTGGAGCACGCTGACATGTGCTGACACTTGACTGTGCAATGAAATTCAGCAAGCAGACTCACTCTTCTAGGCTCTTTAGAAATAACTCAGTCTGTGAAGTCAGTTTTTAGGTAATTAAAAATGTGGTCATGGGAAGGTTCAGACAGAGTACGATGCTGAACACAGCTTAACTGTGCCACCTCCACAACAACAAAAAGCTTTGAGATGCTTTTCTGCTTCCACCAAAGGATGAGCTGTTGTATCACCTGCATTCCAAAGCTGTTTTAGAACGTTTCACGTTCACAATCAGGAAGTTCAAATCAGTTACAAAGCAGTGACTACAACTGCTGGAAAGCAACTCTAAACTATCATCCAAAATCATGTCTTCAGTCAGATTTCATTCTTACTTAGACATGATTTTGACGATTTGTCCTTGTTTCTCCAGGTATTTTGCCTGCGTAAGTGCATAAAAGAGAAAGGAGCTCAGTTCCTTTCACCATTTCTGCTAAGTGGGTGAGAAAACAAATTATTCAAATCCCTTGTGAAAGGAGCAGTCCCTTTTAAGTATCACTCATACATTTTTACAGAATGATGATGGATTTTTTCTCCGTTGCATATTCCATTCTTTTACAAGTTCCTTGCTAATTTAAGAACATGGGAAATGAAGGAAACAAAGTATTTACCTTCGTCATTTTTATCTTGTGACTTAATCCCACACAAACTATTTTCTTTATCCAGTGCTTCCACAAGCTTATTTTAAGCTGATGAGGAATGATTACAGCAAACTCTAAAAAGCCTGTTTTTTCAGAACATTTGAGCATAATGTTTAGCTGTGTACTCTTTCTAGAGTGCCATGTAAATGGAACTGAGTACCAAAGACTTCCTTCATCCCATGGAAGGGAGCAGGGTGAGATTCTGGTCTCCCCAATATGCCAATACCTTGATGAATTGAGCACCTTTTTTCTGGTGTAGTTAAGAATTGGAAATACTGTAATTGTATTGGAATTTGCCATGAAGCCCATAATACCCATTTTCAACTCCAGGAGTAATTAGATGTTTCCTGCGAGTTGCCCTGAATATATTTTCTTGTCTGTCCTGTGTGCTTCCACAGAAAAACTGATTCTGCATTTCTCTTGTCAGGGAAAGCAAATTAAAATCACCACTAATTTTTGCCATTTAGAACTTAGCTGATATGATGGCTAAGATGTAAATTGCTCTTTGTACTGATCTCTCCCCTCTTCTCTCTTGTCTTAGATAAATATCACTTATGTTACTACTAGTGAGTAATAAAGCTGAATTAAATTTAAGGTGTTAGCTGACCTCACATCAGCTTCCCTGAAGCAAGTACCAAGCACTGTGTAAACCATGCAAGGAAGTGGCCCAGACTTTTATAAAGGCCTTGAACCAGCCCAAACCTCAACATTTCCTCTTTGTGCAACTAATTCTCTTTCTCTGACCAAGAGATTTTTCTCCATCAGGTTGTGTTCTGTGGCCTCACCAGCCAATCTTAGTATTTCTGACCAAACTGGCTGTGTGATCCAGAGTGTCCCAGTGCTCTGGGGAATCAGTCAAAGGAGAGTTTCCAAGCAAGAAGGTCAGTACCATAGTGAGAAGCAATATGGTAGATGGTTCATATAAACATATAATGTTTCAATGTTTAATGTGTGAGTTTTTTGTGTGAAGCGATAGAGAAGTGTGATGAACTGGGCAGGTTGCAGTTCAAGACACCTAAATTGAAGAGTCAGCAACTAGATGTTTGTATGTGCTTCCATATTACCATTACAGTTAATAGAGATCCTGGCTGTAATTTAGGTCTTTAAACATAAGTTTCTAGAGCCATTTGTGATGCCCTAGGACGCCTCACAAGTCCCTACACATTTCGTTGTTATACCTGTGAGGCTCACATTTGTGTCTCAAGTACCCTAAAGTATCTCAGAAAGCTCCAAGCACCTTCTCTGGTCAGCTGAAAGGTGCTGCAGATGTCTGCAGGCACTCACAGATGAATGCTGAAATGGAGGACTCAGTCTTGAACTGAGCCTGCCCATGTTTTGTTCTACTGGCCACAGTACAGATGGAAACCATGGTACTGATTAGTTAAGGAACCATCATAATTCGTAAAATTATTGAAACAAATCCTGGCCAGAATTTGGAACAGATGCAAAGCTTTCCAAATCCCAGCCACTGTTCTACCCAGTAAATGGGCAAGGACAGCCTCCTCTAACCCTTTGAGCATTTAGAAATTCACAGTGTTGTTATTTAGATGGCAGAATCATGTGCCAAGAGTGAAACGGTAAAAAGCCACAACTTGTTGGTCTTGATCCTACAGCCTTTTACGGCCATCTCATCTTCTTTCATAGATCTTTGGAGTTCATAATTTCTTAACAAGTAGCATATCATGCTACAATTCTAATTCTCTCTTAGGTTTTTGTAATTCTAAATAAATTCAAGTAGTTATGACAGTGCCATTTCTCCACCTGTACATCTTCCTCCCTTACTACCTTAGCAACACCTTCTACAGCTTCATTTGAAGTTTTCCTTCAATGCAGCTGTAATCAATTGCTTTAGGACTCTGATAGGATACCTTGTATGCCAACAGTCCTTATCACACCTATGATGAGGTTTGCAGTAATTTATCACATTTGGATTACACAGGTGAATCATGTGTGATGATTCACATTACACATTCACATTTCACATTCAGGTCTGAAAATCATGTGAATAAACCTTTTTTTAAAAACATGATCACAGGCTCCTTTCTAATCAGTCTTCACTGTGTTATGTACATCAGTTATTTAGTCAAACCCTAAACATGTCAGTTTGATATCCTTTCATTCTAACTTACGTCACTTCATTTCCTAAAAAAAAGAACCTGATGTGCCATATGCTTCTCTGCAGCTGTGAAGATGATTGCTGACATATCTAGAAAGGGGGAAAAAATGCCATATCTCCAGGTACATCTTTCCATCTGGACAGCACTTTTCCCTCTGAAATATTTTAAAGCCCTGAAGTTTTCTGACTCAGATAACAAGACTCTTACCAGCTCTTCTGGGGAATATTCCTCAAAACTTTCCCTATCCTGATGTAATGCTACACAAATTGTGACTTTCCACTGCTACAGAGTCTCAGGTGCTCACCATCATGTTGTCTCCATTATCCCTTAACCCCAGTTCTTCTGCTCCACACCACATAACCACAGCTCAGTTTTCAGTCAACACTGATTTTGTTTCCTTTTCATTATTCCCTTATCTTTTAAATCAATTTCAATTGCCACCCACATCCTAGCATCACACCACTAGCAGCCACATCCTAGCACTACAAGAACACAAGCAGAACTCTTGGCTTGAGTTTCTGTGGACTATGACTCCAGAGTAGAAAACAGAGCAGATTTTATCAGGTTTGCTCTGGATGTATTTTTTGCAGCAAAGAAACAAACTGACCTCCTGAAAGAGCACAGTCCCATAGATTATAGCTGTGCCAGTGCGGGGGGATCTCAGTGCTTCTGTCCAGGGTCTGGCCACAGCCCAGAGCAGTGGGTGGGTAACTCGTGCTTCTTCACAGAGCACAGGACGTGGCTGGTGTACACCCAATCTCTGGTCTCTGGAGTGTGTTTTCTCCTGTCTTGCCTGGAACAACATAGCCTTATATTGCCATGCCTTTGCAGCACTGCCAAATAGTAAATTGAAGATTAATTTTGTCACCAGCATCATGCCCAATCTGACGTACTTATTATAGGTCATTCTCAGCTTGTTTGAACACTTCTATATAAATGTTTATTGTTTCTATGTTTTGCTATCCTGTTTAATATGATTTCCCTACATATTTCTTGCATTTTCCAAGTGCAACATTGGTAAGTAATTTTCTACCTGTAGCACTGAACTCCATCCTCTTGCCTTATTTTATGTTCTTAAGAGGACTGCATTGTTTCCTTATTTACCATGTATAACAAACTGGCCTTTTTTTCCCAAACACCAAGATGCTAAATGTGACCAATAGAAGGTCCAGTACAAGGGACCCATACTTGCACAGGGGCAGGTGCCAGACCACAACATATACACACAGCACAGAGAGGTTTTAAAGTCACCATAGTGTGGTGCACCATTAGCAAGGGGCTGGTGCTGAGCTTCCTGCAAAGCCCATGGTGGCACAAGTCTTTCTTTCCAACCTCAACTCTTGTAGCAACTTGCTCAGCAGGACTGCCACAGTGCCACTCCTTACTCTTTCATCTCACAGAAAGGCCTCAGAACCCTCTTAAGGACTGTACTATCTGGATGTAAACCAGCAATCCACTGGAACAGCCTCAACAGTTTGCTGCTAATCCCACCAGCCAGCAAATACCCCTTTCCCTATTGAATTATTTCCTGTACTCAGCATGCTGTAGAGTTCCTTCCTTTTCCTGTGAGGCCATGATTGATTTCTTTTTTTTTTTCCCAGCTGACCAATTAGCCGTTTGAAAATTTAATTAGATGAAATTAATTTTATATTTGCACTGCAATTGTGTAATTATAATTGCAAATGACATGCTGTAAACAATGTGTTCACCAGACTATGAAAATGTTATTGCCAATATTCAGGAAATTTTACCAATAGTTAATTATTACTACAGTAGGGTTTGAATTGTATTGTCAAAGAAAATTTTTCATCCTATGATCTGTGAAAGGGACAGTAAAAGAAGCACAGTGTAATCCCCTCTGCTCACTACCTTTGTGCTTACTGGTGCTACTGGGGCTGAATGCAGGGAGAGAGACTGGAGATGCTTGTTATTCCTCATAACTAAATACAAGAAATTACATGAAAGGGACATGGTAAATTGTTTCTATTCTGCTGTATGATGTGCTCTTTCTTCTAAGGCTACACACAGGCATGGCTGGCTTTTCCCTAACCAAAATTATCTGGTGGCTGGTTTTATCATCCTCAAAAGATTCCCATATTAGGAGCTCTTCATATGCTATGTAGCCAGCAGGACTGTTGTCATATCACACTTCATCTGGGACCTGCCTTAAGGAAGTTGTCCTGGGAAGAAGGAGAACATAGGCGAGACTTCCCAGCACACACAAATCCTGGCATCTCTCTTGCCCCTTCGAGCAACTTCCTGGCATAAGGAGCCTGAGGACCTCATAAACATGCCCTGAGTCCCCCCTGAGCCCCAGGAGTAGGCGGTGCAAAGGTGACATACAGTGCCTTCCAGCCACCCTTCCAGCTCTCCCTCTGCAGCCCTCACTAGTTCTGAACATTTTCCTTTGGAGATTAATCTTCATCTTGACTGGAAGGGCACAAACATCAGATCAGATATCCCCTGCTGTAAAAACAACGAAAAAATAATATTTTTGGTAAAGTTATAAAATATATTGTTTTGTTATATGAAGTATTTGAGATGTTCAGTGAGGTAAGTGTGATAAGAAGCTTCAGTCAGTGAGCACATTTGCTATCACTGATGTTGCCTTTGATGCTATCATGCCACAGCCCCTGAGTTCCCCTCTCCTGGTGCTGGCAGTGAGATGAAATACCCCAAAACCTGTAACAAGGGAACTGTTTGTTGTGCTGGTGTACTCCCATTAGGTCAGGAGGCATAGTGGAAAAATTGCTGTGCTACTTCACTGGAGATCATCATTAAAAGATTTTAATCTGATAATCAAGTCTCTGAGCATTTATCATTGCTCAGGCCCCTATATTAATTGCAAATTACAATTAACTTCTGTTCCTGTTTTCTGACTTAAATCCTACATATTTTGCCTCTCTGTGCTTTGATACGTGAGAGGAAAAAACCTTCAAAATGTGTTATTTGTGATTGTCTTTTCAGCTCTTCCTTAGTCTTTCTCAAAAAATCAACTGCATGAGCATGTGTAGTAATTTTGGCTGCATGCAATATTAAAGCTTTGATTAAGATTTCGTATAATTAAATTTGGTTTACTAGGGTCTATTTTAGTTTACTAGCTCAAGTCCCAAATGGCTTTTGTGCAGCTCAGTTTTATAGTTCCATTAGTGTCTTTTGTGAGTAAAATGATGAAGTATTAAAAACGACCAAAGTTAATAATGCATTCCTCTGTTTCAAAATGTCAACAATACAGAGTACAAGTAGCTGTCAATAAATCTTTCCCAAAACTAAGCTAAAGAAAAAAAAAAGGGTACCTTTGTCCTCTGGACCTGCCTGTTTCCATGAGGAGCCTCTGCAGCCTCCAACCACTGTCATGGCTGATATATTTAAGTTAAAACTCAAAGTTACATGTATCCTGTCCATACAAGTACAGTTAACCAAATTGCAGCAAAAACATAGCTTGACTTCTAGGTGATCAACTTTGTTTTTCAAGACTAGTGTTTTAAGTGTATTTGATTATAAAAATCAAATAATGAAGAGAAATGCTTTTCTCATTTCACAAGCCTTTTTTGAAGAGCGATGATTCTTCACTTCCTAACTTGATTTATTTAGCTGATCTACTTGACCTCGTGCAGACCTTCCTGTTTCTTGTCCACATGGCAAGAAGAAGGGGTTCTCAGTGTGTGCTAGAAAGCCAAAAGGACTGTGAAGAAAATTGAAGCCCAAAGCACGTTGTTTTGTGAGGAAGCAAGGCCTGTATTTATAACAACCATTGTTACAAAAGTCTTCTTTCTTTACATTTGCAATGTGGGAATCCAAAAATGAAATTAATAGCCTAAGATACAACAGTAAATTATTCAAACCTGTTTCCCAGGGTTTTATGAGTTTGTTATGTGAATAAGGCTTTGTGCCTCAATTATGCTCAGCACGCAGGAACACGTCACATACAGGCTGCAGGCTTAGAGAAAGATGCTCAGGAGACTTTGTTCACTTTATACATCCTGAGTGGTCATCACTCCATGACAGTCTCAGGTTTGATACTTCAGTCTAAAGTACTTTTTACTTGAGCAACATCTTCCCTCATACAGGAGAGCCACAAGGGATCTAAGCAGCAAGTTGGGTCTTTACCTTGCTCCCATGCCCACTGTCAGGAAGCAGCAAAAAGAGCACTGGCCTTGCAAGATTTTGGCCAGCTCCAGGTGGTCCTTCCTCAAGGCTTTTGTATTTTCTTATTCTCCCTTTCTCAGACCAATTCTGTGCCAATATTTTTGTCCTGTGTCAGAAGTGGGATAACACTGCAACTCCAGAGGGTTTTGGGTATCCAGCAGCAGATTCCAGCACCTGGAGACCAAACAGCAGGTTGGTTTGGGGCTCAGAGGGATACCAGGCTGGAGGTTGGTCTCACTGGCTGAAGTAGCAGGTATGTTTTTTTCTCTGCTGTTGGCAGAGCATCCTCAGCTGTCCCTCTGGATTAATCTTCATCCTGACTCGGAGAAAAGTGATTGCCTGTGGTGCAGAGAAGAGGTGTCCTTCCTGCTTGCTCAACAAAACCAAGAGGATTATAATTTAATAGACTTCTTTTCTCTGATAGGAACTGTAAGAGAATCTGTGAAAGAAAGTCATCCCTAAATGAGCACTGATAGCATCTACTAATGAGCATCTACTTTGAAGATGGAGAAGTCTTGTTGACCTCCAAGTGAGCAATTAGCAAAAGGGTATATTAACACTTCAGATGGAGGACTGGGCAAATAGACAATATTGGGGTTTTACACCAAGATACAAAGATGTTGCCTCCCCTCAAATGGCAAACAGCATCTCTGAAGATCACACAGCTCGGTGCAGCAGGGACAGCTTCATCTCTTAGAGCTCATGCTTTCTATACTATCTTATGGCTAGAAGTATCACTTTTGGGGCTGATTAATAATAGCTTTCTGTTTTAAAATAGTTGGCGTTTTCTATTACCTGTACAGTATGACCTGAAGAGACCGAAAAGGACAAGAACTTTTACAAGTACTGCTTGCAACATTATAGTACAGAGAGTTTAAATTATGCACAGAGCTAGGCTCATCCTCCTCTTTGAGGATTAGACACATAGCAACAGGCAGCTTTATTCAACTCAAAACCCCACACAGCTGTGGTCTTCCTTAGCTAAGAGGTACCCAACATCAGTAACCCACATGCTTGAGAGTCACAGTTTATTTGATTAACTTGTGACCTGCTTGAAATACCTTTAAATGAAAGTTATTTTCCAGCACACTGGTCATTACTTTGTTAGAAGATATATATAGCACAACAGACATTTTTCAGAGTGCCAGTAAGCCTGAAGTCTGAGATCTTGACTTCAGAAGGGAAGGCTGTAAAATGTTGAGAGAAACACAGAGCAGGAGTCTGCAGAAAACTTCATCCAGAAATAGCCCTTTCAGGTCATGTGCTTTGGCTAGATAAGACACATTTGAATTTGAACATGTAGGTTCCCTATATTAAGAAAATCCTTGTTCCTCCTTCTGAGTGATTTGTGACAGTGTGTGGCATCTACTGTGAAACAAAACTCCTGACAGAAATAAAGGATAATAGTTTCTAAAACACAGTGGAAAAATAGAGACTTTCCATTGCCTTTAAGGGGCTTTGGATCCATCCCAAAGAAGCTGCTCAGTATAACTCACTGGCTCTTGCTCTGCCTTGTGGCAAGAGTACATGGCCTGGCAGAGAGCGCGCTGCAGGCGGCAGCTCTGCACCCCTGCACACTCTGGGCTGCAGGCAACACCAGCAGCAACAGCCTGGCATAGAGCTGTGTTCTGACCCAGGAGGGTCTGAGACAGAAAGAGAGAAATCCCATCAAAAGCAGAGGTCAGCTCCAGCAGTTGTCACAGGGGCAGCCTTTCTTCACTCTGCTCAGCCAGGAGGTCCCAAAGTCACAGTCAAGAGGTATTCCGGTGCTTTGGATGCACATCTGGGAAGATTTTGCGGGAACACAAAGTTCATGGGCACAGTGCTGCTCCTCAGGTGCTGCTCCTTGGGCAGGAGTCACCAAGGTGCTACTTCCCTGAACCTATCATGTGTCCAGAGTCCATGGAAGGAAGCAGAAGTTGTCAACAGTCACATTTTCTCCTTGTCCACAGGCAGTTACCTCTCAGTCAAGGACACAGTCTATGGGTATGCATTTCCAAGGCTTCAGGTTTACCTCCACATTTCATTCTTTCCTGCAGCAGCACCAGCACACAGACCTCTGTCCCATCTGTTCCCATCCCCAAGAGATGCGCCAGCTGTGCCAGCCCAGTTGTGCTGCAGATCCCTGCAGAGATGAAAACACAACCCCTGCCCCCATGCTCCCTGCTCCCTGCCTCTGTGTGCATTGTGGCCTCTGGGGGCAAATTTCTAAAGCCAGAGAGGGAAGAATACTGTTGTTAGAGCCACAGCTTCAGGCTGCTGTTCAGAACCTCAGTCTAAGCCACCCTGAACTTTGTCCATTCCCAAAGCAGCTGATGACCTCTCATTTCCTCAGGCACTTTCTGCCTGGGTCCACTCAGTCCTTGGAGCTGGCAGACTTTCAGCCAGCTGAGGACCAAACCAAAGCAGAATGCCAGGGGGATAGTGCCACCTCCCACCCCAGCTCACTGCACAGCCACATGGACCTTTGGAAGTGGCACATGGGGAGAGCTGTCCCACTCCTTCCTAGGTCCCTAGGTGATAATTCTGCAAGAACTGCAGCCAAGTGAAGTTACTGCTGGGTAGTATTTAGGTTCCTGTTGTCCCCAGACTTAGGAGGCTGGTGGTTTTGAATTCAGTGTCATTACTGATGTGAATCGGAGTTGCAGGTTGTCTTCTCCACACTGGATTGTTCCAAACTTTACATACACAAAACTGTCTTGACCTAAAGCTTCAACTCATGGAGACTTGTATGCACCCAGTAACACACCTCAGAAATTAAAAGATTGACTAAATACCAGATATAAAGCTCCTTGCATCAAGAAAAAGGTCATTCTGCAAAATAAATGTCCTTTTATTCCTAAAACAAAGCTGTTGAAATGATTCTTATGGTGAGGTTTAGCTGCAGAGCTCTCAGTGATTTCATTAATAAGAATTCCAGCCACTCTGTATCTGAAATATGGTGTCATCAGGCAGATTCACATCTTCTGTCAGGTGTAAAGAAGCACAACCATCAGCTCTACTGCTTCATGGGAGACTGTTAAGATGCCTCATCAAGGAGAGCATCCCATTCTCAGGCGGCTGACATTTTGCAAGAAGTTCATTTCACTCATGAGCAAAAGCTGATTTGCTAAATCCAACTAGGAAACCAGAAGTTAGAGTAGGTGTAAGATTACCATCAGAGTAACCCTTCCACACCATAAAAATCCATGCATTCCTTTTAGTAAGCAGATAAAATTATTTCTTTAATCTGTGCTTGTTCACTGACTGTAAGCTAACATCTAACATCTTGGCACTGATCTTTAGTACATTTGCTGAGACAAAATATCACTATTAACAATTAGAGCACAATTATTCTCAAATATTTTGATGCCTTTGAGCAATTATCTGTGTAATCAGTGACAGAAGCATACAGGCAGTGATGCCATAGCACAGAGTACTTCCTGTTTTCCAGTCTCAGCCCCAGATTAAAAATCACTATGAGCCAGTGGAGTTAACTAATGTGTGCAACAGCATCATGCAGTGTTATCACATTCAAGATTATGCAGAGATTTACCCTTCCCATATTTACCAATTCTGAGTTTGTTTCTTCAGATTGAAGCACACACTAACACACAGGTGGTCACAGAGTTCCTCATACTCTGTCAAACCCACATCATATGAACACTGTCTTGTAGGGTACTGTGCTTCCAAAAACATGGAACTGTGCAGCTCACTACCCACATGAGAAGCACAAGCTCTGAGAATGTCTCCATCTGAAAAAATCCAGGTCTATGAAAAAATCCTGCAATCACATCTCTCCTAAAGCAGATTTTGCGATCCAAGAGGTCCTGTCTAATTGAGGAGCTATGAAGTGATGGTAGACAAATAGGTGCTGGTACTGCAAAATCCTGATGAGTAATCCAAACTGCAAGCACAACTCAAGCACATTGCCTCACCAGTTCAGCCAGGAAGAAGGTATTGTTTTACTTTGCAGGCCTATAGTTTACAACTCTTCTGCCTGCTGTTTCAAGGAAAATAATTATTCTTCTGGAAGTCTTACTTTGTCTTTGGGGTTTGTCTTCGCACTGTCATGACTATGTAAATAGAATCTTTACTAAAAATAAGCATTTAAAATGCTTATCAAGGGCTTGCTTTCACACCAAAATAGAATTGTATGTGTGTATGCATAACATACAAAAGTGCAAACCTTGATAAAACAAATCAACAGAGAAAAAAAGCCCAGGAACCAAAGTGCACTCTCCTGCCTACACTTTCCTTGTATTAGGGAAAAAAGGGATAGGTGAGATTGTTGAGGTATTACTCTAAGAAGAAAGTCTACCATTCCTGACATAAAGATAAAAGCATCATTTTTAAGAGGTCCTAAAATGTGGAAAAGTCAGGTTTGAGATAGGGTGTAATTTTAAAATGTGAGAATTTATACGTAGGAGGCTGTTATAGAAGATTAAGACACAAGGGGTACCACTGCAGCTCTTGATGAGTGACTGAAACCTTGAAGATATAGATATTCACATTGTGTGAAGTTGACCATAAGGATGATCTACAGAAGCACATAATGTAAAACTCAATGTTTTTTGGAGGTAGTCATTACTTATTTTCCTTCTTGAACAGAGTTTGGTTGTTTGTTTAGGCAGTTTTCAGCAGTGAGTAGACAGCAGTGTTTCTGGAGCTGATCAGTGTTGGGAGCTCTGTCAAACAGGGGAAATTTCATTCAAGAAATGATTGAGCAGCTCTGGCTCAGTTATCCACTTCACTCAGTTCATGATATTTTTTTCACCCTCCGTGAGAAACAGCTACCAGAAGGTCTGACTTCTGCTCCCCTAAATCTGGGCTCCTCTCAAGCTCATTACTCTATTTGCCAGCACTGACTGATGCTTTCTGATTTGCATTCATAAGAAACAGTTAAACTATAAGGACAATCAAATGCCCAGCAGTAACATTAATTGTGCATCTACTAGGTAATAAAGAGGCATTCATGTCAAGTGAATCTCAATCATCAGAGCTTGAAAGGATTCTTCAGCATCATTTCGTTAGTGACTGAACTCCTGTGAGTGAACACCAGAGAGGTACTGTGAAGAGTTTTTAGTCCTGTACAACGTTTGATTTCCATTGCCTCACTGGATATAGGCACAAGTTTTACAACTGTTCTGCTTCCTTTGACAGCCTTACAAAAATTCTATTGGTCACACACCTTTTGCTCAAGCATTCATGATTTCAGAAGAATGAAGAATGTTTTGGAGTTACATAAGACACCAGTATTCTGGCATTCTACAGCATCTTGGCGACCAGTTGCATCAAAAGCAATAAGGAAAGTCATATTAAATTAATGTAGACAAAAAATTGAAAATTCAAACTGTTCCATGCCCATACATAAAAGAAGGGATTTTTCAATTAAAAGTGAATTGCCTTATTGGGCCAGAGCCACAGAACTTGTTAGTCCTTCATCTTCTAACAGTTACCATTCAGAGTACTATGCACATCTTTCATTTGTGTAGTGACTTGCCTTCCTATTAGGAATTAACAACTAAGCATGGCAGTTCTGATAAATAATACAGAAATGATGCATACGTTTTTAACTCTACATATACAGGTCACATAGTAACCCAATTATTTGTCTTCTACTAAACTCTTAGCTTGGACAACATATTATAGGAATGAGCACAACACTGATCATGTTTCTTATGAAAAAAAAAACCCAAACATTTTAAATGTTTATGTAGGAGGAAAACAAAAACAGAAGGCTTTTTCTGCTCTTGATTGAGCCTAAAGTTACGTGCTTATATGTGTTTGGGGTTTTTTTTCCCCAGGTCTTTTCTTAAGAAATAAATAGCATGTATCAGGAAACAGATCTTAGTTTAGGTTCTGGTCATAAAAATATGGAGATTGAATCAACTTAAGAGTTTTAGGATTGCTTAACTTTATAGATATCTTAAAGGTATAGCCTTACTTTCCTGTTAGATAAGAGGAAATTAACTTTTTGCCTAAGGCAGACTTCTAAAATGGGTTAAACAACTCGCTCTGTAAAATTGCTTCTTGCTTTTCACAGACTAGGGACCATTTGGTACAGGAATCAGTTTGACACAAGAACCTAAATTTAGGTATTTCTTGGTGTCTGAGGTTTTTAAGTCCCCATTACAGTCAATGAAGCCTGAAGAGCAATTCAGCTCACCATGAAGCAGGTATCTTGTGGCTGGTCAGCTGAATCATTCACTGATTGCTTTTACTAGATCTTCATTAACAGCAGTGGGAGCTTACACATTTTATATGCAGATGATTGCATTTAGGGGACTTAATCTAGACTTCATCTCTGTTGGAAGTGTTGGAGATCTACATGATAAACCCCTACTTACTAACCCAGGGCCCTACCTGATAAAACCCTAACCCAAGGCACATGAACCATACCCATTGGCTCAGACAACCCCCAGCTCTCTTAGAAGTATCCTTGGGATGACTAAGAGCCAAAAATTACTTGCGTAACTAGAAAGTCCCCTGAATTTGATCCCTCATGGAATTACACACAGAAAAGGCATATTCTTCCTGCAAGTTGTCATAGTTACTGGTTTGCTTCCTTTTATTTAGACAGAGGAAAATGCAAGAATGAAGCATGGTTCATCAGTAAATTATGTGCAAGGCATGTGCTAGAGGAGCATGGTTACTGACCCAGTTGATGGCTGAGTTTGATATAATCAGTTGGGCACTGGATTAATGACAGTGCTGTCAAGAAGCCACCTACTTGACCTGGAACTCAAATTCCATCAAACAACTGACAACAAGGTGTTTCCATGTGTATATCACGCTTGGATATTCCGCATTTGATTATTCAGCATTTGAGTAATAGGAACTCTCAACTAACATCTATGAGAGGATGCTGAGACAACTGCCTTGTCTGCCTCATTCCTGCCATGAGATATGCAAAGTCCGTGGCTGCAAACACAAAAAAGAATTACACAAACTCTTTCTACAAAGTGAAATGTTGTTGGCAGGTAAACCCTTTGGGTTAATTCACTCTTCCAAAGATGGCAATAATGATCCAATATACTCTTTCTTTATCTTCCAGAATGCTCCCTGTATAGTGGGTTAATATACAACAGACAAATATGCAATTTCCTTTTCAGTTTGATGCAATATTCAGAGATGGGTTATATACATATGCCTTAAGACCCTGCTTCAGGAGCTCGGTTGTGTTGGACTTTGAATCAAACCTTTAAAGTCCTGAGAAATTAATTTAATTTAATTTAATTTCAGGTGCAGGCAGGCCCAGAAGGAAATGACAGCCCTGTTGGGGGTATTCAAATTTTGGAGGTGACAAAAAGACACTGAGGTGCTCAGAGTCAAAGCTGACTTGCCTTTCATTTGCATACTGTTAAGGGAAGATTCCAGTGCATCTGAATAGGATTTATTTTCCTTCTCATTTATACAGCACTGGCAGAAACTCTTGCCTGGGCAGAAGAGCTATGTTGTTGTCCACAGCACTAGTGGAGACAACAATACAAATGAAGAGAACACCAGGTGAAAACAGGGAACTCAAGTCATCCACAGTGAACTTGTGAACCTCTTTGTTAGCCTCTGTCAGCTTGCAGGCCACAGGTAACCCTGTGTATTGACTGGGATTTAAGCTGTGAGGCAAGCTTCTAAGAGGCAAGCCTTCACCACATGCTGGGACCTCATCCCTTCATGGATCGCAAAGGCGATGCAGAATTAACCCTTTCAAATTCCACCTCATCAGTCACTTGCAGTATTCCTCCAGGCCAGCAACTTCAGTCCAAGCTTTGCACTGGAGCCAGCATTCAGGCTGGATATTACACTGGCCTTTAAAACCTACCAAAATCTGTTTGGACTCTAAGGAGCTTGGAAAAACCTCCCATACTCCAGGAATGTCCTTTCTCCAGATTCACTACTTCATCCCATCTCAAATACTTGGACAATTACCTCAAGGGCAATATCTTTCCAAATTCACTTCTAAATACAGAAAAGCTTTTATTTTTCATTGCATTAGAGAGATAAGACTAATGGCTTTGTGGAGCCAAGTGCTTTAGAGCATCACATTATGAACTAATTTCATTACTACTTGGCAAGAAGCAGTAATTGGTCTACTTGCACCAGGGTTTAGAGAAAGGACTGGAGGCCAGCACTCTAATTTCAGTAAATACACATTTTACCACACCACTGCACTACACAGGCAACCCACAAAAAGCAACAGACAGAAATGTAAATTATCCATGAGATGGGGAATTCATCCCTGTTCCTAAAGCAATATACTATGATCCTTTCATGTTTCTCCCAACAGATAGAAAACTCACGCTCTACCTATCTTTGGAGTCCACCAATATTTTATATGGAACACATGGGAATGTTGAGGGTATGCTTGTATAAATAAGGCAGGAAATAGTTTAAGTCAAGAAAAAAAAAAAAGTATAAAGACCTAGACTAACAGGGGTGAGAAACCCTGTGATAAAAAGTGGATTTTCTCTAAAAAAAGGAGAAGTAATTTGAAAGGTGAGATTTTTAGAGAAAAATAGTTTAGCCATTTTTCCTACCAGTACTGTATATTCATCTACATCTGTGTGTGCCTTCTACATGACATGGATGCTGAGCAAGCCTGCTTCAGTTTATGCGAAATCTACTGCAAGATGGAAATTCTGGAAAAAAACCCAAAAAACCTACCTGCCACTGGCTTGCTCACCAAAGTGATGTTACCAGGTAAGCAGTTTCCAGTTTGCTGTTGTAGTGGCTCTGGCTAGGACAGAGTTGACTTTGATCATAGCAGCCCCTGTGGTTTCATGCTTTGGATCTGTGACCAAAAGAATATTGATAACACACCAGTGGTTTGGCTGCTGCTGAACAGTTATTGCACAGCTCTCCACCCTTCTCTCTTTCTCCTTCTGTCCCATGGCAGTGAGCATGTACAAACTGGCCAAGTACAGCTGACCCAGCCTGGCTGAAGGGATGTTCCATGCCGTGTGACACTGTGCTGAGCAATAAAACAATGGGACAACAATGTTGTCTTCCAAGGTAGGCATTGATTAGGACATCAGGAGACATCAGTCTACTTTGCCTGTACATTATTTGTTTTCTTTTCCCTCTCTTCATTTGTTAAACTTTCGTACTCTTAAGTTATGCATTTTCTCACTTTTGCTCTTCTTGTACTCTCTCCTTCCCACATAGAAGGGGAGTGAGTGAGTGGCTCTTTGGGTAGTTATCTGGTGTCTGGGGTTAACCCAGCATGACATTTTTCTCTCAGGACATCTCATTACATCAGGAAGCTCCAAAAAGTCCCACTAGCATAATAAATGGGAGTTGGTTATAGTTTAATCTTTCATTGTTCATCATCTTTTACTTCTCAGAGTGCATACCTCTCATTTTTCAACATGATGCTCCTTATTAGCTCTTCTTTAGCTTTTTTAAAAGAGTGTTCTTTCCCTCGAGGCTCTGAGATCACAGGTAACAGGACAGCAGAGTAGGTGAGAAGGTTAAGTCCAGCTCACAACTGAGCTGAAAATGGAGAGTTTGGCTAAGGCAAGGAACAGGTTAAACAGCCTTCCAAGAACTTACTGAAAATAATTCTTGTTTAAGCATTCAGGAGGAGAATAAACTCCTGTTAGGTTGTTACCAAAATTTAAATATTTTCAAAAGGTTTTCTGATTGCTTCAGGACAGTTTCATGGTAACTTTTCACTGACAAGTTGGGCAAAGACATCATCTTATTTCCACTTAGGAAATTAAGTTGCTAACAGTCATCTAAGCCATTCCCACCAGACACCAGAGGTAACAAAATAAGCAAGTAGATGTTCCCACGCTGCAGATTTTCAGAGGGCACATCTATGCATCGGTAACTTCTGGTTCTGTAACTTCAGGCTACTGATCTTGTATGACAGTTCAAAATCAGCTGTTAAAAAGCAGAAGTTCCTATCTGAAAAGTTTTTCACAAATATTAAGAGATATTTATTGTTTTGACAATTTAAATCTACGTCATTATGACAGCAAACTGTAAATTGGGTTTTACACACTACTCCACATCCAATAATCTTAAAAGAGGAGAGATTTCCATCTTCTTCCTATACAGAAGTAAGTTTTCAGAGTAACCCACCTTCAGCAGCAGCATTACAGAAAACATCCAGGTAGGATATTAAGGGCCTGCACTGTCTAAATCTCTAAATTTAGACAGCCCTTCTGTCTAAATCTCAAACACATTTTAACACATTGTTTCAGTCAGATGTTACTGATGTGTAGGTAACCATCTGTAAGAGAAGCAGAGAAGCTCTCAGTCCCTGCAGAGCCTCAAGCAGGCTGGCATTGGCCGAGCAAGGGAAGAGGGAGCTGCCCTGGAGCAAGGAGGGCAGAAGTGCTCTTAAACAACTTCACCATCAAAGGAAAACTGTTATCACCTTGTGACCCAAGGTGTACAGAGCTGGGACCCTCACTACAAGAAGGACATTGAGGCACTGGAGTGTGTGCAGAGAGGGTCAAAGAAGCTGGTGAAAGGTCTAGAGCACAAGTCTTATGAGAAGCAGCTGAGGCAACTGGGGTTGTTTAGTCTGGAGAAAAGGAGGCTGAAGGGGACCTTATTGCTCTCTGCCACTACCTGAAAGGAGATTGTAACGAGGGGGGTGTTGGTCTCTTCTCCCAACTAACAAACGATAGAGCAAGAGAAATGGCCCTAATTTATGCAAGGGGAGGTTTATATTGGATATTAGGAAAAAATTCAACACTGAAAGGGTTGTCAGGCACTGGAACAGGCTGCCCAGGGAGGAGTCACCATCCTTGGAGGTATTTAAAAGCAGATGCAGAACTTAGTGACACAGCTTAGTGGTGCAGTTGGCAGTGCTGGGTTGGACTTGGTGATCTTAAAAGCCTTTTCCAACCCAAAATGATTCTATGACTCAGTTATACTACTAGTGCAGGATGGAAGCAGGTTACACAAGGCTGGTCTGTACAGCCCCTTTTATTAAAAGTTATGAAGAAACTGGACAAGGACAATGCTCCTGGCACATAGCATTTTCTGCCTTTGGACATAAGGATAAAGCAGCTTCTCTGATGCTTGACAGCTTTATTTGACATCATTTTGGCTCCTAGAACTTCAGTACCAAAATTTTGGCCACGGTTACTTTGCAAAGAGGGATATTCCCTTCTCCCCCTTCTCCCTTCACTCACTAATACTTGGGGCTTTTAAAAGTGAGATGACACTTTAGTGGATAAATGGCTCTCAAAGGGTAATTATATAACCAAGGATATGGGCAGTGAAAAATAATTAGGGCTACTCAGACCTACAGTTCTGATATAGCCAAGGCTCTTAAACATTTGCTAAGTAACTGGCTGTAAGTGGGCCCAGATCTGATACATTTTCCAAGAGAAAAACTGTTGTTAATGACATTCCTTTTGAACTCTATATTTCCTGTACTTGTCTCATTCCGTATATAATGCCATTGAAGTGGGTATCAGCTGAGGAATCCAGCAGAAAATAATTATAAGTTGTCATCACTTTACTGGAGGCCATGAAGCATTAAGGACAGACCTCAGCCTAGCCAGGGTGTCTTCTAACAAGCATTCTGACTGTCTCATTCTCTCCTCTTGTCCTGCCACATGGAAGTGGAAGTAATTAATGTCTGCAAGATGCTTGAAAACCTGGGCTGAAAGAGACTACACAGGAATTACAATTATTTGGAAGAACTTCAGAAACAAGCACTGTAAACTCACTAAGTTTACTTCCAGTCTGAATTTTCCATGGGTAATTTGCAATGCTCATAACCCACCAGAACTGGATCATTTCTTGTAGCTAGAAGCTGTTTGTGAATAGCTTTAATTGTTCACCTATTATCTGAAATAAATCAATCAAATGTAAGAAAAGCATGAAAAGAGTTTGTAAGCATCCTAAACCCCATCCATCCTAGTGCACCATATCTCTTTGAAGAGCTTTGTCCCCCATCGTTTTCCTGAATTTGGGTCTGACAGTAAAACTCCTTCCCTGCACCAGTGGCATTTGAAATGCATCACAACCAAGACTCAGGGCAGAGCACAGTTTAATTAAGTCACACAGATCAGCATTTAGCCCTTAGCCCCAGTTCAAGTGCTTCAGGTCTTAGATACCATCCCTGGGAAAATTGCACCAAGCAAAATGCTATGAGATTCATAGATGCTGGACTCATTGATAAAAGTCAAAAAGGATTTTTAAGGATTTTTTCCCTTGTTTGACTTGAAAACAGACAGCACAACAGCAGCTGTCTGTGACATATTTTGAAGCCAGGCTTCAAAGTTAACACTAATCTTAGACAGAGATTGTAAGGCAAACTCTCCTGTTATCTCATTAGACTATTTCTTCCAAAAGAAACATAAAGACAAGTTTCCATTGAATCATTTTCCCTATATTACAGAGAGTTATGGTGGGAGGAAAAGTTGGATGAATTGTGTTCTTCATGATACCCTAAAAAGTCAGCTTGCACAGTAGAGAGGGTATTAATTACAAGCAGGGTTTTATTTGGGGCACCAAACTTCTGTTGCTTCTTTTTGGGTGAATGGGATCTGAGGCAGAGGATCTGATACTCCAAGGATGTTTTCAAAAGCAAACAACCTCCACAAACTGTGTGTAAAAAATTGCTGTTTAGGCATGTAAGTATCCCCACAGCTCTAAGAAATAGCGATATCTGGATTTTATCTCAGCCACTTACCTCATAAAAGGTTTAAATGTTGCAGTAACAACAGCCATCAAAGCTCAAAAGTGCCCATAAACCAGCTCTCAGCCTGGGGCTAGGCTGTCTTTCTAGTTCTTCTTGGATTTACATGCACTTTTATTGTTACAAACACCTCCACTGGTAAATCGGCCAGGAACAAGCTTTGCACAATTTGTTTGATTTCACACCAACTTATTTAAGATGAAATAAATAAATAAATAAACCACTGATGAAGTTCAAGGTTTTTTTAATCAGAGTTTTTCTGTATTTCTCTGTTTTATTTTATAGAACTCACACGTAATCATTAACTATAACTGTATTCTTGAGGTTTCCTGGAGAAACATCCTGGAGAACTTTGCACTGCGTAAGCCAGCAGCTCACAGCAGCAGTGGCTTTTGTGCTGCTAACTCTTCTAGAAGTTTTAAAAGCATAAAAGGTACAGACTTTTACCTTTTAAAATACATTCGTGATTTTGAACCTCCAGCTATTGAAAACCCTCCAAGATAATATTTATCTCCAGAACAGACAGTGTTAGGGCAAGAGTCTGGTAGGTGTTCTGGGGTAGGATGCAGACAGTCACTCAGCAATGCCAGCATCATGGGGAAAAGGCCTATTTACAGCCATGCAAAGATACAGCTGCACCATTGGCATTCCTTGTGTCAGTACTGTGAGCCACTGACTCAGGAACAGCAAAGTTCTTCAGATACTACAAGTTTTTTCTTCTTGCAAAAGCCAAAAAAGTGCAATATTGCTGCTGACATATCCATTCCTTAGCCTTTAGCATCCAGAGGAGATTTCTACACAGTGGAATGTGGTAGGACCTCAGAGGGTCCTGGAGCCCTCACAAGCACCACCTGGGCAGATCCCACCAGCTCAGCACCCACCAGTACCCCATCCATTTGGGACTCAAAGGTGAAAGGTTTCAAACCCACATTCCCTGGGGCAATGCCTCAGGCATGCTCAGGCTATGGGGTATTCCATGTGCTGCAGAGGACCCACCATATCTTACAGCTGCTTTCCCTCAAACACCAGAGCCAGAGCAGCTGAGTGTAACACTTGCTTCTCAGCAAGGAGCAAGCACAGGGATGAGAAGCACTTGGGATTCAGCTTCCTTCTCCCACAAGGAAGGTCACACACGTGTCTCCTCTCCCAGCACAGGAACATCAGCTCTGAGCTTCTCCCATCATGGGTGTTGATTTCACAGTGACAGCTGCTCAGACAGAGACTGCTTTTCTGAATTCCCTAGGGCCCAGGAGAGGGATTTCATCAACCTTTTATTGCTCTAACATGAACATGAATCTCACATTGCTTCCTGAGCAGTTAGGGTTAGGTTTAGCAGTTAGGGAACAGAAGGGCTGGAGGGAACCCCATGTCAGCTGTACATCCACCCTAGGGGACACTGTTGACTTCTACACTTCGTGAAAGAGTAAAATAAGAGAGAAAGATTCAAGGTCACAGCTTCCAGCCAGGAATTAACTATAAATTTTTTTAGATAGTTTTTTTAGATATACTTACTTACAGTGCTCATCTGAGGTATTCACACAGCAAACCAAATTCTCACTGACCTTGATAGCAGTGGAGAACTGCAATGCACCATCACCTGCCTGAGCTACTCCTCTGGTCACCCTATGGATATAACTCTCTAATATCTCTCTAAATCCTCCATGCACCCTAGTTAATCCAGACAGGTTATTCTACATTTGTTTTCCAGAAAACAAGCTAATAACAACAAATCAAACCAAAAAAATCTTACAATTAACCAGATGTGTGAAGAACTGGCAAAAATTTTAGGCAAGATAACTGATGCCCTTACGCTGCAATTTATGAATTTCAGAGAAAGGTGCTCTTTTTGTAGTTTTGATATTATTTTTTAATTTACGTTTAAGTATATCTTTCACTCAAAACCACAGAGCAATATGTCTTTCTGCTCTGCTGCCTAACTGCATTTACTATTGCTGAACTTCAGTAAGTTTCTGTTAGCTCATTTCTCCAGCTTGTCCATGTTTCACTGAATGTCAGCACTGCCCTCCAGACATTATGACTAATTTTGATCATGCACAGACTTGCTGCATCCCATCCTTCAGATCATTAACAAGGATATTGGATGGTTTCAAGCCCAGCATTGTTCCCTGAGGGATACTGCTAGGCAGATTTTATCCTGCTGACCACAACCCTCTAGGAAGATGTTGCCCATTTTCTCAAAATTATTTAAAAAATAATTTCCACAGAAACAGCACCTCTAAAATTTCCTCTGAAATTTCCTCTTCAGGTTCATTCTGAAGGGACAAAATCTGTGGCTTTGTAAGACTCATGGATTTTACAAAATTCCACAGGTGACAGTCATCCCCCTTGTATTGCTCTCCCCTGGAGACTCCCTGACCCTTTTACTATTTTCTTGAGTTTGCCTGCTTGGATATAGAGAGTAAAGGTTACTGCTAGGGGCCTTTGAGTTGTCTGTGGGTACTCTGAGGTGGCACCAGCTCAGCAGCACTTGCTTTGGTTCAGAACTGTGGATTTACTGGGTTTATATTGTAAAACAGCAGACAGAAAGCAGTGAGGCCAGGCAGCATGACAGTGTGCTCCATGCACACCATCCTGAGGACAAAGCCTCAGGTTTGCTCTCAGGGAGCAATGGCAGAAGAGAGCTGCTGTGGGCAGGAGAGTGAGGAGTGTGACACAGTGCCCAGCCCTGGAGATGGAGCAGACACCATGCAAGAGTGGGGCCTGGGGCACCTCTGCTCAGGGGGGGACAGCAGAACTGGGACCTCCTTGTGCCCTCACTTGGGTACCACCCCCAGCTTGGTATTTTAAGCTTCATGTCACAGCAGGAAGTGGGAGGTATCCTGTCACTTAGTAAGGACCTTAGTCCTGTTTACAGAAAAGAAAGTGCAGTAAAAGTAATAATTTTCTTAAGGGTGACAGCACATGAGGTTGCAATGCAGGGAATCCTGCGGGCTGTGTGGTATCCCAGACACAGTAGAGCTGCACCACGCCATCTGGGGAGGCAAATGCAGCCAAAGCAGCAGCACAGAGCAGTGCAGGTCAGGGGCTCAGCAGTGGTGACTGGGATTAACTCAAGCCTCTGTCATGAAGAAGGTGAGCTCCTTTCTGGGCACTCCTCTCTGGCTACAGCTCCACTTGGAAACAAAATACTTTGGCCCCGAGGCCATCTGACCCTGACTGAGTGACCGATGGCTTCTTATCAGCATTGCCATCTGAACCACCTGGTGGGACTGATCCCTGCTGTGAGCCCAGATGCTACCAGGCACTCTGTGGCCACTTCAGAAAATCAGGTCAGCACTGGGATCCTGCTTCATTTACAAATGTAGCCTCCAACTGAGGAATCAAATGTATCCCAATGAAAGGCATTTTGGGGCAGATTATTCCAGTAAATGCCATTTATAAGATGGCAAAATGCTTGGATATTTTCTGGTTGTGGGAAGTCTGCTATGACCTACAAAACTAGCAAAGCATTTGTCTTCTATATTCTGTAGTCTTAAAGAATTGTTTATTCCTTCCACTGATTGTTTCCCTCTTGCAGCAGAGACTTTTGGCACTGTTGTCACTGCTTTTCTCCTTCAGCACTGCACTAATTGGTGCCCTCCATCAGCAGGCATTTCATTTCTTGAAATGAAACTGTGTATACCAAAGCCCTATTAAAGGAATTTGGGGTTAGGGAGATGGCAAAAAGAATAAATGTTGCTCTCCCTTTGATATATACAAGGATTAAAACCTACCAGCTTTACTCATTGCTGGCTGCTTCTAAGACTGGGTTCTGCATTTAGTTATTTTAAACTGATTATTCTTGGAATATGTTTACTGATGTATATCTAGGAACCTTTCAGACTGAATAACATCATTGCTGTTTCATGAATCAGCAAACATTCCTCTGTCAAACTGCTGTCAGAGTAATCAGAGTAAAACCTAATTCATGTGCTCTTCCACTTGAAATAAACAATATGCATCTGTTGCATATTGATGATTCTCTAATTGTTATAATGTGCACACTATCCAATTCTCCCATCTGATATGTGATGCTATTGCAGACATTGCCCTTCCTAACCAAAACCCTTCCTACCCACATGTTTCCACAGAATTCCATCTACTTAAGGAAAATGCCATAAGTGAGTAAGTCTTCAGCTGGGATATTGCAAAGAATGACTGCCCCTTGCTGGATAGCTGTTTGTAAGAAAAAGGCTCTGTATTTTTGATAAAAATGCATAAGCTGTTCCAAATCAAATGCTTAATAAAAAAAAAAAAAAAAAAAAAAAAAAAAAGCCCTAAAATGAAATAAAAGAGAATAAGCAAAGGGATCCATGCTAGTAACATGTATGAGGATATGTACTGGATCTGACTGGGATGCAGTGAATTTTCTTCAGCAGCCCCTGTAGTACTGTGTTGATAACACAGAGGAGTTTCAGTTATTGCTGAGCAGTGCTTACAGTGCTTTATATTTATTTTTCTTTGCTTCTGCAAAACATAATCTAGTTTTGTTTTGTCTATTAAAGGATATATGTTAGATCTGCAAGAATCTAACATATCCAGTGGCATGCTCCACTGTCTCATGGATCCACCTCCAGCAGAAGACAAGGATTCACTGTCCCTGTGGCATGGCCAACCTGGGACATCATAATACAAAATAATGCACAGTAACATAAAAATCAACAAGCATAGACTATCCCATTTGAGGTGGCTTGTGCAAATTAGTGACATGGAAAGTAGCAGCCAGAGGAGTTGTGCCAGGGCCAACAGGAGACTTCTTACCTTACCAGGAGCTTTTCCTTGGCAGAGTCTCCCAGGAAGGCTGCAGCTGTGCTGCTGAGCAGCTGAATCCCTCTTGGGCATAGCTGTGCCACCAGAATTAACAGGAGACCCACTGCTTGCCTTGCAGTCCCTCTGATGAGCAAATCTAGGTCTTGTCACTACAGAACTGCTCCATGCCCACCTGTGAACCCTTTGTCACCCCCAAATGGGCTTTTAACCCCAACAGCAGTGTGCTTCATGGGATATGCTTCACCTGGGCTGCGAGGCACAGATGAGGGAACAGGCTTGGGATTCAGGCTTTGCTTAGGCATGCTTCCCATCTCCTCAGGTTCTGGCAGTGCCAGGATTATAGCACACTGTAGGGCTAAAAGAAAACTTGTGTGATCCCACAGGTCTGTGGAAACACACTGTGAAGGAGCGAAGTGACTGACTGTCATGATCTGGTGCCCCAGAGCTGTGTGAGAAGTAACCTGGCTGGATCAGTCTGCTCTCACTGTTACATTTCCATCACACCCAGAAAAAGACAAACCTTTTCCTACCAATTTTGCAAAGAAATTCTGTCAGACACTCAGACACATCCCCTGGGCTCTCCTGTGTTCTGCTGCCTTCCTGCAGTCCTCTTCTTGCCTGTATTTCCTGTCAGCCCTGTGCTCAATGCCAGCCATGCATCCAGCATCTGAACAGGCAGGGCATTTTTCCATTTGGATTTTGTCAGAAGCTGATACCAACTTCCTGAAAGAGTTGCTGTGCGACATCTGCAAGTATTAGGACAAATGTGTCCCAAATAACATTATGATGAAAACAATGCTCAAACAAAGAGGTCAGCCAGATGTACAGAACCCTGGATGCCTTCAAGATATGTCCATTACCACTTCTTGTTACCAAATGCTGTTGGCTTTTCTTTCCAGAGATGTCTGCGCTGATGAGAAATTCACCTTGAAAGCCATTTCTGTGCTCCCACCAGTGCAGCGAGGTAGGTCTGGGGATGGAAGAAAGTGATGGCCCCAGAAAAGAGTTCAGAGGGTGGAGGGATGGACAGAAGGGTGGAGGGCTCTGCCCACTGTGCTGTGTGGGTATGGTTTCAAGGCATCATGAGAGCTTTTCCTAGGGGATGTATTTCTGGGACTTTTTGCTTGCCTGAGCTCATGTAGGCCTAAAGGCCTTCTAGATCATTGGTGTATCCTTCTGTATTCTTTAACACACCACTTCTATATAAGGCCATGACTGTAGTCATTCTGTACTTAAAGTGTATGTGTCCCTTCAGCAAGGGCTGAAGACCTGAGTGTTTTATTCATCCAGATAAAAATTTCCAAAACATATTTGTTGCAGTAAATTGCTAAGTGGCAGTGGAAACTTCCACGGGATTATATATATCAATTCAGATAAATGACAGGAATAAAACAAAAGTGTCTCTAACATGGCCTTTAAAATCCAAATGGCCAGTGGTTTCACACATGTAAAGTGTATAGTTGGGAAGAGGAATAAAATCGGCCATTAACATAACCAACACACTTTGATAACAAGAATTTATGTTTATCTATGTTTGTTCCTAGCATTTAAGTGCTATAGCAACAGGCACTTTATAAATGAGCAAAGTCACAAAAAGAAACATTCTCAGTTTCATTTGAGCTTTGCAGAAGTAAAGACCATTCCTGCACTCTAGTGCTGGATCTTTTTTCCTAGGTGGAACTGTGGAGAGCTTTCATTCACAGTTTGTTTATCTTAGGATGAATTGTTTAAATTATGACATTTCTAGCTAGACTTTATTAAATGACATAGTACTTGCTACTTTCCTTCAGCAAGACAGAGACTATGTGTACATGATGGTATTTGAATTACTTCATCATATTTCCACACTTAAATGTAAGCAAATGACGGGCCAGAATCCTGGCATGTATGTATGTGCTGCTAATTGTCTATATTTGGTTTTGCACTTCCACTGGACTGGATGAGTAATAATGAGTATAAACTGAGGGAGTGGGAGACTTAGGTGGTACTGTAGGAAAAAATTTCAATTGATGTGTATATTGAGCTTTGGACTTGGCTGCCTAGAGAAGGTGTAGAGTTTCTAACACAACTTTTTTAAAAAGAAAATGTTACCAGGAATATCATAGGTGGTAGAGATGATCCTGTCCTTGGGCAGGGGATTGACTAGGGGGCTTCATGAAGTTCTAACTGAGCTTGTAAACTAAATAGAGCTAGAACAAAGAGTCTAAGAACTCGAACATTTAAAAGATTATCCACATGATTTAAATGATATCATGCATGTTAGAATAGTTTATTCTCATGCCCAGACCACACTTCTGGATAAAATGGGGCATATATAACTGTCTATACATAATAGATGAGGTCACATTTGGGACAGAAGGGAATTTTTTTGGAGACAAGGAGTTTTGTGCTACTGGCTGTCATTGCTGGAGAACAGACTCCCCATCTGCCTTATTAGCACAGTCTTGTCTGGTTTATTAGCACAGATACTGCCAAAAGTTTTGTTCCAAACCTGTCTTCCCCAGCTCTCCAATCCAGACTTTTACAAAAAAAGAGATGTTTGTGAAATGTTAGTATTAAGCTTTCAGCAATGTTCAGAGCCTGTTTTGGTTTGGTCCCTACTGTTTGTCTCTCCTCTGAATTTATCTTCATACTGCTGGTTTCACTGATACATCACTGCTGACTTCAGTGGAGATTATAGTGATTTACATTCACCAGGACTCAGAAGACAGTTTTGTTAAGGGAAAAAAATGATATGTTGTTTTTTTATCCACCTTGGGTGATGTAGAAAGAGCTACAGATGTAGATGACATAGAGAGAGCAAAGGATGAAAAGATTTGCTATCTAGCATGGACATAAAAAAATGACAGAACTAGGCTATTGACAGCAGAGTCCCTAAACAATAGAATACTTTTGGAAGTTGGAAAGAATGCGATTAAATTCACAGAAAATGTGCATATTTTCCAATCTCTCTCTTTTTTTAATTTGTGTGGTCAGTTTTTAAAAATTTTGCATCTCAGGGAACTTACACAGCACAGCTTCTCACCCAGCACAAGCATTGCTTCTATCCAGTGCATGAGGAACAATCTGCAGTGTTTGGGCCAAGGATTCCCGGGTTGCAGGCAGGCCCTGCATGCTGAGAGAGCAGTCTTGAGCACCATGGCACTGGTGACACAAATGTGTTCAGACGTTATCCAAGCAGAGGTGTCTGGGATCTAAGAGTGCAGTCATGAGCCCTCTTGCAGAGCTGCACTGACTATTCCTACTGGTTTCACTGGGGAAGAAAATCTTGCTGAGGCAAGTATGGTACAGCTGTTTAATCTCTTGTCCACAGTAGAGATGAAACTTTTTCCCAAGAATTGAACTTCTGCAGCTGTTGAGCACAGATGTTTCAGAACAGGTCCATGATAGGATTTTATCTCTCTGGAGATCTCTGGGGCCTGGAATACAAAATGTGTGCACGAACTCAATGCTTTTTCTGGGATAAACTTTTGATTTAGAAGGCCACTTGCTGAGGTGAACTTTAGAGGATTTCTGTGGTGCTGTGGAAGGACAAAACCAGTAAAAAGCTCTAATAGCACTAAAGTTTCATATGATTAGAAATAATCCCAGGTTGAAGAACATTTTAAATTGGATCCATGAGCCAACCTCAAAGAAAAGATGAAAGACAGTGTTATAGGGATCAGTTCTTCCACCAGCAAACCATTTAGGAAGGGACTAGAACTCTATTTGTTAGTACTCCATAGGCATGTTCGAGTTCATCTTCCCTGGAAAGCACATAAACCAGGGGAGAAAGTCTAAAATGATGACTCCCCTTATGGTTTGGACCACTGGGAATCCCAGGAAATCCTTGACAACTGTATCCAGGCAAATATTCTGATCTTTACAGAGGTGCAAAATAGTGCAGTGCATTGAATGTATCCAGCTCATAACTGTAGAGGAGCAAAAACTATCAACACTTCTTCATTCACAAAGGGTTTTATTTTGGTGACTCTGAAACCTTCTGTCCTAATTCAGATCAACACAAGCAGTCACAGTAATTCGTTGTACTCATCTATAAACTAACAGATGAATAAAGTCTCACATAATGGGTTCAGTGGACTTCAGCTGTTCCAGCTGGTTTTTGGACAGGAGTAGCTATAAACAGTGGTAGCACACATTAGAAGTGAAAGCACGCTGCTCCTTCACAGCTCTTGTTACCACATGAGCAGAATCTGCAATTATCCACTGAGAAGGTCTTTTTGGACAGGCCAAGACACAAACTACCCAGGATCTTGTGATAGTTCTTTTGCACCTTTTCCTGTGATATATCCAGTTTCTACTATGCACATGATGAAGGAATAATATCATCAGCAAGAATAAGGATACTGCAGAGGAGGCAAGCTCTCCTTCCTACCTGTGTCTCAGCTCATAGAAGACATAAAAAGGGAGCAGGGAGGAAAAATAAATCTGTAAGAGGTACAGAAACTTATCTGCCATAGCAAGGACTCTGTTGGCTTAGAGATTCTCCTCTCTCAATCATCCTCAGCCCCTTGAAATGCACTGCTACTGGGGCCCAACTCACAGGAAAATCAAGGATATATATTTATCATATATACCAAGACTCTTAGGTTGGAGGTACTAAAAAGTGGGGCTACAAAAGTCATATACTTGGGAATGTGGTTCCCACATTTGTTGCCTGAGTCTTAAAAATCACACCCTGGACTTCAGACACCTGCACTGGGACTGTCTTGTAATAGACTTGGCCAACATTGCTCTGGCATGGCCAGTGTCAGGAAAGGTGTCACTGTGGGTGTCACCCCTCTTCTTACACCTCTCTGGTCATCATGGTGGAGGACATTTTGATGATAGATGGGAGGACCTTTGGCAGCAGGGGAGCCTGGATGAGGAGGGAAATCAGGGAGAGGGATGAGCCAAAAGAGCACGGAAGGATTAGAGCCTGCATTTTGTGAACTTTGAGGTTTGCACAGATCATGTCTCAGATGAGAAAATCAGATAGGCTTCTTAAGACAGCTTGTAAAGTGTGGCACAAAAAAAAAAAAAAAAAGTCTTTTAAAAATGTGTTCCTTTTCTAAATCAAAGCAGCAGCTTGTCGTAAGTAGTGCTGAAGCTTCTCACAAATGGCAGATCTTGTACCCTGGGATTTTTCTCACTCCCTTTCTCTTGAACTTTCTGTCAGGATGGATGTAAACAACAGCTTCAGTCTTTTGCAGCAAAAATACAGAGGTTTAGGTTCTAAAACTGTTAACAGCCCACAGATAACTATCATCCATTTATTGACAGTATACACAGAAGAATTATACTTCTCTTCCAGTCTGGGGTTTCATTAAGGCATTCTCTGTTTCTTGAAGTTCAGAAACAATAATTTGCAAAGAAACTGCTAATCAAAACAAAGGAATTGTTTCAGATATTATTTCTTTTTTAAGTGGGAGAAGTAGAGATGGTTTGTGGGAACAATTCATAATTCCGTAACATAATCTGTTTAGGTGAACCTTTCTTTAATATGCTCTAGTTAGCTAGATTGCTAACTCTGGGCACATAAAGAACTATGTTTACACACAGCATAGGCGTGGACAAAAGAAATTTGCTGGCTAAGTCTTAGTCTGAACTATAATTGGTAATGAGATGATGAACAGTGCTGAACAGAGCGTGGGAGTTACACTTAAAAATAAATTGCAATGTTTTAAAATTTCATTTCATATATAACAAGTGCATTTACCAAAAAAAACCACCACAATTTCACATATCAGGATGGTTTTGTTTTAATTTGGAGAAGCACTGACATAAATTGTCAGACATGAAAAATTCTTCTCGAGGCAGCAACAGCTGCTGACTGAGATTAGCACAGGTAATATGGACAAAATCATAACTGACAGGATACCAATTTCTTTCCACAGGTACCAGAGCATCCACCATCTGGGTCCAATTGCCTTTTAAAAATTTGAAGATGCATTTCAGAAGACAATAAGACTGTGGAATAAACTTCCCATGGGGATAGTAGGAGGGGGAAAAGGCAAGCTATTTTGAGGTTAAACTGGGTACATACCAAGCCAACCATCTTAATACCTCAGGAAAATTACTATGTAGCTAAAGTGTGTGTTTGGAGATGGATGAGTAAACCTGTTAAAGAATTAGAGACAACACAAGAGCCAGAGAGAGCCAGAGAAATCTTTAATTAGCTGAACTCGTTGACTACAGCCTGTAAATTCTGACAGTGACAACAGCACAAGTACCTTGGGGGCTGTGTCAAAGGAGTCAACTGGGAACTCCCCTGTGACCAAATCTGTAGCTGTGGTGTTAAATGTACCTGCAAGCTAATGTTTCTTTTTCAGTTTAAGTGTAATTTTACCATCCTTTACATTTTGTCATAAAAGCTCATCGGATGACTTATTTAGGAAAGGGGAAAAAAACTGCTCTGAATTCACTTGTTTGGTGGGCAATGATAAACATTCTTCAGAACACTTCTCAGAAATAAAATCAAAAAAGATTTAAAGTCATTTAATACAATTTATTTGAACAAATTAAAAGAAAAAAAAAGTCTTTGGAATGAAAAACGAATAGAAATCAGATAAAACTTCCAGATTAGCCATTTAAATTCATTCCTCCTACCAGCCTAGAATTTCTAAAACGTATAAAGAAAATACATGCTGAAAGATAAAAGCAAGAAAAAAAAAATAGAATAATAAACTTCAATTGCACATAAAAGGAACAAGTGGGAGTACGGGAACATATTTGTAACTGTTTTCTTACCACCATGTAGGGTACAATGACTCCAAAAAGGCATGAGATTATTTCAACCACACTCAAATTTTATTAAATTTTTAAATTTAATATTTCTTTAAAGAAAAAAATGTCAAGAACGATTGATCCAGGTTATTATTGATAAGATTGCCAGTTGTTGCTTTTCTATTTACTGATTTATTGATTTGCTTTTGAATCTGCAACTTAGTGTAAGATGAGTTTGTTTAAATTTTATACATTTAAACCCTTTACATTCAGAGAACAGAAAGGACACTTGCGCAATGCAGTTTATTTTGTACAGTGCAGTTTATTGCACCCCCATGTAGACCTCTGAGATAGGTTGATAAATTGCACTCTCAGGGTCCCAGTTTTGAGCATAACCATTGCTGGTGTAGACCTCTACTGTGCAGAAATCTCAGCTTAGGTAAGAAGAATCATTCTTAGGACGTGTTTACATTGCCCACACAATTATGCAGTACCATCAGAGAGAGTGCTGGAGATGTTCATGTGATTGTGTAGAGAAGACACTGAATGTATGGGAGACTCATGCTCTTCTCTATCAGTAACTGAAGGACTGTACAGGATAGCCCACAGTGTCTATAGTGTAGTTGCATCATATGTATATGTGGATACAACTGAACTGAGCCAGTGTCCTTTCCTTTTACTATCTGCTTGGTATATTCACACTATGAAAGGATAAAACAACTACTTACAAAGGTTGGGAACCAGACATATATTTAGATGCCTTCATTTCACCAGACTAGATTTCACTCTGGAGGTCCTCAAAGGCGCTTTGTTTTCCCTGTTAGTTATAAAGTGAATTTTGGCACTTTTGGGAGGATGCTCTCCATCAGATGCCAAGAGCTAAGCATAATAGATGTACCTAAATGTACGGGATCTTAGTTCATACACCTATTTTTTTTAAGTGACTCAATATTGTATGTGATTTAGCTCTTTCTAAGATAAGCAATCCTTAGTCACATCCCTGGTGTGCATAATAGATTTTTGCAGCTGTTTTCACTGTATTTTCAGCACTGTGAGCGCTCAGTATATAGATCTCTGTATGGTGGACACCCAGGACTGCAGTTTTTTTTCAAAACCATGGTGCTTCATTGGCCCAAAAGCACAAATTCTTACTGTTCTTTTTAGACTTTTTTGTATGTTTCCTTTAAGAAAGGAAGAACGTTCCTTCAGGCAGGATATGAGTTGGAACTTGGTAACCCAAGTTGCCAGGCCCTTCCTTGATCCACATAGGTCACTTCTGAGGTGATGTCCTCCAATGTAAACACACACATCTCAGTGAGTCACCTACCTTGCTTTTCCTTTTATGGTTGTTTTTAGAAGAATGGGATGCATCTGAGATCCAGTGCCTCTCATCATCCCACTTAACTCAGCGCTTGTCAGACCACACCTGGAGTATTGTGCTCAGTTTTGGTCTCAGCTCTACAAAAATGATGTGGACAGTCTGGAGAGGATCCAGAGGAGAGCCATGAGGTTGATCGAAGGACTGGGGCACCTGCTATATGATGAAAGACTGAGAAGACTGGGTTTGTTCAGCCTTGAGAAGAGAAGGTTTAGGGGAGACCTTATTATGATGTTCCAGTACTTGAAGAGCAGCTACAAAGAAGATAGAGATTCCCGATTTACAGGGAGTCACATGGACAAGACAAGGGGAACTGGGTACAAATTGCTCCTGGAGAGATTCTGATTGGACACAAGTGCAAAATTTTTCATTCTGAGGACAGTCAGATATTGGAATGATGTCCCAGGGGTTGTGGTGGATTCCCCCACTTTGGAAAGTTTTAAGTCTCAACCAAGAAAGGACAGAAAGAGGATCCCAGTAACTACAGACCTGTCAGTCTCACCTCGGTGCCAGGGAAGGTTGAGGAACAGGTAATCTCAAGAGCCATCACAGAACAAATAAATGTCAACCAATCAGGCCCAGTCAGAATGGGTTCATGGAAGGCAGATCCTGCTTTACAAACCTGCTCTTGCTCTATGACAAGGTGGCCTGCTTAGTGGATGAGGGAAAGGCTGTTTTTTTAGTCTACTTGGACTTCAGTAAAGCCTTTGACACTGTGCCTCATGGAAAAGCTGGCTGCCCATGGGTTGGACAGGCATATTCTCTGCTGGGTTTAACGCTGGCTGGATGCCCAGGCCCAAGCCCAAAGAGTTGTGGTCAATGGAGTTGAGCATACCAGGAGAAACTTCTTTACAGAAAGGGTTGTTAAGCACTGGAACAGGATCCCAAGGGAGGTGGTTGAGTCTGCATCCCCAAATGTGCTTAAAAATCATCTAGATGTGGTGCTTGGGGACAGCGTTAAATGGTTGGTCATGAGAAATAGGGCAATAGGATTAGGATGAGGTTGGACTCAATGATCTTTGATGGAAGACACAAAGGCATGGACCCTGATTGCTGTGCACAATCAGAATTGTTTATTGTGTGGCTTGTTACACTTATACAGGATCCCAATATCTATTGATTGATCTACAATTTACACCTCAAAGTTCCCTTTCTACTAACATAAAAACCTTATCTACCCGTTCCCACCCAAGGCACCTGGTACCAGGAATTAACATCATTCAGATGGCAAATTCCTTAGGTTATTTACAGCTCTTTGTTCTTCTTCAGGGTCAGTGAGTGCCAGGGAGTCTGCAGCACTCCTCTATCCCACGCAGGTCTTCTCCTCTGCTGTTCTCCTACAGATCTCAAAGGTCTTTTCCAGCCTGAGCAATTCTATGATTCTATGATTCAATAGGGTGCTGAGACATCTCAATCAAACTATAGTATTAGAAAAGTTGGACTAGATGATTCTGGAGGTCCTTTACAACCTAACAGTCTGTGATCTTAAAGTAGGTTTACAAACATGTAAAGATTCATGCCCCGTGACTGTCCTCTCACTGACTGGAAAGAGAGACATAGGTGACAATCTCAGACAGAAATGTCTTCTAAAGGCAGACTTGTCTCCTTGAAGTTGTCTCTCCTGAAGACTTCTCTGATTTTAGTGGACTTGGGAGTCTCTTTATATTTCATTAACCATAAACCAGTTGAAGGAAGTAGCATCACCCTCTTGGACATAGTGTTCGTGTGACTTAGTGACCTGTGGTAGCAGTAATGAAGCACCTAAAATCCATTCTTTCAGTCTGCTAGAGCTGAGAAAATTACATTGCTTTTGCAAATTGTCTTCTACCCCTGTCTACCATTTATTAAGCTTCTCTTCAACTTGCTGTCTTTTTTTTAATTCCCGTTGTCTAGGGACAGATCTGCCAGGAACGACACAAGATAAATCACTGAAATCAATATAAATAAAAAAGGAAGAGCTGGATGACATTTAGAGAGCCTGACCTTTTGACAGACAAGCCAGTGTGTGATTGGAACACTGCCTTGTTCAAAGTTTTAAGAGGGTTATTCCACATACTAAAAAGCATTAAAAAGTAAAGGAATTTGGAAAGCATAAAGGATAAAGGTCCTTTCATCTTGCCTGTTACTGAAGCACAGGCTCAGTTCTATACAATTCCATACATCTGCATTACTTTACTCAAAGTATGTTAGAAAATTTAAAAAAAAAAAAATTAAAAAGAAATTGTTATTGATAGATCATTTAAGCATTTCAGCAGAGACACTATAACAAGTAAGACAAGTGATTTTTTTGGCTCTTTTGTCATCTTCAATTCTTCTTTTTGGTTGTTAATAGTGTTTGGTTTACCTTTGTCTCTTGTTCAAAGGTCATTTGATAAAAACATTTTAAAGCATTTTTAAATTTTAAAGCATAAATTTTTAAAGCATAAAGCTTTTTAAAGCATTAAAACCAGAATCAACAGCTTGGTTACTGTGGGCTTGCATAATCCTGTTCTTATAAAATACAGAGGATATAAAAGGTTTTTTTCAAAAAACTGTTTGAAAACAGAGACAATACAATTGTATAGAGAAAACATTTAATATTTAAATATTATTAATCTTTTTAAAGTAAAAAATACCTTGTGTTCCTTTTGGTTTCAATTATAAATAAGTGGGTGGTGGATCAGTCAGCCAGGCACTCTCAGCATCTTGCACAAACAGTTCCAATTAATTTCATTTTCAGTCCAATTATAATCCCACAGGAGCAAAAAAGATAAGACCAGGACAAAATGGAGTAGAAAAAATGTTCTTTAAGTTAATGAGACAAGTTTTTTTACGATTTATCATAAAGATCTGAGAGTTTTTTCTATAGCGGTAACTTATGTTTCTCCTGTTGGCTTCAGGATTACAGTTTGTGAGCTAAGAAATTAGGAGCAGTTCTAATTAAAATTATGTCTATTTAAAAACATCATTGGATATATTGAAAATTTGCCTCTTTCCAGCATCAGTCAATTGCTGAAACAATGGGTTTTTAGTAATTCCAAAATGATTCAGTGATGCATTCAGCTGACAAGTTCAGGAATGTAATGTGAAGCTCTAAGCAATACTGTAAAGAACATTTTATACAGGTTAGGCTTCCACAGGCTATTTCACTTAACAAAAACATTTCTAATCATAGTTACTAATAGCATATGATGTCTTATTAATTGATCTCAAGCACTTACCACCCACAAAACCTCGAGTACTTGTCACCCAAGAACTGACCCCAGCTCTGGCCACCCCACCACATTTCATTTTTGCTTTTTTTTCTTTTTCCTTTTCATTTCAGGGGTCCATTGTCTGCACTTTAAAAGCCACACGGTGAAACCATGGTGACACAGACAATTACAAAATTTGCAGACCACTGATTAATGAAAATATTGCCTTGTACATTTAAATTCACACTTCAAAAAGAAGTGGCTCAGATGATTTAGAAAGCAACTAGAGATACGTAGATCAGACAAAAATTAATAGCTGTTTGAAGCACGCTTTCTAGATGGAGCTCTCTGATCAGCATCTCTATTACTCCCTTTGATATAGTTATTTGCTGCTCGTCTGTATCTGAATTTCACAGTTTTTCTGGTTGGATTGCAGAGCTCCCTCTTGCTTCCCTCAAGGGAGACTCAAGCCATGGCATTTGGTTACAGACTTCAGCCTCTGTAATTCAAAGATATTCAAAGACTGCATCTTTCCATGCCATGGCTGTCTCCAGCCTCTCTCTATAAGTGATTAAAGGCTACAATTCAGCTCTGGCCCTGAATTCAAGTTTCAAAGATACAGAGGTCAATGATCCAGTTGTTTTAAATGCAATTAGGCAGCTGGTCAAAATTACCTTCCCATTGGGGTATGTGGCAACCTCAGTTTCCTGTTACACTGATGAGAGTTAGGGTTTCACTGCAAGTAAACACTGTTTCTGTTAATTTGCATCAGCATCACTGAGAAGTGGTTTTGGCTCATGTCCAGAACAATTTCACATAAAAAAAGGCAAAAAAGCCCTTTTTTTCATGCCCTGATGATTTTCTTCCTTCCTGAATATTATATTACTGTGAATTTGAGCATAATTAAGGTTCCTGTCACTTTATTCATTGCCAGGAGAAGGGTTTGTATTCCATAATTGCTTGGTTTTCAGTGTCTGTGAAAATGATTGTTTGCATTCATATTACTGGCACTCACAAAGAGAGGGAAAAGCATGAAGGAGGAAACATTCCTGAGTAGACATCTGTAGGCACCTGCAGTGCCAGAAACACTGTGACCCAATGCTTGATGGCTTCTGGATTTTTATGAGAACATGTCTGAAGATCTCTCTCTTCCTCATGGTGCTTCCTGATCAGCTGTATTATCCCCAATTTCGTCTACAGCTTAGGGGGGAGGGAGGGGAGGAGGTGAAGCTCTTGGAACTGAGGTTCTGACAGCTACAAGAGCTGCTAAAACATGAGCTTTTGTATCACGTGTGTACGCAGACAGAGCTCTTTATTCCCTTTTCTGTCTTTTAAAAGCTGCAGCAGAACAGTTTTCAGAGTAATGACATCTGCTAACCCAACATGAATGGGCTCACTGCATTATGCACACTCCAAGGACTGGATAAAACTGACATCATGAGTGGGGTCTAGAGATTCATGGCTTTTGAACTGTCTCTCCCATTTAGACTGATAGGATGGATTCTGGCTTAACTGCTGTTTTAGCACTCTGGGAAGACTATATCAGCAGAAAGCAGAAGAATTTCAAGGTGTTAAAATAGACTTGTAAATGCACTGACCAAGCAAGCAATACCTGAAAGCACCTAGCAAGTAATAAGAATTGTTTTATAAATTCAGATGCCAAAGCAAAACACTTAAAACCAGTTTCTGGAGAAGTTAAAAAAAACAAAACAAGACAAAACAAAAAATAACAGCAAAAAGGGTTTTTAAGTGATATTAAAGCTAAGAGCTTTAGTTTAGGGTCAAAAAATACAAAATGATTCCTGCAATGAAACTGTACCTTATTCTGAAAACCATTTAGTACTCCAATTGTGTATATCAAAGGAGAATCACTGAGATGGCTGGGCTAAAGAGGAGCTTTTTTAATAGATGAAATTTAGCAGTTTGGCTTATTTATCCAAGCATGATGAAGGCTGGAACAAGATATAACAACTTCACAAGCACAGCTGGGGGATGAACTGAGAAGAGCTAACAAAACCACATGCATACACTGGTGCAAGGGTTTGGCATGGGTCACATGTGTAGTCTGGCAGTGAAAAGACTTTCCCATCATCAGAGGAGTGAAATTCTGGGAAAAAAAGGATCCATTAGGATTATCAAGGCACTAGGTTGAATGGTGGTCTGCTTGTGAAGGCTAAACCAACAACTGCAGAGGACAAGGTGTCCAACAAGCAAACTGGTCTCACTAATGCTTCCAGAATTTGGAGTGTGGGGCCATGCAGATGATCTAAATGCTCCACCCAGAGAGAGGTAGGGATCCAGGGATGCACTCAGTCACCAATCTCTGTTTCCCTGGCTGTATCAGAAGTGGTGTTTGAGAGAAAGACAAAGTTTGCCACTCTCTAGGAAGGCACCTGCTGAGGTAAATAGAAAAAAAAAAAATCATATCTGGTCTGGTCTAGTGACTACAGGGAAAAACACACAGGTAGAAACAAGGTCAGAAGTACAAGGCTCCAATACTGATAATCTAATTGCTAAAATACATTTTTCCAACCAAACTGTTGATTAAATTCATATATATTGTTGAGGTGAAGAAATCTTTATTTCTGCTTAGTAAATCAAAAGTTCAGTGAAAAGCACATGGAGTTTAGCAGGACCTAGAGTCTAACACTTTTCTGTTACTACTGATAAAATATCAGCAAAGACTAACCCAAATTACCAGGGAGGAAACGAGAGGCACCAGGGGCTGAGTGTCTGATTTGTGTATTCTGGAGCACTGCAAGGCTGTGATTTAAAAGTTGCAGAGTGGCTAATCATCCACAACTGTGTTGTTAAAAGAAAAGGTTATCCAGTCCTTGCAATGGCTACCCAAGATTTCAAGATTAGAGGTAGCAACAATTTCCCTTCCATATTTAGCACTGAAAGACTTACATTAAGTTTAATGGAACAGAAGCATCATGCAACTCATTCAAATAATTTTCTCTCTCCTCTCTGAGGAAATGGCTGAGAGTGTTAATCACTGCCCTTGCCACTCTCCTCGAGCTACTGTAGAAAGATACAGGAAGACATAAAGCGTGAGCTAAGCTGTGCAGGGAGTCATTTAGGAGATAACATTTTCTCCTTAGCCTTACAGTCATTGGCATGTACTATGAATTGAGAAGAAATATATAAAGGCAACACAGGCTCAGAAAGTTTCTGACTAGAAATTCTCAGAGGAAACATAATACTCACTTCTGTTCCTGTATTTTTTCCTACAAATCTGCCCTAGGGCATTTGTCAGAGATAGGAGAATTTAATTCTATTGTGCAGCTTAATTTATTTCTTCTTTTCTTAGATTTTAGAGGCTAAGCTTAGTCTAAAGAGAGACATTATGTGATAGACTATACAGTCCTTCATCTGCCATTACCTGGAAGTGAGAAGTCTGCAAAGGGAGCCCACAAAGGTGGAGATTATCCAGAACATTTGCAGTGATCACTCATGCAAGGAGCACCACTCCCAGCCTTTGGTTAGGAGGTACATAGCAAGATAAAGAGGGAAGAGGACCTGGAAAAGAGAATAACAAAGGAATTAGAGGAGGAAATATAAAAAGATTGATGTAGAAAGTACAGAGGGAGTTAGAGGAAACTTTCAGGGAGATGAAAGAAAGCAAAATTAAAAAGGATAAAGTAAGAATATTTGGGAAAATACCACCAGATGGGGAAACAGTAGTGAAAGAGAAATTGGGGGGAAAAAAAATTATTTTGAAAACAGAAGCCAATACAACAAAACAAAACACAGTCGCCATCTACAGAAGGGAATTCATAACAGCTATCAACTGCCAGACTTTGGGGGAAGAAGCAATGGCTACAACCCCTTTCACCCACAGCCCCCACAGCCCTGACCCCTGACACCTCTCCTCTCATACAGCCCAGCACAGCAGCCTCTCAGCTGGGCACAGGGGTGAGCCACAGTGAACCTCAGTCCTGCCCAAAAGCATCACTAGGAACTCTTCAGCTGACTGACAGGGCTACCAGTTTGCCCTTCTCATTCATTCTCCTACAATTTTTCATAATTTTAACTTTAAAAAGCACTGTGTCTGAGATAAAGAAAGATACTGGCTTTAGGTTTTACACGCTAAGATAATATCAGCATCCTAAATAGAAATTAGAGAAACCTACCTGCAGGAATAAACCTGTCAAGGATTAACAGGACAAATTGGAGACAAATCATGTTCTATTTGTGGCTGACATTGCATCTTTCTGTTTAATCTGTTTAATCTCCGCAAGATATGTTAAGCTAAAAAAAACATTCTATAGCAAAACTTCACAGTGTGTTTTATCACAAATCCTCAGGAAAAATTGAATGTTCTTTGGAAGTAGATAGAATCACCTCAGCCAGCTACAGATCTTGCATATCTTGAGGGAGGAAGGAGGTCTTTCTTTTTTGCTTGTTTGCTTGGTTTTTATCTAAATGGCATTAACTTGTATTTGACTATCAAAATGCAGTCAAAAAAGAAAAAAAAAAAAAAAAAAAAAAAAGAAAAAAGAAAAAAAAGGTAGAAGAGAGAGTGCTGGGAAGTAGAAGGTGCATCAGCAGAGAAATGCATTGCTTTGAGGAGAAGAAATACATTCTGACTTCAGAGGGCTGCACTGTACTGGAAGAACAGACACTGGAGCTAAGGGGGAGAGTTCGTGTGTCATAATGGATGCATTCCTCAGATTTCTTTTCACAGACATAAAGCTACAAAGGAGTGTGGGTAAAGGTTAAACAGCTTATTTTACAGCTTCTTTTCCCCAGGAGATTCAGAGGAGCCCAACCTTAAAAATCATTGTCAGCTCTTGATGTGGCTTAGGCACAGCCAGGCTGCAGGAGCTATGCGGCCTACAGTGGGAACAGAAATCCTCTGCCCTACACATCCCCTACAAAGGGGCCAGAACACACTCTCTGCAAAAGGTGGTGTGGAAAGTCTTTGACATTGTGCTGACCCCCCACATGCTGGGAGGACCTGTGCAGCAGGAGAAAGCATCTCTGTCTCCTCTTGCACGAATCAACCTCACCGACCAAACCCAAAGGCAAGACACCCCAGCTGTCTGTCCGAAGCAACCTCACCGACCAAACCCAAAGGCAAGACACCCCAGCTGTCTGTCCTGAAGCTAACCTGGGGCAAGCAACAACCAAAGCACAACCCCTGCTATAGCAGGGCTCTTGGGCACAGGTTAGGTGTGTTCTGTCACTGGGAAAAATATTGAGGGACCTTACAGCTGTGTGAATCCTTAATGCAGGGTCATGTAAACTGGGCACAGCAGGGTCAGACACCCAGGGGGTCACAGTGAAAGCGTATAGTTGCCCAACTGGGCAAGTTAAGCTCAAGATAGAGAAAGAGAAGTGGGCACCTCATTTCTGAGGTCAGTTCTTCAAAGCAGGGTCTGTCAGTCCCTGTATGTTTGTACAGCACCATGCACAGTGTGTCCTTCATGCCAGCAGCCAGCACTCCGGGCTTATGCAACCACAAATGCTTATTAATAATTGTATCAATTGTGCATCTTGCTCTCTAAAACAGGTTGCACCTCCTCCCACCCCCAGCTCAATCAATCAAACCCCCTTAAAATAGATCTTCTCATTCATGCTTATAATCAAGTCTCACAGATAAAATAATACCAGGTATTTGCTACCCCACAAAATCAGGTTATTATCCCTGAATTCTGCCTAGCAGAACACAAAAGATACATTTTTGTCCATGTTCCTCTCAGTCTTCGTGTTATTTCTTTCTCTGACCTTACTTCTTAATCCATCATTGGTGAATGCTATTCTGAGTTCAATATAGCTTTTATTCATTACCTGTATCACAGGACCTCCTCTTCTGTCAGTGTGACAAATAATTCCTCTTGCTATTCACAGACCATGCACGAGCACGAGGGAGGGAATCTGCCCCAGACAACCACTGAAATACCAAACATATCTTGGCACTTTACTGAATGTGCACTGCTATTTTCATTACAGATATTTGTTGGTTTATAATTGAAAAGCAGCATTTAAAATCTTAGTTTTGTCCAGGAAGCACAAGATGTCTCACATATAGAAGGTGGATTTCAGAAGAAGTTTTGTAACTGAGCAAAGCCATTAGTTAGCAAATTCAAAATTACTGGTGTTCTCTTAGTCATCACTGAATTCCAAGCACAGCTTTTATTGTACTGATGCCAGTGATACTGGTATGTAAAGTGTGCATTCAAAAAATGCTACCATGTCATTTCAGCACTAATTGCGCTGCATGAAAAAAATATTGCCATAGAAAAATTAGAAATATTGCATTCAAACTGTAGGTGGACTTCCACATTCCTTGGCACATGTATTCCAGAATCTATAGATGTGACACAACCATTTTAACATTTCATAAACCTGTAAATACCAGACAGAAGGGTACTCAGTGTACTTGGAAATGAGGCTCTATTAAAAAGTCATGTGATAAGCCACTACACATTTTAATGTAGGCTTTATAATTCTCAGCAACTTGTTTGCAGGTTCACTTGGGGTATAGCCAGGGCTGGGACAGGTTCACACAGCCAGAAGAAAGATCATATATTCCAATAGGAAGAATTAAGAGATTAAATTACCTCTGCAGCAGATCTTTGATGACTATATGTGAAAAAAAGGGTCATGGCATGACTAGCTGGAGACTGATTCAACCAGCCATTGTGACCCACTCCTGTGAATAAATAGCAACATTTGTGAAGGAGGAAGGAAGAAGCAGAATTTGTTTTGAGAATTATTTTTCTAAACATGCATTTTTCATTTTAAAACATAATCCCAAACCCTATCTATAAAATCATGGAATGACCAGGAAAAAAGGAAAAATTGAAAAATGTTGTTTCATTGAATCATTCACTGGAATATTTTAAGATCCCTCACTGGATGATTGGTAGAAATGAACACAATACAGGGACAATGCAAAGTTACAAATTTCTGGTGTATAATACATTCCCCAAGCTACTCTATTCATTTCCAGGAGGAAATTTACCTAAAAGAAAACAGCAGAATTCCTAGATTTGCATGTCCAAATGCATCCAAATGATTGCTTTGAATGTTCTCTGCCATAAGAAATGTCACGTTTTTGCATGGGCCTGTTGGATTGAGTCCAGAGGAGGGCAACAAAGACAGTCAGAGGTCTGAAGCACCTCTCCTGTGCAGGCAGGCTGAGAGAGTAGGGCTTGTTCAGCTTGAGAACAGAAGGCTCTGGGGAGATCTTTTAGCAGCCTTCCAGTACCTGAAGAGCTGGGGAGGGACATTTGACAAGGAAATATAGTGGCAGGACAAGGGGTAATGGTTTTAAACTGGGAAAGGGTAGATTAGGGCTAGACATTAGGAAGAAATTCTCTAGTGTGAGGGTGGTGAGACACTGGCACAGATTGCCCAGGAAAGATGTGGATGCCCCACCCTTGGAAGTGTTCAAGGCCAGGTTGGATGGGCCTTTGAGCAACCTGATGTAATGTTGTCTGAAAGAGGTGAAGTGAAAGACAAGTATTAAAGCTTGCTAGGCTTAATTAAAAAGTTTCCAGAAACATGCTCAGAGAGATGGGTTTCTCTCAAAAAAATGAAATAATCATTTTTAATGTTATGATATATCCATCCTTCTTTTTGATTACACTATTCAATCCATTAATATTTCTTCTGAATCCTTCCCATTAAATAACCACAGTCCACCTGAGTTATGCTTGCATACAATACTAGATAATAAGGCTCATCTAGTTTTATCTTCACAGTTCCGTTAAAGATAATAAGGATGTTTAATGGTTCCATCACCTCCCCACTGACAATTCATTCCCTTTTCACAGCTCCAAAGCTCACAAGGAGAGCCGCACTCACTCACAAAGTAAATGAGAAAAGAAAAACAGACAGAAAGGAGTAGAAGGAAGAGTCTGTAAAAGTTTTACACACTTTTAACACCATGAGAGCTGTACATCCTTGTATAGTGGTAAAGTAAACCTGTACAGTTCAAAGTAGTTCCTTAGGAAGGTGGGACATGGTGTCACAGATAAGACATAGGTCAAGCTACTTGCTTCATTAAGGACCAAAATAGAGAGAACATGATTTGGCATGAAAAACAGGTGGAGCTGAGGTCCATGAAACTTCCAGGTCTGGTGCCACATACAGACCAGAAAAAAATGTCAAAAGAGAAGAATCTTATGCAGGACATTTACCAAGAAGTGCCAGTGGCCACAGTCCTTTCATGAAAGCCCATCACTTAGCTTAGCTCCCAGCCACCTTCTTAGGAAGGACTGGAAGAGAGCATCCATCCCTGCTGGTGCCCTGGCTGCTCACAGGAACACTGGTGGCTCAGCCACATTCAGCACATGAAGCACCTCCAAGGAAGACATCCTAAAAGACCTGCAGGTGTACCGTGGCTGGTGCAAGAAGCCCTCCAGCTCCTATCAGTGCCAAAGTTTCCATGCTAGTACACAGCAAAGGAGTGTTTTTACAACACTGGTCTCTTGATCTATCTCTTCACAGTTAAACCACAGAGGTTTTCTCAACAGAAACCCTGAAAGGGGAAGAAGAACCAGGAATGTCTGAGGGGCTACAGCAGAGGGTGAATACTTTTTTAGAAAAGAATCTTTAGTGTATGCCTTTTTATGGGAGTTTTCTTCACTAGTTTCCTTGTGACAGGGATGACTGTGCATTTGGAGAGAGAAGCTGAGCCAGAGGTGATTTTGAAAGACCCCTGGGGCTTAGTTACAATGAAATTAGCACAACTTCAGATACACTCCTGTTTAGCTTGAGTAAGGAAGGCTGAGAGGGGATCTTAGTAATGTCTGTAAATCTCTGAGGAGTGGGTGTCAAAAGGAAGAAGTCAGTCTCTTTTCAGTGGTGCCCAGTAATAGGACAAGGAATAATGGGTATAAGCTAGAACATAGGAAGTTCCAGCTCAACATGAGGAGAAACTTCTTTCTTTGAGGGTGACAGAGCACTGGAACAGGCTGCCCACTGAGGCTGTGGAGTCTCCTTCTCTGGAGACTTTCAAAACCAACGAGAAAAGGGACTGTTAGGCTGTAAATCCACCCTGACAGTCTGCAGACTACCCCAGGCAGCTTCACCTAGGTTCAGCTGCAGGTCAGCAGCAAACACTTCATATCTTAGAATCTAAAGGTTTTTGCAGTACAGAATAGTGTCTGCTTGTTTATTCCTCAGGAGTTATCTGGGGAATTCAGAGGGGTTTGTAACTATTAATGAAGCAAGTAATGATAAGCAACACTAATCCACTTGTGGTGTAGTGGATTTTAACATCAGTCCCTAAAGTACCAACTTAGTTCCAGCAACTTTTAAAAACAAATAGGCACGCCTTAACATAGAGTGCTTTTCCTCAAAGTCCAACAGTCTTTCTGGGCTTTCCTATCTTTTAAGACATCTCCTATCTTAGACTCTTAAGCAGAGGTGTCTTGACTTATTCCTTTCCCATCCTTGCAGCCCTTTGCACCAGATTCCAGCACAGGAGCAGCATGATGGAGGAGCTGGCCCTGCAGAGCAGCACCCCAAACCCCACCTTTCTTTCAGGGTAGGTCTCTTGTCAGGCAGCACACTCCTGATCTTCACATAGCTCTGTGGCTTTGACTTCACTCTTGCACCTGATGTGCCTGAGACCCCCAGGTGGTGCAGGCAGAGCCCAGCAGAGATGCTGAGTGCAGCTCTGCAAACAGGTGAGACAGTGCCAAGCCATGGGCAGACTGTGGGACAAAAGCCAGTCCTGGGAGCCTCTCCCCAACATGAGAGGCTTGACAGAGCAGTAATGTGTAAATGCACAGTGAGTAGACAGTCTCTCTCTCTCTTTTTTCTGTTTTTTTTTTTTTTTTAATGCAAGCTCTTGAGGGCAGAAACCACTTTATCACTGTCTGCACACACATGCCACCACAATTAGCATCACACGAGCTTTAAACTCCAAGTGAGACCCTGGGCCAGACTGTAAGCAACAAATAATACCAAGCAGCTCCCTGGCTGTTTATGTTTTATTTCTTGGTATCATATGTAAAATTATTTTAAAGTAAGGAGTAGGAGGAACTGACCACAGCATTGCAGTGACCATGTACAAGTTTGTAACATGACAGAGCCAAAAAAATGTCTTTTAATTGTTTTCACTTGCATTAGATAGAAATTCTAGCATTTCTAGGTTAAACAACTTCCAAAGGAATAATCACTTTGCAGTATAAATTCACAATTAACTTTAGCTCATTCACTCTTCATTAACTTTAGCTTGAGTTCACTTTCTGGTCCATCTCCAATGTTTCTCTTTGCTATCTACCCTGCCTCCTTGCAGAACCATGGTATTACCAGCTGGAAAGACCTAAGATGGGATAATGCAAGTTTTCACTCTATTATTTAGTATTTACTAAGGAAAGACACAAAAAGTGTTTTAAAACAGTCAGCTTACAGAAGGATAAGCTAACACAAGAGGGAACTGAAGGATTTCCAATGCATTTAATTATTTTCTAGTTTATATTAGACACTGGCACCATATGGGGAACACAGGAAATTATGAAACCCATTCATAAAGGCAAAGGAATTAGGGAAAACTGAAGTGTTCCGAGTTACAGGCTGAACAGTCTCTAGATACTCCGAATCTACCTCAATACAGGAACACCACTACATCCTTCCCATTCTCTGCTAAGACCCAGAGCCCAGCAAGACCAACCTGGGACATGGATTGTACCCCTGGAGTAAACTGGGATGCAAACATGGCCCAATGCTGCTGCACCTCCCCACTCCAGCCCAGGTTTCACCTGCAGCCTCCTCCATCCGCCTGGTTGGTGCAGTGAGGAGCCAGGCAGATGCTGTCCCTCCTGCTGTGGCCTGAGGACTCAGAGGACAGGATTCCCCTGAGCAGCACTACAAGCCAGGCCATGAACCAGCCCATAAAAGCCCTCCTCACCTTGTCCCTACAGAAAATGACCTTTTGGGCAGGTTGGGAAGCACACGTTGTGTGAGTGATCCACCAAACCCAAGGTAGTGACTTGGGTCTCACATTGCTGCAGGAAAAGCTTGGTGCCATGACTGAGGCATTATGAGTCTTTTTTTAGTCCCTGCATAGTCTCAGAATGCATTTTAAGACACAGCTGTTGCTCCAGGCACTCCCCAGGGCAGTCTGGCTCTAGTGTCTCAGCACAGAAATGAGAAGCATTCAGTGGCTTTTCCAAATTGGGAAGAGTTCAGAGTATCCAGAGGCTGTTCAGCCCCATATCTTTAATTTACTATCACTTCTCCCTTTGCCTGCTCATTGCCTTCCCCAATGTCTTTTCTGCTGGCTCTGGAGACACACTGCTGTGGTGAGGAATACGAGGCCCGTGCCCTTGTCCCACCAGCCTGCTGCCCACCACATCCCCTGTTCCTCTCCCCACAGACAGCTCAGAGATAAGATGAAGCACATGGAAGAGAAGAAAGTTATCAGGAGTAGTCAGCATGGATTTAGCAAGGAAAAGTCATGCTTGTCTAATCTGATAGCCTTCTATGACTTTGTGACTGAATGGACTGATACTGGGAGACCAGTAGATGTAGTCTTGACACAGTGTCCCACAACATCCTCTTGAGCAAGCTCACAAGATGTGGGATAGAAGAATCCTCAGTGGTTAAGATGGGTTAAGAACTGCCTACACAATAGAGCCCAAAGAGTGGTGATCAATGGCATGGAGTCCAGCTGGAGAACTGTGACTAGTGGAGTCCCCCAAGTGCTGGGTCCAGTCCTGTTCAGCATCTTTGTCAGTGACCTTGATTATGGGACAGAGTGTCTTCTCAGCAAGTTTGCTGATGACACAAAGCTGGGAGGAGGGCTGACACCCCAGAAGGCTGTGCTGCCCGTGAGAAGGACATAGGCTGGAGAGTTGGGCAGGGAGAAACTTAATGAATTACAACAAGGGCAAGTGTAGAGTCTTGCATCTGGGTAGGAACAACCCCAGGTACCAATACAGGTTGGGGACTGAGCTGTTGGAGAGCAGTGAAGGGGAAAGGGACCTGGGGGTGCTGGTGGATGAACCATGAGCCAGCAATGTGCCCTTGTGGCCAAGAAGGCCAATGGCATCCTGGGGTGCATTAGAAGGGGCATGGTTAGTAGGTCAAGAGAGGTTCTCCTCCCCCTCTACTCTGCCCTGGTGTGGCCACATCTGGAATATTGTGTCCAGTCCTGGGCCCCCCAGTTCAAGAAGGACAGGGAACTTCTTGAAAGAGTCCATCACAGAGCGACCAAGATGTTAAGGGAGTGGAACATCTCCCTTATGAGGAAAAGCTGAGGGAGCTGGGTCTCTTCAGCCTGGAGAAGAGGAGAATGAGGGGCAACCTCATTAATATTTATAAATACATAAAGGGAGAGAGCCAGGAGGATGGTGCCAGGCTCTTCTCAGTTATGCCCAATGACAGGACAAGGGGCAATGGTTATAAACCGGAGCACAGGAGGTTCCATATAAACACAAGGAAAATTTTTTCCACTCTGAGGGTAACAGAGCACTGGGACAGGCTGCCCAAGGAGGCTTAAAATCTTCTCTGGAGACATTCAAAACCCACCTGGACATGTTTCTACGTGACCTCCTGTAAGTGACCCTGCTCTGGCAGAGGGGTTGGACTCGATGACCTTTTGAGGTCCCTTCCAACCTCTAACTTTCTGTGATTCTGTGACAGCACTAACATGTTGTCCAGTCCTGAAGATGCATCTTCCATCCAAAAGCTGAAGAACTTCTCATAATGGGAAAAGGCCATATTAACCCAAAGCCCACATAAAACATCTAAAAGGTAAAAAATGTTATAATTTTGTGATACCTTAATCATGCAGTGTTAATAGCTATGAAAACAGAACAGCTCCTTGCTTAGTCCAACCTTAGATCATGTAGTTTGTGTTACATAATCTGATTTTTTTTCTGATCACAGCAGATCTTTTTTCACCTACAACTTCTCATTCATAGCCTTCCCTTGAACTCACTGACTGCCATGGAAGAATTTTGTTAAGCACGCAGAACTGTCTTTGGTCTTTCATACAGTTTTGTACTTGAATATTTACCAATCATGTCATTTTCAATCTAACACAATTCATGTGAGAGCAGTTTCACACTGACTCATTGTTATTGGCAATGCAACCAATTGGCTGCCAAATGATTTATCATCCTTGCCTCGGGTGACTTAGCAGATGCAGAGGGACACACTGCTGGTGGGTTTCTCCAAAGCTGGTTATGCAGGAGGTGGTCTCACTTCAGCCTTTCTAATGGGGGGAATAAAGACACAGAGATTGGAGAGAGCTTATCTTCTTGTGAGTATATATGAGCATCTGAGGAAGCTTGAAGAGACAGAAGCTAAGGCTCCATGTAATGGATATAAGTACATACATATGTATTTTATTTCATCATTACCAAATGTCTATCTAAAACTGAAGCATAAGAAGATAAAATATGTATTTAGGTAGCTAATTATAATAAAGGCAGTGAACAGCATCCTGAGAGTATAAAGGTATATGATAAATTATACAGTTTAAATATAACACTCTTGTCAGATTTCTTCCTTCGAAGATTCACAGTGATATTTCTGTGGCAGAGTCTCATATAAAGTGTTCCATGTTCATTAGTTCATTGTCATTCCTGATTTAAAAAACTGACATAAACTGTGAGAAATCATTCTTATGGTACTTTTGCAATATTGATATTAGCAATCATAGGTTGTGCTGATGTCTAATCACCTTTGAATCTCAGTCTTCTACTTACATATTTCCAGTCTTTGGATTGGACCATTGCTCTGCTCATTTTGAAACATCTTTTTCTCATTGGCTGATGAAGTGTGCCAGCTTCCATGCCTTTAACTTACATTTGTTTTCAAACTACTGTTAGCAAGAACATGGTAGAAGTCTCTGATTTTAGAAACTGGAGAAATATGGAGAGCATTTGCAGGCTAGACATGGTGGCTGCTAGTCTAGTTCAGATCTTAATAAAGAAAGCCTGAATGAAAGTAAGAATGAATTTATTAATATAATAAAGTTCATAGTCTTTCTATGAAACTTGTGTGGCTACAAATTCTGTAGGACATAATTTCTAATGGTGCATGTCAACAGGCGTAATATTTTTTACTGTGACTGAAGTTTATTCATCCAAAATTGTTTTATCTTTGTTGAATTAAATGAAGTCTTCCATTTAAAAAAAGACATCTCCCTTCTTAAAAAGCCCTGCTGTGCATAAGGAGGTCAGTAGTGTTTGTCAGGCTTTAGGATTTATTGAGCTTTTAAGAAATATTGTTTTAGCTTTTATTTGCCTGGAGAAAGACTTCTTTCTGCACACAGCTGAGCAGTGGTCACTAAATGGAATACGCAGATTATTGCATTTTGGAGACACTTGTTTTTCATCTAATCATGCACTGGTAAATGAGAAGTTTATTTTACCCTTTATTGCCTCCCTTTTCTAAAAATTAGAACTGTACATAATAAAAGAGAAGCAATGTAATGTTTTATTTGTCCATTATGCTTCAGCTTCATAAAGGGAAAGCCTGTATCTTCATTGTGTTTAGCCCCTTTAGTCACACTTTCCTCTATGAAGGGAAAATAAATGAAATACCATGGGAACAGATGAATGTTGAATATGTAGTTTAGTTCTTCGTTTATTTTTCTGATATTAGTCACATCTGAAAGTACAGCAATTATTAAAAAGCAAATGCATTCACATTAAATATTTATTTCAATATTCCCATGCAGAAATATTTAATAATGCATGTAAATGTACACATGGTGGAGATACAAAAAAGGTAATACCATTTACCTTCTGGGCAAAATGAAGTGAATGTCATTTCTATAAATAAATAAGGAGAACCCAAGATACCAATCCATCTGGGGGAAAACAAAAGACAAAATATTATAAAAATGAATTATTTAAAAGAAATTTTGGGTTTTAAACTGTGTATGTGTTTTATGTTGGGAATGTGCCTGGAAAAAGAAACAAAACCAGAAAACAAAAAACAACCCAGTCTTGTGTGCAGGAAGATCCTGCATGAGTGATAAAAGGAGACCACCTAAGAAGTTACTGGTCCCAAAGACCTGAGGACCAACACCATTACATATTCATAAGGTCAGTAATGTCAGAGCATTGGAAAGGCTTGCTGGTAATACAGAGCTGCTCAAAGTAAGGACAAATGTAGGCAGATCAGCATTAGGAAGGACCTTAGGAAAAGAGATGGTTAAGAAATAAAATACCAGATGAATTGCAATATAGATGTAAAAGGATGTACATGATGGCAAACAAATCATACAAAATGTTGGCTTCTGAGCAGAACGTGACTACTCAGGAGTGAGGCCTTGGGAAACAGCTGCTATTTCCTTAAAACTATCAGCTCAGTGTTTGGTAGAAGTCAAAAAAGCAAAGAAAATTAAAGGAAACATCAGATAGACATCAGTTTCAAGGGAAAAATTTGGAATTACACAAAGAAGAGGTTCCTTGGAGGTTACTGAACAGTCAAGTCAGGACAGGCAGAGGAAATCCTTCGAGCTGAAATTGGTGGAGATGGAGAGAGGTAGAAAGAAAAAAATACATGTGTATGCTTTACTGGATGAAAAACTGGCAGGCTGGGTAGGCCCAAAGAGTTGTGGTGAATGGAATTAAATCCATCTGGTTGACAGTCACAGGTGGTATTCTCCAGGGCTCTGTATTGGGTGCAAATTTCTTTCATATATTTATCAGTGATCTGGAAGAAGGGACCAGGTGTACCATCAGTACATTTACAGATGTCACCAAGCTGGGTGGGAGTCTTGATCTGCTTGAGGGTAGGAAGGCTCTGCAGAGGCATCTGGATGGGCAGCTGAGGTTCAACAAGGTCAAGTGTGGAGTCTTTAACTTGGGTCAAAATAACCCCACGCAACCCTGCAGGCTTGAAGACGAGTGGCATGAAAGCTGCCCTGCAGAAAAGGACCTGGGGGTGTTGGTCAATAGCCAGCTGAACATGAGCCAGGTATGTGGCCAAGAAGGCCAACAGCATCCAGGCTTGTGTCAGGAATAGTGTGGCCAGCAGGAGAAGGGAAGTGATGGTGCCCCTGTACTTTGGTGAGGCTGCACCTTGAGTACTGTGTTCAGTTCTGGGCCCCTCACTACAAGAAGACATTGAGCTGCTGGAGTGAGTTCAGAGAAGGGCAACCCAGCTGGTGAAGGGTCTGGAGAACAAGTCCTGCAGGGACAGGCTGAGGGAACTGTGGATGTTTAGTTTGGAGAAGAGGAGGCTGAGGAGAAACGCTATTGCTCTTTACAGCTACCTGAAAGGAGGTTGTAGAGAGGTGAATGCTGGCCTCTTCTTTCAACTGGCTGATGAAAGAACTAGAGGAAATGGTCTCAAGTTGTTTCAGAAAAATTTTGGATTGGATATTAGGAAAAATACTATACTGAAAGATTTGTCAGGCACTGGAACAGGCTGCCCAGGAAAGTGGTTGAGTCACTAATCCCTGGAGGTGTGTAAAAGACGTTTAGATGTGGTGCTTAAGGACAAGATTTAGTGCTGGAATTGCCAATGTTAGGTTAACTGTTGGACTTGATGACCTAAAAGGTCTTTTCCAACCAAAACCATTCTATGAAAAATCACACAGGCTTCTGCTTTTATGCTTCCCTAGGTAACTAACTGCTTACAGGAATTTCTTGGGCAAGTGGATATTTGCTCAGTATAAGTATGACCATTTGCATGTCCTTAGGGGACACAGGAAGGCTGCATTAAATTCCAGCTCCTTCACAGGGACCAGGTATGTTCTTTGCCTGGTAACAGTCTTAGCCTNAAAAAAAAAAAAAAAAAAAAAAAAAAAAAAAAAAAAAAAAAAAAAAAAAAAAAAAAAAAAAAAAAAAAAAAAAAAAAAAAAAAAAAAAAAAAGATTATGAGAAAACTCCAGTGCACAGAACCAGGGAGAAAGGAAGAAGCCTGATGCAGAAACTTTCAGGCATGGGCAGGTGTATAAGATGACAAGTTGAAAAGATCTCTCCTGTCATAAGACTGACTTTCACTGGGGAGAGGTTCAGGAGATGAGCTTGGCAAGGGAGGGCAGTTCCAGAAGAAGAAAAGCACAGATGGGTAACTAAAAGCTCACTAGGGACATCAAACCAGAGAGACAGAAGGTTTTTCATTGTTCCAAACCATCTGAAACACAGTTACACCATGCAGAAAATTCCAAAACAAACCAACAAATGCGTGTTTAACCACAGCACCCTCTCAGATTAAATATTAGTTCATAATATGAACTGTCTAGTAGAAATAATACAGGTTAAGGGCCTATTAAAGGTTTATTAAGTCAGCTGACAGCACATTATGGCAATATGACACAGATTATCATAAAACAAATCTGTTATACTTAATATTTTATAAGTTGTGCCAGGGGAGATTTAAATCAGATATTTGGAAAAATTTCTATGCTGAAAGGGTTATCAAGAACTGGAACAGGCTTCCCAGGGAAGTGGTTGAGTCACTGTCCCTTGAGGTATTTAAAATATTTGTAGTTGTAGTGCATGGGGTTTGTGCATGGTTTAGTGGTGGACTTGGTAGTGTTAATATTACAGTTGCATTCAATGAATGTTATTCATTGATATTAAGGGTCTTTTCTAACCTAAATGATGCTATGATTCTATTATTATGTTATTACATTGAATTGAATGTACCTGTTAATATGAATAGGGACATGAATGTAAACCATCATGTGCCACATGATTTCTGTATCCAGTTCAAGCAAGGTTTTTTAAGTTATGAAATAAAGTTTAATCAAAATTTCACAAGGATCTTCAATCGTTAAACTGCAGCTCAAGTACAGCATATAAAAAATACCTGGCAATTTCTTGGGAAGTATCTGGGAGAGTCACAATTCATTTTTACNTCACCCAGGTGTCTAGAAAAATTCATTTTAGGCTAAGACTGTTACCAGGCAAAGAACATACCTGGTCCCTGTGAAGGAGCTGGAATTGCCAATGTTAGGTTAACTGTTGGACTTGATGACCTAAAAGGTCTTTTCCAACCAAAACCATTCTATGAAAAATCACACAGGCTTCTGCTTTTATGCTTCCCTAGGTAACTAACTGCTTACAGGAATTTCTTGGGCAAGTGGATATTTGCTCAGTATAAGTATGACCATTTGCATGTCCTTAGGGGACACAGGAAGGCTGCATTAAATTCCAGCTCCTTCACAGGGACCAGGTATGTTCTTTGCCTGGTAACAGTCTTAGCCTAAAATGAATTTTTCTAGACACCTGGGTGACGTTTATGGCCTTTCATAAAGAGACTTAGGCACCCATGAAAATTATTCCCACTGGATTTCAGTTAACTTTGTAGAAGCAGAAACATCGTGAGCTTTTAAAACCATGCATCCTGGGCTTTCCATTCAGGTTGAGAAGCAGCCAGCACACCTATGGATCCTGGAAAACAATTGTAACAGTAATTATTTGCAGTTTAGTCCCAAAATTATTAGTGTTACTGTGGAAATTCATTCCAATGAAAAGCTGGCTTCTGTTCATGCAAAGTCAGAATTGCTCTGGCTTTCCTTGAATCCTACCCAAGAAGCAGTGCACTTTGTAAATGTTACTCAATGGGGTGTACAGCAGTTTTATTCCAAATGCATATAATGAGAGGGTGCAAGAGAAAGAGTTGAGTCAGCCACAGCTTGCCATTTATCACTGCCTGCAAGGGATTAAGCAAGACCAATATAAATGGATTATTTATTAAAACTGCTTGATACTGGAGTAACACTCAACAAAAATGAACACTTAACTGTTGTGATATGAAGATGTATTTGTCCTTCTTTGCTCAATGGTAGAAGAATTCCTATTGCACCTACCCATGATTAGCCCTGTTTTGGTCCTGTCCTGAGTGATGTTGTAGGTCTACCCACATGGGTGGACTACAGAGCCATGTTGCAGCTTCTTCCTCACCCTGTCTCCAGCCCTGTTCCCTTCTGCTTTTGTCTGGAGCACTTAAATGGTTCCTGGCCTTGTCATTGCACGCCTGTCACGGTTTAACACTGGTGTGGCAATTAAACCAACTAACAGATGCTTTCTATTAATCCCCTCTCCTACCTGATAAGGAATGGAGAGAGAGAGGGAACAAGGGCGAGAGACTTAGGGGTTGGAAACTAAACCAAGCAACTTTAATGAAACAGTAATACACCGGAAAACATACAGGAAAAAATTATAGGAAAAAAACTGAGACCACGTTCCTCCCCCCTTTTTCCCCAACAACTCTCACATCAACTGAGGCTGCAGGGCAGCCCTGGGAAAGTCCAGGCTGGACTCCTGGAACCAGACAGCAGTTGGGAGCTGGAGGCAGGAACACACAGATTCAGGCTGGCACGGATCAGGACCACAGGCAGAGGAGCAGGAAGAAAGGAAGCGCAGGAAGCACAGAGGAGCAGGAAGAAGAGTGCGACCCCCTGTAGTCCCCCGAATTTATACTGAGCATGACGTGTATGGGATGGAATACTCCGTTTGGTCAATTCTGACATCTATCTTGTCCAGTCCTCCCCAAAGGAGGGGTCCAGGTGAGACCTCCCTACTCCTTCTGCAGGGTAAAATGTTCCTCAGAACTGAGCAGTGTCCTTGGCTCTGCACACCAGCTTCTAGCAGTGACTATAAACATCCAGGGTTATCAGTCCTAGAAGCAGACACTGTCTGAGAAACTTACTGTTAATTCCAGAAAGTGCAACCACTTCCAGGAGACCCAGCTGAAAGCAAAAGTACAAGCCAGACAATCACCTTCATCCTTGCCCAAACCAGGACAACACCTTGTCAGGGGCTTCCATTGACCCTGTTCTCAGCTCCTGTAGGACTGAGTGTGGGTGAGGCTAAGGGCAGGCTTGGCACTGGCTCATGCTTGCCTCCCAGCTTACCTCTCCCCCTGGAGCAGGAAGCCTTTGCTGCCCCCAAGGCAAGACCTTCCTGTCAATACGATCAGTAGTAATGGGTGGTGCTGGCGTTTTCACAACAGGTCTACTTGAGTGTTTTTTGAGTGGATGTTAAGCTTGCACGTGTCTTCGGTAGGACAATTATTGTCATAGCCCGCTGTGATAGCTACCAGGCTAGAAGAAAAGTCCTAGATGAAAACAGAACTTTATCCAATAAATCCTCCATACACTAAAATGATTGGTTTTACTCCAGAGGTAGAGTTTAACATGACAAAGATGTCTGAGAAGTCCTGCAGGGTACCTACATTCTCCAGCATCTTTCCTGTAGGATTTCAAAGCAATTTTCCATTGCTAAAGGAAATCATGCTTTCCATCCTCCTTCAGTCCACACTTTTCTATTCACCAAATATTGTTGCTGGGTTGTTTTTTTTTTTCTTTTTAGTTCCTCAAGAAAAGATGACAAAAAGACTCAGCTGGGAAGTCTGATCCCTTTATTCAAAAGTATCACTAGACTAATAAGATATTAAATGTAGCTCTTACCTGTACTTACAAGCACTACTTCCCATCGTCCTTTGACCATTTCAATGATAAAATTTTTATCTGTGTTCTGTTTTGACTGCCCAGATGCCATACCTGATAGCCACCAATGCCCATGGGGCTTGTGCAGCTGACACTATAATACAATGGTTTAGAAGAAGAGCACCACTATCTAACATGTAAAAATAAATTCTCAGGAATTCCTAACTGAATAAAACCTTGAACAACGTGGTCTGATCTTGTAGCTGATCTTGCTTTAAGCAAAAGCTCGTGGGGTCCTTTCCAGTCTGAATAATACTGTGATTCAATGAGGGTCAGTTTCTCTCACATCCAAAAAAAAAGCACTGTGCAAGGCAGCTCCTTAATGGACATTTACCTTGGAGATAATGAATTCTTATGGAAATCCAGACCTTGTGGTGGAATACTTTTTTCACTGATATGTTCAGGCCATCCATTTACTTGATTTTCATACTGGAAGCAATCCAAATGCCAATTGTACAGAGCACAAAGGAAAAGCAGGAAGAAAAAAGAAAGAAAAGAATATTGAAAGAAGCTAAATAATGTTTTTATCACTCTCCTTCATAACATCTAAAGACTACTCACTGCCCAAATTACATAGTATTTATGACATTTGAGAACTTGTCACTTCGTGCTTTTGATGCAGATGAGCAGACACTGTAGGTCAAGCAGACATGGTTGCTTTGTTTGAGAGCTGTGCCTCACAGATTCTTAAAAAGAAAATGTTGATAGGCTTTTTGAACTGTGGCTCATGGACTGGCTTTAACATTCTGTGGCTTAGCCTTGTCTGAATGTTTCAGGGCTTAGTATTTACTGAAGTCTTCCCTAGAAACAGGTTATCTTGGCCTACCTAATCTATCTCAAGGTTTCTTGGCTCTTCCTTTGGAAATAAGGGAAAGAACCAGAGAGGGGGAGACTAACTTGAAAAGTGGTTTAAGTATCAATTTTTGAGTTGTTGCTATGTCACATGCTATCTCTAGGAAGAGGATATAATAAACTAGAAATAGGAATTTGGCAAGATCTGTGTATAATGAATATTTTATACAGTGAATGCTTCTTTCAGTGCATAATTTAGATAGTTAGAAAGAAGTCTTGCATCTGTTGTGATAACTCCACCTCCAGAAAAACCCAGAATGCTTCATTCACATCACCCATTGGGCTCTTGCCTGAGATCATTCAGGCTTAAAAAAAAAAAAAAAAAAAAAAAAAAAAATGCAGAAACTTTCAGGCATGGGCAGGTGTATAAGATGACAAGTTGAAAAGATCTCTCCTGTCTCCTGTCATAAGACTGACTTCCACTGGGGAGAGGTTCAGGAGATGAGCTTGGCAAGGGAGGGCAGTTCCAGAAGAAGAAAAGCACAGATGGGTAACTAAAAGCACACTAGGGACATCAAACCAGAGAGACAGAAGGTTTTTCATTGTTCCAAACCATCTGAAACACTCAAAAAACCAAAGAAAAATATACTGTTTTGTTATTTTTCTTTAGTGATTTTTGTTGAGGGTTGTGTTAATAGGAAATGTAACTCTTTCTCATAATAAAATATGATTTCTTGTATCTACTAAAGCCAGTTGATTAATCATAGGGGAATTTGTATAATTTGATAGACCACACAAGCAACACATTGTGTGCTTGGCAGACACATTCTGTGGCTGTCTGCAATTTGCCTCAAGATTCAGGGATTTGAGTGTGTTTTTCACCAATGAGCAAAGATTACCTCAGAGTCTAGTAACCGAGGCAGTTGTGGGCATATGAGGAGACGGGACAATGGAGAGAATTCTGATCCTCTACTTGAAGCATCATTGATTTCAATTTTGCTTCCAAAATCCCCAGTAGCATGTTAACCTATGGTCTGTGCTTCTGCTTTGTGACATTCATGGCTGAACCCTCACTGATCTGAGAATGCCTCTAGCTTCCAAAAGTAGCTACAATGTATTTATTCCTGGGTACATAGCATTTACAATTAATAGACAACACTTATAGGTAAAAGCAAAACTATTAACAAATCTTTCATGGCAAGCAACACAAATCTGACTACTTTTTATCACAGTTACACCATGCAGAAAATTCCAAAACAAACCAACAAATGCATGTTTAACCACAGCACCCTCTCAGATTAAATATTAGTTCATAATATAAACTGTCTAGTAGAAATAATACAGGTTAAGGGTCTATTAAAGGTTTATTAAGTCAGCTGACAGCACATTATGGCAATATGACACAGATTATCGTAAAACAAATCTGTTATACTTAATATTTTATGAGTTGTGCCAGGGGAGATTTAAATCAGATATTTGGAAAAATTTCTATGGTGAAAGGGTTATCAAGAACTGGAACAGGCTTCCCAGGGAAGTGGTTGAGTCACTGTCCCTTGAGGTATTTAAAATATTTGTAGTTGTAGTGCATGGGGTTTGTGCATGGTTTAGTGGTGGACTTGGTAGTGTTAATATTACAGTTGCATTCAATGAATGTTATTCATTGATATTAAGGGTCTTTTCTAACCTAAATGATGCTATGATTCTATTATTATGTTATTACATTGAATTGAATGTACTTGTTAATATGAATAGGGACATGAATGTAAACCATCATGTGCCACATGATTTCTGTATCCAGTTCAAGCAAGGTTTTTTAAGTTATGAAATAAAGTTTAATCAAAATTTCACAAGGATCTTCAATCGTTAAACTGCAGCTCAAGTACAGCATATAAAAAATACCTGGCAATTTCTTGGGAAGTATCTGGGAGAGTCACAATTCATTTTTACAATGTGAGAACAGCCAATGGAGAAATGAATGAAACAAAGAGAAATACAGGTAAATACATAGAAGGAAAGAGAGAGAGAAAGCAGTAATATGCTCATAGTTTAACAGACACATACTTGGAGATTAAGCATCATTCCCCTTTCAGTGTTTATCTTTGGTGACTGTGAGGGACATGAATTGATGAGAACTGAGCTACAACCAGAAAAGGAAGGAGTGTTTGTCCCCAGGCAGTGAAGTTCGAGGCTCGAAAAGGGAATAAGCCCCAAAAACTTTTCCCAGTGCTGCCTTTACCAGAGTTTCAGGTAATGCATAGCTGATCCAGGCATAATTTGGCATCTGTTACAGGAGGAGAAGCTGCCTGGTAATGCAGAGAAAACTGACGAGATTCCATAAGCAAGAAACCAGACTGCTTCAGCCAGCCCCTGGACACCTGCACCTACCTGGTGCATGCAGGAGAATCACCTGTGGACACTTCCCCAAACACTCCTGCTCTACCTCCAGCTTTTGACATTCACCAGCAAATTAAGAGCATTTCTGGCAGGCTTCTCATGCACCTAATCAGGGAATATACTTTGGACCACAGAAAGAGATTGAATAACATTCTCTTTAATGTTCCAATGTCACACCACAAAGATCTGCCTCATTTTTAGAGATGAAGTGTACTGAAAATGTAATAAGCCCATCTCAGCTCTGCAACAGATCTTAACATCGTGTTTCTAGGTGCTCAGTATCCCAATTTCCCAGCTCCTTTCCTCCCTGTCGTATGTCTCTTTTGCAGTGAAGCAAAGTTTGTGATTTCTCAGTTGGCCAGCATTCTCCTGCCTCCTTTCCCCTGTCTTAAAATCCCTGCTCATGAAGTCTCCTGGTATCTCTGTGTAGTCTCAAGTCCAGAATTATATAAAATACTTCAAAGATCCAGTGGCTGCCATTGCAGCCTTTTGTATACTCCTGCTGCCTCCTAAGGCAACAGCAAAGAAGTGCTGCAAATCTCTGGCTAAGTCAATTAAAACCAGAGGTTTTGGGGGGAGGAGTACCACCTGGGGAACAATTTGTCTAAAATGTGCATCCAACCTCAGACAATCATTTATTTTGTGCTCAGATCACTGATGTATATTGTTTTGGGTTCTTAAGTACAAATATTTTTCTTCCCTTCAATTACAATTCAAATCTCACCATCCTCCCCAGTTCCCAAGCAAGTTACAGTTGATCACAAAATACAGCTCAGGTAACTGAAGAGAAATGGAAGCAAGCAAGAACAGTCTATTCAAACAACAGTGACATGGAAACAAGAATTTAAAAAGTCAAACTCAGATGAAGTGATCAGGCAATATCAGGTCTCCCACTGCTTCTTTGCCTGATCCTGGAGTAAAACTGAAAAAAAAAAATCTCAGTAGTCATTTACTTCTGGATGTTGTGAATTTGTACTGGCCAAGCAGAGTGCTGCCAGCCCACACTGCAGAAACCTGACAGTAGAAACACTGACTCATGAATCCTGCAGCTAAACTAGTGTTATATGAATAGGTCTGTATGGTGATGCAAGCCTAACAGTGGTTTTATTGAGGTGTAAGACTGTTCTGTATACTTGTTTGCCATTCCCATCTATTTAATAAGTTTTAGGGGGGGCTGATTCCATGGCATTTTTCTGAAATATCTGTCTACAACAAAAAATAGAAATTATTCATAATTTACAAATTTCTGACTGGAGTATTACCCTTAAACAGGTGTTATGAGGAGAGGCTGAAGGAGCTGGGGTTGTTCTTATTGCTGAGATCTTACTGTCCTCTACAACAACCTGAAAGGAGGCTGTACTAAGGCGGCTGATGGCCTCCTCTCCAGTGATAGGACAAGAGAAAGTGGGTTCAAGTTGTACCAGGGGAGGTTCAGATTAGAAATTATGAAAAATTTCTTCACCAAAAGAGTGGTGAAGCATTGAATAGGTTGAACAGGGAGGTTGTGCATTTGCCATCCCTGAAGGTAAAAAAATGGGTAGACATGGCACTTTGGGAGATGATTTAGTGGAGTTGTAGAACTGACAGTTGGACTTGATGATGTTGAAGGTCCTCTCCAACCATGATAATTCTATGATTCTAATTGTAAAGTAATTTTTTCAGACTAAAAATGGGAAGAATTGCTCTGTTAATGGTAATTTTTACCCCTCTGAAATAAGACTGGTCTTTAAATACTTCTTACCCTTATTTTTTTTTAATTTTGACCAAGCATTAACCTCACACAGTAGAAATCTGGGTGCCACTTCATAAGCTGTTTCCATTAATTCTGGAGGTGAGGAAACTTATTTTGAGTTTAAAAAAAAGAATTATGTTTTGACTTCTGTTATTTATTGATCATGATGCTTTCCAGGATCCCCTCTGGAGAGTTTAGCCCATTTATTTGGCAAGAGTTAATCTATACAGACATAATAACACATGATGCTGGAGACAGGGTTCATCTGAACATGTCCCCATAAAAAGCTCCAGGCTGAATCCTGTGCTGTGTGCTGGGACACAGGGGCTGCTGCAGGTCAGCTGTCTCCTGCCAGGTATGCCTGTGGCCAGAGCACTGATCTGCACCCCGAGGGTGGGAGTGGAGGCCCACTGTAATACAAGCAAGCATCACCTATGTACCCAGCTTCACTGAGATAAATTTTACCAGCACTTCATAACTCCCCCTTTCAGAAAAATTAATTAAAATTAAAATTGAGTCCCAAAAGCTTTAAAAACTGTAAACTATGTTTTAAAATTTTGGGGGGAAAATAAAAAAAAAAAAATCCTTAGGTTGAAATAACAAAATAACTCTTAAAAAATTACTGTATCTGAAGGGTTTTGCACATTTCATGAATGTGGTTACTTCACAATGCTCACCCCTCAAACTTCAGATATTCAGGCAATATATATTACATCAGTTAAAGGATAATGTCCCAAAAGTAGCACAGGCAGAGAGGATTCCAGACCACAGGCAGAAGCCACCAAGGCCAGGCTAATCCTATTTAGCTTTGCACACATCCTTTGGATCCCAAGATCAGAGGAGGCTTGTTACCACAAGCTTCTCCTGTGGTCAGTGGAGGGCAAGAGGCATCTTCGAGGAAGCAACTCCTGCTTGTTGGCATCATTTGCTTTAGATTTTTGTTAGCAATCTGTACAGTGTTTGGTGTCAGGGAGTGAGACTGAGAAAGGAGCAGGAGATGAGTGCTCAGTGTTGACATTGGTCACGGTTATGGCTTTCCCTCAACTGTCACGCTCCACCACAATATGAGATGATGCAGAACCATAAATATTTCAGTGAGCTTTCTCACACCCAAGAATGTTTGAAGTTATTTCCAGCAAGATTAAATGCTATTCATTGCTTTAACTGACTTAACTGTTGGTCCAGAACTAGCACTGTAAACACCAATGAAAGGCATTTTTCAACCCTAACACAACTTGTTGCATTGGCATATTCACTGTTAGTCTTTAGTGTTACCAAAAAGACAGATAGTTCACATGAGCATAATAATGCCCAGAGAAAGGATAAACACTGTGTCTTAGGGCACTTGCTCTATATCACCACTTTAGAAAAAAAACCAAACAAACCCCAAAACCAAAAAACAAACAAAAAAACCCCAAAAAAAACAACAATGAAAAAAACCAAAACAAAAAATTACAAAAAGCTGCAGGCTTCACCACGCTAGCTAAAGGTTATTTGTTGGAACTTTGCTACACAGAATGAGACAGAAATTAAGTGGCTAAAATGAGCTCTTGAAAGAGGTTTTGGGAGTACTGAACATAAATGAAAAGCATTTAGCTAAAATGCTGGTTCATTCAAAGAATTCTCCTTTGCTTATATTTTTTTCTTCAGCAGAATGAGTTGGAGCTGGCTTTTCTTTAAAAATAGTATTTATCTAAAGCTGTGTGCTTTCTCCTAGTAAGATATTGCATGGGAGAGATATTTGTAAGTGAACATTTTGAAGGTGAGCTTCACAGCAGTGACGCACCTGTAGGCATTTGTGCTGCGTGAGTAATAGCAAAAAAAGTCTAAGAGGTTGTTATGGCAACGGGCATTGAGCGGTGACTTCATGAGAGGAACTGAGTGACATCAAAACAGCACCTTGAAAATAGATGCTTTTTCTCTGAGGCTCATTTTTCAGGACAGGTTGGATGCACTTCTTTTCTCCTAGCCCCTGGAGCTCTAAGGGACCACGAGCACAGGGCAAACCCAGAACTGCCCCATGCTCAGCACAGGGATGAGCACAAGCAGCTTGGCGACTGAGGTGCAAGCACCCTGGGTTTGCAGGATGTTCCCTTGTCTACCTCACAGCTTGCTGAGCAGTTCTGAGAAGGAATTTTTTCCCAAAACTTCACTTGCTGTTACTCCGCCATTTCTTTCCCCAAGTGTCAGTCCAGCTCTTTGACTCAAAGTTTTTGTGTCCCTCAAGGTTCTGTGAAGAGGGTTTCTGCCTTCAGACCTTACCATGGTGTCACAAGAAGCTTTCCAGCCCCCAAGGAAAAAGGAGGTCTGAGAAGGACAGAAAATAATGCAGCATGAATGGGCTGGGGCTGGGGTGACTGGTGCTGCTGGAGACAGCAGTTGTTATCGTGAGTGGTACCTGAGGAGTCACTGACCATTTCCATCCCCATAATGGTTTTTTCAGAAGAAGATTCAATTATCTTTTCAAGTCCCATCTCTTGTCCCTGTGAGAGGAGATGCTCATGAGTCGCTGGGGTAGATTTTTAGAAATTTATGTGGGGTTTTTTTTGTTCATCCAGTCTTCAATGCATCCTTTCTTCCTAAAGGCTTAAATAGCCAGAGAGGTGTCTTCTTCTCCTTATTATTTCTTGCTAGTAGCAGGGTTGGATGAAGCTAGATACCTCAAAAGGATTTGGTAGGTGGATATAGAAGATTTTTCCAGTTTCAAGTTTTCTTTTCCCTGGTCTCTTCAGATCCCCTAGCTAATCCAAGTTTTTCTCTCTTATGGACAGTTTCCATGTCTCTGTGGTTTCGGTGCCTCTCTGTGATTACCTGCCTTCTTATAGGAAAATGGAAGGTGAATGAGAGCTTGTCACTCCAGATGGTAGGGAAAAAGGAATAAAGAACATAGTGTACAATACCCCCAAAAAATGGTGTTTTAGAAAACAACACATTACTTAGAATGTGTTACAATAGAAATTCTCTTCTCTGAAAAACCTGATTTGTAGAAGTGAGATTAAAATTATGGATTAACTTTTCCATAACTTCAGAATGCCTTTCTAGACAGGCTCCTTCCAGGCTTTGCTACTTCATTGGTTCTCTGGCCATGGGATGTCACCTGCTGGGTACAAGTGATCAGATCACACACAGCTGAGCGAGATGGTGCAAGACATCACTCACAGTACATGAAACAGAAACAAGGCAGAGGGTTTAAGTGAGAAGGGTCAGATAACTCGGTCTCATGTGTAATGCATGACACTTGGTGCATTTGCAAATTCCTTACTGAGGATAAGCACTAATTCTGATGCAAAAGCAAGCAGCAGCAACCAGCGACTACTTGAGCTCTGCAAAAGCACCTAGGGATGTGCACCAGACATTCTTGCTAGTTTTTGCTTGGCTGGAAAGATTGAATTCATTGCAGAGTTTCTGTTTCTGATGCAATGAAAGAACACCATCAGAGGCTTTCTGGATTAGCTGCTTTTAACAACTGAGCCTCCAGTCCTCCAGGCTTTTCGCCTTTCCAGAAAAATATAAGACATTTTTGTCAAGATGCTAAACATTAAGAAAGTAAGCACTCGCAATTGGTAATATTTAGAAAAGTAACGAAAACAGCCATAAACTCTTGAGATACCAAGGATACTGCATGAGTCATTGATGAGTGCTGTAAAGGAGTCTTTCTCTGTGATAGGATAAGGTTACATCCCACGACATTGTGTACTCAGTCGCTTTTTAATAAAAAAGGTCGATTTTTAGTCTGCCCTGACTTCAGGAAACCACCCCGTGTAAGCTGAACTTACCGCCCTGCAATGGTTAATGAACCTCAGCAGAGGAGAGAGGCTGCTAATTATTTGTACATTTGGACATCTGAGAAAAAAGACAAAGAATGGGAACGATGGATGAGACAAAACAAGACTCATTAGGATGCCAAGGCATTTAGTTTAATTGCCTGGTTAACAGACTCCTCTATAAAGAAAACAAATACCTACTCTGGCTGCCCTTATTGCTGCCTTTCTGAATGAGTTAGCCTGAGGAGAGAGATGCTGTGTCTTTGCATACCTGCCCTTTAGCTACAGACACATTATACAAAAACAAAATGAAACAAAACAAAACCCAAAAACCTATGCAACCAACAGATTTCCCAGATATTGATTATTTGTAAACAGAAAATAGCCCAAATTCAGTGCCAGTCATGAAAACTATTCAGAAGAGGCTACAATAACCATAGTGCTGCAAATCTTGCCCAAAAAGTTAAGGATTAAAGACAAAACTGACCTGAAATCACACTTCAAGGCATATCTTCTTCATTGGATGTACCAGTTCAAAAACTTGGTGGTATCTTTCCAATGGAAGCTCCTTTCTTAATCCAGTTTAAAACTTAAAGTGCTTGATTCAGCTGTTGGTTTTCCTGGGTCTGAGTGGCTTTTTCCTCTCCTTTGCTCATGGGAAGTCTTGAGTAAATCCCTCAGGCTCTCCTGCTAGTCAGTGTTGGTCACAGCTTCACAAGTGTGCAGCTTCCCTGTTCTACTTCCCATCACCCCTGCCCTGGGGTGACTTTCTGTCCTGCACAAAGCCATACGAAAACAGACCTTTTCCTCTCACCAAGGAAAGACAGGATTCCAGCCTAAACATATTGCTGCATAGGAAAAGGACTCAGAAGTCTGGGAGATGACCAAGAATTATGCTTCATGAGTAGTAAGAATATAAATTTCAAGCTTGTGTTCAAACTAAGACAGTACACACACACACATAGCATAGACGGATACAAATATGTACATAAATCTAGTAGTATGTACTGACTTGGAGAGAAACAGTCACTGACAGGGTGGAATTTATCTCATTCTCATCTAAATATCCACAACAGGGCAATAGAATCATAAAAGTGCCTTTTTTTCTCCACTGGCTATAAAGAGAGCCTAAACGGACTAGCTGTTTGCCTTCAACAAAGCTTAAAATAGGTGCTGAAAACAGCAAGACAGGAATGTTTGATGAATTAATATTTAGCTGAAAGAAACACTTTCAGAAGACGCCCTTGTTTGGTACAACACATAACAATACAAAGCAGCATTTCTCAAATATGGTACTTGTAATAAAATTAAGAGATCCGAGTTCATAAAGAACTCTGGTCCATAAGTAATGCATCTCTTTGTAGAAAAAATACTTGCTATTCATACACAATCTGATAAGAACAACACAAACATATTTCAGAGTTATGTGGCTTGATGTGTTATACCTTTATGAAGAAAAAAATTTGTAAGTGAGGAAGGTGGCTGATCTTCAATAATGATAGCTCACAAGTACCAAGAATATTTAAATAAATTACTGTACTGGGAAAAGACCCAACCTAATCTTCCACAAATTTAAATGTAATACCAATTTCCATTAATTATTAGACTATCTGCTTTTTGATTCCACAACAGGAAACAAACCCACACCTTTTCCTAGTATAGCTCCTACCATAAACCCAACTAAACTTTCTAATTCATAGAGGAATATGTATGTGTATTTATCCGAGCTTTATCTCACCAGATTTTTAAAAATGGTTGGGCATCTAGTCTGCATTAAGCAGCCAATTTGATGTCAGTCTTTCTCAAGTCTCTAATAACCTCAACAGATGCAGAAGATCAGGAAAAATCCAAGGAACTGGCTGGCTGGTTGCTCCTGAAGAATTGTGATCGATGTCTCAATGTCCAAATGGAGATGTGTGATGAGTGATGTTCCTTGAGGGCTGGTACATCTTTGTCAGAATGTGGAATCGAGTGCACCCTCAGCAAGTTTGCTCATGACACCGAACTGTGTGAAGTCAACATGCTGGAGGGAAGGGATGGCATCCAAGGGGACCTTGACAGGTTCAAAAAGTGGGCTCATGCAAACTTCATGAAGTTCAATGAGGCCAAGTGCAAGGTTCTGCACCTGAGTCAAGGCAATCCCATGTAGAGAGGGAGACAGGATTGAGGACAGCCCTGAGGAGGACTTGGGGGTGATGGTGGACCAGAAACTTAACTTGAGCTGTCAATAAGTGTTTGCAACCCAGAAAGACAACCATGTCCTAGGCTGCATCAAAAAAAGCAAAGATAGTTGGTCAAGGGAGGTGATTCTCTCCCTCTGCTCTGCTCTTATGAGACCCCACCTGGAGTGCTGTGTCCAGTTCTGGAGTCCCCAACATAAGAAGGACATAGAGCTCCTTGAGTGAGCCCAGAGAAGAGCCACAAAACTGATCAGAGGGCAGGAGCACCTTCCCTGGGAAGACAGGCTGAGGAAGATGGGGTTGTTCAGCCTGGAGAAGAGGAAGCTCTGAGGTGACCTTGTAGGGGCTTTCCAATACCTGAAGAGGGCCTACAGGAAAGCTGAGGTAGGACTTTTTGCATGGGCACATAGCAAGAGTACAAGGGTCAATGGTTTATAACTTGAAGAGGGGGAATTTAGCTTAGATAGTAGGAGGAAATTCTTTGCTATGAGGGAGGTGAGATGCCAGAACAGGTTGCCCTAGGATGTGGTGGCAGCCCCCTCACTGGAGGTTTTTAAGGTTAGGTTGGATGGGGCCTTGAGCAGCCTGATCTAATGGTAAACGTCCCTGCCCATGCAGAGGGGCTGGAACTAGATGTTCTTTAAGGTCCCTTCCAACCCAAACCATTCTATGATTCTGTGATATTTCTTCCTTTTCATATTAAGGATCCCTCCAGTTTTCAATTATCTCCTTCTCTGACCTCACTGACCTTTTGCCCTCCCAGATTCTTTTCCTTATCTCACATGTTCCAGCTCTGTCATTGTCTTTTTCTGGTTTGCCATATCTTCCTCCCCCATCTAACATTCCCATTTGTGGTCTTCTGCACAAAAACTTAGTCTATTTTTCAGAAATCACACATGACAACCAATGGTGGCAACTATATTTATATGGGCAAATGTGTCCAAAATCAATTTTGTGAGAAGGAAAAACTACAATACCAGACCAACCCAAGCCAACAGCTGGCACTCTATGTGGACCATGTAGCTCTTAGCTGGACCTTCTCTAGACCAGGGTAACTGCACCCTAACACAGACAGCACGTTTTCCTGCAATGACTCTTCCACAGCCCAAGTTATAATTGCACTGTCACAGAGCCTTGATCATGGAAATTGTCTTCTATTGACATGAAAAGTGAGTCTGGCAAGGAGTGCTGATGACAAATTTGGGGATATGAGGTGGAGGGAGAGAAAGGTCATCTCTCTGAATTAAACCTGAAGAGTTAAAGCTGAAGCCCTGAAAGCTCCAAGTGCCACAACATCTGCAAGGTAGGGACAGAGCTATGTGGAATAGAAAATTAAAGGAATCCCTTACAGAATTTATGATATAAAATGGTTTAATTCTTCCAGTTCACATGGACCAAATTGCAAATAGCTAAATTCATATGTGACACTGCAAACAGCCTTTATTGTGCTTAACAATATAATTTTTTAATCAGCACTGAAATCCACAAAGATTTTCTCCAGACTAGCTTTCTGTCTAAAATCACCAGATTTGTGTCCATTAATGTAATTTCTACATAGTTATAATCCTGTTATACTTGTCAAGTAAAATTGAATTCCTACAAGCTTCCTTGCCATTGGGTATGCAGAGCTCAGTTATTAAGCTGTACTTTCAACTTGGGAAAATATTGTCAGCAGTAAGTCTGTGGCTTTGTGCATTGTCAAATAAAAATAAAAAGAAAATTAATTGCCTTCCAAAATGAGAAATTAAGAGACAATTTTGAAAAATCTGTAAATACAGTCACCTGAGGAACTAGGCACCTCGTGCTTTATAAGAATCCTTAAAATTTATAAGATCTATTAAACATACCATTTTTGCTTCTTTATTTTAGTCTCTTAATTTGTAAGATTCTGGGTCTAATTAAAATCTTCATGTTGCTCAGCTAACATTCCCCACTACAAAATGATAACAAACTTAAATCACGGGACTGATCTTTTGAAAATGAAGAATTAAGGTCTTGCAGATAATTTGTTTTATAGGTCTTAACTGCTTGTAGGCCTTAACTGATTCTAAACACAAGATCTTTCTGTCACACCCTAATTATTATGAACTTCTTGACTCCAAGCACTGCGTAAGCACTTAGGCCAAAAAAACAACAGTATTTCAAGGTTTTAATTAGATTAGCAGAACTGTCAATCTTGACCTTTCATAACTAGTTAATTAATTCTCAGTTCTACTGTTAATGCCACGAAGACTTTGATTTTTTCTTAAAGATAAGACTACCACCAGTGCTTGGTTTCTCAGAGGAGTGCAAATGGGCTGCAGTACTGCAGATTTCAGCAAGCAGATGGAAAGAAGGGATGTGTCCTATTAGGGTCTTGAAGGACCCAGACAAAATTGTCTGCCATTCTAAGTAGAGCAAAAATATACCCCTGTGAAGAGCTTTAATGACATGGTGCAAAGGGGTCTGAACATCCACTTTGATGAAGAGTGATACACTAACAGCATTAAGGTGAGTGCTGGCACAGGATTCAGTAGAGAAAAACAGCACATCCTGGGAAACATTTCTACCAAATGAAAGCTATGTGCCAAACACCAAATGCCTAAAATTAATCAGCTGTATCTCCATCTCTGTTCTGCTTAGTGAACTGGTCCTCAGCAATTCAGAAGAGAAAATCTCACTTACTCGCAAAATCAGTTTCTAGTCCTAAATAATGAGGTTTAAGGTTTGGGACAAGTCTATTTAATGGCAACAAAGAAGTCAGAGTAGAGGTAACAGACCCTATTCTGAATTGTCCATAATCTGGTACAGTTCACAAAACTCAGTGATGAAGTTTAGCTGTTGCCTCTTCATTATATTTAAGCAGTCTTTCTACTTATTTAATTGTTTAATTTTTTAATTCTTTCTTCATGTAAAACCAAGAATTTCTATTTACTAGTAAAAAAAAAATCAATACAACATTTTCCACATTATTAGTGACATACCTCTGTAAAACTATTGAGTAACTACAAATTCTCTGAAACTTCCCCTGTGTTTAAATCACAGTGCTGTAACAGGACTCTTGTTTTTTTCTTTCATTCTTACCGATTTTATTTCTAAATACCTATTTTTTTCAGAAACCAGAATTGCTTCTAATACTATGCATGGAATCATTGATTCCATATTCATTTTGCATTTATTATTTCTCATCAGCTATGAAAAATGCAGTCCCGAAAAACTTAAGGTAGTTGAAACTTTAGGTAAATTATGTTCAGTCACTTTTTGTGTGTTGAAAAATGACAAAAATGGCATCAAGACCAAAAAATAAATTAGTAAGATTCATCACATAAAGTGCTCAATTATCAACATTTTTCATCAGTTCAAATGTCATACTCCCCAGGACAATTTAAAAAATAAAATGTCCATGAAGAAGCAGTGTTGCAGAGGTAATAAAATTCCTCACTTCTGAACTGCAGCAGCAGTAAGTGAAATGACAAAACTTCCTCACGTCCAGTGATGGAGGGTTACACACTCTTTTTTAAAAAAAAGATTTTTTTTCTAAGTTCTCTTTTAAGGATTCTTTTCTCTTTAAATTTTAAGGTGTGTGTAGAGGCCAGCACAGAGCTGTCTGGGTTACAGGAGACACATACTGTGACATGATTTTTGATTGTAGTTTATGCAGTAATATTCTTTCTTTTTATATAAATTCCTTTGATGCTGGATGACATATGGATTAACTCATGGCTGGATTCTTCTACACAGATCAGGAAGCCTGGAGTGTCTAGGCTTCGTTTTACTGAGGCACTTTTCAACAATTGGGCTGAATGTCACCCCAGGCCCCATGTGCTTGCATGTTCATCCTCTCCCCTCCTGGAGCATCATATCAGCACTGGGTTATCATGCAATGTGTTCACCTGCCTGTCCATCATCACTGGTAAGGTCACACTTCCTAAGTCCAGCTCCTTCCCCCGCACTCTGCTTTCTGTCTTCTTCACACAGACCTGCTAGTGAGCCTGTCCCCCTGAGTGTGCCACCAGAAGAGAGGAACACAAGCTGCTGAGCCCATCTGCTACACAGATGCTGGAAAAATGAAGGCAGCAGACAAGAAAAACGTCTCTAAAGTCTAACAGAAGCAAACAAAATGCATTCTCTTTTAGTGATTTCTTTGCTGCTCTGTACAATACCATAGCTGAATTTTACAGGGTCATTACAAACCTACAGAAATATTTTACTTTCTGTTAAATTCTGTGGGACTTTTCTCATAGGGATCTTAGACTGAGGGCCCTGCAGAATTAGAGTAACAAGAAATCAGGGTCAAGTCCTTGTTTTTACCACCTGTCACTGGCCTGAATTTGTCCAGCCACATGCCACCATGGCCAGAGAAATATTTAATAACCCTTGCAGCAGTATGCACGGTGGCATTCCCAAACAAAATTTCAGAAGAGGACCCTATGAAGCGCAAAGGACTTTGCAGAAGCCCTGATGCTCTTAAGAGGCTTATCCACCATCAGTGAAAACCACAGCTGGGTGCTCACACCATACATGAGCAGGCAGAAGGCAGAGGTTCTGCTGTGAGCCTGTGCCCTAGAGGCTCAGGAGCAATCCCACCTCCCTCCTGGAAAGTGATTTGAAGCTGGCCTGATCATAATCACTCCCAACTTTGCAATGCACTTCATTCTACAGAAAAAAAAAAAAAAAAAAAAAAAAAAAAAAAAAAAAAAAAAAAAAAAAAGTATTAATCATGACTAACTCTTGCTTGCAGAGCAGGGCCTCAGCAAGTCCCCCCAAACCGTGGGGTCCTGCAGGGCTGTGCTGTGCTGCTGGGTGGGCTCCTGCCCACAATCTGCTGCCTGCTGCCTGCCCAGCCCATGATCCCAGCACCATCAGCACTCCCCAGAGAGCAGCACCCCAAGATCACAGAAGTGGTTAATAACTGGGGGCTCAGTACAGGCACCTGAAGTGTCACAAAAATAAAGCATAGAAGAGGAGGAGGGGAGGATAGTCGAACAATTTCCTGTTGTGTAATTATAGTAAAAATAGCTAATCCTGAATGAAGTTATTGCTTCATTTGTTGTATCCATGGCAACAGAGTCAGACAGCAACTGCTAGACTGCCTGAAAATGAACATGGGTTTCTTCTTCAGCCCATAAGGCATTTCATTCATTTGGGCTCCATGCTGGGGTGGTCTTTGCACTGGAGTGAGTGGTTCCAGTGGCAGGGAAACGCACCTCCACGCTCTGTAAAAGCCCACTACTCTTTCAGAGCACCTTGGTCTGCTCCCCCAGGGAGCCTTTTTCAAAGGCACACATGAGGAAACATGGGGAAACACTGTGCAGGGACACGTGGGCTTATTCCAGCCTTCCCAGCCAGTCCCTCACCTCCCCACAGGCTGCCAGCTGGGCTGCAGGCACCAGCATGTGCAGAAGCCTCTCCTGGCTTTTCCTTGGCCTCCTTGGCTTTTTCCTCCTGTCTTTTTCCTTGGCCCAAGGAAAGGATAACTATGGTGATTACAGAGAACAGGCAATCCATGTGTCTGCTCACCTGACTCTCCTGCTGATACTGCTGAGAAACAAGGCCTACTTTTTGCTAGAAACACATAATTTTTAGCATCATACTGCATCAAAAAAGAACCTACTCGTAAGTTACAACATCTTACATGATGTAGATAAGTTCCTTAAAATTATTTCCTTTCTTGTGTGGTGTTTGTCTGTCTATCTGCCAGTTCTGTGCTACAGCTGTACAAACACAAACTCACCTTCTGGCCCTGCTGTGCTCTGGAGATGGAGCAAGTTGCTACTGTGACTGTACAGACTTCTAATGTAGCTCTTCCCATGCTACTCCAATCCTTCCACGATGGATATAATCCTGGATGCTTGACTGGATGAGGATTTTTTTTGCCTGTCACCAAGCACAGCCACTTAGCCACAGGCAAAGCTACAGCACTGTCCACAAGTGTCAAACTAGGCAAGAGTCCTGGTTTCTACAGGAAGGGACAAATGCTGATGGAAATGGCCAAAATGGGAGCATAAAAATAGCATTGCAATCTTCCACTGTAAACCAGAAGACTTTTTTAAAGTCCAGTTTCAGACAAAAAGTACATTAGCACAGTTTTTCTGGTACTTGCTTATACCATTTAATGTACTATGTACAGTTTTGAACAAAATGGCTTTTAGGGAGAAATACTGGTATCATCATGTTTCAAAATCACAAGTAATTCCTTGCACAACACAGAGAAGTGATCTAAGAATATAAATTACTGTGTTGGATGATCTAAAACCAAGAAAGATTTTTTAACTCTGCATCACCAGGGGCTGGAAAAGGATGACTTGAAGTAGTGTGTGAAATCCCCTCTGGTGCTCACGGGCCTTTAGTGGTAGCCATGTACTTTACACATTGATCTTCTTCCAGTCCCTGTTACTCTGGATTAAATATGTCACAGACTTCTGTTGCTCTGGATGGCCTTTCTCTGCAAGGTTTTTTTTCTACCTTTCTAGTAAACAGACATACCTGGAACTTGTGTGGTGGACCAGTGCTCTGCAAAGACTGGGCAGAGGCACTTCCAATTTAAATTGCACTCTTTGTACAAAATACATGTTATGCACTGTAGGGATGGATACTTTTTGTAGCTGAGGCCATACAGACCACCTCACACCTAGATTAAGGGTCTCTTAATCAGGTGAATAGAGACAATACAGTTTGTATGAGCTCAGTATCTGTCCCCTCCTTCTTCTCATTCTCTTATGGATAACTTAATCTTACTAAAGCTTAAGGTATCCAGATGCTTCGTAAATAGATAAATTATGATGATACTTGATCTGGCACTCACTGATATCAGTGTTAAACCCTGCCTAAGAGGTAAATAATGGACACTTGGCTTAACCAGATCAGCCACAAACCAGTATCTTTCTGGTGGTTAAAAATATTGTCCCTTTCTCTTTTTCTATGGAGTAGTACACACTTTTTTCTGTCTTTTCTGTGCTTAAATTTATATTTGAGCTTTATAGGGCTGCAGGGGGAGCACAGGAAGAAGAGTTCATTTCATTCAAGTGTTATTCAATGACTCCTCAGGCCAGAGGCTGCAGTATCCCAGCCCAGATGCTCAGAGGATTCCACTGATCCCACTTCTGTATGGACAGGGAGTGCTGAAATAAGAGAAGTACTGAAGTGCAGCTACACAAATGCCTAAAACAAAGGCACAGGCTGGTCTGTGCCCCACCTCCCAGTGAGGGCCCTGGGTGGCTGTGCTGGGGAACAGGATTAGTACAAAAAGGCTCCATAAAAGACATAGTCTTGAACTCTCCAGACTGAAAATTCACAGCTAAGAGCTGCCACAACAGGAGTCTAGAAAACGAAGTGTGGAGTAGGGAAACAAGAAGTGCTTGTTAAAATTTTATTCGGGCTCATATATAATAAATATAAATTTTTCTGGTTTATTTTATAAACCAGAATTGAGATAACAGACTAACAAACAGGCTGGTGAGGGTTTCACACAAACTCCAGTTGAACCCTTAAGTACTGGGTCCTCAAAGACAATACCAACTCTATCAATGGGTACAATTGACTTTCTTTTTCACAGTAAGTGGTACTAAGGCCACATTGTGTAGTTTCTTGATGTAACAGAAGTCCTGCCCAAGCAATTATTCCTCTCCATACATCCCAGAAGGACAAGCACCTCCCTGAGCTCAGGTCTGGGGACATCTCCCACTGTGTCAGTTCTCAGTGGGATAAGAATTCACCAGGAAAGGAAGCAACACAATCTCTAAAGTGATTTTCTTACAAGGTGGTAGTTTGTATGTAATGAAAGAAACAAATGCAGATCATTATATCAATCAACTAACTAAAACACTCCTAGTGAGAATTGACATTAACAAATTACTTGAAAAAATGGTCTGATCATTGATGTCAGGATCATTATGACCTTCTGGGGAGCATTTTTCTCCTGCATATAACAAACACCAAGAAGAAAAGAAAAACTTGTGGAAAAAAAGCTTTGTTTCACCCCAGCTGTTGCCCTTCTCTATGTTCACAAAGCACTAGTTCCATGAGGAGAAAGTGAAAATTATGGTTTCCTGATCTCTGTTATTTGGCTTATGTGAAGGCAAAGTGTTTGGATTCTCAGTCATGAATCAGCAAAAATCAAGAGATAAGTACCAGCTGGAGTGGACCAACACCCCAACACTTGCTCATGTGTAGCAACAGGTTTCAGTGTATGCCTTAGGTGTGAACTGAAGTAAATTGGGGCTGTTTGATGTAAAAAGGAACTTGGTGCATTGCCGAAACACTGTATAAGGGACTGATCTGCACAGACCACTGTTATCTCTCAGAAAAACCCTCCTCAGCACTCCAAAGGGCACCGGAACAGAGCAGTGCCACACAACCTATGTAATCAATGGAAAAGACACTTTTTAGCATTCCAGAGGGACTGCTGGAGAGAATGGAGAGAGCATAAGAGTCTGCATATGGCCTAGGGCCTGCATATCATGATAACGAGAATGGTAGTGATAGAGATAAGGATTTCAGAGCAGAGCAAAGGGGATGGAGTTCTGCTCCAGTTGTTCAATCTGCTATGTCTCAACCAGGCTTACTAAGAGAATAAAAGGAGGAACTGAGATGGTGGGCTTTGGGAATTTAATTGACACCAACCCTCCACTGTAGAATGGCCCAGCACTGGACCCAGAACCAGTGGTTTTGCCTCTTTTCTTCTGCAATTCTCTCTCTTTCTCTTTCCTTAAAACATGAAGTAACAAAATGCATACCACAGTTTTTTCCCAGGTTGTGCAGCTTGAACATATATCTATTTTGACTTTTGTTATCAAAATAATCAGCCTTTATGATTGTGCAGACTGATCAAATATAATAATAAAAGTATCAGCTTTTATGAGTTAAATCTTCCATAGTTCTAATTAAATCTTATGTTCAAATACATACTTGGAGGGTTGTTTCACCTCAGTCCAATCAAGGGATATCCAATGGCCGAGCATTTCCTCAGACAACAGCATTTAAATCACACTCCCTGGGAGGGCCAGGTCTGACACTATAAGGTTGGATTCATCCACACCTAGAATCCCCTCTGGGAAGGAGTTTAGAAAGCAAGAGAATCCTATCTGTGTCTCCCCAGGTGCCCTATCCACTATCCACATTTGTTACAAAATATAGATTACCTATTGACATTAATGTGTTTGAACTTCCTTCATGAAACTTTGTAGATACCATTGCATACCAGTGGGCAGCAGGTCAGTGTTAGTATCCTCATTCCATCCCTGTTGAGTGAAGTCACATCACCATGATGAGCCCATCAGCATGAGGAAAAATAGTAACAGCCACACCTGTACAGAAGCATGCATTTAATTCCCAGTTGGAATGTATCTATCCCTTATTTCATGTTCTCTTGTTTTAATTTTTATTCTACATGTGGATTTATGCCCAGGATATTAGAGCTGGGAAACAAATTTCAGATGTCATGCCTATGTGACGAGCTGTCATAAATATTCTATCCCAGTCAAATATGTATTTATTTTCATGTTCCCAACTCCTGCTTATAATTCATTGAATCATGAAATTACTCCTTCTGAAATGGATACAAAATTTTATTAAAATGTTTTCATTTGATAGTAATGTTCCTTTAAATACAGTGAGTTGAACTGCATTTTTAATGGAAAGTCATATAATAGAAAAATCTTACAATGTGTTCTTACAATGTGTATCATCAGAAGCACATAAAGTTCTTGCAGCTTTAGGTATGAAGAAGCAGCTTTTCTAATAAAAGTGCTGGGAATAAAAAAAGCCTGTAACATAATGGTATCATGAGCATTGTGAAAATTGTGAGCACTGAGCTGCTGGGAAAACTAGAAACACTTTACTATATTTTTCAGGTCACAAGAAGGAAGGGTAAAAGCTTCTTTTAAAATATTTAACCTATGCAGAAAATGGTACTGCCTCTTGCAGAAGAAAAAGTGCAGAAAGTAAGACATAACAGTTTGGTGTGTATACAATAGTTTTCATAGAAATATTGTTAATTTTTTTCTATTTGTGGATTGTTGAGGTGTTGGGTTTTCCCAAGGGAGGGAGTTGACTAAGATGTCATCTCCAGTGGCTGGCATTTCTATGGGGATTTTTGTCAATTACAAGAAACTAAGGAAAAAAATCCTAAGGAATCTATTTACCTAGGTAAAAGACATACAAAATTACCAAAGAAAACAAGTCTCATTTTTATGTTGTAGTTCAGCCAGCTTTTTGTAGTATGGCTTTCATGGTAGCAAAGAACAATTCTGCAAGCCCTGCTGTCCTGATCCACAGAAATGTGAATTATTCTTTTCTCAATTTAATTTTAATTTTTCTAATTATTTTTTTTACTAAATATGCTGCATACATCTTATGCATCTTATAACCCATTCTGTGCCCAGAACACTGTCTAGGTTGGAGAGTGAATGGCTCAGCTTTCAGCCATTCAGCTAAACACTGCTCCCTCCAGCACCCCCCTGCCCAGAGGGATGGATCCTGCTCACCCACAGGCTGCGCCCAGACCTGGAGCTGCCCAGGGCTCTGCCAAAAATCCCACAGCATGGACAGCCTCATGCCAGACCCACCTCATGTTCTCATCTTCCTTAGTTTACTGGTACAGACATAACTTGCGTGGCTCAGGGGGTGCTTAGTTTTTACAGCAGCTGCTCATCTGAACGTTAGCAAAGAGCTCTCACTGTCAGACTGATGCTGGGAGTTAATCCATCATGTAACATTTGCAATTGAGCTAAATCACTGGTGTAACTGGAAGAGGCAGTGATGGAAGTGAAGGGGAATGACTGCTGGCTGATGTCTACTCCAAAAAAATTTGCTTTTGGATCCCAAGGACATCTGCATGACAAATCTGTTTTCCTCCATATCTGTCACATTTATCAACAGCAGTCTGTACTTATCTCTAAAGCCCCTTGCAAAACCTGTCATGTGTCCCTTTCATCTGATGTCTCTGCAGCCTCTGCCTCTTCCACTGCCGCCTTCTCACGCATTTTTAGCCCTACTGATTGTCTCCTTTGTCAGATATTCTTCTTCTGCCAAAACCAGCACGGCAGTAAATGGAGCAGTGCCAGGTAGGAAGGTCACCTTAGTAGGAAGGTTCCAGGTCCACTTTTGTCCAGGCCACCTACCATCACCCCAGGTAATTCCTAGGAAGGGTTCAGAGGCTGGCACAGAGTAATCTCCAAGAGTTACTTCCAGCAGGCAATTTCAGTTCAGCTTCCATTTCCATGCAGTCTCTATTTTGAAGCAGAAGAGGGCATGATCTTACTGACATGGCCAGGCCATGCTGTGCTATTGCACTTTTGTGCTCCAAAACTGGCTCTCCTCCACTCTCAGCACAGGGCTGGACACATATTTCTGTACAGAGAGTTGTTCCTGGCACCATTTGGCTTCTCAGATATAACCTACTAAGCGGATGCAGCAAATGTGATCTTGGAGTAATGGTAGTTACGGAGCTTAATTCCTTGCTGCAAAATTTTAGGGTTTCAGTAATTTCCAATCTACTCTCCTAAGGTGCTTATTCACTGTTTGGACATGCTGACAAAAGCTCTCCATGCCAACAGAAGGGAAATGTTTTCTTATCAGCACTGGAAATGCTGGTACGGTGGAGGAATGACCAGAATGTGTGATCACAAGCCAAAATGGGTGGTGCCCTGGGTGGAACAAGAGCTGGCAGGGAAGACAGCAGCATCACCAGGACAGCACCTGCCCTCTGCAGTGATGGATCCCATTGTGTGTCCCCCGTTGCCACAGCCGTGCTGGGAAACACCCAGAGCCTGCCCCACCAAAAGTGCTCTTGAGCACACCAGGGGTCCATTTGTTCACCCAGCTCCACCCGAGTACATATTATGGACAAAACACAAGGGAAATGACTGGGTTTTGCCCACAGAAATAATGGTGGCAGAAATAAATGCTTTCCTATTGTCGTCATATATTTTCTTTGACATCTTTCAATTTTCTTTCAAAACAGCAACAAAACCAAGATGAAAGTTGCCCAGAAGGAGTTTCTGAAATTTCCTCCTTGTGTTTCATTAATGAATGTTGGCTTGATCTCCATTTTCCCTGGCAAAAAAACCCCATATTGTTACAGAAAAAACAAACATAAATAGAGATGTTCTGTCTGCCACAACAGCGAAGCGCCATGGTTCAATGACAAAGTGGCATGCAGGAGAGTCACACACCCACAGCCCTGTGATAGGGTTGTATGAGGCTGAATCTTGATTTTTGAAGTAGAATCCTTTCCTGTACAGTTCAGGAGAGCTGGAGTGCCAGAACAAGGGAAATGTTCCTGTAAACCACTGCGGTGCTGGGAGGATTAGTAGTCTTGGGCAGTTTGGAGGCTGCTCGCAAAGCACCCACCATTTTCACACAGCAGGGGTCTGCCAAGCCACATTTGCAAGGTTTGCTTTCAGAGGCACTTTTTTAAAAACCAATTCCGTTTTTTCCTGTTTTGAAGACTGTCCTCCTTTGTCTTGCTGGAGTTAAAAGCCTTTCCTCTCAGCACAGCACTGGCAGGAATAACGGGACTCCAGAGACCTGGAGTCACAATTCTAAGTGAAATTAAGTATTTCAGAGGCAGTGACAATAAGGCAATACAGAATCTGGTAATTAACACATTTAATGCTGTAGAATCTGATTGAGCTGACAGGTTCAGGAAGACGTGGCTTTTACAAGAGACATTTTTACATGGTTAGTGGACTGCCCCAAAAAAGGAGATCCTGTCTGGGGCTAGAGAAAATGCAATGTTGGGGTTGCTTTTAAAGAGATCCCCACATATCTCCTGAGTGCAATAAAATTGCATTATTAATTCCTAAGATAAGCATATTACTGAAATTTTTTTTAAGTTTTCCATGTTTCCATAAAATTGATAGAAATGTCATAGTCTGAATAAATCTTAATTTTCTGGGAATGCTTTTGTTACTACATTATTTTTTCTTGTTGTGCACTTTTTAAGAGTAACTATCCCTGCCCACAGGAACATTTTTACTATATGTCAGCTACTGCAATGCATAATTTATGTTGGGCATTTATTTATTGCTATTCATGAATCATCTAGCTATAATTTTTGCTGTTTGCTTTTTACAATTATTTTAGCATTTTTAAGTTATTACATTTCACCTTGTGAATGCATAAGCAGCTGCTCAAGGTAAGAAGTGAATATATGCATTCAGTGAGTGGGCACCTAAGTCTGTCTCTTATNCTTTGGCTTCAGATAATAAGCCTTTTCTGATACTCTTCTGTACAAAAATGATAAACCCTGGAAAATCCTTTGCCAGTCTTATGTACCCATCAGCAGTGTCTGTGCTGGTTTTCTCTGATCTCTTTGCTGAGCATATTCCTTCTGTATATGCTGCTATCTCAGGTGTGCCTCTTCCCCACCGGCAATGGCTGTACCTGGAGAAGGAATCTCCTCCCACCACACACCCCACACCTCACATTGGGACCCAGGGAAGTGGCCATGAACTGCTCCAGCCCTGTGGTCAGATGCTGCCTCAGGAGACACTGAAAGAGGAACACAAGTTAATCCCCAAGCCAGCCCTCGAGGTCAGCTCAGCAAATGAAAACTTGCTGCAGCCTACAGCCACCAGCTTCTACCAGAAGTGTATTGGGAACATGGAGCTTAGAAACCTTGGTAAGTCTACAGATGCTTACACAGGAAAGCATAAATTTATGTGTTTTAGCAGCACAAGGAATCCCTGCTCTAACATCTGTATCTTCACTCAGAGATATAACTGTCTTGCTCTTTCGTGTACTGAATCCAGTAAAGATGGGAAGCTCTTTGAGACTCTCTGAAGGAAGGTACAGTAACTTCAAAATCCTCACTTCAAAGCTGCTAAAAAAACAGGAGATATCCTTGAGAGCTCTTCCTTCCAGAGAGGGCACGCCAGGAGGGCAGCTGTGTGCCATGCTGTGCATGTAGAAAGGTCTCCAGGATTTAAGGTCTTCCAGAATATGATACAGGTTTAAATCAATAGCACCAGATTTTAACAGCCTCAAGTTTCTTTGAAACAAGATAAGTCATATTGCAGCTGTTTTCTCTATCCATTAAATTCTGATGGATGTTGCTAAAGCAAGCCTGATTCCACAGGACCCCAGTGAAATCCCAGACTAAGTGTTCAAAAGCTCAACTACAGTTTGACTTTCTCCAGCTCCTGTATAACTCTTTAGGCTTTCAAGAAGACAGGAACATTTTGTCTAAAGCTCCAAGGCAGAATCTGAAGTATCACCAGCTATCCAATATTTTATAACAAGCAATTGAAAGATGATGATGAATAGTCCTGTACAGATCAATCACTGTTTTATAAGGCATCCATTTGGTCTCAGCAGTCACAGTAGAACTGATGCTCATTATTTAAAAAATTAACAGGAATGTACTCTCTAATGCAGATCACAATTGCAGTAGTCATAGAGAGTGACAGATCTCCTGTGAGCCTGGACTTGTGGAGGACACTATTAATTATCACAGTGGAAGGAGGAATGATTTGCCTTTGCCACAAAAACAACCCTCAGTACTTGTTAATGCAGCTGAAGACTGAGAGGTGTTAATTTGTCACACTGGAATCCGTCTGGAAGGTCAGAAGAATGTTTTGATATTTAGGAAATGAGAAAGATTAGATTACTTTTAAGATTATATTGGTCTGATACTGCAGACATTGATATTGGTATGAGCCTATGTAGTGCTAAGGAAATGTGTTTGAAATAACTCTGAATAAGACAAATGCTTTACAGAACCTTTTATTACTGTTATTTGCATGTTGAGGGCAATTTTTAAGAGTAACTATCCCTGCCCACAGGAACATTTTTACTATATGTCAGCTACTGCAATGCATAATTTATGTTGGGCATTTATTTATTGCTATTCATGAATCATCTAGCTATAATTTTTGCTGTTTGCTTTTTACAATTATTTTAGCATTTTTAAGTTATTACATTTCACCTTGTGAATGCATAAGCAGCTGCTCAAGGTAAGAAGTGAATATATGCATTCAGTGAGTGGGCACCTAAGTCACCCATTATCAGTTCTGCTCTGAGTCTTGAAAATCTCATTTTCAGTGGAGCCCAAACCTAAATAAATTGAGGGTTTGTACCCTCAAAGTGGTCCAGTCTTGGATAATAAGAAGTGAGAGATTTGGGGGGTTTTAAAATTCAACCCTTTCCCATTAATTCAATGTACTTTTTAGCATAGTAGAGAGATCAGCAAAGTGTTCAGTTCAAAGTAAAGGAGATGCTGGAGACCCTGACATACAGGTATCAGTTTTGGAAAGCAGCAGTGGCTTCTCTCTCTCCAGGTCACTTTGGCATTACTGTTCCATTATTTGGTGCTGTTTAGACACAAGACTTGTAAGCCCAAGGCTGTGATCCTAAGGACCTTGTGGCTAACCCAAAAATACTGCCATGACAAAATACATGAAGAAAACCAGAGGCACGAAGGGGTTCAGAGCAGCAGACACATGGTGAGCTGGAAGCAGAGGCAAATGGAGAGTCCAGATGTGCTGCCCTCAAGGGGCCACATCATGTTGCCTTTTAGGGACTGAAAGCAATCAGTTGTACCACATCAAGTTATTTTTTACAGTAGAAAGTCTGGAAAGAACCCACGTGGAATCAGGGGTATGAGCAGAACACTAATATGCCTCATCACCACCACCTGTAGAAACAGGTACATCTCAAGTGCCTTCTTGAGATTATCACATGCTCACAATTTCTGTGTATGCCTTCACACAGATTTATCGGTTCCTCTCCTTGGCTACTTGTTCTGTCTGGCTTTGATCTTGACCGAGACCTGATGTGTGTAATAAACTTAAATAAAATATGTTTGGGATGTCTGTCAATCCAGTTTCTCAAAAAAAGTGCAGGCTCTTTGCAACCTCTTACCATGAAACCATTTCTTCCAACAACAAAACCGGCGGCTCAGGTTTCAGATATGAATTCTAAATCTCCAGCTACCTACAGATGGATTTAATGTTGTAATGTTGCAAGCATTCAGACAGCCCAGAGCCATGGAATAAGGTACAGGAAAAGCTTTGTACTGCCTGAGAGCACAGGACTGAGTGATGAGCAGCCCTTGGGAACATGGCCCTGACTGCAATGGGCTGCAGGGGCTTTTTCTCCTCTTGTTTGCCCCTTGCAATCACTTTCTGAGCCAGTGTTTGTTCCATGTCCTCAGTCTGTCCTGGGGCACAGGGACCACATGCTGAACAATTTGTCAAGGTCTCCACAGGACTCCTCTCTTTGTTATCTCCCCTTTGCTCTTTCAAACCCCGGAAATCATTCCAGGCCCAAGGGACCATCAACCTGACAGAGAGGATTCTCCCTCTAATCACTTTGGCTTCAGATAATAAGCCTTTTCTAATACTCTTCTGTACAAAAATGATAAACCCTGGAAAATCCTTTGCCAGTCTTATGTACCCATCAGCAGTGTCTGTGCTGGGTACATAAGACTGNCTAAAGCTCCAAGGCAGAATCTGAAGTATCACCAGCTATCCAATATTTTATAACAAGCAATTGAAAGATGATGATGAATAGTCCTGTACAGATCAATCACTGTTTTATAAGGCATCCATTTGGTCTCAGCAGTCACAGTAGAACTGATGCTCATTATTTAAAAAATTAACAGGAATGTACTCTCTAATGCAGATCACAATTGCAGTAGTCATAGAGAGTGACAGATCTCCTGTGAGCCTGGACTTGTGGAGGACACTATTAATTATCACAGTGGAAGGAGGAATGATTTGCCTTTGCCACAAAAACAACCCTCAGTACTTGTTAATGCAGCTGAAGACTGAGAGGTGTTAATTTGTCACACTGGAATCTGTCTGGAAGGTCAGAAGAATGTTTTGATATTTAGGAAATGAGAAAGATTAGATTACTTTTAAGATTATATTGGTCTGATACTGCAGACATTGATATTGGTATGAGCCTATGTAGTGCTAAGGAAATGTGTTTGAAATAACTCTGAATAAGACAAATGCTTTACAGAACCTTTTATTACTGTTATTTGCATGTTGAGGGCAATTTTTAAGAGGTTTCTGCATTAAGATGATATTTCACATTACATTTGGTTTTCTGTGGGTGACAAAATGCAAAAAATAATGGGAGTCAGGAATATTTTGTAGGTGTTTGAGTGGCCAAACCCATTTCAGTGAGGTTTTGGTAGGCTGTGGACTGTTAACATCCCAATATCCCTTACTTGGCAATGAAATAGAAGGGATGTCAGGAGAAAAATAACAGAAGAATTGCAATCAGCCTGATCCTCTTCTTAGATTGCTGTCTTGATTACAGGATTGAAGGACTTCCTGGGCAAGATGTTGCAGACACTAAAGGTCTCATTAGTCTAGAAGGAAAAATTGCAGGGAAAGATCTGAGATTAAAAAAAAAGGTTGGAAGGTGCCCTTGAAAGGACTCAGGGGTACCAAGTCCAGGACTGCCCAGAAAGGCCGCCCTCATCTTGTGGGTGCAGGAGGCCTGCAATAAGCCCAGTGTCATCAGGGTGCTCTGTGCTACAGGCAAAGGCATCCTATCCACAAACAGATAGATGGCCAGGGATCACTTCTTCGTTCTCTACAGTACTGGAGACATCAGAGCCAGACCTCTGCCCAGCTGTCCCTGCAAGCAAGCCCTCAGCCATGGCCTGAGAACACCTGAGTAAACTGGTATTCCTGTACACCAGCAAGACACAGTGAGTTTTGCTCAGAGGTCTGCTACTCTTCCACCTGGGCTGAATCACCCATGAATAATAAACCCAGAAAACAAGAGTGCAAAAGCAAATAAGCAGCTGACAGCAGAAATTAAAATTCTGAAAGGCACCTTCTCTCTTTCCCATCCTTTCTTGAAATTCCTCTCAAGACTTCTAAATAAACAAGATAAGCAATAAAATCTGCATTGGACCTCTTGACATGGTGAACTTCAGAACGGAAGATCTCTGCTCATCCAGCTGTGGAGTGATCCGATTTACTCCTGTAAATTTCTTTAGGGTTTATAATTTCTCTGTCTACTCTATGATTGGCAATAAAGTAAGGTTTGGAAGCTGAATATTTTTTTGACACTTCTTGGAAACAGAAGTGATTAAGCTGCTTTCACAAAATCTCAAATTGTATGAGGTTTAATCAGATAAACAAGGGAAATTGCATTTGGGGCTTTCATTCAGCTGCCTCTGTTGTTACTGGGAGCATTTAGGAGTTATTTGGCTAGGAGACAAGTATTTCTGTCAAAACTGTCCTCTACTTCTTCAGGTTTCAAGAGTTTCCCACACAGCAGAATTTACAATGGGGAGAGAAAACTGTTCCAGGAGATTTCTGTGTACAACAGTGGCCAGTGGCATGGGGTTGGGTATGTCCAACCAGTGCAAAGTAAGTTCACCTACACTCTTCCCAATACGTAGAACATATTCCTAAAGATAGATTATGATTTGAAATATAGGACTTAGTGAAAAACTAGTTTAATACACCTATTGCCCAGTAAACTACTTACAAGTCCATTTAGAAAGACTATCAACAGTCAGAAAACTACGTGGGGTATAAGGCAAGGCCTGAAAAAGAGCAGAGATCAGAGAAAGGTTTGGTAGACTCACAAAATACAATATGTTCAAAATGAAAAGTAAGATGTGACATGATACAAGAAAAATTTCTAAAAGTAACCAAATTAACTGTGCAGCAAAATAGTTCACATTAATTTGATCTCTGGTTCATCTCCCAGCTCCAAAATGCAACCATGTGCTGAAACCTCTGGACTTCCAGTGAAGCAGAACTAAATTTGCAAAATTCTCTATAGCTTTTGGAGTGGAGACTCCAGAAAAGGTATGCAAGAGGAATTGTAACTCAGGTAAAATGAAAGCAGCCCATTGCAGAATGGAGTGCTTGGTAGTCAGTGGCTGGATAATAAGGGTACCCCAGTGACAGGACCAGGGGCAATGCACACAAGCTGGCACATAGGAAGTTCTATTTAACCATAAGAAAAAACTTTTTTACTATGCGTGTGGTGGGGCAATGGATCAGGCTGCTCAGGGAGGTTGTGGAGTCCCCTACTCTGGAGACATTCACAGCCTCCCTGGACACAGTCCTGTGCAGTGTGCTCTGGGTGATCCTGACTGAGTAGGAGAGTTGGACTGGATGATCTCTAGAGGTTCCTACCACCTCTGATAATTCTGTGATTCTGTGGTACACCAAGCACTGCACCTGAATGCCTAATAAAATTTTACTGCTTTTTTAATTTGGAGAAACACTCTGAGATCTTCATCTCATTAAGTTGTGCTTGCTTTAAATTGCACTTCTTACTTTCTGTAATGAAATGAGTCTTAAAAGGTGGAAGTATGTAAATATTTAGACTCCCAGCATCAAGTAAAGACATAGAATCAATAAAGAGTTGTCTTTTAACCTGGTATTAATAGTCCAGAAAATGTAACTTGTTCCCTTAGAGCTGGTCCAGAGTGGTCCAGGTTATAGGTGTGTGATGGCATGCTCTGCCTCACCTGAGGCCTTGAGCACTCAAGCCTGTCAGTGAGTCCTCACACAAACAGCCTTTTTCTGCTTTTGAAGGGGTTTTGTTTTACAGGAAATACAGTTTATTGTTTTTTTAGTGTTTTACTGTGGCACAGCTGCTCAGTCAATGCTCAGCACTCGCCCTGTGGATAACGAATCATCTTGAAGAAACCTCCCTCAGCATTGAAGAGGAGCCCTAAGAGGGCTTGGAAATGCATCCAAAGGCACATCCACAGTAAGGTCTTGAAATTCAGGCAAAACTCCTTAAGACTGTGGGGTTTTTCCAGTATTTCCAGTGTTTCCTGGATCGCTTGAGCCATAAATGCTCAAGGTGGATGAACCCACCCGGCCAAATTTTAATAATTCTCAGAGATGCGATTTTACAGCCCAAAATTTGACTTCATGCTTATGTCATTCCCTGTTCACTTTGCAGAAAACACAGGAAAAAGGAGTACAATATATTTCTAATATGAAAACTTGTATGCATGTTTCACCCAGGCTTAACCACTCATAGTAGCTAAACATTCAAGTGCAAGCTTTTTTTCTGTTAAAAATTTTCATTTGGATCAAGTGGAATGAGACATTGGGGAAACCAAAACACTTTCGTTTGTAACAGCCCATAATTTTATTTTCTCTAAACAGTCAGATGATTCTCCTTTTGTGTTTTATTAATTGTGGCCCACCAAAGACACCTGAAAGGCTTAATCAACCTGCAGAGAAATAAATGCTTTTTTAACCTGCCTTGAGCAAATGACATTTTCCCTTTAAAAATCTTCATCAGTGGATGGAGAGAGGAGCTCAAATTACTTTCCAGAAGGAACAACTGGTATGTAAATGTGTGTGTATCTGTCTTGTTTCCAGACATCCTTAAACAGAGTTCACTTGGAGGAGAAAGAGGAACTGTATTAAGGGATAACAGAAAGAAAAAGATCAGCATCTTTCTTCTTCCACATTAACCATGTACACTTTGTCTTTCCAGAGCATGACCTGCCTGAAGAAAATGAGTTAGAAATGCTTGTTTGCATCAAGAAAACCTCTGTAAAAGCAAACATGAAACTCCACTGGTGAGGTCATATCATGCAGCAATACAGACAAACAGAAGCAGGTGAGCTGATGCTTCAGCTCCTCTCCTTGATTGGAGTGGTTGTGGTTCTGGGTATCATGCCACAAGCTGCCAAGACAACCCCAGCAGCCCTGTGAGGAAGTTTTTCAGTCCTTCAGCAAAGGAATCTGAAACTGTGGGACTGGCAAGAGAAAAGGGAAGGACTTGCCCCTGCCCCACCCTAGCTGAGAGGAGAATCACTGCCTCCTCTTACTTGATGACCTTGGTATTTTAGGAGCACACCCTCTTCCTTCTGAAATACTTTTCTCCGTCCAGAGAGGCAGTTTTTCCTCCTTCTTAGCACATATGGATTCTTCAAAGCCTGACTACAACAGGACAGCATGTTTTTAAAGCAATAATTGTGGTGTTTACTAGGGTTTCTTATCAAATCTCAGAAAACAAGTGCAAGGCTGAAAATAATTAAGAGAACAATGAGAATAATGCAAAACACAAATATAACACCTCCTGGAGGTGATGGGCAATTTAGGCAAGCTGACTGCGTGCTCTCGTAAAGTGAATGCAATGGTCCAGGAGCTGGGTCTTAGATCCCTTAGCAGAGGTTGTGAGGCAAAACTCTTCCAGACCTTAAGATATACCTATAGTACTTCACCTCTCATTCACATTACACCTGTGATGAGATCTGTAAAGAATGACAAGCAAGTATGCTTCAAGTTGGTAACAGAAGTTTGCTGCTATGGTGGACATTTAGGCAACACAAAGAGATGCAACTCCATGGAAGTCACAAGCATTGCTACACTTTTTATTTGCTTGTTTCCATCTTTCCTTGCATAGGTGCTAAGATGTGCATCTACAAGCCTGAACAATCAGGGTAACAGGGGTTTTTATTAGTAGCAATATACCAGTTTGATTCACAAAAAATATTGTGGTAACACTTCATAAAAGATATTAAAAAACCCACCTTTAATGAATCAGACAAGGCAGAGAGGGGGAAGGCAAGACAATGTCAAAGATTAAATGACCTTGTGAGCCCCGTTCCATCCTGAATAATCTGTCACCTTTATGGTCAAGACACTATAATTTTATAAAAGTCAAGCTGAGGAACAGTGAGAGCAGAGGAAACTCACTGCTCTCAGGCACCATGGCAGCACCAGAAGTGCACACTGGTTTGTGCTCATCTTTCTTCTGTTTCACAATGTTCATTCTCCTCCCTCTCATTTTTTTTGGCCTGCCTCCTTCCAGGCTTCCACTCTTTTAACCTCACTAATCCATATTCTCCACCTTCAGCTGCCATCCACTCCAAAAGATGCTCTTGCCAATATTTCACAGTGTCACTCCCTTCTCCCACGTCACCTCTCTCACCTTACTTTGTACTTTTACAAAAGCTCCAGACCAAAAGGCACGTCCTCCCTTTCTCCTTCAACACTTCACATTCATCACTGACCCTGCACCCTCTTCATCCCTACACAGTGCTCTTCTCTCCATCGATCCCCCCACACTGCTGGAGATTTTCCTGCATCTGCCCTCCTGCCCTCTGCTCCTGCTGGGAAAAGGAATGTGGTTTGTTTGCAGAGCAGGGCCCTTCTGCTACCCCGTAAACTCAGAGGGTGATTGCAGGCTCTGTGCAGGCTTAATCTGCTGGCAAAACAAGTCAGAAACTTGCCCAACCAAATGAACAGGCAGGAAGAATCATCACATCATGAAGTGACTGAGACAGCCCACTAAAAGGTATTTTCCAGTTCATTTATGCCTAGCCCTTTATGGTTTGTGATAAAAAGAGACACTTGGAATATTCCAGTAGAATAAAATTGGCAAGGATGTGATTATCAGACATGTAGCTCTCTCTCAGGATCTTGTCTGTAATGTTGGTTCATTAACCTGGTGTTTTATTAAAGACTCATTCAGAGGTTCTGAGACAGTGTCATGTGGTGTGTTTTCTAATATAAAATGTTCATTGTATGAATGTGCACTGTTCAGTATTTTGTATGTGTAGTTATGTCATCAGCACATTACTTTTCAATTTTCTAATTCACTGGAAAGCCCACATTCATCACCCACATCAGACAGTAAGAAACTAAACATCTGAGCAGCTGTAACTGTGAGGGCAGACATCCATCCATCAATCCATCCATTCATCCATTCACTCATTCCTCTGCAGCTTCTGTGTTCCTGCTGCGAACGGAGATGGATGCGGGATGCGTAGCTGTCGGCTTCCCTCTGCTGGCCGGTACCTGGAGAGGGCCTGGACCAGGGGCCTCCAGAAACCAACTGCAAACCAACAAAGGCCCAGACCACTAATAAGAATGAAATTATGACAGCTGGCATAGACAAAGCGCAAGGGCATCTGAAAGCAATTTGCACGAATTCTTTAGGCAGAGATGAGTGACTCATTGCCAGGGGACAAGCTGTACTGCATTGGGGAAGGATGTCTTGACCTTCCCATGTTAAGTATCAGGTTTGTTCTGATGATAAATATTGTGATCACTTTAATTAGGTTATTATACATTCTGTGATTATAAACTTTAATCATCATGCCTGAAAATTTCCCTGTCAGATCTCTACCTCAGACCAATTCTTTAATTTTTTATCAAAACAGCTCAGCAATTTCTGAAAGTTATTATTCATATTACTCATATTATTTGCTTTTTGCTTTTTGCTTTTTTTTTTTTTACCACTGGAAACTTAAAATTTGGCAGCCTTTGTTCGGGAACTGTTTTATACCACCAGCCAGAAAGTACATAGCCAAGTCACAAAACTCAGAATCAGTAAATGCCTCTCCGCCCATGAGCAGCAAAAGACTTTGGAGTTTGGCAGCAAACCTCTCCAAAGAGCCTCTCTGCACCGAGAGAGTACACAGCTGGGTTTAGCCCTTCTGTGACACTGCACATCCAGCATCTTGTCAAAGCACTGCCTGAGATGAGCTGTAACACCCTTCCTGCCACAGCCAGCCACCCAGCAGACCTGCTGGCAGAGTAAGTGGCAGCAACCCTCCCACCCAGAGAAGCTCCAGGTGCTCTCAGCAGGCACTGCCCAGACAGGGAGCCCAGAATTACTCTCTGATTGCATCCTGAAAACAAGCAACATGTTCAAAGCATGACTGCATCCTTAAGCAACAACTATAACTCAAGCATGCTTTTTTCCTTTACGTTATCTGGTTATGGATTTATTTATTTTTTTCTGATCGTGAGACTTCTGATGCTGACTTCAAAAGAAGGGGGCATGACTTTTTAATAAGGAAAGTGTAAACTTAAACTCCACTGTGTATGTAGTACACCTCTAAGTACAGAGGTCTGGTTTGAGTCAATTGTGATATTGCAAAATTAAAGAAGTCTCACTTGCCTGGCTTAATGCCAAAAAAAAAGGAAGCTGCTTACCAATATTCATATTATTATTGTTATTTGCATTAAAATATGTATGCCCTGAATAACAGACTCTTGAAACTTTCAGAAGTCAGGGACAAGGACAACTACAGCTTGTCCAGCACAAGACATCACCTTGGAGAAGAGGAATAGATGAAGAGCTGTCCCGTGTCCCAGGAACAGCTCAGAGCAGCTTTCTACCTGGGGGTCAGACACGGCCCCTTTGGCAGAGCTTTGCAGCCCAGGAACACACCTGTGATCTCTTCTTCTTGTGCCTGAACTGGCTGGTGGGGTCTGCCTGCAAGGTATTCCCAGTGCTCAGTGAACATCTTTCCAGTGGAAGCCCAAATCTACAGCAGAAGCTGTATGCAGCCACAAAACTCAGGGCTTCTCATATACCCAAAGGGAAATGAAAATAAGGGATGCTTTGATCCCAGAATACCCTTAGATTTTGGTCAAACTCTGGATTGTTTCAATATTGTTGTGTAATATGGGAGCATTTATGCATAATGTACACGTCCAAATATATCCATAGAAAATGTATGTGTTCAATTATATAGAGTGAGTAAATACCACTTTTAAAAAAACGTAAATGTTTTGTCAAATAGGGAGAGCTTTATTATATTGAAATTGCAAAGAACTTCAATTTCACCACTTACCTCAACATGAAACAGGGCCAGCATTATATACAGGGAAAGGGAACAAAAATAATAGAAAATGCTGGGGTGGCTGTTTGAATCAAGTGTTCACTAACATGATCAGTTTGTGTAAATTCGTAACTAGGCTACAAATCAAGCACCAACAGAAAACGAAACAGAAATGCAATGACAAATGGCTGGCTACTTGGGCTGCTGTGTCAGTCACAGAGTTATGATCCAATTACCAATTACAGGCAAAGCACAGAGTGTAGCAACAATGAATGCTGCTGTTGATTGGTAAGAGGGTATGTTTCAACAAAGAGACACTTTGCAGAGCAAACAGAAAATAATGGGGAAATGGTATATATGGAGCATACTCCGTATACCATAATGACTGCCTCTAATGATAGACCTTGCAATAGCTTCAGATTCAATTTCCTCAGCCACTGACAGGAGTCTCATGGCTGATGATTTGCTTGATGCATTATATTATGCAGATGCTGGTTTGCAGGATGTGTATAATTGCATCCTCCTCTCCTGCACTCCCAGCAGTGGGTACAGATGCTCAGGTGCCTTGTGAAGAGATGTAAACCAGCATGGGAGGGGAGGAGAGGCTGAAATAATAATAATAATTTGAAAACCTCTTGCACCCCCCGAAATGGCTCTCAGTACTGGCAACTGCTGTGGTAATGTAAAAACCATTTGGCTGTCTTTCTTTCAGCAGTGCAAGATTTCTCAAGATGTTTTTGAAGACCTGATGAAATTTTATTTGGAAATAACTTACAGCAAGGAGGTCGGACAGCAGGGGCCTCCTCGTTTCTTCTACTATTTATAGGATACAGTAAGAAAAAAATGCTTTCTGTTCTTCCAAACATCTACTTAAAATTGGTTTCTTTTCAGTTTCATCAAATCTCCATCCAGACAAGAGACCCAAAAGCCCTCTTGGACACAAACCTGGGCTGTTGACATACCTGTTATCAGCATGACTATTCACAGGCTTTGAGGGGACAGCTCTCTTTCACACTTTCCCAGGGCTGTCAGACATAATTTCCAAACACCAGAGCCACTCAACACCCCAACTTTTACTCTGCACAGAGACATTTAAAAATAGGGCTGCACTAATTTTACTTAAGTTATATGTTGCACTCATCCTCCTCAGTAGGAAGGAGAATAATTGAAATGTTATTAAGAAAAACTCATTACAAGGTAGCTGCAGTCTGCCAATCAGGCATGGAGGTTTTTTTCTTCTTCACATGGTATTAAACCTGCTTGAGAAAATTCTTCCAGAAACGAGGGGAAAACCTCCATTTTCCACTAGCTTTAGGAAAGGCAGGAAACACAGGCACACAAGCCCAACTCTAACTTTTCCTCTTGCATGTCTCAGCTTTTTCCAAGGAATTTCACATATTTTCCTGGAAGATTTACTGAAATGTGTTACAGGTTATGAATTAACCAAACAATAGCTTTATGACTCCATACAGGATCAAGTGACTCAATAATCATACCCTGTGATATGCAGATCAGATGATACCTATGTCTGTATTAGAAGCGTACTATCAATATAAGAATATTTAAATGTTGTAGAATCATAGAATTGTTTTAGTTGGAAAAGACCTTTAAGATCATCAAGCTTAATGGCTAACCTAGCACTCCCAAGTCTACCACTAAACCATGTCCCTAAGCACGACATCCATACATACTTCAAATACCTCCAGGGATGGTAAACCCTCCACTTCCCTGTTCCAGTGCTTGGCAGTCCTTTCAGTGAAGAACATTTTCCTGAGATAAAATTGAAACCACCCCTGGAACAATTTGAGGGCATTTCCTTTTGTCTTATCACTTGTTACTAGAAAGAAGAGACCAACATCCACCTCACTACAACCTCCTTTCAGGTAGCTGTAGGGATGAATAAGGTCTTCCTTCAGCCTCCTTTTCTTCAGGCTAGACAACCTCATTTCCCTCAGCCACACATCATAAGACTGGCTCTAAACTCTTCACCAGCTTCAGTGCCCATTTTCCTGGCCTCCTTCTTCCTTGCTGCTACTGCTGCCCCTAAGCTGTTTGTCCTCCAGCAGGTCCCTGCCACACACCTCCCTGTCCCACTTCTCCTAAAGTCCATCCAAGGGACACCACTGTTATTTCCCAAGGCTGCCAAGCAAACCTGCTCTGGCCTGTGGTGAGAAACAAAGGTCTCCAAAGAGACCTCCTGCTTTCCCCCAAACAAAGCTCCTCACAATGTGCATACAGGTAGCCATCAATAGGACCTTCATCACCATCTCTCTCACCTTAAACTTGACCGGGATTGATATTCTTGGAATTTGCAGCCCTTTTTTCTCATTTCTATCTACATCAATAAAGCTTTTCAAGAAAAGGCAAAGGAAAGCATTCACATGCATGAACATTTTTATTTAATATGCTTGTTCCATTTTCTACTGTGTAGGGTTTTTTATATCATCCTAGGTCTAGATTTCTGCATCAGTAAACCAACTGATTTTGACAGTGGTATGCATGACATCAGATACCATCTTAATAAAGAGAAAATAATTATAACATCTGATACTGTTTGTGAGAGTTTGTTAGGATCATTAAGAACAGGAGCACTTTGACTTTTCTTATTATGGTTTCTCTGGCAACCAGGGGAAATAACATAAGTAAAATTATAGTCCCATCATGCTCCATGTGCTGACAGTGCATACTGTATAATTGCATGCCTCCCACCAGAAAGCTTACTTAATACAATCCTATACAACCTTTTCTCTTGCACTCTTTTAGTTGTTTCATCATTTCAGCAGCTTGCAAAACCCTGAAAAATTAAAGAAAGCAAACCCCTTTGAGTTGGTTATGTTATTGCCTGGCTTTGAGAGCTCATGACAGGACTGATTTAGTTTGTCTGGCAGCAATAATCCTAGATTATTCAAGACTAAGAAGGAGTGGGTGTGTAAAGCATGCAGTGTTTCTAAAGAGACTTGGTGCTGCAGTTTGCCAGAATCCTCCTGCTGGAGGATAAACTTCAAAACCTTTGAAAACACCTGACATAGAAGAAGAGGTGGCATGCCAGCATCTTTCTTTCAGCATGCACTTTCCAATGGCTTGTGCACTGCAGTTTGTGAGTACCACGTCTGCCTGTCTGTGTTTTGAGCTGTGCAGGTCTCATAATGCAAGAAGACCATGTGCTTGCAGAAGGTCTTCAGGGATACCTGGAGAAGCACCTACATTTGGCTGCGACATTTCATCCCCAGAGACTGCTGGGCTTATAGCATAGCCTGTCCTAGCTTTTGAAAGCAGAGCAGCTGGATAAGCCGATGTAAAACTTGCAGAATTCACTTCTAACTTGTAGAAACAGAGGTCAGAATTTCAAGTTCTGGTTCTTCCCTTCCACAGCAGCTCCCCAGCCTCCATACATGGCCCCTGCCCTGCCTCTGCCCCACTCAGTACTTTGCAAGTGGGACACCAGAGTTCTAAAATTCCTGTTTTGGAGCCCAAAATAAGTTCAGCTCTTAAACCTGCAAAGAAGTCTCTGTCAAAACAAGCAGGCTAGTTTCTTAAACTCTCTACAGGGCTCTTTGTGAGTCAAGCAACACATCAAACCTAATGAAACACAATCAAACCTAATGATTTTAACAAACCTAATGAAACTGTCATTGCTTGGGGCTATGGAAGTCAAAAGCAAACTCTTGCTAAGGACAATGACACAAGAGCAAGAGCTGAACTTCATCCACTTACCTTAGGATATCTGAAGAAGAAAGAAGCAGGTAACAGTAAAAGGATATAAATTTTCTGTAAGTAGCAGATTGCCCCTGGAGAAGGTAAAGATCCTCTGGGGGTGAGCATGCCACTGTGGAACAAGAAACAGTGGGAAGAGTTTTAAGTATCACAAAACACCTGCAAAAACTTTTAGGATTTTTTCTTCCTGTAGTGCTAAACAGGGCTCCATTAAGTACTCGACCCTGGGGGCCAAACAAATTTCAGTGCTCTGTAATAAGCTTCTGTGTGCATTTCCAGGGAGGGTGCAAGCTAAAGGTTTGGGCAAGGCTGTCTCCTGTGAGAGGTCCTCAGGCTGGCAGCAGCTATCCCTGGCTGGGTTAATGCTCCCAGCTGGATCCCAGGAAGAGGCTCCTCTAAGGCACACAGAGGTGGGATCCATTCTGTTTTTCTTTGCTTGACACCACCTGCCTACAGTTTCCCTTCTTGTACTCTGGGATACTGTTCTGTCTGAGTTAAACATGGTGCAGCCACTGGAAAAATCAATTAAAGGAGGAAATAAAAGGGTCAGCCTCCTCCTTGCTATGCACTCTCTGCCAGATGAGAGGCTGAAGAGTGAATAGGAGGCAGCATCAGTGTCAGAAGCAAGCAACTGTTTTCAGATGCTGTCCTTGTTGCCTGGCCTCATCTTCTTTGCAGAAAGCTCCTGTTCAGGATTTCTGGACATCTGTCTTAAGTGACTATACTACATGACTGTGCTCAAGACAAACTAACTCTGGTCATGAAAGAAAGAGCTTTATTTTGTACTTCCATGTTGATTTGTGTTGTTGGTTTTGGGAGGATTTTTTGCAAATCCATTTCTCAGGTAAATGATTTCAAGATGCTGCCTCATCTGTAACATTCACAATTTGGATTTTAACAAAGCAGCTCCCCCTTTCTTCATCTAGAGATCTTGTAGCCTGGAAAAAAGCAAGCACATCTATTGCTTTAACATAATTCATGAAGCCAATCTCCATTTTACTTTAAGCAGATAGAATTTTATAATTTTCTATGTTGGCTTTCTCTCTTCTTGTTCTATTTTCTAGGGATAGAAATTAGAATTACAAGCATTAGCAGGACTGCTCTGTTGACTGAAGATCAACACAAGATTGCTTTTCTCCCCTCACAGCTGACAGCTCCATCCTCCTCTGGCTTCAGAAATATTTGTCAGTTACAGTTGTTTCACAGACTTTTTATCTTAACTAACATGAGGGGCTTAGCTCACAATGCTTTCCTACATCACCTCTATAATGATGCAAACACAGAGATGGCTCAAAACGAGTTTCCAGGGAAAGTCACAACCATAATTCAAACCAGCAAAGGCATCCACGTAGAATCATAGAATTGCCAGGATTGGAAGGGACCTTAAAGATCATCTGGGTCCAACCCCCCTGCCATGGGCGGGGATACCTCCCACTAGATCAGGTTGCTCAGAGCCTCATCCAGCCTGGCCTTAAAAACTTCCAGGGATGGGGTTCCCACCACCTCTCTGGGCAACCTGTTCAGTGCCTCACCACCCTTATGGTGAAGAAATTTTTCATAACATCTAACCTGAATCTACATAACTCTCAGAACTTCCCCCTAGTCCTACCACTACCCAAGATCCTGAAGAGTCCCTCACCAGCTTTCTTGTAGGCCCTTTTAAGATACTGGAAGACCACAATAAGGTCTGCTTGGAGTCTTCTCCTCTCCAGACTGAATAACCCCAACTCTCTCAGTCTGCCTTCATAGGAGAGGTGCTCCAGCCCCCTGATCATCCTCATGGCCCTTCTCTGGACACGTTCCAGCACATCCATATCCTTCCTGTAACAGGGGCTCCAGAACTGGACACAGTACTCCAGGTGGGATCTCAGAAGAGTGGAGTAGAGGGGGAGAATCACCTCCCTTGACCTGATGGCCACAGTGCTCTTGATGAAGGCCAGGATACATGTTGCAACAGACTTAAAACAGCAGATAAACCTTAATACTACAAAACTATGGAATTCTGTTTAGTGCAAACAGCTCCAGACATTTTGTGTCTTTATTCCCAATGTTAAAAAGCCACGTGTTGCAAGAGTGGGAGGCATATGGCATTTCAGAAGGCAGACGGGCTTAGGTTGAAAATACAGAAAACTGACAGTACAGGTCACAGCATGCCCTAGTTCAGAGCTGCTGCCAGCTGTGCCCCCATAGCAGGGCATGTGTCACAGAGCCAGTGGTTTCTATAGCAGCAAGCACTACATAAAAAGCTTGACTCTTCCCTCATATAGGTAATTTTTAGGCACAAACCTGCATCTGTGCCAGTCGCAGGTGGGTTCACAGGAAGCACCACACTGGAGTCTCTGGGAGGTCAGCTGCCCCTGGATTTCAAGCATCACCTTCCACTGATGTCCCATAGCTGTTATTTTTTCTGATAATTTCTATCAGGGAAGAGGTACCCATAGGATTCCCCAGTTTCCCAGCCACTCCGTATTAAACACACCTCATTTCCTTGGCTCCCTGTGCTGATGAGGGATGCTCCAGGTATGGCCTCGCCGTGGATGCCACACACCACATCACCTAAACTGTCCATCAGTACCACTTCTGCTGCAACACTAACCCAGCACCTCCACACCTGCCTCCCACCAAGCATGTCACCTCCACACCTGCCTCCCAGCACGCATGTCATCCCTCACCTCACAGCTCCTCCAGAGCTTCAGGCCCTACCCAAGACTGCCTCATGCTCTGCCCCATCTACTTCCCACCTCACCAGCGCCAGAGAGCCCACACTGCCATCCCACACAGAGACACACTGCACCCACCAGCCCCAGCCTAAAAACTGACCCCTTGCTGCTGAGTAAATTCAGGTGTGCTTACACGGGGTATCCTATGTCTGGTGCCCCCTGGTTCCTACATAGTCCCTCTGCTCTACATGCTGTCCAGAATGAACTGAAGGTTTGCACTAGGCCCTTTTATTCACCCCAATAAAAAATATATTATATTAGGATATATATCACATATATGATATACATATACAATATAAAATATTATATCAAATAATATTCAACAAGATAACTTTCATCTGGTTCATTTGAGGATTACAAATGTCAGATTTGCTACTAAAATATGATATTTTTTTATTCTGACCATGCAATGGCACATTGCAACATTTAGCAGTACATGGTTTAAGAGCATCAAACAGCATTGCAGCACAGCTTCTTGAGCTAAGGCAACCATTTATTGAGCAGTGAACACAGCTCACAGCCACTGGTCTTGCTGGTCGACTCAGTTTTGGTTGGGATTACACATGCTTCATTTGTCCAGTGACAGCATCTGAAGCCACAGCATCAGTTGGCCAGGTACCAATTCATATTTAAATTAAAACAGATTATCCTACAGTACACATAAACATGAGCAAGAACCAAACCAGAAGGACATCATCACATGCCTAACCCTGCCCTCCCTCCAAATCATCTTCTCCAGCTACTCTCCATGCCAGAACCCACAAGGGCCTCACAAGATACAACATCCATCAAAATGTTACCTCAGTCCCAGGCAGACCTTTGCCCTGACCACGCTCTCTGTGCCACTGGCCAAGTGTAAAAACAGACAAGCTGGAGGACCAACATGTGTAGGTGAAATTTCTCAGGAATTTATTACCCTCTGGAACAAAATCTATCCAATTTGCATATTACACAAAGCACTGCTAGCAGCAGTGTCATAGTATCAGTTGTAGAAAGGAAAATATGCTTTCCTGTAATATAATTTAAACGCCTGAACTCCCCCCTGCATCTAATATTTTCAGAGGCATATAATTTATTCCACCAGCTTTTCTAGAGCAAATGTCCAGCTCAGCCAATAGAAGTTTTGCTTAGAAGAGTAGAAGAGTAAAAGCTGCTTCTTTAACCAAAAGGCGAGGAAATTATAAACCAACAGGTCTGGATTTTCAAAACATGCAGAGAATTGCTCCCATAAACAAAGGGAATTTTAATATTAACTTTAATGAGATTGCTTATATTCTGCTGAGTGCTTACATGAATCTCTCTCTTGGTTCTGTCATATGCTTTCTCGTATGAGAAGTAAATCAAAAAACACCCTCCCCCTACTAAGTGGCTGTGATGCATTATTTACTGACAGCTTTTAAAAAATAAAATTATTCACCAGTTAAATATTGAGTGTAAATTGACCTTCAATTTATCTGCATTAATCCTTTTGTTATTCAACCAATTAGCATACTGGTTTAAAAAAATCCTCAGGACATCAATTTCCACAGCACAGACTTTTATTTGAACTGTAAACAGAAGCTGAGGGTTGCTATGGTGTGATCTATTGCTCAAAGTCTATTTACGTCTCCCAGCTAACAACAGTACCAATAGTGGAGTCCTAAAAAACAGAAAGTAAAAAGTACAGCAGGCATCACACACCAGAGTGCTAAGAAGTCCTTATTCTAAGGAAATGAATTTGAATGCTCACCATAAACAAAGGTATGTAGAAAACCAACATAAACTTTATTTTTAGGTTAAAACCATATTTTAATCTGTGTTTTGTGATAAAAGCTTTTAAAAGAAGCAGCAGTTTGAATTGTCTGCTTTGGCTGTTGCTGTTTTCTCATCCTCTGGCAAAATTGCAGGTTTATGCAAGCTAAAGAATGCAGCCTAACTGAAGTGGCAAGTTAATAAGAGCCTAGAGCAAGGGGAACAGGCAAAGAGCAAAGAAATACTGCACAGAGATGCTTGTTGCTGTATCCCTAAATTAGCCTTTTTTGAGAGTAGTGAGCTACGGAGCTATTTCCAAAATGGATATGCTCAGGCACCACCAAAACTGACAGCTCCTGTGAACTGCTCTCCTGCTCAAACTACAAGTATAAGGAAGTTTCTGCTTTTTCATTTTATGGTAATGGCATAGGTGGTTTTCATAATCAGATGTGCAAAAAAGGCAATCCAAACACACCCTTAATTCTCCAATTGTCAGGTTCAAGTACATAAACAAAACTCTTGTGGAAGAAGAATGGCTGGAATTAGGAATACAAACTGTATCAAGTAGAGAAAAAAAACATATACTTTCCTCCTACACAAAAATGTAAATATAAATTATTTCTTCTATGAAGTTCCACCCTTTACTCCTGGCTAATCAGAAACAAAATATTGTGCCATATAATGCAACCTCTTAGTTATCAACTTCCACTAAGGTGGGTAATGCTTCTGATTCTCAGCCAGAGAGCTGGGCCAGGCACTCTTTTGCTGGTATAGGTGTAGTTTTACCTTTCTCTATTAAGAAATCTCTATCTATTAAGAAATCTCATTTTCAACATCTTGGTGTTGGACTCCATGAGGGTGTCTCCACTGCCCTTACAGGCAATGAAGGTCTATGGCTACAACAGCAGGTAGTGTGGATCTGTGGAGCAAAGCCAACTGCTGTTAGGAACTCACAAGGATATTTAATCCACCCTGTGGGCCAGGGGCTGCTGCTCCTTCCTGATCTGCAGTGTTAAAGCCCACGAGCAGGTGGAGAGCAGCCAGGAGAACCCACAGTCTGCATGTGCCAAGACCACCCTGGATCCTTCTCCTCAGGACAAATACTTCCAAACATTCTGACTTACACACCAGCCCTGCAGTGCTCCCTCCCTTAAATCCAAGCACCTTTCTCAGATGTCAGGTTTAAGCAGAAGACTCTAAGTCTGCATAGTCTTCGGAATAGCTGCAGTTCAATATTTTTTCCAAGTAAATAACATTTTTAAAAAAATAAATTACATTTGTTTAAATGCAAAATGCATATAAGTAGCTAATATATTTTGTAACACTAGAATTTATATTAAAATAAGGAAATAAAAAAAAATCACAACAGATTTCTTACAGTCTATATTACAGCTATGATTTTATTTTTAAGTGTCAGACTGTGTCACTAGAAGCAGACATCCTCTTGGTGGTATTTTTATGCCACTGATGCAACAGACAGTCAACGTGCCAGGCTCTCTCAGCAGAACTCCATTATGACAAGAAATAAGTTTATTTTTTTCTATCAAAGATACAGCAAAACTTAAGGAATGAGGCCTTTAACCAACTGGCTACCTTTTCTTTGTTTAAAAGGAGTTTTACTCCAAACTGGTAGCTTGCAGGATTTGTTACCATTTTGGATGCATGGAAGAAACCCAAGGCATTCTGCTCCTGCCAGACAAAGCCATAGCTTGTCAGCAGGATCTGTCACCTCTATGGCCCTTCATGGTTAATGCCCAGGGCCAGTTAGAAAGCTCCCCAGTAATGCTCACCATAGGTCACTTCTCTGCTGGGTGCTCAGCATCCTCTCACTGATCATCTGACACCCTGTGCTGCCAATCATCACCATGACCCAGATTCCAGCCTGCAATCTTCACTGACTTGACTGATCTTTATTCATCTGAGGGAGATGATGACAAGGCAGATGCCACTGTTTGGGGCAGGCAACACTGCTCATACTGACAGATTGACATGGGGTCTCCATCCTGTTCATGAAATGGCAGAGATATTCTGAATGGTGATCCGCTCTGAAAAGCTGATCTCCAGGGAGCTGCCCTCTCCTCCAGGCCAACAACCTTACTCCTGGTTCTTATTCACATGACATACACACTGTACTTGTGTTTTTCAATGTGTGCTTTTTAATTCTCTGCAATATCTCACAAACACAAGCTTTCTTATGTGAAAATTGCTTTGTCCCTCAGAAATTTGCTCCTCAAAGATAATGTGATACGGCTGTGATCTTTACACTTCTACAGGTGGGCTGGTTGAGAGACAGGCAGGCAGGCAGGCATATCATCCATCTTCTCCTGAATTCAGCAGCAGATCTCTGAGTGGGAGAATAGGGAAATCCTTATCGCTCCCTCTTCCATGATCTGAACTGTACAAAACATGACATGAGCATTTGGAAACACTGTCTTTAAAGTTTAGATGAGAGAAATTTTGTAGGAAAGTACCCCAACAAAATACAACCTTAGAAAACTCTGTATGTATACTGAAGATACACAGATATAGATACAGAACTATAGATATAGACTTGAATGTAAAGGAGAAACATGGGAAACACAGATAAGATTAAACTGATTTAAGACCTTATTCCTGCAAGTAGAACCATGCAGGAAAGTCAGATCAGTTTCACTGATTTCACCCATCCTAGACCAACATGCTTCTCCAATCAGAGCAGACACATAGTAATCTTCTGCTATTATTTCCCCTCTGTAAATGGTGTATTCTTGCATGCAACTAAGCAATTTCCACTAGGTTTTTCACAGTATTTTGGAATACAACCATGAAGTCTTCCAGTGAAATTAATGAGAATTTCTCAAGTTTCAAGAGACTTGTTACTATGAAAAAAAACTTTGGGGGTGGGGAGGGAAACAGCTCAGAAATTACCTCTGTATCAGGACATCAAATACTGGCATACAAAACCTGATTTTCCTAACTAATGTTGAATTTAAATAATCAGTTTCCAGAAAAGTACATAAGAAGGACATAGAACTATTGGAGTGAGTCCAGAGGACCATGAAGATAATCAGAGGGCTGGAGCACCTCTCTTGTGAAGACAGGCTGAGAAAGTAGGGTTTGTTCATCCTGGAGAAGAGAAGACTGGGGAGATCTTACAGCAGCCTTCTAGTACCCGAAGAGGGCCTACAGGAAAGCTTGGGAGGGACATTTTAGAAAGGCATGTAGTGATAGGACAAGGGGTAACAGCTTTAAACTAGAAGAGGAGAGATTTAGGTTAGACATTAGGAAGAAATTCTTTACTGTGAGGGTGGTGAGACACTGGCACAGGCTGCCCAGAGGTGTTGTGGCTGCCCACTCCCTGAAAATATTCACGGTCAGGTTGGATGGGGATTTGAGCTACCTGGTCTAGTGGGAGGGAGGGTTGAAACTAGATGATCTTTAAGGTCCTTTCCAACCCAAACCATTCTATGATTCTATGATGACATGTGTGTTTAAAAAATAAGGTACTGCATGTGAAGTCAAACAGTAGCTCAAATCTTCAATAACTGATGCTGCAATACCCTCTTGTGGTCAAATAAAAACGGTTTACCTAAACACCTGAGCTTTTTCCTTCATAAAAAGCCTCTCAAGATACTTTTTCTTTTGAGAAGGGAAAATAATTCACATATTTCTCACAGATTAATTTTTAGTGTGTATCATCATTTACCTGGCAACAACAGAAAACCAGCCTCAGTCAGTTTCTTCCTCAGATTGAAAGGCACTGACACTACTCGTCAGATAAACTCATTCCAAAACAAACTCCTAAGCAAAGGCACGATTTCCTAGAGGGACAATCATAACTTTTTTCACATTTCAAGTCTCCAACCAGAAAAAATAAAGATGGTATAATCAATTTACATAGATACATACGATATGAAGCTGTAATAAACATCAACTTATTTTACTACAGGATGAAAAGAAGTATACAGTAAATCAGTTCATAGAATCATAGAAAGCCAGGTTGGAAGGGACATCAAGGACCATCTGCCACCTTTCTAGGTAGGAACATAGTTTAGATGAGATGGCCCAGTGCCCTGTCTTAAAAGTGTCCAGTGCTGGGGAATCTACCACTTCCCTGGGAAAATTATTCCAATATCTGACTGTTCTCACTGTGAAAATATTTCCTCTGGTCTTCCACTGTGATTTCCCCAGGAGTAACTTGCACCCATTACCCACTGTCTTTCCCATGGGACTCCTTGTAAAAAGGGAGGCTCCAGCTTCTTGATAGCCACCACTTAAGTACTGGAACAAACATGGCAATACCAGTTGTATCAATTCAAATAAGTTGTACCAATTCAAATAGCTTAAATGACCCAAGCTGTTATTAAGAACAAATAACATGCTAATCTGGCAGATAGTAAGAAGGGAAACAGTTTAGTATCTGAAGCCATTCTGTTGAGCTGTTAATCTAGTAAAAGGCCTAAATGGGCTGCTAGTATATTCTGTAAGGAATTTAGAGTAACAGCCAGGAATGTCATACTTGCACCCATCTTAATGTACTTTAATGGTGCGTAACTACTCCCTTAATGACTTCTGATCCTAGTACAAAATGGGATAATTTTCAAAATAACTGCTCTTAGTGATCTGTTTTGGGAACAGCAGCTGAATTTTAAAGGCATAATGTTACAATGTTTTTAAAAAGCAGCTTATTTAAACTGCTGTGATTCCATTTTCCATCTACTACTTCCAAAGAAATTACTTAATGTTCTGAAGTGTTCAGTTCTTCCATGTAGACTCATATTAACTTTCGTGTTGCCTAAAAAAGTTCCAAACAGTTAAGACTCATTTTTTTTCTGAGATTGCAGTCTCTTTGACAGATCAGGATTTAACCTGTAAGTTCCCATTCAATAAGATGTTCTAAGAGGCACCAGGGGAGTCTTTGCAGACACCACTCACTGGCACAGACTTTAAACACCTGTTTGTAACCTTTCCACAAAGTTTATTCAGTGGCTACAAGCAGCCATTTTTATTTTATGTTTAAGTTGCAGAGATTGACTTGAAGGTAAGATTTGAATTAGAATTAATACAAGAACTTCAGAAACAAGAATTTAAAAGTGTTCCATGCACACAGTGTTCCTATCTTCCCAATAGGATTCTTTCCTGACCTGATGAGAAGATGAAAACCCATGTCCACGGATCAGTGCACTGGGTCTTCCAAATGTGCTTCAGATTCCTTTTAAAGCAGTTAGATGCTGCTAAAACCCTATCCTCCAGCCAGCTGCACAGCTCCAGCTGGAAGAGGATCCTGGAACTAATGCAGCAGGATAAGCAGATTCCACAAGAGGAGCAGAGACAACTGTCAGGCCAGGTTGACAAACAGCACATTTCTTCATGATAATGATGTGCAGATACATGACCTTTTTTTGGTTTTTGGCTGAAGGAGATGAAAACGGGTTCAGATTTCAATTACCACAGAAAAAATATAAACAAAAAAAAAGTCTACTAAAATTTCATTCAAACCCAAAGTTAACATTGTGATTTGAGGTGGAGTTTACTTCTTAAGTTATGTTATTGCAGTCTTCAAAGTTAGAGTATTTTTCCAAATATAGAAGTATTTCTGGACCAGATATATCCATCTGAAGTGTTTGGGTTGTTGTATAGTTGTAAATATTTTAAAAGACATTATTTGCCAAATTCAGCGTGTATTTCCCAATACTGCAAGCAGATAATTTTGCCAAAAAAAAACAAAAACCAAAAAAACTTTAAAAAGTAGATTAAAAGTTCATAGCATTTATCAGGAGATGAAGCAAGAGGCTAAAATTCCTCTGGAGTTAAGCCACACTACTCAAAAACATGCCAGTCAAGAATTTCAGAGGAAATCTATACTCCAAATACTCCACTTTCCTGCAAGGTCACAAATACTTGAGGAAGTGACTTCATACCACAAAAAGCCCAACAGGCTGACTGTAAAAACAAACGCTGACATTTTGGACAGTGTTTTGAAAATTCTCATTTTGCATACTTTAAATTTACTTGAAAACTACTTCTCATAGTTGCTTAATATCTTGTGCAGAAATCTTTTAGTACAAAAAAAAGGACTTTTGATGATCTCTGCTAGTCTTTTTAAATCTGAAAATAAGGAGCTTTCAAAGCACGGATTTCTTGCAATACCTTATTTTAAACAAACAAGCTCTACCCCAGAGTTCAAGGCTCCAGCAGCTCTCTCACTGGGTCTCTGCTCCCTTTCTAGTGAATACTGAAAAGTCAGACTTGTTTCCAATGGAGACAGTAAACACATCAGGGAAGCCAGCAGCTTTTAGATTTTGCTTCTGCTACATAACCACAAGAAAATTCCTCCTAATATACTCAGCAGCAATCTCCACAGCACCCTTTGCTACTAAATTAGACTTTATTGTTCTGAGGATTTTGAATAGAGGGTGGTCTCAGCTGCCAGCAGCATTAATTGCCTCACAAGCTGAGCATTTGATGGTTAGAGCTGGAGATCTGATGGCTTTCAGTAATAGTCATTGCTTGCAAAATTGCTGTTACCATGAAAACTCCTTCAGCGTTCAAGCAATGAAGCAACATAAAGTAGTGGGAAATGAGCATTAAATAAGAAGGGAGCAAAATTGTGCTGAGCATTGCCTGTCAGTGCTGCTGGGAACCTTCATTTTCTGAAAGCAAATCAGCAGCTAAAAGAAAATGTAAGAAGAGAAGATGGTTTGAACATGCAAATGATAGCAGGTTTAACCTTCCTAACAGCCAGAATATACCTAACAATTCTGGGGATACAGCGAGTCTCAAAATGGACAAGTCAGGAAGGAGTTCTAGATTCAGGAGATATAATAACATGGTCAAGTCTTGGCAGCAAGCAACCACACCTCAGGGGCAACCAACCTTAGCTCCATCTGTGTCTCTCAGCAGCACCCAACCCAGAAGACCTGTTGTTGCACGACCAGCTCCTCAGGCCTGGGAAAACAAGGCAGCACTGCAGCAGGACCAGGTTCAGCAGGATAAGATTTGGAGAGAGTCTGTGGAGGCTGAACAGAGAAGAAAAAAACTCTGGTAAGTCACTTGCTCCAGTTCATGCTTATTATACTCATCTTGAGAATGGCACTGATGCTCCTTGACAGCATTAGGGCTTGAGCCAAAGCCTACCAAAATAAATGTTCTTTTGCAGGGATTTTTGGTCAAACCCTAACACCTCTCTTTCTAAGATCATATTGCCTTTGTTTTCCTACAATGGACAAAATCTATGCTAGTATCTCCTGGCATAATGGTCTTAAGATGAAAAGAGATGCAAATGACTGCATGCTAACTATCTTTTAGCTTTATATATCTTCCCACAGTGAATATATAAATGTGCCAACATTTATAATTTATTGCAGACGCACTGATATTATCACCTCTTCACATATTTTTGGAAATAGCTGAAATGGAAGCTGAACAGAGTGTTCTGCCAAAACTTTATTTTGGATTCCCAATCTGTAAATCTACTGAATGTGCCCCATTGTTATAGGGTTTCAGCAGACTGAACTGCACACATACAACCTAAGCTTTGACTGTGTGTACACGCAGAAAGAAACTGAAATTAAGATCCTCTCTGTCTCTGCCACGTATCTTGAGTTCAAGTGTTTATATTCAAACTTCAGTTCACAGAATGAGCATTTGACAGAATATCAAAAGATTTGCTTTGTAGTCCCACAGGTGTAGAACAGAGCTGAAGACCAAAACTCAGGTCTTCTGACTCCTCAATTTGCTTCTACCACAGCTGCCTAATGACACAAAATACTCCTGTGGGCAGCACATATGACTCTGGAAATTCCTGCCAGGGATTTCTGCCAGCAGAGTATCAGTCATTTGAAAAATAAGCATCTGTGTCTTAGTCCAGGCATGGAACAAAAGTTTGCTAGAGTGACTCTCAACTTTGGTAATTTATCTGCATCTGCACAATGAATACACTGTGGACATGTTATCCTCATCTTTCTTTAGCAAAAACCCCATTCCTCATGTAGTATGGGCTCCATATGGCAATAAAGAAAACCCTGGGCTTCACCACAGAAAAGATAGGTTTCAGTACAGGTTGGGGGTTTAAGAGCTAGGTAAGTATCCAATTGAACAGCTGAACAGGCATTCAAATATGAACAACATTAACTATTTATTTAAAGACAGAAAATTTTACACTGTGTTTTTACTCCTATTTCAAGGTGCCAGAACTGGAGTTTCCTAAACGACTATGACCAAATGGTAAGTTTTAAACAAATACTGAAATACAATCCAGGCTCTTTTTTTGTTTCACTGCTTTGAGTGAGGCCTATATTTCTAATTGAAGCAAACCTTAGCATAATCAGCAAATGGTTTAAGATTAAAATCTTCCAGAAAAATAAAAGAGAACTGAAATGCCATTCATCTGCTACCTATGCCACAAAGAAATACATTATGTACATGTGTTAAAACTGTTCCAGTATTAACAACTCCATGGAAAGACAAGTGCTAGAAGAGCCAACTTCCTAGGTGAAAATTTGTAAGATACTGTAAGATACTAAAATTTAAAAAAACCCCTCACCTAACCATTCTAGACCAGGCTAACTTGTATCCCAGCTGACACTTTATACATTTGAAAATTATTCATCTCCCTGTGCTATCCTACTCCCAAGAAAGATGACAAGAAAAGCTGTTGTTCTTTTGTATTTCTACAACACTTTCATATACATTCAGTGTGCCATTTTAAGAACACCTGAATACTAATTTCAAAAACAAAAATGCTGGTATTAAAAATAATCTCAGTAACGTGTATTTTTGTAACATGCAATAGATGTTATTCTGACAACTTTTTTATGTTCTTTGTTTTATCCAGGGTAGGAAAAAGGAGCAGAAGCCACTGCCAAAATATATGCCTGTGTTCTCAAGCAAAATTCCCAACTCAACCAACCAGACTATTGGTAGTCAACTGAACACTGAACTTGGCAGGGCTCTGATAAACATGGATTACTTCTTCACCAGTGGAGCAAAAAAGAGGAAACTTGAGGGTGAGCTCCAGCCTTCTTAGTGCGTCAGTAAAAATGGATGAGTAACAAAGCAAGTTGAATGGCTCTAGCCAACAGATTCCACAGCATGTAAAAAGTTCCTAATTTTCTCAGAGAGACCTATACGAATGTCTAGCAAGGATTTTTTTTCAAGAGCAAAGATGGATGATGTCCAACAATGACATAGGAGACAAAGCTCTTCATATTTAGGGTAACTGGGTCATATACAGAGGATATCCTCTGTATATCACAGAGATCATCCATCTTCCCATGATAGTTTATGGTAACATTGCCACTAACATCAAAAAGATTATTAAAATCAAAAGGCTATTTCTTCCTGAATTTTAATGTCCCGAAAAGAAACAATTTATGAACACCAGCTCAGATGAATCCAAACAAAACCAGCCTAATTTCAGTTGTCAGTGCAATACAATGTAGTAAATTGTTGCAATTTATGTAGCTAGACAAGAATTCATCAGCCTGTCATGTGTCTTTAAGCTTGCTCTAAAGAATAAAACTTAAGGCACAGAAGACAGTTTCTGTGCTTCTTCACCCCTTCTTGCTGAGGGAGAAAGATTTCTTTTTTTTACACTAGTTTTCATTTTTGTCTCTCTAGATTTTCTGCCCTCACATTTTCTTATCTTACTTTTTTTTTTCTGGTTTAGCTGATGAAAACTCATTGACAGGGAAGCAGGCTTTCACATTTTGCTTTGAAGGCATGTTGGCTTAGCAACCTTTCTTACATTCTTCTCATCAACCTTGAATTTAATAGGTTCATAGTTCCTAAGGTCTGTGATTGTCCAGGGAAACCATCATCAAGCTAAATCAAGACAAAACCTAGAGCCTGTTCACCTTCATTACATAGATGTACATTTTGTTTATGACCTGTTGTTCTGGGAAAATGCAGTAATCAGCACAGCAAGAAGTACATACAGGACCTACCTTTTGAACTGTATGTAGCTTCTGTAGGGCCATGGTCAGTCCCAGGTGGATATCAAGCCATTAATATTGACTTGATAAAACAGGCTGCTGTCTCTCACCCAGCCCAGGTAGGGATCTGTATACTTACACTTTGCAACTATTTGTTTTTATGATTACACTTCAGCAGCAAAAATCAGTTCCAAAGCACTACGGTATGGAACAGTGTGACCACTGTCAATATCCAGGTGGTCTCTAGGAACAAAAAATAAAAAGAGGAATCAAATCCCACTCACTGAAACTAAAGTCCAGGCACCCAACAGTTAGCTCTCCTCATGACTTTCTTCCTCAGCATAGTGAGAACTGGTTGACGAAGGCTTTCAGGATGTCACCTAAGCCACCCAGAGAGAAGATAAGACCACCTTGTGTAAATCAGCCCAGGAGACAAAGACTAATTCCTCCCCGTGCAGACATGAATATCCAATTTTGGTATACAGCTGTGTTCAGACACACCAAATGAGAATGTACTGTTGGAAAGAAGATATTTTCTTGCTCAGCTAAAATGAATTCTCTCTTGCCTGAAAGCAGAAAACTGCACCAGGAACTGCTTTGTCTTCAAACATCCAAAAGATGAAGAGAGCAGAACAAGCTTTTCCTTGTCCCTGTGATGCCAGAAGCTTCTCCCAAAAACTGCACAGGCCATTGAGAGGTTACATATTTATTGTTGACTGTATAATATTGAAAGCTACTTGCATTCCTTACTCTGAAATATACTGAGCAGCCTCAACTCTTGCTGAGTCACAAACTCTACACTGAGTGGTAGATGTCCAGTATCTGTCAGGCTCAAGCTCCTACTCATGTACAAACATTTTTAAAACATGGGGATTTTGTTTTTCAATGTGAAGGCAAACAAAGCTCCACGTTTCCTCACCTCCAGATGGCACTCACTCCTCACCATGTAATCCACTGAAGAGCACGACAAGTTATAGCAGGGTATAGCATCTTCTTCGGTTTCATGGGACATTACATAATTCCAGAATCTCCACTCTCGTTGCTCTGTGTGAATCCAAAGAATCTCTATCCCAGAGAGACCCTGCAAACTGGAGGGTACAGGAAGGAGGATGATCTAAGCAGTAAGTGATTTAATCCTTCCACACCACTTAGCACTGGCATTGATCCAGCTGAAGAACTCCCGGTTTTGGACAAAACTTTCCATGTGATGCTCTGAAGTTGTGAACCACTAAGCAAAGTCCAGAGAAGCAAGGCTTCCAATAAGAAGCTTATGAGGAAGATTAAAAAGACTGTTAAAACAACCTAAAGAAGAAAAAGTAGTCTGGGAAGAGGATAGCAATCTTTAGATACATGTATAGTTCTGGAGTAAGAGCTGTCACTTCATATGAGTGACAGATGAAAGCAAAAATAACAGGCTTAAATTATACCAAGGGAGAATCCTGTTAACCTTCTGGGAAACTAATTAATACAGAGTTAGAGCAGATTCCCTGAGGAATCTCCACCTTTGAAGGCTAAACACACACATCAAACAAGAATGATGTATTTAACAGGTTTTGTCTTTTAGTGTAAAAATTTAATTACAATCTGGAGAGATTTTCACCAGAGATATTGGGATCAGAACAGACTTGGCAAACATCATTTTTCAAACACATTCAAGAACAATTTAAAACATTCCTATTTCAACTACACCTGATTAATGCAGATTAACCACTTTTTAAAATCAAAAATATATTTCTAACTCTTCTAGCTGCTCCTACAGAAAATATTTTGCGTAAAGCACAGATGTGCTTCTTTCAATCACACACATCTAGCAGGCTTAACTAGTGCCCTGCTGACAGCCACAAAGGAACAATTCTCAAAGAGCAGATTTGTGTTGTTGCATCACATGTATGTACAGCACCAGGAAGCTGTTAGTAATGAACTGGAGTCCTGAGTGTGTCCTTAATCAGACAGGACACCCGTTGTGATGCCAGGGGTTCCTGCAGTGGGCACTTGCAGTGATTACATGGATACAGCACAGCAAGATCCTTATACACCCCTGCACTCCTCCTCAGCTCTACTTGCACAGGTCACTTTAGTCCCGTAGATTACAACAGGGATGTCTGTAGGTATACCTGAAACAGAGACAAAATATGCAAGGATTTTTGGCTCAGTCATTTAAGTGTGCAGCCTTGGAAAATGTGGCCTTGTGCCTTGTTCCGAGATCACAGCAACCCACAACTGCACTGTCTCTTTTGATGTGGAATTAATACCTTGACGTCCTGATTAAGCTAACTGATGACTTTAAAATCTTGGTGGGCAACAAACCACTGGACAGGAGTAGCTCTGTTCACTCTCAAAACTCCAGTTCATTCCCATTTCCTGTTGAAATTAACTCTTAAGCACTTGATATCTCAAAGAAAATCCCTAAGATGAAAATGACTGTTTCGGAAAAAAAAAGTTTCCCACGTGGAATATATCTGATAAACCACAGGATATGGGCAAATTGTGTTGAACTGAACACCTTATTTTGTTCAATTATTACACTTTCCTTTGAAATGCATATTATTTTATGCTACTACAGTTAGCCATTCTCTGGTACTCAACATTATATTTCAAAAGTTACCTTGGATCTGTCCACTATGTACAGCAATCTCCAGAAAAGACCTTTTGGGAATATCTAAGGTCCTCATTAAAATTGCCCTAGCATCTCCAAGTAGGAGGAAGCAAACAGATATTCTCTAGACATCATTTTCATCCCAAGTTTAAAAATAATTTTTCTTTTTCCATAATTAACTTTGCCAACTAATCCTTATTTATATAAGCAGAGTCTCTTAGAAAGAGTAGATGAAACTATAACAGCACTGAAATCTGCAAATAATCAGTGGAAATTCCATTTATTAAAGACACTGTGTAGATATTAAATTGTGTTGTAAGCTTCTTGTAAAGAGTTCTCATGATGTATCACTTGTTCTTGAGTTTTATAAGCTTTTTTCCCTTTTGCTGCCAGCTGTCAAACAAAAGAATATACATGTTTAGACAATTCACTTTCTGTACCCTTTCAGTTAAAGAGCACAAGTGGGTAGCTGTATTAATTTAATTCTTCAGTTAGATATACTGCTTTCTCTGCTTGACTTCTGAGGATCATTAATATTGGTATCTTAGTGTATAGATGTTTCCAGTGCTTCCACATTTTGTGTGTTTGGCCTAGAATAAAAATTATTGGCTTGTAATAAAAAATTAAATATTTTTAACAAAACCTTTGTAAATTCCTATCTGTAGTTTTCATACTTTTAGAATAGAGAACAGTCTCTGTATATAGTTCCCAGCTGGCTTCTTAACTATAAAGCTGTATTTTATAAGATCAGTGACAACCGTAAATGAAATAGTGTTGCTTAGAAACTGTATTTAAAACTGGTTTTGACATTTAAATTAGTCTAAAGTAAAAAAAAACAGAAAAAACCCCCAAACCAAAATAAAAATAAAAATGGATTTTCCTGCAAAGAAGGTTTCAGTGTGCTGTGAAAATTTCTGCATGAACAGTAAGAATCCTAGAACAGGGAGGGGAGAGGATGATTTTTAATGAACATTAGGTAGATGATGCTGCCATTCCAGGCATCATATGCTTGTATATATTATGTACATACACAACCAGATTATTTGCATTCTATAAAGAACACTCTAAAGAACATTCCACAGAAGAACATTTCTTAAGTTCATCTTAAAGCAGACAACAGTTTTCTGAAGTGGGGTATTTTTAATCATTTGTTAGGGACTCAACCTGCTTTTCCTAAAACCTGCCCAGACAGAAACAGGTAAACCTTTCTAAAAGTATGATGTCTCTCTTCAGAAAACTCTACTTGCTACTCTGAATCCATGTCAGGTACAATTTACCCTCTTCAGAAAACTTCATGTTTGCTTGGATGAATTCCTTGAAACAGATGCTTCTCCAACTCAGAAGTTCTGCCAAAGGCTGAGGAGGCACTTCCAGAGTTCTGTCAGTCACAGCTGTGCCCACAGCCCTCTTCTGTCAGAGGGCACAGACGCCACTGTCTGGCTTCAGCTTGTGACCTTCCCATACCTTACATCAGGTTGCTCAGGATCTAGTCCTGTGAAGTTGTGAACATCTCCAGAGATGGGGATTCCAGAGCCTCTCCAGGCCCCTGTTCTAGTGTTCAGCAGTACCTCAGGTATGGTCTCTCAAATGCTAAACTGAGAGGAAGAATCATGTCCATACCCCTGCAGGCTACCTTCTTGCTGACACAGCCCAGGATGAAGCTGTCCAACTGTGCCAGCAGACCACAACGCTGACTCACATTCAACTTTTTGTCCCTGAGGACCCCCACGCCCTTTTCTTTGAAAGTGTTTGGCCTTGTTGGCTCACAGCCTTTACTGCTGCATGGGATTACTCTGTCGCAGGCTGCAGGCTTTAATTTTTATTAAACTTCATCCATTTTCTGTCAGCCCATCTTTTCAGCCTGCCAAGATCCCTCCAAATGGCAGTTGAGCTGCCAAGCATGTTGAAGGCTGCCAGCAACGTGGTACTGTCCACAGACCTGCTGAGAATGCATGGCACCCCTTGGCCAGGTGGTTAATGCAAAACTTAAAGCAGCATTCACCCCAGCATCAGTCCTGGAGAGACACCTGGCCCACAGTGTGGCCCACAGTCCAGCCACTCACTCAGTGTCAGTCTGACAACCACAGTTCTATGCACCTGACTGCTCAGCTTCCTACCAACCTTGTGGTTTCCACTCTTTCTCTACAGGGATACTTTTTCTTTCCCCTCTTTCTCCTACAGGGATACCACGTCAAAGGCCTTGCTAGAGTCAAGGTGAACTACATCCACCAAGCCAGATTTCTCAGAGAAAGGGATCAGGCTGATGGACGCACAAAATTTTCCCTTGGTAAATCAAGACTGTTTGTTCCCAATCACCATCTTGTCTTTCATGCACCTGGAAATAACAGGAGGTGGCCATTATGGAGGATTTTTTCCATAAATTTCATGGCAGAAATTTTCATGGAGAATAGGTTTGCCAGCCTGTAATGCTCTGGATATTCCTTCCTACAAGAAGATACAATGTCTGATTTTTCCAGTCATCTGGAAATCTCTGGCAACCAAACTGCCAAAGACAAAAAAAACAGCCAGAGGCCTTCCAATAATGTTGACCATCTCCTTCAGCACCCTCAGATGCATCTCATGGTTCCACAGAGCAGACTTTGTTGAGTTTGCTTCTGCAGTCCCCAACTCTTTCTCCATTCTGGTTAGAATTTCACTTCCTCTGCCTCTGTCTTCTAGACCTGTCCACCTGTCACTGCAATTTCCTGAGGGATACCAACAGGCAGGCTTCCTGAACAAGCCTGATTCTGTTCTCCTCAAGCTCAGAATCTTTATTATGCTATTTGCTTTCCTTACTTCTCTTGGGATCTCAACTCTAAGGCCCTGTAGTCACTGCTGCAAAGGCTGTCCTTGGCTTATACGTTCTCTACTAGTTCCTTCTGTTTCTGAGTAACAGATCCATTATTTGGGCAGAAAAAAAACCCAAAGAACCAAACAAAAAAAGCCCCACAAAAATTGGTTGTACTGCTTTTACCCCGCCAGGTGGCTCCTCCAGATGTCAGCAATTTTACATTTCCAAAGAAAGTGAGCCTACAATCAAGAGCTTTCTTCCAGGTATTTAAGGCTTTGTCTGTTTCCTCTTCTTGATCAATTTACAGCAGGTACACAATATTTCTCATGCTGATCTCCCTACTGATCCCAATGCTTCAGATCTCAGTTGACTCACTGCTCACTCCAAAGCAGAAGCAAGCTTCAGGCAAGGAGATGGTTGTTTGTGTTGAACACAATTTCCACTCATTTCCCTGCCTGCTTTTCCAAGAGAGCTCGAATCCTTCCATCACAGCACTTGCCCTGGGTTATGCCACTCTGTCCCTGTGATCCCAAAATGGTCGCAGTTCTGCAGCTTTGCTGGTACGTTTTCTTCCCCGGGGCTGTGTGTGTTCAGAGTGTCACACCCTCTGCCAGGGCAAGCATGCTGTCCCCTGACAACTCTATCCACCCCCAGCTTTCCTCCTCACCTCTCCTGGGAGTTGCCTCCAGCCCCCCCAGCTTCCTTAGTTGTGAAATTTCCTTTATTTTAACCTGGAGCTTAGAACATCAATTAGCTATAAAATTAACTACTCACTGTTAGCATACTAGGATGTGGAAATAAAGAGCAAGACAGCATTCCTTGCTCTGCATTCCTTGCAAAACCACAAAATTCAAGGCATTATTTTGCTTAAAAACTCCACTACGATAAGCCAACAACATTATCAGAAAAGAATTCTGGTTTGGCTTTTTGTCTCTGGTTATAACAGAAAGATTCACTGTTTTTTTTTTTCAATAGTAAACATTTGCAGTTCTATTTGAGGTGCAGCAGTGTTAAACCACTGCCCATCTGCTGCAAAACAGGCAGTCTGCTGTGTAGGTTCAAATGCAATAAACTTACTCACTGGACTGTAATTTAAGTGGTTCTGCATTCTGCTGCAACTTACCCAGTGAAAGAGTCTGAAATTTGAAATAAAACTAATTTAAATAGGACAGGAATAGTTTCTTGTACTCTTCATAGATTATTTTTTGTCATAATCTTGAACAGGGCTGTTGAGCCCTGTGACGTCTGTCCTGTCCCTAAGCTGCTACTTAAGTAGAAGCAAACAGTAAACAGATGTAGAGAAATATCACTACACAGACAGGACTGGGGAAGGAGAGCAAATAATTTTGCTTTACTGCCATGTATGTTTTAAAAAAACTGAAATGCTGACTAAAAGTAAACATTTCATGTCTTTTTAAAATATAAAACCAGTTGAACATGCTCATGGACCTGCTTAATAGTTTGAAGTCAGTTCAGCTTCTGGATTACTCTAGTAGGATATAAGGCAGTGAATATTATTTCTATTTTTATAGCATTTCGTGGAATCACATAGTAATGCAGATACACAACTTCTACCTTAAACATTTCTGTTATTCTCATATTATCTGAAATGACAGACACATCTGACCTAATTTTAAACGTGATAACTTCATCTTGTGTGATGGGCTACCAACTCCCACAAGGCTGAGAACTGTTTAACACAAACATCTTGGAAATTATTATTTAAGGTAATGTCAATTTTTCTTTACTTCCTTTGGAGTTTTTTGTCTTTGAAATGCTTGATTAATTTAAATCATAATAACAGAAATAAAGTTTTAAAATTAAAACTCTGTACTTGCAGGTGCATTTATTAAAATCAGTGTTTTGAGATTTAATGTACTCCTATGTACCTGATGCTTCGATGTCTGAATTACACAGAAGGCAACATGATTTATAAATTAAGGATTAGCAATATTGTTTTTTAAATAAGGTATATGGAATGAATGCAATAAAACTGTGAAATCATATTATCAAAACAAAACAACTTATGAGAAATGCAAGTGCTAAAACTAAACCATGTTAACTATTGATCATACAGAAGTACCACTTTCATTAGAATGAAAAAGACTGCAAATAACCCATTAAAAAATGATGATGCAGGTAAAAATCTGAATTAATGGTATGCATAGTCACAGCCATATGAAGACAAGAAATATCCAAGATCCTGTATGTGTGTCATCAGTACAAATTCATATTCCTGAGACAACTACACTTACAAACCGGTAACCCAAAAAAAACCCTCTGAAAATCATGATTTACTGTTTTTAACTGTGTATGATGGGTAGGTGTATGTTCTGGAGAAGTTGCTCTGACAGTCTGATGGGCCCAGTACATTTTTATCCATTTTCAGTGCAAGAATTTTAAATTTTGCTGAACTTTCTTTCTGCTCAACAGAAAGTGCCCCTGTCAACACGATGCCATCCTGACTGCAGGCATCAGCACCAGACAGCATCACCTGAGCTGCACAGGAGCTGAAGCAGCGGAGACACCACTTTGGGGACGAAAACTGAAATCCAGCCTACAAACCACAACCAAGAGTGACCTACAGTGCTCCTAAGTGCTCACAGCCCATGGCTAACCTTCTATACCAACCAGCACCTCATGATTACTGTTCTGCGCACCTGCTTTAAGGTAACAAAGAGTAATTTCGGGGGCAACCTTCTTCAACTGTAGCTTAACGTTTCTCGGCCCCCACACCGCGGAGCCACAACGCCTGCACGGAGAGGAGCCCGGAGACCCGAGTTCCCCAGCCCCGCTTCTCCTCGGTCACGGCGGCCTTCGGCAGCACCGGGACTGAGGGGAACCGACCCCTTCCTCCGCATGCAGCTAACAGGAAGCACCGGCCTCCTCGGGGTTGCCAAACCGCCCGGCAGCTCGCCCAGGCCCGGCGAGGCCTGATGCTGATCCGGAGCTGGGATGGCCGCTGCCGAGCCCGGCTCTCCTCTCCCCACGGGCCAGGCAGCTTTCACGCCCCACGCCCCGGGCTGCGCGGGCGCCATGAGGGCTCTGTGACGGCTTCCCCCGCGCCGGCGGGACTGGGCAGGGCTGGGCAGAGCTGGGCTTGGCCGGGCAGGCTCCTCGCCCCACCCTGCCACGGCGCGCAGCACCGCAGGTTCCCCAGTGCGGGGCTGCGGCG
>JAAWXA010000029.1:3053141-3374148 GCA_038090715.1 Florisuga fusca | reverse complement strand
CCCCCACCTCCCCCCCCATCCCTGTCAGCGGCGGGCGGGGGTCTGGTGGCAATTAATAATTAAGTTTTTTCCTTCACAGCTCTGGTCACTCATGGGATGTGTTCAGCTGCAGTCTGAAGGGGCCCCGCGAGCAGTCCTTGCTCTTTTTGGGGCTAAACCCGCTCCTTTCTGTAACGTGGTCACCCTCCCCTCAGCCTGCCTGACTCTTGGTGCGCTTGTCATGTGCAGATGCCGCGTCCCGCCTTCCCTGGGCTTAGCACTCTGTGGAGGAAGAACTTCCTATTTTAAAGCGTTTCCATAATGTTGTTTAAGGGGAAACTTGTCTTTTTTAATTTGCCCAAGACCAACCCAGGCCATCCACATAGCTGGAGACAACACCTAGTGTTGGGTTTAAGTCATGTATTTAGGATATTAAGTGGTTCGTGTGCCTTGTTGGGCAGGTATGTGTACCAGTTAGACAGGCTTCACTCACCCAAATAATTAAAACATAATCATTCTTTAAGGAAATTACAAACCTTGTCAAACTCCAAAGATCTGTCAGTCTGTAATAAGCTTACATGCACCAGACTTCCCAGGTCTTGCTTAAAGAGGAATGTATGGAATGGAATCTAACTACAGGAACTCTGTATGTGTACATGTAAATGTGAGTACAAGCGTGTGAGTGAAAATAGCTTGAAAAGCCTTGTATTTGCTGAACTGAGGGATGGAGGTGGCCAGAATATCCAGCTGGGTAAGAGAATCACAGAATGGTTTGGGTTGGAAGGGAACTTAGAGGTCATCTAATCCCAGCCCCCTGCATGGGCAGGGATACTTCCCAGACCAGGTTGCTCAAAAACACTTCCAACCTGGCCTTGAATGCTTCCAGGGAGGGGGCATCCACAGCTTCCCTGGGCAGCCTGTGTCTCACCAGGTGTCTCACCAGCCTCATACTCAATAATTTCTTCCTAGATGGTTGCTGGCGCTCTGCATGAAGCTAAAAAAGTTCTTTTTATTCAGAAATATTACCTCACAAACCCAGTATGTTGTTTCTGAACATGCCTGTGTCTTGTCTTGAGCTATGGGCACAGCTGCTGACCCTGTTCTGGTGCTGCCAAGACTCAGGTGTACAGACACCTTTCTGCATGGAGCACTGCTTGCTCTCTGCTGTGTCTGCTCACTCAGGTGTACAGACACCTTTCTGCATGGAGCTCTGCTTGCTCTCTGCTCTGGCTGTTCACTCACCACATTTCTCTGTGGCACTGAACCCCTGTTGTTGCTGTTTAACCTTAATACACCTCAGAGCAAGCAAGCTAAATTCTAGTGCCAGCAGTGATAACATACCCACAGCCCCAGCATTTTAAAATAATTCATGTGTGCTGATGTGCAATAAAGAGGCTTTGTATACAGTGATGTTTCAGATGAGCATGGAGAAGCCATAAATGTCTCCTTGGCACCTGCATGCTAACCATGGTACCCACACCACTGCAGGTTCTGCACCTGGCCTGGGTAAAACTATTTTGGAAGAGCTGCAGTGAGGCCTTTCTGAAACATTGGGATTGTTTGTTTAGTTAATAGACTATATATCCTGCAGCCTTTAAAGAGGTTGGATCCAGTTGCAGAGAGCTTTGGAGTTGCTGGTAAAAACAGGTTGTTCTGCATAGTAGTGACCTGGCAAAGGAGTGACACAGAAGCATGGTGCTGGTGGCAAGGAGTGCAATTTGACCCTACAAGAAGTAAGACTTCTACAAAATTCAGATACTAAATTCTGTAAGAGCCAGTTTTTTACAAGGTAGACAGTTCCTTTAACCATCTTCCTATGCTGGAAACAACTTGTCCTTACATCAGACGATGCTTCAGTTTTCTCTGCAGATTTGAACTTTCTTCTTAACCCCATGGACTTTCATGAAAGTTGAAGAAAGTAAAGATAATGTGAGAGAAGTTCAGTTCCATTTAGAGAATATATTATGGAATGCCTGGAAGCAGAATTGCCATTGTTGGTGCAGATAAGAACAGTCTCTGAGTCTGATCAGTACAGCTACACTGGGCAGTCTTACAACAGTGTAATCTGGACAGCTTGAAAGATGTTTTCTACTCCTGTAAAACTTGGTTAATGTACAGATTGAATTATGGATGTAGAGAAACCAGAGTTTTCCCAGAGATGCCATGGCATGTGCAAGGAGAAGGTATCTTCTACACCTGGAAGTCTTAATTGCTTTCTTATCAGTTGTAATTAATAAAATTATTCTTACACACTGTGACAAAAAGGCCTTAACAAGAAGTATGGGCAGCTCTGCACATCTTACTCTGGGGTTTACAGCAAAAGACTACAGAGTCATCGGGCTTGTACCTTATATTTGATCAGTTTGAAAACTACACCTATTTGGAGCCTTTAGGCACAACCTAAACAGTAGAACAGCAAGTTGTAAAGGAACTATCCTCTATCTTCATGCAGTCACATTGTTTTATGTCTTTCTGTTCAGCTTCCTAGTGTTTCTGAGGTACCAGCTGTATTACAGATACCCTCTACAGACATACCTGGAATATCCCATCATCATTGCACAAGGTAACTTTTTTAGGCCGTGTTTTGGAAATAAAACAGGGCTCATTCAGCACTCTTTACAGTTCTGTCTTTACATACAGTACTGCAATGATTGGAATCCATTGACAAGTTCTAGCTGGAGTCACAGGGATGAGGGAAGTAACATCTCAAGTGTAACAGAAGTCTTACAAATTTTGTGGAAATAGATCATTGGGTAGAGGAGAAAGATCTAATTAATACAGATGTGGTGGAGTGGCAGTGTAAACTTGTTCTTTATGTAATTACTCCCTGTGATAGAAACATTAGAAACGTTTCAGACTCTAAAAAAAACCCCCAAACATTTATTTTGGAGCTTGAGTGTTTGGGGTATCAGTCAAATTTAAGAGACATGAACTAGGAAATAAGTTTCTGTAGACAGGGTGCCCAGTGGAAGTGTCAGGGAGTTGTTTTGTGCTTTCATTGTAAATAATTTTCAGCCACCCCTCAGCATGCATTCCACATTCATATGTTGATTTCTGGGATCACATTAAATCCTCTACAAGGAGTAAGTTTTCTATGTAGCTATGCTTTAGAAGGCCAACAACTACTATGAAGTAAGATCAATTCTTAATTTACATCTTTGTGAGATGGAGGTCAAAAACATTAATCTTTTTTCTTTGATTCCTGCCCATGCAGACTGTACTTGCTCTGATGAACACAGAAGTGTATTGTTTTCTTTTTAAAATAGGATTTGGGCTTAAATCTCAAGTCTTGTTCTTTGGAGTAGCTCTCAAGAAACTCCAGGCACTGTTCAGCCAAAGACAGTGTGAAAAATAGGAACACTTAGTGTTTCAACCAGCACTTAATATATTTTATCTAGATAATATAGTCTGTTACAAAGTTTCAATAAGATTATTTCCCAATGTTTTTAAAATATACAAATCTTGAGGCAGTTTCAAGAGCTGCATTACCCTAGAATTTTCAGTGCTATGAAACTTAACATAATGTCAGATTTGGGGGGGGCTGGTACATGCTAGCACTGAGGAAGTGGATGCTAGACCTGGCCATGGTAAGTGCTGCATTATTATTTGAAATTAGGTTTACGTATGAAATACCTCTTTTTATGGACATCTTGATCACTGAAATCTCTCCTTATATTTGTCCTTGGAAGAATTAATAATTAGGGTTAGCGTTGAGAACAACACCAATTTTCAAATAGAGCTGTTCTACATCTGTTGAGTAGCTGCAAAGCAGCACTGGGCAGTAGAGAGTATTAAAAATACTGATGTTATGAGGCAAAGTTTTTAATTGTAGTGCCTTAATTAAAGCTAGCAAAAGTTTAAGATGTTGAGAAAAGGTTGACCCTTTATTCCTAGTGTCATAATCCCCATTAATAAACCTTTAACATGAAAGAAATAAAGCATCAGGCAAAACGTTTGAAATAGGGAATATTAAATACTCCACAAGATCTTTTTTTCCCTTAAGTCGTAGAATTTTGCAAGAAAAATATAATCTAGTAATGCCATACACAAGTTAAAGCTGGTCTCCGCCTTTTTTTTATCAGAAGAGGGACACTTAACATTTAGTTGGGACAAACTGTGGTTGCCTGTGCTATAGATGATACAAATAGGGGTGAAAGTTTCAAAGCCTAATGCCAGTCCTTTCTGGCAGGGGAACTCCAGGCATGTCACAGAGACCGATATGGAGGTCTCCTCTACCCCCTGTCTTTGCAAAATCCCCCTTAAAAGGATGACAGAGTGAATAGTAGATTTTCTTCATTACTTTTTCCCACCAATTGGACTCATTTTCCAGACATTCTTTTTAGTTTTCTCATTCTTCTATGGTTTTATTTGCCTGTCCTAATGGTAACAGATGGTCTGAATCAACCTTGCCATTTACATTAGATCAGTCTCATTTTAGCTAACTTGCATCAACAGTTTTATGTAGCAGGTTGAGAGGCTGTTTATAATTCTTCGCTTTTCATTGTAGTTGCCTCTATCAGGCATTTGCCAACAGTAGTATCAGTTGTGCTCTTTGAGCTTCTTTCTTGACAGTACCTCAGAAACTAGTTCCCTGCTCCTGGCAACTTTTAATTTTTTGTTTCATGGTTCCTCAGTAAGAAGTTGAAATGCTTGAGATGCAAAATACTGAAAAAGTTTTTGGGTTTTTTTTTTCCCTAAACAAAAACGTTAGTCCTGGCTTCAGTGCATTACATATCAAGAGGCATAAGCAAAACACTGATATAATACACTGGCAGAGGTTCTTTCTCTTTTTTTACCTGTTTCTCAGAATTTGTGCACGCTGATCAGTGCAGCCAGTAAGGTGGCTCAGCTGCGGTGTCTCTGGCAGACAAAAGAGTCAGGACAAGTGAGTGCCTTGACCTGGAGTTTGTCTGCATATACCTGTGCAAGTAAGTGATGGGCAGCTTGGTGCAAAGCTGTATCTCCTCATAATGCCTCTTTCAGGAGATCTTTACTCAGTCACAGTAAGTAAAAATCTTGCCTAATGTAATTCCCTTACTGCCAACTTTTGAGACTCAGATACCAGGGACTCTTGAGATCAAGTTCTGTCATTGACACCAGCTCAATCACATTGACATTGACTTAGAAAACATACAAATATGGTCAAAGGAACCTGATACAGTTGAAACAACTGAGTGTCTTTATGAAGAAAAGATTTCAGTGTTCTAGGTTATAAAAAAATTACCAGTGATCCAGCATGAAAAGGTGCTAAATTTTGTAGACAGTTGGACAGTGCTGATTTTGAAGTCATCTACAGATAAACACACACCTTTAACTCTGTGACAACATGCAAATATGTTTCTCAACAGAGAATTTAAGAACCTACCAACAGTGATTTGTGCAGTTCATCTGCTAATTACCTACTGCATGAACAATTCTGCAGCTATTTGTCAGAAGTGCCTTTGTCATATTCAAAAAACTTGGCTAAAATATTCTTACTATAAAATATAGTGATGCTAGACCTGTTTCCCTGTGAATAACGTGCTTTTAGGGCAATAATTAGATGTTGTGGTACATTTGCTGAATAATAGCAATAAACTTTGTAAATGGTTTTCTTCTGCTGCAAATGTGAAATAATTAATGTTTAGATTTGTTGTGGGAAGGAAAGCTGAATTCCTCATGCTTGCAGAAGCCTAAAAACATGCATGTGAATATTTACAATGGTTAAGTCATGCCAACTCAGTTGTGGATGTAGCTTAGTATCAACTCATCAGGGAGGGAGCTGAGCATGAAGGGGAGCAGTAAACTCTGACCACATCCAGTCTAATGAGAGAGATACAAAAATCCTATCAGTGATTTTCTCATTTAAAAAGACCCTTGTTACAGTGTCACTTAGCTTTGAGAGCTTGATCTCTGAAGCTACAATAGTGAAGAGTGGATGCACTGAAAGTGGGAATGTCTACACAGTGTGTACGCTGATGCAAAATTCTCTGCTAAAAAATAGGTATTTCATAATTTTTGAAGGTATAAATGTGTCTAGTCCACTAATCAGACTTCATTCAATTTGCAGCAAGAATAATTACAACTCTAATGACTACGAATGATCTGGCAGGTGAGTGATGTATGGAATTGCCTGCTTTTCCAAGGTAACAGCTGCCATGGTTGGTTTTAGCTGTTTTGCAAAAGCAGTTATCTGGTCTTGGAGGAAGAAACCCTGAACCCAGTGGTTTAGCATGATGTAGGAAGGAGTTTCTGCTCAAAAATCATACAGGATTACAAGTCAGGCAGATACCTGGAGGAAAAAAAAAAATCCACTTATGATTATCACATGGTGATGAGTAGTCCAGAAGCCATTATTTTTTTCAAAAGGCAAAAGCACTACAAATTTTAACCTAATTTTTAAATATAACCTAATTTTTAAAATTAAAATAGCAGAATAAAGCATTAAAAAACTGAAAATAAATATATATTAAAATAAAGCTTAATAAACCTGTAATAGTTGAGTGATAGCTTTACAACTTATGCATTTCCTTTTCTTATTGTGGGTTTTGTGCATTAAAATTTCTAGAAAACATTAATTTCAGCTTAGTATATGAATAGTTCTAGGTACAGCAATCAAAAAATGTTGTCAGCTGCAAATGAAATAGTGTGTCATTCGAATGGCAAATGTTTCCAGTTAACATCCAACACTGAAGACTTCAGCATGTTCATCTTGGTTTCTTACACATGCATGAAACTGTCAAATAACACATAACCTCTAAACCAAACTTTTGTGTCCATTTCTGTGAAAATTCCTTCTACCCAATGGATATTAGATATAACCATACTTCAAATTGGTGTCTCACAGGTGGAGATGCTGTGTTTGTTTTGGTTTTTAAAAATTCTGAAAGTTGGTCAAGATAGTGAAAAATTGCTTTTTTCTTAGTTGTCAGATTTCCTCTGATTAAAATCTGACAGATAAAAGTGTTTTGTGTCTGCCTTAAGTTGAAATTTTACAGATAGTGGTAAAGAATAATCCGTTTATAATAAACAACACACTCAGCTATAAAGGGCACGTGAGCTTCAGCTTCAAGTTTAATTTTAGGTGTAAATAGGACTGTATATGAGACTATTCAAACTTGTACTATCCTGGTTTTGCCACAAAGAATTAAAGGTACTGAAGTGTGTTATTTTCAGATATAATTTGAAAGTGCTAAATCTCTTCTTTCCTATATTTACTTTGAGAATTTCTGGGTTCCTGAACATGGTAATTTAATTAATTGACAAAAAGAGCTGCAGAACAGGAACCAACCTGTATATACACCAGTGAAGGCTTTCAAAACAACCTATCTTCTGGAAACTACAGCAGTTAAGGTTTTTTTTTAATTTATGCTTACAAGCTTTTTTTTTCCATTTTAGTTCTCATCCGTTTCATAACCATGCTCATTCTCAATATTTGGGTCACAGCCACAATCCTGCACTACAGGAAAACTAAAAAGACTGATTAGAAGACACTCATCAGCATACAACATAGCTAACATCAAAAAAACAGGTGATACAATTAAGTTATAACAACAGAATAAAGGTTCAGAAAGCTATGTCTTAAGCCTAGGATTTATTCCTAAGCATAATAAGTCATGTTTATTTTCTCTTATAAGTAACTCTGATACTTTATTTAAGCAGCATATTTTTATTGGTCATTTAAGACAAGTTTTATTGATGCCACATTTTCTCTGGTTTTTTTTACTAAACGAACAAGGTATTTTATATTTAAATGTTTCTGTATCCTCCTGTCACTTCAGTACTTTCTGGTCACATACAAGGTTCTTCACTTATACAAGAGCAATTTTCAACCAACATATCACTTCATTTTTTTGCATCTGCTGAGAGTTTGAAAAACAACAGATATTTGTCTTCTTGCAACTCAATTAGTTCAGCACCATTAACTATCAGTCTTTTAGGATTAAGAAAATCTGAGTCAAGGCCCAATCCAAATAAAAAAAAAAAAGTTTCTGTGTTTTACCAAGTCATAATCCAGCTGGGATTGTAGTGCTTACATGCAACACTTAAATTGTACAATTTATACAGCTGATGCAGGATGCCCATAGTCACTTACTTTAATATGCCCAGATTTTATTAGGATAGAGCAAAAACTCAACTATCAATTTTTCTTTTTCAACCTGAGCTCTCATTCACTGAACATTCTGTTTTAGGAACAGCAGATACTACTATGTATAGAGCTTAGTGAAACTTTGACCAACAGAGCTAAAAACTGTGTTCAAGGAGAGTTCCTGAACAGATACCCTGAGTCCCCCAGTGCAACCCATACTGACACTGGTCTGTTTACACTGCTCTGTTTAATTGATGCATCACAGCAGACTCATCAGCTGTCAGTTCTTGATGATACCACTCTGTGCTTCGTTAGTTTTTAGTCTGTCTAAAGTAAAGAAGTCAGCTTTTACTTTGGAGATTCTAATCAATTTGTAGTAGGTATATTAAAAAAGGGAAAAGGATATTCTTGGGAACTGTTAACAGAGGATCTTGCTTTATGAAATAATGCCTTTCCAGACAGAAGTTACAGAATTAATCCTATACTTGCCTCTTTCTCATTATGTTGTCCAAAATGAAAGGTAATGTGTTTTTGAGAGTTCTTGTGGTATTCCACTTGATTGGCATGTTAAAACCAAGGCACCCTTGGTCCTGACACCCTTGGAAACTCTCAGAAGGCTGCATTGACTACATTTGAGGCAGGTTTTCCTTGCAACACACAAAATCATTGGAGTCCAGTGGAAGAGCAGGATCTGCTCCAGCAGATGTTTCTGCCAGTGTACACTCTGCAATCAGACTGAGACCTTCACAATCAGAAATAGCTGCACTGGAAACTCACGTTAAAGTGGGAAGGAGTGGGAAGCAGTACATCTGTAGACATACAGTTTCATGAATCTCATGTTAGTGAGAGCAATTTCCAAGATGAGGATTTCTCATTGTTCCAATAAAATTTATAAGTGTTTTTGTCCTGTTTAAAGCAGTAAACATCCTGTTACTGATTTTATTAAAGCTGTATGAAATACCTGGAGTGGTCTGAATGGTGGCAGGTTGCATGTGATACATTTTCCATGTCATATTAATAAATGCTATTCTTCATGATTGAATGATGTCATACAGTTAATTTGCATTATAGTTATTTTTTTATTGTTTCTGTATATGGAGAAAAAAATGAAATATTCATTACAGGTCATTAATGGCAGCTTTCACCTTAATATTTGAAGCATCAGTTTGTATTAACCTGTAAAATGCTAAAGAGCTCCAGCATCATAAAATAAAACACTGACTTCTCATCTTGTCTTTTTATTTTACATATCTTCTTGAAAGACAAAGATTGATATGGAGTCCAAACCCTGTCTGATACTGACATCCTGAATGATGTCATAGCAATTTGAAGACACTCCATTTTCAGTTTGAGGATCAGCACTTCAAGTTGCTTTGTTGTCATAAAACACTGGAAATGCATCTAAGCAAATCTCTTTACAAGTTGCTTAACATACCTACAATAAATAATCCTAGAAACTTTAGGCAAAAAAAAAAAAAAGAGAGACTGAGTAAAAGAAATAAATCTGGGTAATTCACAAGCTTAAGGTAAAGTAATTTTGTAGACTTGGAAAGCTGGACCATAAGTTCTCATTCAAGCTGCAAGAGATGTGTAACAAATCAGAAAGTACCAGTAAATAGTTTTACATACTTCCCTGGCCCCTCTCCTCATCCAACACTAAATTATTTCTCTTTCAGAAGGTGAAGGTATGGTCAAGCCCCACAGAAGTGGAGGTGCAGACCTAGGTTTCCAGTACATAAACCATCATCTTCTCAGTAGCTGGATTAAAGGCAACAGCTTTGGACAAGATACACAGGGACAATAAATCTTGTTAAACTTGATTTGTTGGGGTGGACACAAGTTGTGTGCTGCATACTGCAACAGTGTACCAGAGACAGGCAGAGCTGCATCTTGGATTTATTGGGGTCTGCATAAGCCAGTAAGCAACTTCTGCTCACAGGGCTGGAAGTAATTGGGCTCCAGTCACAGATCCTGCAGAAGTGCTGAATTACACACTTGGTGTCTAATTGCAGCAGTCGCAGCAAGCTTAGAGGTAAAATAGCCTTTTCTGTCCTGGTTGATGAAGTTTGTGTACTGTTGGGGTTTTCAAAAAGTATCAGTTTTCTTGCCTGTGAAGAGACAAAATCTGAGTTCTCATACCGCCCACCGAAGCGTTGCTGCTAGTCCAGATCTCTCCAGCTGCGGATGCGATGAACTGGGACTGCTGTTTGGCAGCACGGAAGGGTAAACACTGATCATGAGATTTACAGTCCAAAAAAAGGAATGAGAGCATGATTCCAGAGGTAACAGGTTGCAGGCTTGAAAGTGAAGTGCAGGCAGCAGGAGGCACCTTGTTTGTGACCTGATCTCAGTGAACAGGAACATCACAAACGCAAACCCATCATCTGCCCCCACACTCTGGGCCTCCTCTGTAAGGCTGTGCATTTTGTGCAGAGTGGGACTACGTACACACGGGTGTGTTTGTATTACTCTAATCCAGCAGATTTTATGGCTTGGACTGCTGAGAACTCCCTGTCCCTGCCTGACCCCTGAGCCTCTCCCACTGGCTTCAGTTGTGCATGCAGCTGCTCCCTACCCTGGTGCTGCTGCTCCATTAAAACGGGACAGAAAGGAGCGGGGTGGGGCGTGGGGGCACAGACTTCAACCACTGAAGCAGAGAAGCTGGATTTGAGAGCACTTCGACTCTTGGGAGAGAGTCGTTCACAATCAGCTAAAAGATCCCAGAAAGCTCACAACTTGTAGAAAGCCTTCATTCATGCCTTTCAGTGAGGTAAAATTACACTTCCTCCACCACACAATCAGTGTCCATTTCAGGATATATGTAGCAGGGAAAAAATAAAAAAGGAAATAACACTTCAACTCCCACAGGAAGAACTGTTATAAATGAAAAGCTACATGAATGTGGAGATCAACTCAAATGAAGTAATTTCCCAACCATGTATTTTCTATGATGATAAATAATTATTTCTTCCTTGTTAACTCCTTTAAGGCTGGTTTGTTGCATTTCCTTTGATTCCAAGATTCTGCGATACTTGAAATTCATACTTCTGTATGAAACAGAACATGAAATTATGCCTGTCTAAGGATGCCCCAGTTTGGAATGTGAGAAAGCTGAAAAAAGACTTAGGTTATTAAATTCTTGATTTGTACTTAATTTAGTTTGCTTGATTTTAAGCGAGAGTTCTCCAAGATACTTAAGGTTCTCGGAGACGTCAAAGAGGTATCAAAGAGATGTCAAAGAGGTATCTCAGAGCCACAATAAGCATCACTGTAAGGACCTGCCAGCTCAACACTTGTGCAGGATCCAATTGCAAGACTTTGGCAGTGTCACAAACCTGAGTCCAAAACGACCTTAGGTGTTTTTTTCCTGATGTCAAGACAGACATATAGTCATCTTCAAATTAAACATGTCAACTGCTCCATTCTACCTTAGACATGGTTTGGGTCAAGCAATATCTCTGTCTTTGGATCAGGGGTAAAGTAAGTTTTTTACACTGCATGATACTCTTAATGAAATTTAATTGAGGATACCTAGAGGAAAATTTGAATAATTGTCATAACTTTGTTTATGCCCTGTTTTGTTTCATTACTGCAGCTCATAAATCAGCATCCTAAACAAGTACATTTGTGTATTATGTGGTATTATTGATTCACAGGAAGGGAGCATTAAGAGGTCAGACATCTTTTTATCTGTTAAGTGTTCTGGAAACTAATTCAAAGGCCAGAACCTGCACCACCCTAAAATGTGACAAGTTAGCTAACAACGATAATGATTTGAACTGAACAAAAACATGGTTACATCCTGAAAATATATTCTTCTTACCACCTTACTGTAACTGCAAGTCATCTGTGTGTATGCCTGCTCTGGGCTGTACATTGTTTCAGCTTCTGAATTTGGAGGCTTCAACCAGTAGTACCAAGAAACTGACCTGCCTTATACTGTACAAAAAGCATAAATGGAAGAACTCTGTGCCACCTCTGTCATGTCAATCAGGACGCTAATGAAGCATAAACTAAGCTTATGTAAAGTGTACTAAGTTACCTGATTGCTGCAAAGAAATTATTTCACCTTTAAGCAATTGACTATACAGTTTTCACTGACTTCAAAACAGTGACTTCAGAGATCTTAAATTTTTTTCTCTGAAAAATTGTTTTCACCATCAGCATAACCTGCAGTTATCATCATTTCTCCTCTCAAGAATGGTTTTCTCTCTGTCTTGATGTTTGTTTTAATCTTGCACACATGTCCAACCTTTCCATTCCAGTAGCTCTGAACAGTATACAGCACACCACACACCCAAGATACGTTGCTAACATGGCAATTCAGTGCCTGAAGTCTAAGCACTTGAGAAGCTGAAGGAAAAGAGCATGACTGGCAGTGATCCTACAAGTCTGATGAACTTCTTGTTGGGTGGCCATGCTTACCCTGAAGAGCAAGCAACTGTGATGACAAATTATATGAAGAATTTGATGATCTAAGAGGAATGCAGGGACATAATGCAACACCATACATACAAGCAAGCTTCTATCTCTGAACGAACACAGAAGGTCAAGACCTCAAAATGGAGAGATACAGCTGAAGCACCACATGCTATTGCCTTGGCTGTAAAAGCATTTCTATGTAGGTCCTGCAAACAATCTAAAAAGGGCTGCAGGGACACGCAAACGCTATGCTCTCTGCTCTTTCTTTCCAGGATGAAGATGTGTCTTTGCAAGTTCCTCAAGATATGCAGAACTACATACACTTAATAGCTTTGTAATCTTGCTGCCTTTCACTGTGACTTTAATTTTCAAAGATTACTTTAACCCTGGAGCTTCTGCAAGATTGATGGAGCAGCAGTGGCCAAATCCAGCTTCACACTTCCCATAGCAAGTACTGGGTAGCAACTTGACTTTCTTACCATTATAAAACAATGCATCCTGCCTACAAAGGGCGAGAGGCCAGAGCAAGTTCAGAGGAGGGCAATGAAAAGGAGGCTGGGGGGAGACCTTATCACTCTTTACAACTACCTGAAAGGAGGCTGCAGCAAGGTGAGGGTTGGTGTCTTCTCCCTAGTAACAAGGAACAGGACAAAAGGCAATGGCTTCAAGTTGTGCCGGGGGAGGTTTAATTAGGTATTAGAAGAAACTTCACTGAAAGAGTAATTAAACACTGGAATAGGCTGCCCAAGGAGGTGGTGGAATCAACATCTCTAGAAGTGTTTAAGACACACAGATGTGGTGCTTAGGAACATGTTTTGAGCACGAGCCTTGCTAGTTAGGTTAGACTTGGTAATTAGAATCCTTGTAACAAATTACAGTTCCTTTGAGTCCCCACTTCTTGGAGAAATGGTTTTACGGGGAGTGCTACTATTCACTGCAGTAATTTCTGAGGAGAACTAGATTTGATGTGTTTAGACTAAGTGTTCTTTTCTGCCATGTACATCTCAGTAGACTTGTCTCATTACCAGATGAGCATGTCTGAGTACATCATTGTCCACTTTATAGGCAAGTTCAAAGTACATGCATTCGTTTCAGAACTGCTCCATCAACATCTTTTAGAGAATTCCAAAAGACTCCTTCCCCCTTTCATGAGGGATACTTTGAAGCAGTAGGCAAAACCCCATGGTCCATGTGGTGCTGATACTCCCTGAAGTGGTTTATAGGATTGTCTTAAAAAAATAACAAAAAATGCTTTAAGATTAAAAGGTAGTATGATCAGAGATTATAATCCAGAAAATACTCTGAAGATCAACTGTAATAACTGAAAAGACACCACGCCTGTCAGAGTTCAAGAACCATCTGGACAGTGCTCTATGGTTTAGTTACTGGGAGTCCTGCAAGAAGCAGGGTGATGGACTTTATGATCCTTATGGGTCCATAGCAATGTGAGATATTCTGTGATTCTATGAAAAAAACAAATGAATCACTATTTTAACATCAATGCCAAGAAAAAATTACCAGGAATGTGGAGAAGGCCTGAGCTGAACCATTGACTGTTATGTTCTCCCACCTTAAAAACAGAATAAGGAGATGGTAAGGGTTTGTAAGAGCTGTGCAGGTAATAAACTTGTTTTTGTACAAGTTCCCTCTTTTCAACAGCAGCATCCCAAACTCGGCCTCGCAAGCACAGGATGGGTGCTAGATGGAGAATTGATACAATGTAAGACTATAAACACAAATGCTCCAATTTCTAATCATCATCTGACACTGCCTGAGAAACTAAAAAGTATCTAATTTCTAGTGGCATCTTTCCTGGCCCTAATGACTTAAGAGAGCCACTGAATACCTATCAAAAATGTAGGAGGTCCAGTGCCTTCAACTGTGGTAGTAAGAGATTTAGACATTTGCAGTAGAACTTTAGTGATGTTTTAAATTTGGTCAGTCACTGTCTGCCAAGATACCTGAGCCTATGGTCCATATCACATTTTGGTTACAGCATCAACTCATGCCAAGAAGCACAAGAACCACAATGTTTCCTTCAGTATGCAGACTTGGTGCTGGACTGCTGGCAGCACTGTGAGGGGTTGAGCTTTGGCAGGAACCAGAAGTAGGAAATTGCCACTTCCATCCTAATTGTGTACTGCAATCTCCTTGCAGAAGGGTCTTTGTGACAACTGACAAGTTACCTTCAATGGGATCTTCCTGTCCAGCTTCCGTGTTGGTGAGCTCTTAGCTGGGAACCAGAAAGCAAGTTCCTTACATGTGTCTTCAACTTCTGGTTCTGAGTTTGACCCCTGATTTTTCCAGAAGGTTAACTTGCAGCTTGGCTATGCTATTTATTTACCCTTGTGAAACAAAAGGAGTTGGAATGAGAGAGAATTTCTACAGATCGAGTCATCCCGGCCATAAAAATGTCCTGTTTGCTGGGACAGTCCTGCTACCAAAAGGAAGTGTTTAAATGTCAGTAGCTTTAAGACATATATTCCTGATTTCAGGACCATGCTCTTCTCTCAAAAGTTTCAAATATTACCTCTGGACAATAAGGAAACAAAATAGCTTCCAGGAACTAATGTTTAGGAGATCTTTGCATTCCATAGATCATCAGATGGAAGCTCTGTCTCCAGCAGGAGGACAAGTAATAACAACAGAAGAGCAGCTTTGCTTTTTGTGCCCTGGGTAGAAAAGGAGGTTCATGCACATCAGACCATCAGCCAATGATCCCTGCCAGCCCATAATGTTCTGTGATAGCTCCTCAATACAGGCTGATGGATGCATAACTAGTAACTAGGCTGTGGCTAGTGAACACTGTAATACAGTGCATTTCCTAACATTTCAAGCTTAACAGGGCCCCAGGGATTCACAGTAGAGGAGGGCAAGCCAAGGACAAAAAGTGAAACAGCCCCAGCTCCAGCACCTGATGGTCAGACAGAATGGTTCCCTTGGAGTCTGTGCTTCCTGCAGGCACATCCTGTTGAGCAACCCTGGCCCTTCCCAGATCTGCTGCAGTAGTTGCCTATATACTTAAATATTTCATATTAATTACCAGCTTCTCAAGTTCAGAAACTATTTTACCTTACTCAAATAGTTTATTTAAAAATATATATATATAATATTCTCCAATTCAGAAAAGGATAGAACTTCCCACAACGTAACACTTTTTTATATATATATATATAAAATATTTATGCATTCAGTGAATGGAAACAGTTTTACTGCATACATTTTTAATGTTGTGCTCTATGCAAACCTGCATTACCTAAAAATATATCTTACTTCTGTAAATCAAAACAAGCAGGAAAATAAACACTGTAGCTGTGTGTTGGGTTATAATTCCTAACAGAAATTATATGAAAGATTTCGTTTTGAATTTCAGAACTCACAAGCAATATTTTACTTTGTGAGTGCATAAATAGAAGACTGAATACATTCTGGCTCTGTTACATTGAACTGTAGTAGAGGTTACAAAATGTAAATATGTTTATTCACTTTCAGTATTTCAGTGTTTCCAAGTCCACCTTTCATGATAGTGTTAAATAAATCATGGTCCTATCCTTCCAAAAATTTCAACACTCTTTAAAAAACAAAAACAAACAAAATCTTAAAGTGAAATGTCCTCCTTCATTGAAGTGTTAGATCATATTTTAAATTACTGCACTCCCACACAATATTTTATATATATATATTTTTAAATATATATATATTTATATATATAAAGAGACCAAATAGGAGACTACATTTTTTACTGTCAATATGTTTAACTTTGCATACTGTAGTTGTATAAAACATGCATTTTCTGGGTAATTATGAACACATCATGAGTAAGCCCACATAAATTATATTTTTTGTACAACTCCAAGTTAAAAAAAGAAGTCAGATTAAGTGCCTCTGAGGCCCTTTCTTCCCAGCTATCAGTTCTCAAAACACACTACTGAAATATTTATCTATGCCTACAGCTATGTGCTAGAGAACCAAATTTAAAATTTTAAAATACATCTACAGTATGTTTTACTTTTCTTAGAGTTTGCGACAGTCCTCGGATATTCTGTTGTGAAATGTAAAAATAGTCACAGATTCTCTCTTCTTTTCCAGAAATAAAAAACACATCTAGGAGAGTATGCAAAAACAAGGCAAAATGAAGTTTCATAGCACTTAATGAGGGTTAATATAAGTCAATAACTAATATTGAGGTTTGTAAAAAGGGCTGGATGGGCAGTTACACGTACAAGCAAACGGTTTAGTAATTCCAATGGTATCAGACATTGTTTCTGTAACCAACACTTCTCCACCCTTAAAACCAGTCGATATACATTCAAAATAGGCTGACATTGATATACTTACTAGGTGTAAAAATAGTGCACTATTTTTTCTGCCACAAAGCAAAATTGCATCCTAAGAGCTGGTAAACCTTCTCTTTTCCTTAAATAGACAGAATGGGCAAAAAACTTGAAAAAATTAAATTAAGGCAATTAGACAGGTAAAACAGGACTGCCCACGATGGTGTAGCTGAAACTAGTATATACTTCACACTTACACTAGCTGCTGAACACTGACATGCAGCTTTGATAGGCGTGTATGAATGATATAAACTTCAACATTATGGCTTTATACAAGTGCATAGTTGCAACTGCGATAAGTAACGGGATCTGATTAATAAGCATAAAAAAATAAAGTGGAAAGATTTTTAAAACCCTCTTGCAGTATTACAGTACAATATATATACACAGTATAATGGTCACTTCTTACAGATGCAGTCTATATCACTATGGTAGATCTTCCTCCTGTTCTTCTTGAAGACATGCTGGTGGCATCTTTATGAAAGGTGAAAAGTCAGTTTCTTCCATTTTAATATTCATTCCTCTCAATCCTTTTATGAAATGTAGTGTATGTGTCTTGCCAACAAAGCTTTTATGGAACAGATTTCAAAATGTTACCTAACATATTCTTTTACTATTTACCAACCATTCCTCATTTGATCAGTCACTCAGGAAAATACAAGAAAACCCTCAGAGATTAGTAATTTATATTGCAGCAAAAATGTAAACCTCTGATATATATAGCACAATCTCTCAGGAAAATATATATATTTTTTAATATATTTTGGGATGTTTCAGTCTTGCTGTAACGGGAAGAAAATTATCACCTTGAATTGTATCTGCATTCACGGAAAGTGGTTAGCTGAAAGAGAACCAGGAATTTTGGTCAGTAAATGCAACACATGTAAACCTGACAAAAATATACCTCCTCAAAGTTTTCATTTAAGAAAGGCTTATCATCATATTTTGGAGAGACATCATTCCTCTGCATCAACAGCATTGTTACTGAAGTACAGCACATCCTTACACATGACTCCAAATCAGTTAAACTCCCTTGTAATATATGAGGGCAAAGTAAAATGTGCATAGTGTAACAGTCACTTCTAAAAGATTATTAATTTCTAATCAGTTAATACATAGAGATGCTGTATATTTAATTATTATTGTTACTGTAAACACTGGGCCAGTTAAGTTCTACAGGAGCTGGTATCTCAGTTAACTGAGTACACAGCTGATGCAGAGCCCTAGTGCTGCTGTCATTGCCTTTTCTTTTGTAAGGCTGAGGCATACCTTATGTACCATTTAAAAGAATTGTTAGGAATTCAACATTTAGGACTTTTTTCTGCGTAAACATAACACTGCATCAATATGTAAACATTGAGAAATACAAAACTGTTATCACTATTGCCCATATATTCATACCGCATGTTTAAGTAAGCCAGGGGACAAATTAGCTCAATAAAATGGATGTATCTTTTCAAATGCAGTCAAGGAAACCACATGACATAAGCTGCAAAGCTCATTGTTCACATAGTTTTCAAATGCATGGTTAGATACCCCAAAAGCACAGCACTGCAAAGGAAAGCCAAGTCAAATTCACTTCATAACACAGATAGAAAAGCAAAATGCACAACTCTGGATTTCATGTCTGCTAGCCATAGACCAGTGAGTTTATGTTAAAAGCTTGAAAGTGTTTGTAAATACCAATTCTTTTTCAGCTAAACATCCAGCTGCTACAATCTCTATTTTTGCCTTCAAAAATTATCTGCAGAGGTTTAGCAGTTTTACCACTATAGATGAAAAACTACTCAACAACAGCAGATATTTATTTTCCAGGCAGGCAGACATGAATTTTCAATAAAGATCTAAAATTAAAAAAATATAAACACTGAAAAAGGCAACAACATAGTTTTAATGAAGTAACTCCTGTAAAAATTCATCAACATCATGAACAGAATCTCATTTTTACTGTTTAAAATATTAAAATGAGATCTTGTATTTTCTGTGTTTTGAGAAAGAAAATCCAACATAGCATGCTGTATTCAAAGGCAAACAAATCCATTCCTCACTATTTAGATTTACCCCTTATACTTCTTCAGAAATCAAAAACATCGTCATCATCATCATCATCATCAATATCATCAACATCATCAAATGACCAATCCCAGTCCTTAAATGCCAGATCAAGTAATCTGCAACAGGAGGGTTTGATGTTTAATGTGTGTCACAGTTCTATGAAAGACTTCAAAATTCCATTTGCTATCACTAAACCTTTTTGAATTAAAGATTGTGTGGTCTTTTATTAAAGGTGAGTTTCCTTCTTTGCCTATCATTGGATATAAGGATTCAGTTAGTGTTCATGCAAGCCATAAGTACTGTATTATTTGGAAATTTATCTCACAAATCATTCAGTTCCATAGAACAATTACCCTATTTATTAAAAAAAAAAACAAAAAACAAAAAACAACAACTTCTGCAAAGACCAACATGTTTGTTTCATAAAATTATCTGCTTTCTGGTTTGCTGCTGTTCTTGTGACTGAGATGCAGTTTTAAGCTTCCCTGCTGTCTCTTTCAGTAACAGTAACACCAGGCAAAGTTTTTCCAGTAAAATCAAATAATTTTGATTGCTGAACAAAACACAAAGTAAAATAACACCATCGGAATTTACAAATACAGTAGGATTTTACTATATATATTTCAAATACAGTGGCATTACTATACACAGCTATCCTGAAGTTCATTATTTAAAGCTAGGCAATGCCAAAAAGGAGGATTTATCAACTTGTTCTCTAGGTATTGCTGCCTGCACCTCTCCAGTAAAGAACAAAGAGAGCAAGCGAGGCAAACTCAGTCAGCAAATGAGTCATTTTACCTATTTTAGGCATTTATTTTAGAATGGGATGAATCACTGTCTAGAGGTGTTCATCTTTCTGTTGTTATAGAAGGATCTTAGACAACTATCTAGCGTACTAACTTCTCAACTGTTACAGCTACAAGAAGTGAAAACCAGTCCAGTCATCTCTCCAGCAAGCAAAATGGATTTTAAATCAGGATTATACACCAACCATAGCAGGCAGAGATAGAAACTTCACCCTAACAGAGTTCAGTTTGTTTTAACTAAAACATCCCACAGTGTTTAATACAGCTAATCACATGCCTCTAGCAAAATTGGTTTCAGTGGGTTTTTTTGGGTTTCCAGGTTTTAAAATTTATACATTTTAAAATGTGATATATCCCTCAAAAAAACCAATATTCATTTATTTTAAACTATGGCTACTGTAATTTCTACACTCTTTAAGAATTTATTAGGCATTAAAATACATGAAAGTTGGATTATTTTTTTTTCAATTTGTAATTATCCTTTTGGCATTATCCTATTTAATGGATAAGCAGAAATTGTATAGTCTGTAACAAAACCAGGCTTGTCCTGCTTCTTACATCATGGTGAAGAGCAACAGCCCTGAAAACTCTATAGAATCACTTCATGAAATTCCTAGGAGGGACAGCACTTATAAGACCATGCAGGTTAGAAGGGACCTTGGGTGGTCTCTAAACCCAATGTGGAGCTCAAAGCAGGGTCAGCAACAAGGCCAGCCCAGGCTGCCTAAGGCTTTGTCTTGTCAGGTCCTCAAAGCCTCCAGGTATGGACCCTGCCCAGGCTGTCCAGCCTGCCTTCCTGCCCAGCTGCTCTGCATGGGCTTTGCCTTCTATCCAGTTGGAATCTTTCTTGGTTAAACCCAGTCCCTTGTTTCTCACCCTCTCACCATGCTGGGCTTAAGAGCCTGGCTCTGGCTCCCTGATGCCCCTCACAGGCAGGGACAGACTGCTGTGATAACCAGGTTAAACAAGCCCAGCTTCCTCAAGCCTCTGCTCTGAGCATCCTGCTGGCCCCTGCTGGACTTTCCACAGTTTTGTCAATGTCTGGATTGAATGTGGGGGCCCAAGCACAGAGGCTGTACCTCCCTGCAGACTAAGGAGTGAACAGAGAGGGATAATCTCTTCTCTCAATGACCTGGCTCTGCTGCTCTTGGTGCAGTCCCAGAGCCTGCCATGCTGCCAGGGGCCACTGCTGGCTCACCTCCAGCTTGTCCCCAGCCACACTGGCAGCTCAAGCTTCATTCTTATTAAAGTTCTAAGAGAATATTATTACTTCATACAGTAAGTCCTTGTACAAAAGCCTCATAGAGGCACCAGTCAGATATTAATTTGCCATAGCACTTAGAGTAATTTATAAGTATGTGGTTTCTAATTGAAAGTGTGCAAATTTATACAAATTTCCACTGGTTTGACAGGCCTGCATTAGTAAGATGATAGGGGAGATGACCTCACAGAACGACACTATTTCCATCTGTTAGGTACATTTGCAAAGCTAACTTGGAAAGTTTAATTTACACACAAATGTTCCTTCTCCTCCTTTTCCCACCATTACAAAATATACAGATAGAAATATATAGAGAGATACACACATACATATGGAAAAAAAAAATCCTTTAAGATTGACTCAGACTGGAGGACCACAACTAGAAAGAGGTGTAAGAGTAAATAGTGTTTTATGAAAAATTTTTTTGTAAAAAATTTCATGGGGACTGAAAGAAGGGTCTTATAAGGAGAGGAATTAATTTATGAGCACCTAGGAACAGCTGTCAAAAACCAATCAGAAGTTACAACATAGCCTTTATGTCAGCAGTAAGAAACAGAATAAAACTAATGAATTAGACTGTAAACACTACACAAAGGAAAAGCATTTTACTTGTACCCAAAGTTTTCATGCATGTTTCCTTTATTCATGCTTCCATCCAGTCACTGATATTTTTGCTAGTTTTGCACAAAGAAACCCTTCAATACTCAGTCCTGAAGTAGTAATTAAACAAATGTTTATCCTCATGGTTATAATCAAAAACCCCTGATCATTTATAATGGAAATTATGGGGTCAGACTAAAGAAATCAGAAAAAAAAACCCCAGATTGTATGGAAGCTAGGAGAGAAGTGAAATTGAGCTTTGATTCCTTTCACTATGTATTTCCACACACATTAAAATACCATTATTTTTTTTAAGAGCTAACTCTTTGTAGTGTAAGGCTTTTTAGGGATAGCAGCAGCATCAGGATTAAGAGTGTAAGTGCACTCCCCTCTGCTACTTCCCTCTGTATTATTACTCAAGGTGATGAAAAAAACAAACAGAAAATTCTGTACTGTGCAATCACACATGCACAACCTACAAAATGTTATCACTTCCACAATACAGTGTAGCATGTTTAAAACATATCCAGTAATTGATTACTGGGTTGGTTCTTTTTTTCCAAATCAGAGGAGGAATTTGGTAAGACTAGTATTTTAGAAATCATGAGATATGAGCATCAGTCCTTTTAAGCTAACTGAGGAACTGAAACCAGTTCTCCCACACCCTAGGAAGTGCTCCAGCTACTCCACAAAATGTTGATCCAGCTCCTCCCATTCTCTTGCTCTCATGCAAAAAGGTCAAGTGATGCTCAGACAGCTGACTCCCACTGCAGTAAGCACGATTGATCTAAACTAGCTTTTTACTGTAGCTGTCCAAGAGCATGCTGTATGCTCCTTTTCTATACTAGGAGGACATGAATCCTTATAAAATCAAATGTAAATGGAGTTAGAAATAGATACATACATTTGGTCAGATGAAACACACTCTTAACATATGAATCTACAGTCTGGTATCTAGCCCTAGAGCAGGGCAGGAATTTCAACACATGCCTCAAACCCAAGCAGTAAGAAACAAAAGAGACACAGTCTTTTGCTACATGTAAGGCCTTAGGAACTTTTAGAAGGCACCTTATTCTTTCTGAGGCTCATTAGTGCCACAAGCACTTAACTTTAATGCTCAGCTTCAAATCAGGTACAGCAGTGACCATCTTAAAAACTGTTGAAGCTTTTTCTCTTCTTTTCTATTTTTAAATCTTCACACTGCTCTCACTGGCCATTTGCCTAGTTAACTCCCATTTACCCTACCAGCTGCCAGCTTACAAGAACTATTAGGCTACAGATGATGCTTCACATTCTGCCTTTTACACAGTAAAGCAATAGGGGACATTACCAGTATGGGAGGGATAACTAAGAGGCAATGCAAGGTCCTTTAAACAAGAAAACAAAGTGGTTCCTATAAACTGAGGTTTGTAGAAGATAACATGCTACACCACACATCAGCAGTTAACAACATCTGTGGTCAACTGACTTTGTCAACGCATATGGCATTAACTGGAGTAAAATATTTAAAACAATAAGCTGAATAGCAGCTCTTGTGTCACCTTGGTTTTGGAGGAAGCTGTCGACTTGGTCGTCTGATGGACTGGTTTGGCTGTACCTTCATGGAAGTTCTGGGAGAAGATCGGGCAAAGGGGTCAGGTGCTGGAGGCTTCTTGGGTATTTTTTTCACCAGTCGGCTCACCCATTTTTGCTGTTCTTCTGTAGAATTAGCTAACAGTAGTAGATTCTTGGCCGTTGAAATATCATAGTACACTGTAATAAGAATTTTTTAAATGAAAATGAAAATGAATATTGTTATAATTCTAAACATGCACACATCAAGAATTACTTGTCAGATTACTGTACTCACACAGTCTGCACAAAGATAAATCAGCAGTGAAACCAAAAACAAACCCGATTTTACCAAACTTTGTTTCCTGACAGTGCCTTCTCCTCACATTCAGAGGGTAACTACTTTCTACTAGAGAAGATAGACACTCCTAAGGAAAAAAAAACAAGGAAGAGGTATGCCTGAGCCCAAGAAACTATGTAACCTGAGTCACAAGCAGTAAACTTCATTGAAAATAATCTATTCCATAACATGCACTAACACTGTCAGTGTGTATAGCAATCCAGCACAACAGATGATGTGCGTGGTCTTAAAACTACCACGCTTTACTGGGTGCTGGCATATATATGTATTGGCCACTCACCATTAATTCACAGCAATGAGTTGATCCTTGTGCAGACATTCTTAGAAAGGTTCCAATGCCTCTGTACTAACAAAATAAAATCCTACCTGTTTATGTCTAGTTGGTGTCAGACCAGTACTAGAATCCTCTGATGTATTAGAATGCCCTGTGACACCAGTGACTTTATGTATATTCAAGTATCTGATATTTACCTTTGCAAGGTGCTATAATCTCTTCTTTTTTATCCATGTGATCTTTGTGACATTTGATATGGCAACGGCGACATTCTAGAGCAGGAGGAGGTTTAAACATATGCCACAGTGGCTTCATACAAGCTTCACAATTGGTTGGAAAGTGGTAAAGAGTAGGTATAAACTCATGTCCTTTGTGACAAATGTAATTTGACTTTTCTCCCATGGGTTCCACTGGAAATTCCTGTTCTTTTTTGCTCTCTCCTTCATTAGCATACAGAATCTAAAATCAAAGCAAAATAATCTCAGTACTCCTATATGACAAATGGAAATCCAAAGTAATTACGTAGAAGGACTGAGGAAATACAATGCAGCAGATTTTTTTCATGTTCTTTTTATTAGCAAATATATCATTAGACAAAATTATAAAAATAATTTTGAAAATGTGTAAAATACCATCTTTGTTACACTAGAAATATTAATTTACTTCTGAATACCTGGAATATCCTAGGTATTTCCTTGGAGTCTGCTCTGTACACATCAGTCTGAGTGACTGGTCGGACATGGAAGAGTTTGCTAGAGGAAATTATTTCAATAATGACAAAAACTTATGTTAACAAAATGGTAAATTCAAATTGACAGATTAAGTTAGGACACAACATACCACATTAAGACTTAGAGCCCTTAATGATTTGTCAGTACAAATTTATAATCACTTGCTTAGTCCTATCTTTCAATCCTGCACATGAACTTCCAAAACTCCTAAATGAAAATGTCACAAGCATCCAGCTATATTTGCAAAAAATAAAGAACTACAGCACTGAAAAAATAACACCATGTGACTTTAATTAATTTATAGTCACATGCAGCTTTCTAACACAACCCTCCTCTCCCTACACTCCAACCGCTGAATATCCAAATTCTGTATTTATTAAGGAAAAAGCTTAATTAACTGTACAAACCACTTGCAAGGACATGTTTTAAGTGAAAACGTATGAACACTGAAAATGATAGCCTCTCCTCTACACTTTTTAGTTGCTTTTTGCTACACTGTGTACATGAGGCAATGGGTGTAGTGGAGCTAGAGGAAGCAGTTCAGTTACATCACAGCTCCACAGAGGCACCGGTGTGAGACTGAGCACCCCACTGCTGCTGCACCACTCCTTACAACCCATACTTCAGCTCCCAGCTCTGTAGTTCAAATTGTGAAAGTATGCCCATGTTACCCCCTGCTCCTGGACTAGACTTCAAAAGGCCTCCTGTCAGTCTTTCTGGCTAAGTTCACCCACGAATCAGAAGAAGGAAAGCCACATGATAATACTTACTCTATATCTAATACCATATAGGGATTAGACTGCTCTTTATCTTGTTCACTGTCATAGAACAGGATCTTCTTACTGCTTACAATTACATACTGGTAAAGAGACAGAAGAGAATGAAATATGTTTTAATTAGGCTCATCACACATGTCAAAGATGTCACAGCAATTGCTACAGATGTCAGAGCAATATTTTTCTACAGTCTTTTTAATTGGTAGCTAAATAGACAATAGTAGTACTGTATCTGAGTACATGATTTGCCAATAAATTCAATGCACAAAAAGAAAATGTAATTATCTGTCGAATTGATTTACGTTATCAAATAAATTGATATTTAAACATATTTAAGTACCTATGGAGAGATAAAAATGAAAGTCTAGAAATAAGTAAGAAAGCTAAAAAGTATCAACATATTACAATCGTCCTAACCAACGCCTCTCAGACATAGCTATACCAGCTAACATATTTTAGGTAATGAGAAAATACATATTGAAGAAAATTAAAGTGTTGAAATCCTGTAGACTACACAGGAAGCTAGATAATAATACTGGTTTTCTCACCTTTTTAACCCATCCAAATTTTTTAGTGTTGTTTCTAACAGGCAGTGATAGCCAGCCTTCCAATCTCGATTCTGAAAAAAATTTATATATCAAAAACCAGAGATATTCACAAAACATTTTTGAGACTACTGTGCATTTTAAAATAGTTATCAAAGATCAAAAATAAAGCTACAGAGCAAACATGAGAACATTAAGTATTTAAAATTATAAGATTTTGCACAGTTTATCACAGTGGACGTTCAAGAAAAATTAAACTGTATTCCTGCATAGAGCCAACAACCAACAATGCAATCACAAAAAAAGTAGTAGGCATAAGGAAGAAGATGAAGAATAAACTTGCAATTATAGCACACACATTCCCTTTAGTAATTTTTTAAAAGACATTTTAAATGCTTACATCTATCAACCTTCAACTTTTAGAACAGCATCTGAAGATATTAGTACAGCCCACACAACATCCAGCTCAAGACAAAAAAAGGGCCAACTACCCCCACCAACCTATATCCTCTACATGCCAGGTAAAATTTTAGAAGTTTAGTGTTTTAATTCTTTTTTTTCCCTGTCAATTTTTCTTTTTTTATAATTCTGCCTAAATCTCCTAAGCTTTCAAATTCAAAATAAGTAATTTTTGGCTAATCCTTAGGTCTTGCCTAAATTCAACTGTCTGTTCACTTGCTTGCAATATTTAATTCCACACTGAAATGTTACATTTGATTTATCAAGAGAATTAACAGCTCAGCTGTTGTTTGACACACATTTCAGTAGCAACCAAAGGCTCACCAGCACCGTGCTTTCCTAGTGCTGGGTAATACATAGTATCACACATCCTTTGACCCTATTTTTACAGCTGCACTTAATACACACTTTTTTTTTCTCCATTTTTTATTGAAAGGAACGACTCAATTGCAACAAAATTTTCCTAATGAGTTTCCCACCCTAGCAGATAACATCTACTGCTGCTGAGAAACCTCCAAGTCAAAAATACCAAAGCCTTAAGTTTTAATAAACACAAAACTATGAAAGGAGCATAAACATGCTCCAAAATTGCAAAAGCAATTTTCTCTCACCAGAGCACATTTTCAGGGTCCTGTCCATGTTTAACACAGTGTAATAAATAGTTATAACATGTCCAAAGAATTCTCATTTTGTCTAGAGAGACTTCAAGCAAGGTTATTTATTCAGATATGGCCTGTATTCAGTCTCTATAAGCACTGCTGTTGATGACACCTTACTGTATGTATCAAGTAAATGAAGTAGTTCCATAATGTGTATTTTACTGTAGAGGCAATCAGGTGAACACAGTCAGGTGTTGTCAGGAGGAGGAAGGCATGAGCTCCTGTTAACTGGCAACACCTGATTGTGAGGCAACACCTGGTTGCCTCTACATTTTACCTCATACCTGACAATTTAAATTGTTCCTTTCAACTATATGGGATAAAAAGGGTAGCAAGAATAATGCTGACACAAAAAATTCTTTCCCACATCCAGGAAGCAGATTGTTGTTAAAGGTGTGAACAAATTTTTTCCTCTGTAATCACTAATACTAAACCATGAAATTTGACAAAATGAGCTTCTGGTTGTACTTCTTCATTTTTGGTGTCCAATCTATACTAACGGATCAGACAAAGGTCAGAATATTCAAAAATTTTCACAGTACATGCTTGTAAGAACTAGAGGGAAAAAAAAAACAACAAAACACAACCATCACACCTCAAAGCTGTTGTAATTATGTCAGAAAAAAGAGTCCTGCTTTAGGATGATTTTTACTTTTGAACAAAACAAAACCATGCAGGTACCACAACAGCAGCTAACAAAGAAAAATAACAAACATACTTAAAAATTCTTTCATTAGAAGCCTAACAGCTTCTAATAGCAAAACCAGAGAAGGAGGAAAAGAGAGGAAATGCTTTATTTTTTACTCCAGTTTGATGAAGTAGTATCATTATTCCAAAACAAGTTTTGTCTTCAGAGGAAAGGTATTCACACTTTAAAGGAACCTCAATTGAAATACAGAAATCTGAACAAACTTTAAAAATCCACCTCTGACATTAACACTGAACAAAAGTTTTGTTCAACACAGTGTATGTGTAGTCATAGAAAATATAGAATTAGTAAAACAAAAATAATCTCAGTATATGCTTAATGTACTGAAAAAATGAATAAATTATGTTTGCCTTATCATACAAGAATCAAAAGATTTGAAATATGGCAACACCATGTAATAGTCAGAAGCCTCAATTTCTACAAGCAAGTAATGGACATTTAGACAGTGAGGACTTAGACATCTGCACACTTCATTAAAACCACAAAGATTTGACTTTTTGGTATCCAGTATCTTGAGGTCATCCAGATAGCTGCAGATACTGGATAGAGGCTGCCTTGAAAACAAGAGCATAAGGCTTATTTATTCAATGCTTTATTAGAAGTGGTGAGTTTATAAATGGCATCAAACATCTGTAAACACTTAAGAGAAACCAGGCCAGTTGTTTGTCCATGCAAACATCTTCACAGCTTTGACAGCAAAATTTACTCTCACTGCAGTGCATTTACTGCCAGATCTCTTTATTGCAGGTTTGTTTTTTTTTAATAATGTATTAATAGTGTTAGTTTTGAAAGAGAGAAAAGGACACAGTAAGAACAAAACCAAACACTTCTCAGGGATGTCACCTGTGCTATCAACTTCTGTAGGACTGTGGGAACAAGACAAAGGTTCCTCCTCTGAGTCAGAATCAGAATCGAGAAGCATGCGAGAACTGGAAGGCTTAGTGGCAATACTGACAGAGGTAGAAGAGTGCTGGTAGGTAAAAGACATTGATTCCATAGTGTGGGACTGAGTGATATGGACTAAACATGAAGCATAAAGGAGGAAAAATGTAGAAAAGAAGTCAAAATAGAATCTCTAAGGAGAAAGTATTAGTATTACATTTCATCACATAACACAGTAATTGCAAAGTAACCACCACAAAAAAAAAGGGAAAATATTTAGTTTTAATGGGGTACAGTAGAATTGTTTTGAAAAAATTTCTTTAAATAAGTGCAAGGTGATGCATGATTACACAGATTCAGTTAGTAGGTGGATAGTGATCACTACCAAATCATCAATAAGATGGTATGTACACCTGAAGGTGAAAAGCCACAGAATCATCAAAAGCATCAATCTGAGACTTCAGCTTCTATGGTAAAAACACTTGATACAAAAAACCAATTAATGCAGAAATATTAATAAATCTAACATACCAGGAAATCCATCATCTGCCTCAGCATCTCCAGGTCCACTGCCTATGCTACTGTTGTCAAGACCGATGTGTAATGACTGCAGCTGTGAACGAAGCTGTTCAATGTCACTGTCCTTGCTGTCCAGAGTCATCTGGAGTTCAATCCGTATCTGACTCTCTTCTGCTATTTGCTGTAAGGATAAATGACAAGATTTCCTATTACCACAATACTCAGTTACTCAGAGAAAATATACACAGAAAACCATGCAGAATTTGCAGCCAAACTCAGTATACGTACTGCGTATTTCTTTAGGGCATGGGAAATGCAGGAACAGAGACCCTACACTACCTGAAGCCCCTGTCAATTTTATGAGAATTACAGAAAATACTATCAACGTTTGTATTAGCAAAAGGATCTTACTGCCTGCATTTCATTGATTTCCTTCTGATACTTGATCATCATTTGGGTTAACTTTTCTCGTTCAGACTTCAGTTCCATATGCAGTTTTCTATTTTCCTTTTCCTTGCGCCGTACATCAGTGTCAGCTCCACGTTTGACCGGACCCTTCCGATTCATGATCTCAGCCAATTTATTCACAGCCTTACCATGGGAAAGAAAAAGACAAAAAGCCACCAATAAATACACAGATTTATATCGTGAAGAAATAATGTCTTCTCTTCTTTCCACTACCAGAGCTTTTAATTTAACTGTAACCTAAGACACCTGCATACCCTATACTTTAAAGCTGCTTTAATTCAATGTACTACTCAAAACTGAAAAGAAGGTAATAATTCCATTTTCACTTTAAGCAAGCAAATGCTTTGAATGTTCCTACTTGAACAATTACTTTAAAGTCTCTTCCATTTCCATTAGCTACCTCCAAAATATATCTTTGGCTTCTAATGCCAGTTGTTCTAAAAATCAATCCAGATTAAAATAAAAAATACACTGTTTTATGGAAATTACAGAGGAATACAGATCAAGATGAAAACAAGCAAAATATGAATTAATTTGATTGAAATGAAGAATTTTGCTGGTGGACTGCATCTGGATTAGGAGTTCCTCTACAATAAATCATGAGGATGCAGTTTCACTACACTGAAAGTCTGTTAAGTACAAGCAAAATAAAAGATCAATATATTTTGTTTCAGGGGCAGAAAATAATATAGTGTTAATGGTATGTCTAGACAGTTCATAATGGAAAGTTTTCTGTTAAAAATTACTTGTGAACATTATCTCATCATTCCTTTAAATAAATTTGCTTACCTGGGTTTTCAATGTTCTTTCATTCAACAACTGTTTCTCAAATTGTGCTTTAATATTTCCTACATTTGCTTCTTCTTCTTTTAGCTTTGCTATTTCTGTAGCAAGGTAATGAGAAAAAAAAAATCTATGAAAACCTACTACAAAAGTAAATAGGACTACTAAAGCACAAAACTGGTTTCAAATCAAATTACATTTTGTTCAGAGAATACATACGTTCTTGTCCTTCCTTCAGCTTATTGTTTAGTTCCTCTTTCTCATTAGCAAGATTTGCCACATCACTAGTTAGCGTCCTATTTGCCTCCTCCAACTACAAAACAAAAAGTACATGTGACTATGTAAGAAAACACATTTGGCATCTGAAAGCACTGCAGGACAGAGGGAAATGCTTCAGAGTGAAATGAAGGTAAGAGGACTCGCTCTAAAGTGTGTAGGGGCACAGGAGAAAGAAAGATCAGAGAGATGCATGGAAGAAACATGGTAATAGATAGGCTTTACTTTATTCATAGAAAATAAGTATCTTTAAAATGTCAGATATACTTGTATATTACTCATCTTCAAGTATGCTAAATAATGAAGGATAATCCAAACTGCAAATACAACTCAAGGTCATGTAAATATCTACCAAAATTATGATTCATATTACTCACAGAGGCTATGGTGGCATCTTTCTCAGCAAGTTTTTCCAAATCTGAGTACTGTTCTTCAGCAATGGAACGTGCAAGTTGTTCTGAATCTGCTTTCGTCAAAGTAATCTCTAGCTGAGCAGCCAAAGAATCCCTGCAAATTATTGATACATACTATTAACTTTATTAACATTAAAAAATAGGAAGTCGTGGCAGAGGTGGGGGTCATGTAAAAAAAAAACAACAAACCAACCAAAAAACCACCACCTCAACAAAACCACAAAAAAACCAGCAAAACGCCTTATCAATTTTTTAATATAAATTATTTCAGTAACTCTTGTATCTTTTGCTGTAGTTCTTTACAAAGTTTGGTCTTTTCCTCACATTCCTCTTTAAGTTCTCGAACTTGTGTCTTGTACAGAGTCTAGAAATTAAATTCACATAGACACATAGAAAGGGACATGATTTGAATATTCAAACATGAATGTGCACAAAAAATGATACAACACTATGCAGTTCTTTGATCACACACTCAACTAGAGTGTAACTGTACAATGCCTTCTCTAAACTGAACAAAACATCATTGTTCCCAAATATGTTGCAGCTATTTTACTTTTTGTTTTCTGGGGTTTTTTTAGCTTGTATATTTGTGAATGTACAGACGTGTGATACGTATTTTATATGTTTGTAAACGTACTGTAAAGAGACTCTCAATGGAAATACCACTATTTGATAGGAAATCGGAAGTATAAGAAACAAGGAAAACCAGTAATTACTTTTTTTTTATTATTTTAGATTTTTGGCAGAGGAAGGTAGGTAGGTATAATTTATAACTTAACCCTAAAAAAATCTATGAAAACATTATCTCCTCTAAAGTGCAAAAAGAATTACAGGAAGATGGAAAAAATAGAACAGAAAAGCATTTGAAATAAAAATTTTTGTGAAATGGATACCAATTTAGAGGTTAAGGGGAAATGCAATAAAAATTGTATTGCCCCATACACTCAAATAACTTCATACAGGTAGTGACAGACAACTGCAAGTTTTCTGTTGATCTGCAGGAGTATTCAAGACAGACCATCTCTGGCTTATCCACAGCAGACAAATTACCTCAACTGTTCCTTTCTCTCCTTTAATGTGTACAGCTTCTTTATCTACTAAACCTTCTCCTCACTGACCTAAAGACCAAAGTAAAATATTAAGCTTCTGAAAGAAGCTGCTAGAAGCTTCCTCCGTATCTGACAGAGCCAAAGCCAGCCAGCTCCAAGATGAACCTGCTGCTAGCCAAGGCCAAGCCCATCAGTGACAGTGGTAGCACCTCTGGCACCATCTATTTAAGAAGGTGCAAAAGTTGCTGCACAACAGCAGCCAGGAGAGTGAGAATATATGACAAGATCAACTCTGCAGACACCAAGGTCAGTGAAGGAGGAGGAGGAGGTGCTCCAGAAGCTAGAGCAGAGATTCCCCTGCAGCCTCTGGTGAAGACTGTGGTGAGGAAGGCTGAACCTCTGCAGCCCATGGAAGACCCCATGCCAGAGCAGGTGGATGCCTGAAGGAGGCTGTGACACCATGGGAAGCCCGTGCTGGAATAGGCTTCTCTCAGGACCTATGGATTCATGGAGAGAGGAGCCTACTCCCAGTTCTTCTATGCTTCTCTGGGGAGGAGGCAAAGAAAACTGGGAGTGTAGTTAAGCCCAGTAAGAAGGCAGAGGGTTGGGTGAATGTGTTGTAAGGTTGTTGTTTATCAGTATCCTACTTTGATTTGGTCGGCATTAAATTAAGTTCATTTCTGAACTCAAGTCAGTTCTGCCAATGGCAGTCACTGCTGGGAGATCTCCCTGTCCTTATCCTGACCCACAAACCTTTTATTGCACTTTCTCTCCCTAGTCCAGCTGAGGAGGGGAGTGATAGAGAGGCTTAGGTGGGCACCTGGTGTCCAGCCAGGGTCAACCCACCACAGATCCCTCGCAAGTCTGGCTGTAACAGAAACATTTATTTCCAAGCTTTAATTATACTTTTTGTCACACCATGTGCTTCTGAGAAAACAGCTCTTCTCTCCCAAGCAGCACAGAAGAGATGCTGAATGCAAAAGGCTTGAAACATGCAGAAAATTATTCAGAAAAATGATCTGTTTGACTTCTCCCTCTCTCTAAGCTGTGTTTGGGAATCCCTTCCAAAGCTGGAAAATGTTGTTACACGAGATCTTTCACACTGCTCTGTTATCAGGAACAAGGAGTAATGACAAGGCTGCAGACAAAGCTGAAGGCTTACCTAAGAAGGATTAGCTTCAGGTTAGAGATGTGAAACACCTGATGACTGAGGAAGAAAAAGTAACATTGTACTCCATAAATAACTAGTATAATAATAAGCATAAAACATACCGAGAAATACTGTTCAGCTTCAAGTTGGTCTTGAAGCTCTTTCATTTGTCCATCTGCATCTTGACGTTCCCTAGAAAGGCATAATGTACTTTTAAAAGAGAAGAAATGAAACATACTCCAAACAAGTAAATAGAAAAGACAGCATTCACACTCTTAAGCTCTTTAGTCATTTCCTGACCAAAGTATGGTCAAAAATTAAAAGTGAGACTACCTCTGGCTACCAGGTCTCTTTTTCATATGTACAGCTGAGAAAACTGCCATAGTAAGAAGTCACTTCAATGCTCTTAAGCATCCTGACTTAAGTCACACAGTTTAACCAGTAACAGAAACCAACAAAGGAAATGGCCACCAAGACAATCCTAGTTTCATGTAAAACACCATTGATCTGACAGATTTAGGGTCTCTTCTTTACTAGAGCTCAGACCATGAAAACATTTCTGCATTCTTTGACACGCATCACTGCTTCATCTGTTCATGTGTTCATCTCTATCAATTTATCTGTTATTAAAATAACTCAGAAAGTCAATTAGCCACTCAATAAAAAAGAACTGTAATGTAGCAGATTTCTGCCAGTGTTTCACATTACAGCAACCATCACATGCAGCCCTCTTGTAGGTGAGTAACAGCATCTTTTTGACAGAAAAGATAAAGGAGATAGAGTGATTTTTGTTGGAAAAGATTGGACTTAGAAAAAAGAAAAGAAGGACTTAAGATTGAGTCCAACTGTTAAGCCTAATGCTACCAAGTCCACCACTAAACCATGCACCTAAGCACATCTATACTTTTTTTAAAGACCTCCAGGGATGGGGACTCTACCACTTCCCTGGGCAGCCTATTCCAGTGCCTGACAACAACCCTTTCAGTGAAGAATTTTTTTCTAATATCCAATCTAAATCTCCACTAGCACAACTTGAGGCCATTTCCTCTTGGCCTATGGCTTGTTCCTTAGGAGAAACTGACATCCACCTTACTATAAACTCCTTTCAGCTACTTGTAAAAACCAACAAGGTCTTCCCTGAGCCTTCTTTTCTCCAGACTAAAAAAAACCAGTTCCTCTCAGCCATTCCTAGCAAGACTTATGCTCTATAACCTAAACTGATAAACCATCACAAGTCATTAAGGAGCTGCAAATGAGATTCAACTGATACATGTGCTAAACATGTCTTTTCATTCACAAGAATGTTTTTTGTGAAAAAAATATAAAAATTCTTTATTATCAGGAACAAATACTTCTTGTAAGACACTGAAGAACAAACATCTTTTTCTACAAATCTATACATTACTTAATTATTTAATTTGCTAGGGCAAATCTCAACTAGTCACTGTAAGTTATTTTCAACAATCAGGTTTCGTACAATAGAGTAGCATATGCTGTGCAGCAAATTAAATAATCACTATTGCTTTCAGCTTTTGCAAAATAAAAATTACACATCAATAACATAACTAAAAAATACAGAGCCACTCTGCATACTTGCGGAGTTCGTTATTTTGTTTTTCCAGACTTAATTTGATTTCCTGAAGATGGTTATTCTCCTGCTTTAACTGCTTCTCTGACATCTTCAAGGTGTTGACCTGTTGCGTTTGCATCTTGAGGTCATTTTGAGTGAGACAGCGTTTCTGTGTTTCTTGCTCTATTTTTAATGTCAGGTTTTTCACCTGAAAAATAAACAGAAACCTATGAATTTTACATGAAAGCAATATTTAAACAGTGTCTATTACTGACATCCTCTACACTTTTGTACAACATGCTCACATCTTTTCACAAATCAAAGCTGCTTCCTGAATAAAGGCACTAACACACTATGAACAAGCTAGATTTTCTATCTCAATCTCACAGCATATTACACTTCAGAAGAAACTTTTTTTGAGATCAGTAACACCAAAATATTTCAGAAAAACTAAAAATCTACAGTGTGCTTTCCAGTTCCAACTACAGAGATGGAAAAAGTTGCTGCCACTTAAATTCATAAGCATTCCTAAATACAGCTGTAACAGGGAAAGTATTATATTGAAAACCAGATTCCACTCAAGACTTTTGTTATTGTTCCTTACATCTTCATTCAGTATATCCTTTTGCCTAAGGAGTTCATTGATTTTCTGTTGTGATTGTTTGAGATCGCAGTCCAACATGGAACGCTGCTTTTCAGCTTCTAACAACCGATTTTCTACTCTTTGCTTTAAAGCTCTCTCTTCCAAAAGTTTCTTCTCCATTTCTGTGAAGTAAGAGATTTCAGACATCAGTCAGTGAAAACTAGTGGATTTGGAGGTCAAGAGGAGGAGGTCTGTCTCCTACTATCAATAACCAATATTTTTATTCGTTTAAGACTGAAGAGATAGATTGCTATAAAGTGATTCATGAAAATTTTCACAGTAAATCTACACCCAGAGAATGTTTTTACAACCATTCCTGACTGATAGCTTTTTTCCTGCTTTTGAGTTTCAAGAAAACTTGAAGTTTATCTGCAACACATCTGAATAAACAATCTGTCTAAATCTACAGAAGTGTTACTTTGACTAAGATAATTTGAAATCATACAAAATCTATATCCTTGTGAATGCTCTCCTACTGGAAGGACAGGATCTGTAGGTAGCTTTTTAAGTAGCTGCAATAAATTTAAACCATTTAATTAAAATATAAGAGCTATCTTCTGTAATTGTTTGATACTTACCCCTCTAAGATATTTCAATTGTCGTTTCATGCATGTGTGACTATAGAATCATAGCTCATAGTGACTCAGTATACTGAGTAAGAACACAGATAAGCTCTTAAAAAATGTTTTAAGCAGTTTTAGTAATAGAAAATTGAGAAAAAGTAATTGAGAATACATTAGAACAGAAAATTCATTAGTGAGTCTGCAATGGAGAACCTGTTTTACTCCAAGACTCCATCAATGTCTTTAACCTAGCAAAGTAAGAAAAATGGGACTACTGTTAATATCTAAGTCAGTAATTATATTTCAAAAGAAGAGGAGAATCAATGAAAAAAAGCCTACACTTATCCTTCCACTAACTTCAGAAGATCATATTTCCTACTTTGTATAATTTATGCCTAAGTCCAACTGTGATGTCAAATACATACCTTTCATGGCTTCAGATTTTGCTTCCTCTATAGATTCATAGATCTTATTTTTGTCTGCTAATCGTGCTTTTGTGGCTTTATGTTCAGCTTCTTCTTGTTCGAGGTTCTGCTGCATAACTTTGAATTTATATGTCATGTCTATTTCCATGTTGCTCTTTTCCTGTCGAAGAAAACATTACATTGAAATAAAATATTAAATACAATATTAAATAAATTAAATATCAAAATTCAGACAATAGCTTGGAAATATGTTAAGAGTAGATGAGCGAGCTTAAGACTCTAAAAAGCTAACTGAGAACTTAATTCTACAAATGTTTTTTTATGGATGTCAAAGTGGTCTAAAAATGCATCATGGCATCCCCAGCTGCAATTATAGAATCACCTCCTTAACAACCAGCATTCTGTGATAAGAGCAGTTCAAAGATCAGGTTTATTGAAGAATTTTTTTTGTGTGTGTGTGTTTCAAAGACAAGTTTGTTAAAAAAAATGCTATCAGAAGCTTTTTCATCTTGGCAATACTGAGGGTTTAAAAACAGCCTTTGTAGATGTGTAGCCTACACATCTACACAGTGGAGTATACTATTACGTACTTCAGAAATATAATATTGTGATCATAAGGAAAATAACATCTTTTAACCCCACTTCTCAAACTGCAAAAAACCACCTCAAAATATTCAAAGAATAAGAATAAATGCTGAAAACAAGATCTCGTATTTTCATAGTTTTGTCTCCTATCTCAAGCAATAAAAGCCCAAATTAACACATTCTGTCAAATTCTAACACCAATGTTGACCTAGAAGTCATGTTACCTTTTCTAAGTCTGTAAGTTTTTCCTGCAATTGTCTCTTCTCCATTTCTAGTTTGGCTAATGCACTCTTTCCATTTTTTACTTCTTCTTCAAGGCTAGATATTCGACCTAAAAATTACCAAAACATCCATGAAGCTGTGCAGCGTATGAAAGAAAAAGATACTTGATCTATTTAGAGACAAAATTTTTCAAATATAACAGCTTCTAATTGAGACTATTAAGAACACCTCCCTTTTGGGGTGATTTTAAAAGTTGTCACTAACGTTTAATAAATCAAACATTTTCTCTTAAAAGTGTGTCCACAGTTGCATAACACTGTATAGCATCGTACACTAATCAAGTCCCACAGAAGCTCAACCAACATCAACAAAACCTACTTGTATTTCTGAGATGAGAAGCAAAGCTTAACATTAGATGTGGAGAAATACCTTGCAAATCACTGATAATCTCTGATCCATGACTTCGATCTCTCCTTTCTGATTCCAGAGCTGACTGAAGATTGAGAAAATCCTTCTCTAGTTTGAGTTTCGCATTCTCCAGCAAGCAGTTCTTATCTTGCAGTTCTCTATTATTAGCTTCCAGCTGCTGGATTTGCTTCGTGCTTTCTGTCTGGTTCTTCCTTAACCTGGCTGCAGTATCAGACTCTGACCGCAACAAAGAATTGGCTTCATCCAACTGAAGATTGATTAAAAACATACTTCAGAAATAATTAAAATATAACAAGTACTGTTTCTACTACAGAACACTAGGTCATAAGGACTGTATTTCAAGATTATTTTTAACACCAGAACATGAGGAGAAAGAACAGATTTTAAAATGCCATTACACATTTCAATTTCCTTCACTACTAACAAAATCTGTACTGCAAATAGTTATTACTTTAAAATACACATATATAATGTTGGCTTGCCTGTCTTTGTAGTTGATTGATTTTCTCATTGGATATTTGAGAGTTCTGATTCCTCTTTTTTAAATCTTCAAGTTGATCTTTCAAACTGTTAACTATAACAAAAACAATTCAACATTGTTAATCACTGTCATGATAACTTGAACTATAATTCATTGATCTTATCTTTTTAAAAGTGGCATCAAAACTGAACTCTTCAAGTACAGTTCAACATACCCTCATTTTCCAAATTGCGTTTCTTATCTGCTTCATGTTCTGCTTTTCTCTGGTATTCTGTATTCTTATGCTGAAGAAGAGCCTTCTCTCTTTCTAACTGTCTGACTGCAGACTCTACATTCTTCCGTGAAGTTATCTGGACATATTTAAAAAAAAACACCCACCACTAAGTATATAAGGAATAGCGTTAGTCATTAAACGATAAAAAGACAGCCCATACACTTAGTTTAATTTCAAATGGAGAAGCCCACAGTCTATTTGCCTGTTGCAAATATGGAGTATCAGAACACATGGTGAAATCCAGCCCATGAGGACTACGGTCATCAGCTTTTACAATGTAAAGGCTGTTTGGCAATTTGGATCTGATGAATCTGGTAAGACTGCCTTGCAGCCACACCCAAAGCACAGAAAGATACATGTAACATAAGGTCTTGATGTGCACCTGGATTAGCAATACATTAAGTTGTACACATTCATCAAAGAGATGACAAATTTGGAGTAGCATTAAGGTGCAAAGCTAGGCAAGAAATAGGATCCTTTTACTGACACTGAACAATGCAAAGAAAGGCCTTCCTCTCCCAGTACCATTACTCTCATATCTTCAGTGTTTAGAATCATACATGAGATCTTTGTATCACACTGTCCTCCACATGAAAGACACCATAAAAACAAATTCTAGAAACAAATGCATAGCTGCAGTACAGAAAGAGTGAAATCTTTTAGTAGTGACAACAATTTTGTGCATGTGAATATCAAGCGATCAACTGATACTACTTGCTAGAAATACACAGCTACTCAAAATGTAATTTGTTATTTCAAAATGTAAAAAGCCATACATGGAAGTTCTCATTCCAAGAAGAAATAACTATGGACTTACCTCTTCATCTAGCTCTTTCACTATCTTCTCTAAACGAGTATTAGTAGACCTAAAGAAATTTTAAAAAAATTTTTAAGCTCTGCTGATTACACAGAAATAAGGATGTTTGGATGTGTCTCATTAGCTTTATATAAGATACTCTATTTTCAGCAATCACATGAAAATTTGAGGAGTGGGAAAATCCCTCAAGAGATTCTTATGGAGAGTTAAGGAAAAAAAGCAAAACAATAAAACAATGACAACAAGAAAATAAAACACAGAAGTAGCAAGAATTAACCCAGCAATTTAGAATGAAGTCTGCTTGCAGGGCCAGGAACCCCCAAAGAGGATTAAAAACCTTTTAGGTACTCAAAACCAAAAGGTGTAATAAAACTTCTTTATAATCATACCAAACATGTCAAAGCAGTCTCACCTGTACTTCTGTTCTAGTTCATCTTTGGCTTGTAGTTCATTGTTGAGCTGTTCTTCTAGCTTGCTTAGTTTTTTCTGAAACTGTGTAAAATGTCAAAAAAGCATAGCCAACATATAAAAACACTATCACATAAAAGAAGTGTAATTCCATTAAGTAACAAAAAAAAAAGTAGAGTGAGAAAAATTGATTCAAACTTCCACTGTATTATTTTTAAATCCCCCGGATGATATATCTCTACAAGGTGTTAATCCCAGTGATTTTAAAGACTCAGATCCAAAGCAACAAAATTTGTTGCATGCTACCTTAAATCTAAAATGAGTCATAAAATTGCTATGGGCAAAGAATATTGTTACAGGCCCTGTCCTGTACTCCTTCTCTATAGACAGAGACTTTCCACTACAGCAGAATTTTTAGGATAGTCTTTTCTAAATAAAATTTAAAAATGAAAAGAAGGGCACAAAACTAAATTGTACAATATTCAGAGAGTATTACTAAACATGCTCAATGATGCCACATAAACTCTTAGTCTAACACAGAGAACCCAACAAACACTTTCTAGGTTTGGGGATGCTTTGGTATGTGTACTAAAATATTGACTACAAACTGTGAGTCAAGTAACTGAATTTTAATGAAATAAAATAAATTGCAAATAATAAATTCTGGATTTCTTTAATGTCTTAAAGCTTTCAAATGCATTTATTTTCATTCCTTCTTTCCTCCCTCACAAAAAAAAAAAAAAAAAAAAAAAAAAAAAAAAAAAAAAAAAAAAAAAAAAAAGAAAAAAAAGTGGTTTTCTGATGCATTTCATATTTCTTAAAATTGAAAGATTCCCAGGACAGGAACACTGAAAAGGATATAAAAACTGGAAATTCATTGAGAAAATACAAATAAAAAAGGTTGTCAGAAGTGAAATGCTGCATTTTACCAATTATGTTTACTATCACTACATAAAAAGCAAATATCATGAACGTGACACTAGTAATTTAAGCAGCAGCAGTATTTCTTTTAAAAAAGGAAACTCTAAAACTATTGATCTATTCAGCAATGTCTAAATCTCTCCATCCATTCAGCAATGACAGGAAGGAATGCACAGTAGTCTGATAAATATTTGCATTTAAATTTATGCCAGTCAATATTTCCTTTACTTATTTTTTAAACTTTGAGAAAGAGATAGAAGTTTTAAATGATGTTAGCAAGAAGCTATTTACTCTTGAACAACACAAATCCTTTAATAATGAAGTAAGCAAGTATATGAAAATTCTATAGCATTTTCCTGTCATCTGTAAATTTAAATTCAATTGTCAGGCTTCACAAGCTGGATAAACAGACTCCATACACTCACTACTGAGAGCATGATTTAAACATTCCTTTAGCACTGCAGGTGACAATTTAATTTTCCAAACTCTGAATAAATCAGTCACAAATCATTCAGGCAAATCTGGAGCCAAAATTCACAAGCTTCTCAATAGTGATATTGTTTGTGGCAAACAAAGCCTTAGATGTTTTCCAAACAAATTCTAGATGCCAAAAGAATTAAAGAAAAGTGCTTGAGTGCTTGAGTACAGCTGCTTCAAAATACAACTGGTTTACTGTTAACAATTTGAAGAATAAACGTTTAAGTTATTTCACATTCACATAAATTATGTAAGAATTTTTTTTATTCCTTTCATAATTCAAATAATGTGCTTACCTCCTTGTTGTCCTGCAAACAGAAAATACCATTTTTATTGAGGATCATTATATAAACTCCACCCCCCCAACTTATTGAAAACTTACTTTAGACTTTGTCTTTTCTTACCAGACTTAATAAAATTTGTTCATCATACCATTAATACTAAGGAAAAACGGTACTAACCTCATTTTTACTAGATTGCACAGACTCATTTTCTCTGCAAGACTGAGAGGAGTCACTTAGCAACCTGTCAAAAACAAAAACAAATCCCTCCAGCTCTTATTCAGGTTTTCAACAACTTGGCAGCCTTGCCAATCAACTCATTTTAATAAATTCTCTCAAGTCTTAATTTGTCCTATGCTATTCCCAGAATGAAACTTGCTTTCTTTCAACGTGAATGTGGCTTTCTGATTAAAATCTTTTCTTAAGTGAGGTATCACATACATTTTTAAATCCATTGCAGATTATAACTTTTTAATTATTTGAGGCCTAGTAAGCTATTATCCTGTATAAACTTCTTCCAAAAGCTGCTAATATAAGACTATTTTAGAACTAAATTACAATCCTATCAGTATTATAACCCTAGGGAATTTTTTAAGACAACATTATTTTGTTTATATAAAAAATACTGGTTTTTTTATCAGTTACCAAAATTACTAAAATAGTAGCAAATTACATATTCTACTTAAACTCCAATCTGTAATTTCACAATTTCACATAAATTAATACAATGTAATTAATAAATTATGTATCTAGAGTGGAAAAAAAACAGGATTTAAGAAAAATCTGCAAGTGTATTTCTAAAAATGCATACTAAAATATCACATACAAATTGTCTCTATAGTAGGTAAACCCTATAAAAGGCAGCTGGTTTCCCACGAAGGCTTTGGGGATTGGAAAAGTTTCCACGTCTCCCTTATCGTCCTCGATGTCATCAAAATTACTGCTATCTATATCACTGCTAAGCTCAGGAACAACAGGAGCAGCAGCTATAAAAAGAGGGGAAACGATCAACTTCACTCCAAAATTCAGTCACTTGCTACATAATGCTATCTTTACAGTGTTAATAAGACTGTAGGTTGTCCTGCTATAATAATATACATATGTAGCAACCATGAAGCAGATCTGTAAATATTACTGAGAACATTTTTTACTAGAGAGATTTGGTTTAAGATTGCACATGCATGGAATATTTAATGTACAAAATGCATTTGTTAAGGTAATCACATTTGAGAATAGAACACTAAATACAATCATCATTTTAAGAAACTTCAGTAAATACATGAATACCTAACTTACAATCAAGCTCATGATCTAAACTGAAATGCTTGACTTTTTTCTTTAAAAATATCAAGTTCACAATGCCTTAAACAAAAAGCAGGAAAACTGGCAAGACCACAGTCAAAACTGTCTTAACTACAGAATGCTTTAAGAAAATAAAAGGGAAAAAAAACCACAAATCCCAAAGCAAAAAAAGTAAAAGCCACAAAGCAACTATCATATATTCTTAATAGTTAGAATTCTGAAACATACAGGTCCATTGTTCAAAACAGAACTCCAAACATTAAAAAGCATAATAAAGTTGAGGATAATTCCAGTAGGCAAAATGTTTACTATTTACTAACCATTGGTAACATTGGTAATAGAGGTTTTACAATACAAATTATAAATATCAATGTTTGAGCACGATTCTTCATAGAAAGAAAATACTTTATACAGCCTGAAATATCTTTTTTAATTTCTACTAATGCAAATACTGAATAAAAATAGAAGTTTTGTGCTAATCTACTTACTCTCTCGAATGTTGTCCCAGTTCCACTGATCACTCTTGAAAAAAGGGTGATGCTTTATTTCTTCCACACCATTTCTCCCTAGTCGCACATCCCTAAACGTAGCAATTAAGCCAAATTCACATTAGGAAAAACAGCACTTGTGTTTTTTAATTTAATTTAATTCTGACTTGCTCACAGGCAGTAAAGAAACCACATTCATGGTCAAAATTAAAAATTTTAAAAACCCCATCAAAAAAACCCCCACCAACTACTGATCTGTAGTTTCTTACATAAATGTACTGGTTCTTAGCATGGACTCTCCCTGCAACTGCTAAAATGGCCAGAATCTGGAGTCTGCCACGTGGGGAGTAAAGCAAGAAAGAAATCACTGAGGCAAAAACTAAGAAAAAAACCTAAAAACACAAACAAAAACCTAACACCCTCAGGGGGAAAAAAACTGCAGAAGTTCCGTGTCTGCCAAACCACATGATAAACCTTAAGATGCAAGTGAAGGAAGGTCTAAGTTACTGAACAGAACAGTTATTCAAAGCTGGACTGAAGTAAGTATTTTAAGAATTCCATCCTCTGCCCCATAAATAACCCTGACACATCTTCTGCTGATACTTGCTGTGAAGTAAATTTTAAGTGCAACAAAAAAATTCCAGTTGGACCAGAAGAGTCTCTCTTAAAAGTATCTACTAGAACAGGACATAAAAACAATGCATGTATAAGAAGTAATAAATCATATGGTTGATGCTTATTCCTTCTTTAAATGCTTCAGCAGTGATCACCCATCCAGAAAGAAAGAATCTGTTTCAAATAAATCACTCCAGCACTGTATTAAATATAAACAGGAAAACGGACACACGTAGTGGAAGTACACCTCACCACATCTACAGTATTCAATCCTGCTTGTATTTTCTCTCTACCCTTCAGCTACAAAGAGTGAAAAATGCTGTTAAAGCACATCCTTCCTGAGAAACCACGATACTGTTCAACAGAGCAAACATTCTCTCTTTGAATGCAAAACAAATTATAAGGCAATTTTTTTCCTAAGCCTTGTCTACAAAGGCTCTGCTGTAGCCACGTTCAGGTGACCACAGCAAAGTACAAGTCATGATGGATACAGAGTTTATTATGGACCTGTAGCTCTTCTTTTAAATCAGAGAAACTGAAGTTGATCTCTGCTTTCTGGAATTAGAGAAAATATAACTGTTCAGAACAAGAACAAACTTACACTGCTTCATATCAATGAACACTCAGTTACATAAAGGGAGACCTCTCAGATCTATTTATAACCAAAACAATATCCTAGCTGGTTTGTTACCTCAACCTGTCAATAAGTACAAAGCAAGTGATAAAAGCTCAGACATTCTAAGAAAGCCTGAACTCAGTAAATACATGCTTACTTCCACAGAAGCTTTAATTTTTTTAAGTAACACCTACTTAGACACTGAGCACAACTTGGTTCCTGCCTTGGATCTTAAAAATTACTTTCAGACTTTCAAGTTTTATACACTGCAATTGGAAGGATTTATTTGGCACAACTTGTGTTGCTAACAAGAACTGTCAGAACTACTCATAGAAATAAAATACAATACCTGGAAAAAACACCCCAAAAGAAAAACTTGAGAGCAGATTTTGCAATAAGGATTTGAACAGAGATTAGCAGAAGTAATGGAAGGAATTAATTTTTTAAATGTTCACGTAATAATACACCATCCAAAGTAAAAATAATACCAGAATAATTAACACACTTACCTGTCAGTTAAAAAGGCACAGATAAGGTTCTTAGCATGCTTAGAAATTTCCACATCATCTGGGAAATGTAATGAGTTCTTATGATCCATAATTTTACTGTATGTTCCTACTAATGAGTCTGCATAAAAAGGAGTATCACCTGAAAAACAACACCACAGTAAATTGATTGTGATTTTGAGTGCTGTCCAACTCCTGTAAGTTGAAAATGACAAAAGAATATAAAGAAAAGTCTGCAAGTTGTTTTACCTAAAATAGTCTTTTGTTAAAAAAATAATTAAAAATTGGAATGCAGGGTACAAAATAACATCTACTTCAAAAAATATTCCTTCCCCAAACTGCCTGTGTTACAAAACTGAACTGTTTTCCATCCTGCATATCACTACCAAGATTTTTCCCAGTGAATTACATCTTTTTTTCTACCCGTAGACTATCACTGTGTTTTTTAACTTACAGTATGGCTGACATCCACAAAAATCCCCACCCTCAAGAGCTTCCATGGGTATAATGGACTGATCTTTAGATTTGCTAACACACATTTGTTGGAGTGAATTCAACAGTCACCAAAGACTCTTCCAGAGGAATGAAGGTCTACCCTGCCTAATTCTGGAGCTGCCTAAGGCAAATCAACTCTAAGCAGGAGCCTTCACAGTGTGTTACTACACTGTTAAACCCATATTAACAAATCTTGCTGACTGATAAATTATATGAGCTTGGGTGCCCATACTAACATGGGCAGGTGGCTTTTAAAGTTACAGCCCTTCCTCACACCAAGTTTTGCAGCACAGGCTGTAGCTCAATCTGGTTTCTTTGCAGACATATCCTTAATAAAGGTAAAACTGGGACAACTGAAGAGAATCAGTACCAATAAAGTAACTGCCACTCAAGTTACCTGGCAATATTTTGAATATAGAAGTGGTTCAAGTCAGTAACCAAGGTCAGCAACTTTTATATTAATCATTTCTGAGAACTAATCCATAGGTTTCTGAACAATAAATGACGGGAGCTCAGCGTTTTCCTCCGTCCTTGTGTGCTGCAGGCAGGCAGGGCCAACCCAGCAGGGCAGGCTGCACGCTGCCTGTCTGCCTCCAAAAAGCCACAGCAACTGTCAAAAGCTGGGCACATAAATAAATGTACAAACAGACCAATGGACAAAAAAACCCCAAAACATTCAGCTGGCAAAATGAATATAAATGCAACAATTAATTCTGCTTTTACCGTCTTTGTTTCACCTAAAGCAAAACAAGAAATTAGGGCAACCAGCTTGAATTAAACTTCTGGTTTATTAGACTGCCCTACCAGTACATCAGTGGGGTGGGAGGATAATCCCTGTGATAGCTGATTCCACAGGTATTTGCTGCTGCAAATGTAACAGACATGAAATACCATAGACAGAAACTGATGCATAAACACAAACACAAATACTTTCCATAGGTGTGTGGGATATGGAGAAAACAAGCTTATCAAGAGAAAACCTTGTGCTAGAGTTCACAAAGGCTTTAAAAATGGTTGTTATTAATGGGACCTTGAGACAGGTAAGATTATTTAAGAATGGAAATGGTAACACTAACAATGTTTCACGTTACATATTGTTGAGGGTGAAAAAGAAAAAAAGTCAAAATACTTAAGTATTTTGAGAATACTTAAGTGTGAGAAAAAAATCAAAAAGGTAATGAAAGCAAAGTTTCCAGTCTAAACAGAAGAAAAAAAATGTGTTGAAAACTAAAAAACCCCAAACAAACAAAAACAGTAAAAATATCTTAGCTACAAATATTAAAACAAGATATAGTTTGGGAAGAAAAATTAAAAATTAAGTATTAGAAATTTTCCAAGACACAGCTCCAAACTCTAGGAATAACTACACCAACTAAAGCTCAGTAACCCATACTGAAACCTTGGAATAAAAACAAAGCATGTTGCACTGAAATGCAGATGGATTTTTGTTCGAATCAAGTACAGGCTCCCTCAGATAACACCAAAAACTGTACCTGTCCACTTTCACTTTATAAAAATGTTTTTCATTTGAAGGATAAAAAAAGGGAGAATTCTCTCTTAGACATAAGGGGGGAAAAAAAGAGGCTCTGCAAAAACATTCTGGGCAGCTACATCCATAATTTCGTTTATTGCTGAAATTGTTTATGAGAGACTATTAATTATAAAACACACTCAGGATACAAGAAACATCAGATCTGCAATACTCCCAGAACAAGCTGATTTGGATTTTTAATAATTATATGCTCAATTCCATCCTTCTATACTCTGTATTTTGCTACCAGACTATAATACTGACCCTCACTATCTTTTAAGATGCAGATGACTCATCTCCCTAACAGATTATATTCTATTTTAGTTCTCATAGCAGTCCAGTGTATTTTACTGGAAAATTCTGACTTAACACAGAAGAGAGAATCAAGCCATAGTACCAAAGCCATTTTGTCTAACAGAAGCCACTGCTACTGCCCCTGAGGTGGCACAAGCTTCCATGAGATGGTGAGGAAGCTGACCCCTGTTAAAAGCATTCTAAGAATTAGTTTTTAAGTTGAACAAGTGATCACTGAGCAAGCATGCAAACGGCTGTCACAGCGTAAGAGTGACAAAGCCCAAAGGGAACAGGAATAAAACAACAGCCAAAAGTCAGAAGCTGTCAGGTGAGGTACAACCACCCCCCCATGCAGCCAAGTACAGCTAAAGGCACAGTCAAGGCTTGACAGTGATCTCATGAGCAGAAGAAATCCCTACTTACCAACGAGCATCTCAAAAAGGAAAACTCCTACAGACCACCAGTCACATTCCCGTCCATAGTAACCATCACCCCCTTGTGACTTCAGGACTTCAGGGGAAATGTAGTCGGGGGTCCCCACAGCTGTATCGCAGCGCACCATACCCGTCTGTGCAATGGGAATTCAAACAGCTCAAATAAAAATACTTCTCAGTCTTTAAACAATTAGTCTAGCAGTAGAACAGAATAACAAAAAATACAGCCCAAAATACTTGAGCATGAGTTTGGAAGTTTCAGGTTTTTTATTCCAGAAGCAACATGGAATGAAATAACAATTCCTGATAACGTGCTCTCCCCTGCCTACTCCATAGAAGATTTTCTTGATTGCATCTTTCAAAAACTGAACAATTCTATTACTTTTAAACATTAGTTTCAATATGAACCTATACTCCATATCCTTATCTCACTTAAGTCAGGGACAAACTTTAGAATAACTCTGACAAGCTATGAGTTCTGGGCCCCACCTAACACTTATGTCTAATTCAGATACAACAGATAAAATATTTAGTCACACCTTGGTATTGTTTTAAAGACAGGGAAAAACTATAAAGAATAGCAATTTCTGTTATAGCAAAGTGTTATAAAAAAGTAAGGTAAAACACGACCACCTCATTGATGTTTATTAACAGGGATTTTTTGTTTCAACTGAACGATTCTCTTAAGGAAATATTTCACACTGAGAGACTAAAAATGCAGGTGCTAAGTGACGCAGAACCATCATCAGATCTGCCAGCATTCTAGTTCAGACTTACAAGCCCTGTTTCCTTTAATCAAATTCACTGCATTCATTCCAGGCAGAACAGATGGATAAATGAAGTTAGAGAAATACCAAAAATACACTCCTCTTCAATACTGTGTCTCAACATCAAATCTTTCCTAAGTCATCTTACAAAGTTCTTAATGCATTTTGCCATCAGTTTTTGCTGAATATTAATACAGAATATTAGTGGCAACTACTGAAGTAAAAATACACACTTACAGACAGGAAGATAAACATTTGCTTTTGGAGCAGTATTGACATGTAAAAATTAAGACACTGGATTACAAGCTTTCTTTTTACACATAATATGGATGGCCAAAAGTTTTTATTCTTAAACCAGAATCCTGGACAACCATGAACTGGTAGGCAAAAGCTAAAGTGATGACTAAATACTGCAGAGACCTAAGAAGTACTTCCCAATGTCCTCCTGGCAAATACCTGTCTTCTTCTACAACTCCATGCTCAAGCTGAAACCTAAAGGAAGTTTTAACTTCTCAGTTCCATAATGAAGAGCAAGTTAACTTCTGCTTTCTATACCAGGCAGCACATAGCTTGACCATCCTGGAATAAGAAAATTAAGTTACATCTTTTCAAAAGACCTAATGCATTCTTTGGACCAGGAATAATACAGATGAACACTAAGAAACAAACTAAAGACCAAAGGCTCTAGAAATCTAAAGCTGAGAACACTAAAAAATTAATCTAGTACATGGCAGGAAACACTATTTGATTCTACCAGGTCCCTTGGGAGGCTGGTCCATCTTCACCTGAATATAATACTCCTAGATACTGCTCTTCTCATTTACACACACTTGTTCCTCCAAAGAACTTGGAGGTAGCTCTGTATGTATTTCTAAGTACTGGATACTCTTAATACCACAGCCAGACTAGCTCCTCTGCTCTCTGGCATCAAAGCCAAGTGAACAGGAAAGTCTTCTCTGTGCAGCACATGGCATCTTGACAGTCCCTACATTCTGCACGATGACTCTGCCTTCTGTACTACAGCATCTGAAGAGCTCTAAAGGGTGCTGTTTTCTCTCTGGACAAAGTGTTACTCCTGTCTTTCAAATACTAAGCCTATGTTTTATGCTTGAGTAGCATACTTACTACAGCAGTTCTCATACAAGGCTTCCTTTTGGACGAGAAAAACCACTCAGGCCAGTGTTTTTACCTGGGACTTCTCTCCTTATTCAAATGATCTAAGTGGACCTTGGAATTTCATATTGAGGGAGGGTTCTGCAGGTATGTGAGAGATCTGCAGTGCAGAATTTTAAAACAGGCTGTCCATGACACATATCCTGCTCTCACAGCTTATGACAACTTGGTGTTGAGACTGTTGCATTTCCTAATATCATTCAGAATTACTACATTGCTGCAGACAAAGCTGTTCAGTTTTCATCCTCAGAAGAATCTCCATCAGACTTAAGTTACTTCTGTCACTCCAAGGCTTAAAATCACAGATTGGACTGGGCTGGAGGGCACCTTCACAAAGATCATCTAGTGCAATCCACTTGCACACCTTCAACTCTGCTGGGTTGCTGAGCCCCATCCAACCTGACTTTGAACATTTGGAGGGATGGAGCATCTACTACTTCTTTGGGAATCCTGTTCCAGTGTCTCACTACCCTAACTATAAAAATTTCTTCCTCATATCTAATATAAATCTATACTCTGTTAGTTCAAAACCATTATCCCTCATTCTATCAATACAGGCCCAAATGACCACTTGTCACTGATTTTCACCTGGACATTGAGTTGTTGACCACTACCCTCTAGATGTGATTACTAAACCAATACCTATCCACTGAATCAGGCTTTCACTCCCTCATGAAACTCTTTTCAGCAACCAAGAGCTGGACAGAGCGCAGAAACACCAAGATAGCTCAGATCCAGGTGTTAACACTGCACCCAGGTGAGCACAGCATGTTGCAGGCAATGGACTGAAACAAGAAGGATCCAGCAGAATCTTGGATGAGCTTCAATAAGGAATGAGTTCTGAAAAGAGGAAAATGTTCCTTCTTTCAGATGAACTGAGATGATAATTTCCAAACAGTAAACACCTCTTCTTTTGGTCACCTCTCTTTTCAACAGATATCTCTAAACCTGTGCTCTTCTAAAAGCTAAGTTAGTACCAGAAAGTATTATGTACCGAGCTTGGCAGCACACCAAGAGTTCCCAGATCTACAGAACCTACCAAAGCCAACCATGCTGCTACCTAGGTTCTAACAAAAAACCTCAAGAAGTGTCTGGTGACACTTGCCCTGGGCTATCTTGTCATACCTAAATACCAAAAGGGTATAATTCCTACTAAACATTTCAGGCCAGCTCCATTGTTTATTCCATTATAGAAATAGTCACCTTGCAACAGATTTTTTAAAAAGCAAAAAAAAAAAAAAACCCCAACCCAAAAACCCCAAAACCATCATATGTGAGTTATACAAACAACCTAGTTCCTTTTATTTTGGAAAAGATCACTAAAACACTTAGCAATTTTTTCCACATACTGGTAAGGAGGAATCCTGCTGCAAGCGTCTGGCCTGGCCTGGAAGACTTAAGAGGACATTGAGTTCAATTCCACTGCAGAGGTCAGAAAAGTGTCTCACCAAATTGCAGCAGAATTTTCCTGGGTTCTCAACAGCATAAGAAAGATGCTAATGTGCACAACTGCTAAAAGAACTCCAAATTAGAAAAAATATGTGTTGGGTAAGCATATATTTTCTAGAAAACATCCTGCCAACTTCAATATTGTATTTACACAGCTGGGATGCGTTCATGTTTTGTAAGAAGTAGCATGAGATTTGGAGACAATCCAGAACCTCTCAACTTCTAAAGCTTCCTGCATAAAAAATGTTTGCCATTCCACTGAGTATGAAAAACACAGAGAACTCAAAATGTAATCTGTTAAAAATTAACTTCTTTAGGAGATCACTGGTTCATTGATGAAGCCCAGTCTATGCTGGAGGTTACTTAAATTCTTTAGGAAAAACATGCCACACTTCTCACATTTATAAAATGATTAAACACATTTTAGTATTCCATCCTTTTAACAACAATGAAAAAAAAAAAAAAGGAAGAAAGAAAGAAAGAAAAAATGATCACCATGTCTGAGATCCCTAAAATAGCATATGGGATTCACTCCTTTTCTTGTAGATTTATACTACAAACATTCTGATGGTTTTTAATAGTCTGTTCTGATGAAATCAGATTCCCTTATGACTTACAGTCTATTAGCTATAAACCAAAATTAATTGTTTTAAGGACTCAATTAAGATGCTATCTAGTAACAGTACTAATTTTCTGCTTTAAAGTAAATGCTGTCTCCTAAAATACAGTTCAGTAAATCATCAAATATAGAATTGCATTTAGAATACCAATTACAGTATCAGCAAAAGAAGTAGACTACTGAACCTCTGTAAACCTCTGTAGCTGTTCCATGAAGGTAATGGACTGCCATAGGAATGAAAAAAACCCAAACCAGAGACATTACTTCTACAAACAGTTGAAGAGACATAACTTGATGATGTAAATGCAAATTAAGAAGATTGAAGAGTTTATACCAAGCAGTGCCTAAACAATTCATTACAAAAAACATAACACATTAAAGCAAATAGGATTAAAAGGATCATTCTTGCCAACATTATTACATAAACCTTTCAAAGGCCTTGCAAATGACAACACACACACACATATAATTTTTTAAGAATCTGTTACAAAAGGCAGAATATATTGTGTAACTTACAGCATAACAATGTTTTTCAGGGAAGATTTTGTAAGTGCAAACTACACAAGGTAGCTTTATTTTTAAGGCTCTACAAGCTGTTCAAAACTACAGTATTTTTATGCAAATACTTAATGAAAAACAAGTATTTGGCTGTACATGGTAAAATCTGACAAATTAAAATGTATGACATCTTGATGAATACCTAGCATAAATTTTAATCAATAGACACGACTGATGACCTCATTTTAATGACCACTAGAGGATGCTATGAGAACAATTAGAGTAAAAAAAATAGGTACTGTTACCTTGCTTATAAAATAATTTCACTCAGAAAGAAATGTCAGTTTTTGAACTGTTCCAAGGCTACTAATGTTGAAACTGAGCTGTCATACAAGCTTTTCAGACATCTGGCAAACCACCACCACCCCCCCCCAAAAAAAAGAATCACCTCAGAAATTCATAAACACACATGCTTTCAAAAATAACAAAAAGTAAGTTTACTTCCTCCTTCCATGCGCCAGAAGAGTTTATTATAGACAAGGTTACACTATTTAAAGTATCCTTGTATTTAAAACTAGGAGAAAAGGAACAGCTTTCCAAGCAAGTGGACTATTTGATGACTACACCTTTGGGTATTATAATTCAGAAGAAAATAACCTTATATTTAGTTTTATAGATGATAAAATATTCAGCTGCATACTTACTTCATCCATTTTCATGCAAGTGCCAAAATCTGCCAGCTTCAGATGCCCATATTTATCTAAAAGCATATTATCAGGCTTCACATCTCTGTGTATCAAGCCCATGGAGTGAATTGCATCCAGAGCAAGAACAACTTCAGCTGTATAGAACTTGGCCCATTTCTCAGGCACATCATAATTGCTCATAAGGTTTACAAGATCTCCACCTGGCATGTATTCCATTACCATGTACAAGTATTTGTCATCTTGAAAGGCACAAAATAGCTGCAACATTAAAAAGAAAGGAAAACAAAAGAAGAGCAATTACTTTTCAGAGACACCTAGGAAAAAGAATAAAGAATTTTACCTTGAAGTTTCCTCAAACCCAAACATGTATTTTCAAGACTAATTAAATTAACTTCATTTTTTATATTCAGATAATCTACATTTTCTGTTAATTATGACAGTACCTTGAAATTTACTGAATTTCAAAAGGCCCTAATTTTCATTTTTAAGAAAGCAAAGATTTCCTGATTATTTTAGCAGTATGGACTTCTGTATACCCATGCTTCTTGGCATTAAACACTACTACTGAGTCAAAACTCAAAATATTACATCTGAGAACAGAAGACTCATGTATTGAAAACAGCTCAACAGTGAATAGCATCTTATACTGTTTCTCAATTTCTTATGTTATTAATCTCTTTATTTCTGTACATACTTAGAAAAACACTAGTCATTACTGATTTTGTCCTAATTCAACAAGTATACTGAAATAAGAAAGAAAAAAAAATAATCCTGATTACAACTATAGCAATTTAAAAGAAAAAAATCCATAAAAACAAAGTAAGAGTCTGGTTTGGTTGCAGTTAGCATGTTTCCTACTGGTACAACACTGTAAGGAAGTTTAAGCTCTTTAAAATGATCTCAAATGTTGAAGTTTGATAGATTTGACCCAGAATTCATCACATCTGAAAATGGCCCACGACACTAAAATGCATTACTATCAAATATTCAATGACTGGTCCAAAAAAGTATCTGGGAATACTGCTTCTTTACATTAAAAACTAAAATCTTTCATATTTTTAAATCACCCACATCAAATTCAAAGGCAATTGAAACGGGGAATGTGAGGAAAGCAGGAAATAAAATAAAGGGAGATCATGGAGAATAAGGAAATATGAAAGGCAGTAATGCTAGTAAGCAGATTTGACTTTGAGATTAAAATTCATTGTACAGTAGTGACAGAAGACCTGAAAAATAAACACGTATTTTAATACATATATATTGCACTGTGTTTGTTTTCACAAATGGACAGTACATACACAGTGCAATGATAATGCATTTGATGATTAAAGTCTAAAGTCAAAATAGATTCTGTATTCTCATATGTAAATATATTAACATAACATACTAAAAACATCAATACTACACCTTTATACACCACTTTTGTTATTGTCCTCAAGGGATTTAATTAAAAAAAAAACCAAAACAACAAAAAATATCAAAATTATCTAGGGCTCTGATTTCACTTTTTTTTTTTTTTTAATAAAAAAGGAGGCACAGAGAAGCACTGTGATCTGTCCCAGTTTCTAGCTAAGAACCTACGTTTTCTTCAAACTAGCTCAATGTCCTATCCCACTGAACCATATTAACCAATATATCACACAAATACATTTACAAATACATATAAGCATTTATATCATGCTTGCCACACTTCCCTTTAAAAATTGAGTGTCAAACATTTCTCCTTACTTTCAGCTGTATGTGAAAAATAAAAAGAGCTGCAGATAATTACTGGTATTACAAAAAAGCCCAAATAACTTACAAAAAAACCCAACTATTTGGTCAACTATTACTGTTAAATACAGGCAAGAACACAGAATATACTCAGAAGAGCAAAACATCTAAATAAAAAAAAAACAACCTTGTAGAACATTTCTTGCATACCTGAGGTAAAATGTTATGAAGAATATATGGAAAGCTTAAGGCCTGTCTTTTCTTATTAAATATACAGAAGCATGGCAATGTATTTGAAAGTATTTAAATCTATTAATAATTTAACAAAGTGAAGTACTAACAATTTCTCTAAACATATGCTTTCACGTCTCATTTTATTAATTGGTCTAATTTGCCAGTTGAAACAAATTGCAATATTTAGCACTAGTTCTTCACAAAGGCATAATTCATATTACAAACACGGTACTGATATATGTCATGAGACATCTTCAAGCAACAGTGTTCAAGACCAGCTGAAGGAGTCAACTCTCCATTACTTGTGCATTACTTCTGAGCTGGGATGCAGTAACTGACAGCCAAACAGAAGATGGTTTCATGCAAACCACTGCTACACCCTCCTCTTCTGCGGGAGACCAAGAGCGTGCACCCATCCATCTACCAGACCACAGCTGAAACTCAAAGCACTCCTAATACTAATTGCCTGTGTTTCTATTTTTAATTAGTTGCAAAGGCAGCCTTTCTATTATTCATAATAATTATGTGTATATCTTTAAAATCTGTTTAATTCCATTTTATGACGCATTTGGAGTGATTAAAATGTAAATTAATATACTGTCTAACACAATCAAAATTGTTCCTAACACAAACCAAGCAAAATGTAAAATGCTGTAAAACTGTATCTTTTAAAAGTAAAAACTGAACCAAAACCATTATTTCAATTTAGATGTAAGTTCAAAACCAGCTCAAGACTGGAAAAGATTATTTATAATTATTATAAATTATTATATTTATTGTATTATTATAATTTTACTGTATTTGCTACTATAATTTTACTGTATTTGCTGTATTATTATAATTTCACTCTTACATATCTTTTTTTACCTGAACAACCCATGGACTGTTGGCAAAGGCCATGATGTCTCTTTCTTCCCAGAAGAAGGCTGAATCGGATCTCTTGATCATTTCAAATTTACTCAGTAGCTTCATTGCATAAACCTTCTGTGTCATTTTATGGCGAACCTGTTGGATGAAAAAAAAAAAACAGAAATAACTTTTTAAAAATGTCTTGTGAAAAAATGAATGCCAGCATAGTGTATTTCTGGTATGTGCAAACTGCATTGATGCAAGCCAACGTTCTATCACACTATGGTTCTGAACACAAAAATGAGAGTGGATCCTACTTATCTGCTGAAAAAAACACAACCTAACCCAAAACCAACCCAAAACTCAGAAGAAAAAGTACTAAGAAAAGCACTGCCTTTCTCTGAAGAACTGGACTGTCCTTCTCAACACCTTAGCAACACATCTTCTTTGTATAACCCAGAGCACTAAAAAAGATTAAATAATTCTGGTCACAGACTAAAAAGAAAATGTTTGTCTATTCCCCCTTCAAAAGTTCCATCACAAAAGGAGAAATAAATATGTTTACATTTTCTTATTCTGAAACCATCTATCTGTTGGATTCAGCTCAGAAATTCTGCAAGCAGTCAGTCTACTTCAACCTCTTTCAACTTTATCTTTCACCAAAAATAAGTGCTCCTATTTCTTCTCTTAAGTAGTAATTAAACTCAATTTAAATGGTGTAAAATAACATAAATCTTGCTGGAAAACTGAAATGAAAATTTAAAATCTGGAAATATCCTGCAAAACTTCATCTGAATACGGACATGAAACCAAATCCTTAAAGCACAGACTGAAAAGTCATTACCCTGTTAATGAAACTCTGTTAGATTTATGCTGCTTTATGAAACAACTACTAAAGGACCAGTTTTTTTAACTTTCTTGAGTGTTCCTTGAAGAAACCAAGGTGAGAAGTATTCAGCACTAAGATATCTGAGTCAGCAGAAAAAGAAATTATCTGCATCTTAAGTTTCTGCATACTTTCTTCACATGAAAGTAAAAAAACAAATCAGTGGACTGATTTGTGAAACAAGAACCAATTTGTTATGACTTTCTGGTATATTTATAATCCTCACATTTAGTAACATAAATCATACCTTCCAACCACTTAGTTTTACACAATGTCCAAGATTAATTACTCTACTTGGAAGAATGTTTAATATTGATGAACATTTGTAAGAGTTTCAGGGGCATTACAACTGCAGTGTAAAGCTTCAGAGCAGCACCTATTTGGTCTACAAATTTGGAAGCATCAGTCTCCTGCTCCTGAGGAGCTGCAAACATTAATGTTGCTGAAGCAAACAAAAATTACATGTCAAAATAGGAGAAGCATTAGGGGGAGAGGAAAGAAAACCAACCTTGGAAAGGTGAGAACATGAGAAACAAGATTATTTATGAACTTACTATTCTTGAAATTGGGACATTTTGCTCTGAAGATACAGCTACAAAAATTTTCAGATTAGCATCTTTCATAATTTAACACTAAACAACAACCTTCTGTACACCTAAATCAAAAAACCTCTGACCAAACACTGCAACAAAACACTGTAATTATAGACTGTATAAATATGCATTTAAGACATTAATAATTAACTGTCTAGTGAAGGTATCTTTAAAAAAAAGGATTCTGACAACTTTCTTCTTCGCATTCACTAATCCCACATGGGATTAAATCCTAAAACTTGGTGGTACACCACAAACTATACTCCATAAAGTGGAACTTTTGTAATCCTGCTCAAAACCAGAACAAAGGCTGGCAACCTCAAGAAGATACTGTTTAACTGAGGATTCATTTTCTCTGACAGTTCATGTAAAGCTCTGCAATATATTTAGTAATTTAGAATTCCTAAAATTGTTGTGTTCTCTTGCCTGGGTGTAGTTGGTATAGCTGCCTTCATTTACAAGAATAATTGTCTTCAAGAATAATTGTCTTCCCCTACTTGGAAAAAAAACAAGTCTTGAAAAGTCAGCATGGCCTGAAGCAAGCTCATGCATAGCAGAAGCAAAGCAAATAGGGGCAGGGGGACTCCTGGGCTGCATCAAATGAAGTGTGACCAGCAGGTCAGAGGAGGTGATTCATGAAACCTCATCCAGAGCACTGTGTCCATTTCTGGAGCCCCCAACAAAAGACAGACACGGAGCAGATGGAGCAAGTTCAGAGGAGAGCCACAGAGATGACAGGAGGGCTTCAGCACCTCTCATATGAAGACAGGCTGAGTGAGAGAGGTGGGGTTCTTCAGAGGAGAAGGCTCCAGGGAGACCTTTAGATTTAGGTTAGACAGCAGGAAGAAATTCTTTAGTGTGAGGGTGGTGAGACACTGACACAGGTAGCCCAGGGAGGTTGTAGATACCCCCTCCCTGGAAGTGTTCAAGGCCAGGTTGAATGGCATCTTGAGCAACCTGGACTAGTGGGAGGTTTCCCTGCCCATGCAGAGAAGTTGGAACTGGATGATCTTGAAGGTCCCTTTGAACCCACACCATTATGTGATTCTATGACCAGAAATCACAGCCTGTGCACCATCTCAGATAATGCCAATAAGGCTATTAGTCAGCTAATTTAGTTCTCAAGAAAATTTTGAGATAGGTTCATTCTCTGTATGAAAATAAGGAACCAAAGCAGTAGTTAGCATACAGGCACACCCAAAAGCTAAGTGTGTCCCACAGGTGAACAGAACCACTGATGTTATTACTTGTATCACCACTATGCCCCTGGAGACAGCCTATTTAGCTGCTAGCCACTGCACTTTTTACCCAGGCCTATATTTGCACCTATATATATTGGCTCATAGCGCCTATTCATGTATTAAACTGTCACAATGTTTCAATTTCTTCCAACTGCTTAAATGAACTGCCAAATTTAAGCTGCAGCTCACAAGAATAACTCTCAAAATAGGTAGGAAAATCCCTTCATGCTATCAGTACCGAGTCACACGGCCTCATTTAACTTACAAAAACGCATTGAGAAACAAGAATTTCCCTCTACTCTGGTTCATCCATTTAAGACTTGCAAGAAACAAGTATGCACAAAATGCACATAATTCCTATAGCATCCAGCCCAGAAGACAATCTGTAGGCAAAGAAAACAACATATCCACTTGAAGTTACCAGACTGACTATGTAGTATCGATAATGGTACCATCCCTTTTGTGATAAAAGAAAATAAAGGTCCTAGAACAGAGTTGTGAAATGGAGTTTAAGGTTTGAAATAATCACAAATATTGTGAAATGCTGGATAGAGCCATAAGAAATTACTACAGATAGGGTACCAAAGTTCATATCTTGGTAAGTTTTCAGGTTATAGACCACAACTGTTGTATTTGCTTTACTACAGAAGTCTACATCAGCAGTAGGGCAGGGGAACTAAACCTAATAACAAAGTACTCAATTAAAGAAACTAAACCAGTATCTGTTTACATGGGTAAAAATGCTGGTTTGCAACACTAAGAAATCACATAGAAGAGAGAGTCACCCAGACCATCCTCTACTACCTAAATACAACAGAGTTTGCCTTTCTTTAGTTTTCTTTCCTAGCACGTGATAAAGTCAGCCTGCTGTGTCACACGTGTGGCAATGACACAGCACTTCATGATTAGACCTGGAAGAAGGAACATGTATTTCAGTTTCGAATCTAGAGGATTTTTCCTCTAGAACAGGATTCTCAGGATGTGCTTTCATAAATTACTGTTTCTGCATAAACCGTAAGTAAGAAATTAAGCCAAATAATTCAATTTTTCTGTCTGCCCTAGACACCAGACATTTTTTTTCAAAGCACTGTGTAAGAGAAACAGCGATCTGGCAGCTGGCAACTGTTTTCTTAGCTTTCCCCATCAATACAGATGCAGCAAAGCTAGAGGCAAGAGCTAAAGAGTAGAGTTTAATATTTCTGGAGTTATAGGAAATTGCTTTTCCACCAAAGCCAGACGCTCAGACCAGAGTCATCTGATCTCTCTTTAATGGACTGAATTTTTTAATTTTTTGGTGGGGAGGATGGGAGGGAAAGCAAGGCTTTTTTAAAAGATCTAGCTGTAAGATGCAACAGGAGATAATGTGGCTTCGTTTCCTGCTAGAATCCAGAAACTCATCTCTCCACAATACTTCTTTTGCAAGAAAATGCTATCTTGGAGCAGAAAGCTTGAGAGAATAACACTAAATGAAGGAGGTCATAGCTAATTATTTTATGTTATATATTAAAATACTTTTTTAAAAAATCTGTTATATTTAAATATTACAAATGTTTTAAAACTATTTGTGCTACGAATATTTTTGCACAATGGCACACACTGATAACGTGACAGTCATGAATTTAAGTCATGTTCTTAATCATGTTTTATTTATGGTTCTTTCTGTGTTTAGCCTCCACTGAAGCAAATTTCTATTTTGATCACAGAATGTGTTGCAAAATATTTTGATTACTGCAAATCCGTCATCTGCAACTGTGGTGTTAACATTCTGAATGGAGTAGAAATAGATCAAGCTTTGCTCAACAGATTAAACTTGTCTCATACCCTGTGAGGCAAAAAAATGTAGGTATGTATTCCCTCATCACCAGCTAATATTAGTTCAAAACTACAGCTGGATTTATTAACCCACAGTTTTTTAGCTGTAAGACTACACAGCATTATGAACTCTAAGTGCATTTTTACATTGCAGAAAAAAGATTGTTCATTTAAATTGCCATGGAGTACACAAAAGCTCTTAATGAATACACAGAAGTTCTCTCCAAGTACCAAGCATTTGTAGTTTTTTTCTATTTTGGGGATTGAAGGGCTTATTTAAAGGATTAAAAAAAAACCCTTGTAATGACAATAAAAAAACATTATATGACCAACTTACTGTTCATTTTACCATTCCATTACAATGATGAGGCAAATGAGATATATAAAGTTGTATAAGGTTGTCAGATTCCTCAAACTACCTAGCTGCAGTATGTACACTGTAAAAAATCACCTACTTAAAAAATTGAATTGGATATGGCACTGTGAACTAAAAAAAGTTTCAATTTTAGAATGGAGTAAGTTGAAGAACTTACATTTAAAATAAAATGTTAAAAGAAATTAAAATTATTTAGAAAAAAACATCCTTAAAAGTATACATATGAAACAAATTAATTTTGATTTTTTAAGTACTTCTGCTATTGGAACCTTCTCTTTTTCATCTTCTTCTCCAATGAATAGATGAGCAAGTCTGATCCTTTCAAGTTGATGCTTTGCTGACTTCCCATGCAAGTGCATGAAAAAGGAGCACCTCTATTAGCTGCTAGAAGTGGATATATGTAACAATAAAAACCTCTAACAGAAGAACTGTAAAATAAACCATTTGAAGTGACTCTCAGTGAAAAGCCAGAAAGTAGACTGATTTCTTACAAAACTCCCTACAGCAGCACCTGTGCAAATGCCACGCTTGGATAACACTGCCTTAAAAAGCAACATAAATGAGTAAAAACTTCTGATGAAATGTTGTTAACTGCCATATGAATTACATGTAAATTTGCAAAGTACCCATGATTTATGCAAACAGTGTTAGGGAAGGGGTTTGTTTCAGCAATCAAAATAAATTTTACCAATACTAATACAGAAAATACAAATAATTTTTATAAATGTATTGTCATTACACATTGTGTACCTCCCATAAACATTTCAGAGCTTTGAATAAAAAGATATTTTCACATTCCTCAACAGTATGTCAAAAGATTGTTTTTTTCCAAAATCAATGTAAATTCTAAGACAGTATGATTTCCCCAGCTTCCTAGTGCAAAATTAGCCCAGAACAGTAAAATATCAGTTCCACATCAAAGGACACAATCAAAAAGGTAATTTTTGTTACCTTGTGGTAACAAGATAACATGTTTCAGTTGCCACAAACTAGCTGCTCCCCTTTGGCTTGCTTCACATCTCTCTTCCTCTAAAAATGTTTACACAGAAATTTACCATGAATCAACTGATCTGCAGCTGTTAGGTCATGATAACTTGTCTCTGGTGTCTGCATTCCCAGAATCTATTTGGTGCTTGTATCCATAGCTTATATCAAAACTGACATAATTTTTCTGCTTTATATCATACAGTATGACTTAGAAGCCCAGGAAAATTCAAAATTAAATGAAAAACAGGCTATGCATGATATACTACGTTACTTTTTGTACCTTGTTTTTTAATGTAATTTCTCTCTACTATATAAATTTTTAAATTTTTAAAGTACAGATATAGATATAATACAGGGTACAATGTTGAGTGGGCAATCTTAAGAAAAAAATCTTCTATTAATCATTAGCAAATCAGGTTTTTTTGTTGCCCTATTCGCATGCACTTTCATAGGACTGTTTCAGATATTTTTATGTAGTGATGCTCGCAGCTGAAGGGGAAAAAAAAAAAAAAAGAATTGCCATGAACTGCCTTTCCCATTTTGATCAAGATATAGCAAACTGCTTCCCAAGTCCTTCCCTTCAAATACATCACGTTTTAAACTCAGATGTACTATACACAGAAATGACCTCATGATACAACAAAAATAGCACTCTTTATAACAATGCATTTTTAGATGTAAAGCCTGCAAGACCGGGGAAGGTTTCAGCTGAAGCTGTAAAACTGTCTAATCATTAAATCATTACATTCTTACCAGTTGCACTTCTCCAAAAGCCCCTCTTCCAATCACTTTGACAACATCATAGTCTTCAGCTTTCATTTGTAAAGCTCGGATTTTTTCCACAATCTTCTCATCTAAAGCAAAGCAAATAAAAGCTGTGATCATGTATGTGTTAACAGAGTACAAGCATTTTTTTGAACACTAGCATTCAGAGTCAAAGCAAGCTATTTTTTATTTAAAAGTTTAGAGCCTTGGTAATTCTTGAAATTTTTCATTCACTATTAATTGCCCCTTTCATTATTGTTTGGAACCATTAACCACCTGCCTTTGGCTGTAACAACCGAAATGTCTTTTGGATTTTGCTGACTCATTTCACACCTCCAATATCCATTCACAAGCACACAGGAAGACACTGGTAATGAAAAGAACCAGAGATGCCTATCTTGAGTTTTCAGATAATTATTTTTTCCCAGCTGCTGTGCTGCCAGGACCCACTGATAAAGCAGGACTGTGAAGTACCCAGTACAAACAAAAGCACTGCAGGTGCAATCTGGTCCTACACACAGCAGTCAGACAGCAAGGAAAATAACTCAGCAACTTTTGTGTACAATTTCAGATCACAAAGTGTATGACTTCAGATCCACTCGTTCATTCCACGTGAAATATCAACTCAGTTTACATATGTTTATGCAACTGCTGGCCATGTCAAAGAACTTCTAGCAATCAGTGCACGTGTAGTTCTACGCTTCTCAAAACTAGATCTGCAATACTCTGTTCAAAGATCTTCAGGTGCAATATTCTGCTGGCAAGCTCTCTCTTTCAGTACCTTGCTTGTTGACAGTTGTGGGAATCTGTCAGGGAAACCAGTGGAATTCTGACCTCTGACAAAGTCTATAAATGTGCAAGGTCCTAGACTCTTTAATTATGTACATGTAATATGCCAGTGGATGTATCCCTGGCTAAATATATATTTTTTTAATTCTATTCTTATTACAAGGACAAAAGATAACGGGTGCAATAAATGTAAAATTACACTAGATATGATCTTTCTTAAGGGTGACAAGATTTGACACTGCACCCACAGATGCTTAGAAGAAGAACAAAACAAAGCTAGACAGGCTGGCTGGTGCAAGACCTCTACCAGGGAAGAGCACCGAATTGTATGAAGAGCTGTGGATGCTTATGTTCAGAGAGGAGTAAGTGTGTATTGCAAGATCCTTGTTCAGGGTCAAAGACTGTGGAATTTGATCCCTAGAAAGGCATAAAAGGGGATCTCAGTTCTGAATACATGGAAAAAAAGGATCAGAGGTACAGTTAATTCCTTTACAGTCATTTACAGTTAATGACATTAAAGATGTTGTTGTCAGTGGGAAGTTAATGAATATCTAATAAATTGTTCAGCTATTCCTACATATTCATGAAGAACAATCTGGCAGGCTACAAGCAATCCAGGAGTTTCCTGACCATCAAGAACATTTCTTTTGATGCAACTGAGCAACAAGCCTCAGCAGTGAAGCACTCTGATCTACTGCTCACTAATGAAAAAGAACTGGTGAGGGATGACAAAGTCTGTGGAAACCTTGGCTGAAGCTACTGCGAGAGGGTGGCATTTAAGACCCTGTGAGAATCAAACAAGGAACTCCTTGGACTTTAGAAGAACAGAATATGGCTTGTTCAGAGAATTCACAGGCAGGATCCTGTGGGAAGCTAATGCAGAAGGTAGAAGAGTGGGTTGATCTTCAAAGATGACACATTCATAGCACAAGAACAGTCTGTTCAAGTTAGCTAGAAATTGAGCAGGCATGGCAGAGAGCCAGTTTGGCTGAATAGGCATCCTCTGCCACAACTCAAGCACAAAATGCAGAGGTTTGAAACATGGAAGCAGAGATGGGATACCCAGCAGGAATCTCCCAACCATGCAAGGATGAAACTGGGAAAGCCAAGCTCTGCTGCAGTTGAAACCAGTCAGGGTTATGAAGGGAAACAAGAGGCTTTACAAATAAACTGTCAGTAAAAGAAAGAATGAGGCAAATATGAGCCCACTGTTCTTAGTGGGGTAGAGGATCCACTGCTGAAGGACATGAAGATCAAGGTACTCAATGCCTTTTTGGCCTCAGACTTCATGAGCAAGCTGTGCCCACGTGCTCCCCCAGCTCCCTGAAGCTAAGACCAGGGTGTGTAGTGTCACTGTAGAGGAAGTCAGAGTTAAGGATCAACAAAGCAAACTTGACTATACCAGGCCATGAGATGACAGAAGATGCACCTGAGCATGCTGAAGGAGCCAGTCAACAGCATTACCAGACTGTTCTCTATCACCTTTTATAGGGTTATGGCAACCTGGGGAGGCCCCTGATGACTGGTAAGGAACAAATATCATGTCCAGATTCTAGAAGGTCAAGGAGGATCCGGAAGCTACAGGCTAGAACCACAGCCTAACCTCACTGCTCATGATGGCATATCCTTCTAGAATCTACTTCCAAACACTCAATGGGTAAGAAAGGATGGGAACAGCCAGAATAGATGTGAGAAGGACAAATGCTGTTTGATAAGCCTGACTGCCTTCCATGACAAGAAGTCTGACTTGGTAGACAAGGGGAGAGCAGTATACATTTCTTTTCTTTGTAGCACTACTTTCAACATAGCACCTTAAAGTATCTCTGTAACCAAACCAGGCTGACACAGACAGAGAAATCACAAGCCAAACAGAAAACTTGCTGAAGTCATGGTTCAAAGTTGATAGAGAACTGCTGCTCTTAAGAGAGACCCAGACAAGATGGGTAAAGGAGCTGATGAGAACCTCACAAAGTTAAGCAAAGGCAAACACAGAATCCTGTACCTGGGATGGAAAGACACCACACAGCAGTATAAGATGACATTCACAGGCACCTTGAGACAGAGGACCTGAGAGCCCTGGTGGACAACAAGAAGAATCAAGAGGAATGAGCAGCAAGTCTCTGCACCTACTGCATTAAGAGGCTGCATTGGTAAGTGCATAGCCAGGAGGCTGACAGGAGTGATTTTCCCCATTTGTCACTTGTGAGACCACATTTGGAATGCTGTGCTTCACTTTGAGATTAGTAAGTAAACAAATGAGATACCAACTGAAGAGCTACCTGTTTTATTACCCCTATGAAATCCTGAGGATGAAGAAATCTTGCCCAACTAGAAGAACAATAATTAAAAATAAAAACCATCATCTAGGGATGCAGCTGTTGAGGAAGGACTATTTATACAGATGAATCATCTCTTTTGTCATAAAATTTAACAGATATGGAAGAGATAACCAAAGCATGGAATAAACCTGACACAAAAAGCAGGCTACAAGAAGGTAAGCTCAGAGAAACACTGAAGCAATCTCATAATTGCAGCATGTGGATCATATGATTTTGTTCAGATCCAATTCAAGATGCAGGAGACCTTTCCAACACGATCCTTCTAGTGGAGGTTCACATTTTCAGAAGATTTCACAGAGATGAGTTCATACATTTGCTGTATCTGTAGGCACAGATACAACAGATGGTATCTTACAGCCTCAGTGATTCTGCAACAGCATGAAGCCCACCAGAATAAGAGTGTCAGGTTTAAAGGAAGACATCAGATGGACTACCCAGCCCCAGAATAATAGAATATTATAAAAGTATTGTAATATTTGAATACAAGTCCTAAAATGTCAGAATGTCATCACCTACAAGTCACGTTTCTTGCTTGACACAGGAAGGACCAGGAATGCTGGGTAGCAAGAGTGCTTGAGAGGCAGCTTTTGTTTTACTACTTGAAAATGGCACTATAACCTTTACACAAATGAAGCTTCACTTTCTGAAGGACAGAGTGGATCACTCACTGACAGGTGGCACCAAGAATGTGGCTGAAGGTTACAAGTGCTTGTGAAAATGGAAAAAATACTGACTAGAAGAGTAAAGAGGGGAGGAGAGGAAGAGAAGACCAAGCTTTGTTGCTCTTTGAGTAAAGAGACAAACAAAACAGAAAAAGTCATGTTCATAACCATGTTATTTTCTTAAAAGTTAAAAAGAATGTGTATCAGGCAGTTCTGGGTTGTTTATGTATGGGGAATAAAAATGCAAGGGAGTGCAATTTTATCCCCACAGACCAGACACTGTCAGTCAATGAGTGCTGCTATGGAGTACATTAAGTGAGAAATTGCTGCCCTAGGCAAAAGCCTCACCAGCAGTGAAACAGCAGCACAGCCAGGAAGTGCTGCAACACCACACCCACCCAGAAACACACCAAAAGCACAACAGAAAGACTGAAATAATTAGGGGTGCATATATAATATCTGGTCAAAGGTGTGTGAAGAACAAGAAGATGCTGGAGACCTTGCAGAAGCAGCAGAAAGAAGGCAGCACAGCTGCAGACAGCCTCTAAAGAAAGGAGGGTGAAAGAAGTATTTTGTCTTTCATAGATGAAAAGAACAAAAGATAAGGAAACAGAAAGCAGCAGTCCTCTGATTTGCAGAGGATACATTCCTGACTTAATGACAGTAAGCCTGATGGCAGAACTTAATTTCTTTGTATCTACCAAGTACCCAAATGGAAAAGTGGTTAGTGACAATGACATAAAACTTGTTTATACATCTAAGACATTCTGTCTTAAACACTTGGTGCCTCTTAATTCATGATGATCTTGGGAAAAGTTGCTTATTTGATACCTCTCCCACTGTTACTCTTACCAGAACAGTATCATTAAGTATGGAACTGGAGCTCAACCTGATGAGGTAGGTGACTGCAAAGACCTGGCAAGGAGTGGCCTAAAGACTAAGAGAAAAACCAGAGAGGGAATTAGCTCCTTAACTCAATGCAAGTCCTACAATGCCCTAGACTTCTAAGATTCTTCTGGGCATCTGACATTTCATCTGTGTCCCTGACAAGAAGTAAGAAGCACAGAGAATTGGTCATGAGAGACATTAACACCATACCAGAACATGTTTCTCTTGGTTTAAGTGCATGGCTGGCATCTGATTCAGGAACTTCAAGCAACATAAAACAAAGGGAAGGAACCAGAACTGTTGCAAGAAGACCATCTGAACAGATAGATACTCTAAGTAAACAGTGTCTGTTTTAAGAGGTAAATGGCAAAAGCAACCTTGGAGTAAGTTTATTTAGCAAGTTAGCAAAGGTGCTACATGAGTGACACACCTGTACTAAAAGTTCCTCCTATTGGAAATATGTCCATTGCCATTACACTCTGAAAGTTTGCCAACCTCAAAACATCAGCAAATCATTTTAAAAATGAAAGTTTCCAATTTCTGAGTGATGGTGATTGTTGCAGAGGAAATCACCAATCTGTTTAGGGAGTCAAGGCTTCTGGATTGTACCAAGCCTGTAGACAGCACCACTTCCTCTCCTCATGTATCGACTTCCTCAAAACCCATTCCTCATGCCCTGATGACAGGATTATACATGATTAAACATTTTTAATTGTTGCTTATAACTGCTGCCTAATTATTTAACTTTCTGCTCCCAGAAGCTAAAGCACCTAACAGGATATGAATATCTGCATGGGAGACCACCAAAAAAGACACAAGCCACTCAGATAGGCTCCAGCACTTGGCAAATCTCAGATGGTAGAAAAAGTGACTTGGAACAATTTACTCAAACTGTTGTAATAGCCTAGATGTCAGAAGAGGAAAGAAAAGGTCAAGAAAGATTCGTTATACCAAGCCCATGCCGGAAAGCTCAAGCTTCTTTTCTAAAATAAGCAAGCCCTCAGAGGACTGTGAAATTCCTCTCATTGTTTTGGGAATTAAATATTACGTTATGCTTTCCTGTCTCATGAATACGCCAAAGAAGCAGCCGTTGAACTAAACTCCTAACAGTTTATTAAAGCAATAGAGAAGACAGGACAGGAATGGTTGTACTTTTAGATGAGACACCTATGTGCCTCTTATGTTAAATGCATGCTTTACTTGCTTCAGTGCTTTGAAGAAAGTGATAAGCAATCAAAAGAGTAAGAATAAACAGGCAATTAAAACATTTCTTGCATATTAAACACATGACAACTGTTTAAAAACTGCAAAGCAGTCAGAGAAACAGGATATACCAAACTGCTATAGTACAGACAATTAATAAATTGTAGCTTTGTGAAATGAGTTTTAAAATTTGAGTTTCAGGTTGAAACTATGAGTTGAACTCAGTATCTTAGCTGAGATGCAAATTATTTAAATTAGAATAAACTATTAATAAAACCTTAACCTGATTAGTAAGACTTGCAGTAGGTGTCAAGTGGGGTGCATTCAAACTCCTGAGAACACAGTAGAAAAAAAATTTCCTTCTCCAAGTGTTATTTTGGAAGAATTAAGTGCTTAAATTGGATGAAAGCACAATGATTATTGCAGTGTTTTCCACAACTTTTGAAGATTTTTGTAATATAGATTGTAACAATCACAAGTACCTATTCTGTTTCAGCTGCTTCACTTTGCACAAAAGGGTGTAAGTCACAAGATCAAAGTCTATTAGGACTTTTTTACAGTAATTCTCATCTAGGCATTAACTACATCTTTAGATGCTGAGAAAAATCAGAAGAGACGAGAACTCGCTGCTTCCCAACATAAAAATCATTTTCCTCTTCCATAAATTGATACTATTCTTTAGTCTTCTTCCATGTCCAAGTCCAGCCTCTCAGAGAGGTTTCAGCAAGCACATTTATGCTCTTCCTTTCCACTGATCCATGCCGCCCTCAGAACAGTTTCCAAAAAGAGAAGAGATACGGGTTCAGCAACTTTAAACTGTGTAAACTGGCAATGCCAGTAAGAAGCCAGTTGTCCTGTTCTGTCACACACTCAAGCAGCTTCCTCTGTGCTGATACAAATACTGGTGAAGTGATATGAAAACCTGAAACTGGTCTTTGCTTCTCTCTTCCCCAACCAGTTTTAACAAAATCCCCAACAAACCAATCAACCAAATCTTTGCAATAATTCTCCTCAGCTCCCCAGTCCAGTTCATAGCAATCCACAAAAGGACTCTGAAACAAATCCTTGTGACAGGACTGATTTTTTTTCAGTTGCAATGCCAAAGTTTAACCAGCTTCATACATTTACAAAATTTTCACTTGAGAATTTTAATTTATTTTTTAAAGAGTAAATCACATAAACGTTGCAGCACTACTTTTCATTCTCCCCCATGTAGTAGAGAAACAGAAGTTATGTAAGTGACTCTTAACAGCTACATGGCCTCACAATGCATGAGCCAGAAGGCAGCTTTTGCATGCTTTGAGGTTCAAAAGGTAAGGATAAAATGCACCCCTGAAAACTTTTAAGTACTGTGAAATTTCTTCACAATACAACTCTTTATTTTCTTTAACTAATATATGGCTATTTTAACTATAAACTGTCAGCTGACTTAAAAAAAAAAAAAAAAAAGCACTAATAGAATTCTGAATGAATGCATATTTTGGGGTTTCTGCAGGCTGCCATCAGGTGCTTAATAATACTTGCTACAACAACTGGAGAAAAGCTAGAGTAAGAAGAGCGTTCAGAAAAGGAGAGTTACTTAAAATACTGTTCTTCACCTATTTTTTCATAAATATTTGACTGAATTCCTTTGAATAAGAACAGAAAAATCCCAAGGTACACAGAGATAGGCCTCTCCTTCCTGATCTGCTGTTTCTAATTTTCACTGTTTTCAGCAACTTCTCCAAATCAGACTTCACTAGCAACTGCAAAGCAGTATACGGCCAGGTATGGAGCTCTCCTAAATGCCACAAAGATGCACTGAATTCACAGAATCACAGAATTGTCACAGCTGGAAAAGACCACTAAGATCACCACATCCAAGTGTCAACATCCCCCCCCAAATAAAATACACGTATCACACACTAGTCCTGCAGTGCCTTACATACACATTTTTTAAATACCTCCAGGGATGGTGACTCCACCACCTCCCTGGGCAGCCCATTCCAGTGACTAACTAATCTCTCAGTACAGAATTTCTTCCTCATATCTGGTCTAAACCTCCCTTGGAGCAACTTCAGGCCATTTCCTCTAGCCCTATCATTATTCACTCGAGAGAAAAGGAAAGCAGACACCTCCCCACAACCTACTTTCAAGTAGTCATAAAGAGCAGTAAGGTCTCCCCTCAGCCTCCTCTTCTCCAAACTAAACATCCCCAGTTCCCTCAGCCTCTCCCTATAGGACTTGTTCTCCAGACCCTTCACCAGCTTGGTTGCCCCTCTCTGAACTCACTCCAGCAGCTCAATGTCTTCTTGTAGTGAGGGGCCCAGAACTGAACACAGTACTCAAGGTGCAGCCTCACCAGTGCTGAGTACAGGGGCACCATCACTTCCCTTCTCCTGCTGGCCACACTATTCCTGACACAAGCCTGGATGCTGTTGGCCTTCTTGGCCACCTGGGCACACTGTTGGCTCATATTCAGCAGGCTGTCAACCAGCACCCTCAGGTCCTTTTCTGCTTGGCAGCTTTCCAGCCACTCCTCCCCAGGCCTGTAGTGTTACATGGGGTTGTTGTGACCAAAGTGCAGGACCAGCACTTGGCCTTGCTGAACCTCATATTATTGGCCTTGGCCCACGGGTCCAGACTGTCCGGGTCTTTCAGATCCCTCTGCAGATCCTTCCTGGCCTCAAGCAGATCAACATTCCCCCTCAATTTGGTGTTGCCTGCCAACTTACTGAGGAAGCACTCAATCCCCTCATCTGGATCAGTGATGAAGATACTGAGCAGGATTGGGCCCAAAACTGAGCCCTGGGGAACACCACTGCTGACTGGTCACCAACTGGGTTTGACTCCATTGACTACAGCTCTCTGAGCCCTGCCATGCAGCCAGTTTCTGACCCAACAAAGCCTACACCTCTCTATGCCATGAGCTGGCAGCTTCTCTAGGAGAATGCAGTGTCAAAGGCTTTACTAAAGTCCAGGGAGGCAACATCCACAGACTTCTGCTCATCCACAGGTCACCTGGTCATAGAACAAGACCAGGCTGGCCAAGCAGGACTTGCCTTTCCCGAACCTGTGCTGGCTGGGCCTGATCCCTTGGCTGTCCTGAAGCTGCCATGTGAGCTCACTCAAGATGAACAGCTCCATAATTTTCCTAGGCACCAGAGGTCAGGCTGATAGGCCTATAGTTTCTTAGATCCTCCCTCCTTCCAGCCCTTCTTGTACATGGGTATCACACTGGGAAGCCTCTGGTCATCTGGGACCTCCCCTGTTATCCAAGACCATTGGTAGATGCTGGACAGAGGCCTGGTGAGCTCCTCTGCCAGCTCCCTCAATCCTCTTGGGTGAATCCCATCCAGCCCCACGGACCTGTGGGTGTCCAGGTATCACAGCATGTTGTTAACTGTTTCCTCCTGGATTATGGGGGGGTTGTGCTGCTCGCTGTCTTCATCTTCCAGCCCAGGGGACTGACTACCCTGGGAGTGGCTGGGCTGACTAATGAAGATGGGGGCAAAGAAAGCATTAAGTATTTCAGCCTCTTCCTCATGCTTGGTTGTAATATTTCCTCCCACATTCAATAAGGGATGGAGATTCTCCCTGATTCTCTTTTTGTTATTGCTGTACCTCTAAAAACCTTTTTTGTTGTCTTTAGAACTCAAAGCAAATTACTACACCAGCCACCATTTATCTGAGAAGCCTGAGTGTTCAAAGGACATAGCTCTTGTGACTAAAGAACCAAAACAGGAGTGGATGGTAAGACTGTATCCACAGTAACCTTGACATATGCAATAGAAAAATTTTGGTTGTTTTTTTTTTTTTTTTAATATCTCAAAATAAGCTCACTAGAAAACACAGTTGTTCCACAAAGGCTTGCTAAACATTTTAAAGCAAACAATCCACTATTTTTACACACAAAAAAACCCCACTGCATGTTTATATAGGTGAACAGAAGATACTTTAAAAAGACAAAATACAGCTACTCTGATGCAACAGTCTTATATTTTCATAAATACAATAAACACGGAGATTTTGATTAGTTTTGGGAGAATCCCAAACATTTACACAAAGGTTCAAAAATGCATCATCACATTATAAGATACAACAACTTAATCTTAAAAAAATCAATAGAAGGCTTCTCTGTTAGATTAAATAGGATTGTATATACATTGTTGATGTTTTGAGTAATTAAAAGAATAAAAATAGAAAAGAGTAATTTGCAAATTACATAGCAGCACATACTGAAGATTTAAAAAAATGAAAGGGTTTTCCCCAAAAAAATTTTTCCCTGGAAAAATTACAACTTACAGAGGGTATTTTCCAACATATTTTCAGCAACAGAGTACCTCTTTGTAATAAATGGTCCTCAAAAGCTTTCTGAATATAGAAGCCCAGTTATAAAAAACTAGAAAAATGAAAATCTACAATGCATTTCTGACCACTCAGCTTCCTATGACTGAGATCACAAGTATTTGTTTAAGAGCCATTTGCAACTTACATCTATTTAAGAAATTATCAATGTTCTTGTTCTTCCTCAGCGCTGGATAATCCAGATCAAGGACCAGAGAATTCAATCCATCCTGAAAAGAAATTTCAAAAAGTTAATTGAGTTCTAAACCAGTGATTAAGCACTTTCTTAAAACCACTACACTAAGACTCATTATACATTATTCAAGCATGCATTACATTCCTAGTAAGCGAATCAAAGACACTCTCAAGTATGTTTATAAACCAGTCACTGCAAAGGAGCTAACACACACTGCCTGGCTCCAAGTTGGTCTATAAACAGGACAGATACATTACCACTGATTAGTAGCACTGGGACTTAAACTGGAGTAGTAGTTTTAATCTTACTCATTAAACACTGGTTTAAGATACTCAGTTCAACCTGGTTTTCTGATTTCCATTACATTTTTTCTGTATATATTACAACCTGTTTGTATTATCCATATTACTGCTTTGATCACATACTCTCAACTTGTCATTCTGGATTTTCAAAAAACAACTGCATATTTTTCTTCTTGGAAGCAAGACATGACCTAAACTGAACAAGGCAATTCACACATAATGCAAGGTCACAATGCAGAAGACAAGCTACAACTCTACATGCTGCTCTGCTACCCATTATCAATGGCTCCACAGAACACAACTGAGACCTCTTAAAATGGCACGGTATGAGATCACCAAAATCAAAATTGAAAATAGTATTTTAAACACCTGTTATAGGACTTAATTCCACCTTTCAGTAACCTAGAAAAACTTTAAAAATTACTCTTTGACACACAACAGCCCTTTCCAGTTACCCAAGGACAAACAAAAGACAGAATTAGTTTCAGATATTAAGAAGTGCCAGAGAGCCCATCCACATTCAGCATCTCCAGTGTTCTGCCTGATCTGGTACTTTTTTTCAGTGCTCTAAGAACAGCATCTTGAGATTGTTTCTTCAGGTTTTTGAGCCTTGACAGGCCATCAGAGAGATTCAAGTCAGAGTCCACATCGCATTAATTTACAGACAGCCAATACAATCAGATAATTTTTCAGTCTTCTTAATAACTGAGGTTATAGCTAACAGCCTGATTATTTTTTTTCCTAATACCTCCAGGAAGAGAGAAATTCTTCTGCAAATCTCACTAAAATTTTTATACTTATTTTAAAAATATTTCTACTTGGATAGAGTTATAGGCAAAGTCCAAGATCATTAAACAAATTTTGAATGCCAGACTGTGCTAAACAGGCACGTACACAAATAAGACTACCTCCTAATACATGAAAATGTCTTGAGAAGAATCAGTAGCACTCATTAGTTAGACCATAAGGAAAACAGGACTTGCTCAAGAAATATCCATTCAAAGGCTCCTTGACACATAGGAGAGGTGGAGAGAGGGCAGTATCACAAAGTTGAACAAGGGGAAATGCCAAGTCCTGCATCTAGGGAGGAATAACCCCAGGCATCAGGTATAAGGTGGGGCTGGAAGGCAGCTTTGTGGAGAAGAACCTGAGGGCTCTGGTGGACAACAAGCTGACAATGTCCAGCAATGAGTGCTCACAGGAAAAAAAAGCCAACCTCCTTGGCAGAATTAGGGAAAACATTATCAGCAGATAAAGAGAGGTGATCCTTCCTCTCTACTCAGCACTTGTGAGGCCTCATCTGAATTGCTGAGTCCACTCCTGGGCGCACAAACCAAAAAAGGCAGAGACATTTAATGCCAGTGGACTTACTGAAGCGAGTCCAGCAAAGGGAGGTGAATCTTAATTAAGACACTTGAGCATTTCTCATGATAGGAAAGGCTCAGAGAGCTGGGACTATTCAGCCTGGAAAAGAGAAGACTCTGGGCAAGGGCGTTCACCAATGTGTGTAAGTACCTCACAGGATGGACTGACGAAAAGCTAGCACTCACTAACAGGACAGGAGGCAATGCACACAAGGTAAAACGCATGAAATTCCATCTGAACACAACACTTTTTTCCTGTGAGGGTTGTCAAGCACTGGAACAAGTTGCCCAAAGAGGTGGTGGACTCTCCATTAGTGAAGACATTCAAAACCTGACTGGATGTGGACCTGGGTAATCTACTCTAGGTGATGCAGCACTGAGCTGTGGTTTGGACCAAATGATTTCAAAGAGGTCCTTCCCAACCTCAACCATTCTGTCATGTAGCACCTAAAATATTTCCACTTGAAATATTGGAAATATTGCACAGAGAAAATATGGAAAATTACTGTGGAATCTATGTACTCATCTTTGACAGGGGCAGAAGAAATAGCATCTATTCCTAAATTTGATTATATTTTTATGAAAGACAGCAAAGCTAAACTGAAGTAACAAAGTTGTTAAATACTCATAGATCAGTCACTGCATGAACTGCACAGGAACTCCCTGGACAAATCCAACAGAAAATACTCTGACTTGAGGTGACTTCCTGAAAAATAACATAGCAGAATCTGTAATACAAAACTATTCAGAAAACACTGTTTTCCAAAAAATGGTATCTCATTCTGTAGTCCAGTGTGTCAGCAGATATATAGATCCCCACCTTGCAACCTGCAAGGACCACACTGAATGTCCTCTCTTAGGCCATCTCTTACTATTTTATCTAGCATAATGATATCTCAATTCCAATTAGCTGGTAGTTTGCACACAATACCTAACTCCAGCATCAAATACAACTTGAAGATACACTTTCATTAATGTATTTGATGTATAACTGCATTAATATGACTGTAAATTACAGTATCAATTTAGAGTAGCTAAGTCTTGATGCTCAAATTGAGCATATTTTTTTCTGATTATAGTCTTGTTTCTATGGTACAGATTCAAAAATAAAAACTAGTCCTCTAAAGCTCTGAGCAACTTTTTACTCTCTTCACAGTCCAATACCTTAGTTACTCCTCCTTCTATATTCTTCTTTTATTTCTATTGAAACCGTATTTTAATCATGACTAACCACTGGGTAGACATTGCAAGGGTGATAAAAGACAAATCATTAAGGCATATTTTGTGTTTGGGGGGGTGGAGGGGAGAAAGATGAGGTCACCTGGTATTTTTATGCTTTTCAAGCAAAGATATTTCTGCAGTTGACAAAGTAAATCCAGGGAAAAGAAGAAAGCTATCCCTAACAGATATTATAGTAACAATGTCCAAAACAACCATAACTTCCAATTGAAACTGAGCTGTATATTCTCATTTCACTAGTTGTTCCTCTGTCATTTTGAATCCACAGCCTTTTTATGGTCTACAAAAAATGAGGACTGTATTTGAAATTAATTTTTTTTATTAGCTTGTTTCATCTCTTTTTCATGGACTTCTGGCAACAATTTTCACAAGTAGCTCTTAACGAACAGAAGTCTGGGAACAGCACAACTGCCTTTTTTAAGCTATTTGGAAGTGTCCTAACTCTTGAGGACAGTCAGCTGTAGCTGGCAACAAGGAGAGGTATCAGTACCAAAAGGAATAGTCTTTTTCTTTTTTTTAATCGCTGTGAACAAACCTTATGATCACACTCTTATAAAAGTAACATATTAAGTTCTTGAACACTGTTTTAAGGTAAGGGATTTCAGGTTCCTATCAGCATGTAGTTTATGAAAGACTTGTCTTGCACATTAGCATTTTGTCAAAAGGTCTTTCCTTAAAGCTTTACACTTTCATTAAAAGGCCTACTTTACATTACTTAAAAACTGCACTACAGTTAAGAAGCTGGGTCGAAAGATTACACAGCAAACCAGGCCGTTCAAACTGAAGTAATCCAGGAAATGACATCTCCTCTGTCTAGGCCTCACAGATAAGTTACTTCAACCAGGAAATATGTTATTAAAGTGATTTCACTGTTCTCTTCCTCTTTCTGCTATTACAAAAAGCTCAGAAGCTAATAGCCCAAGAATAGCAGTTTCCAAACAAACTCACTGTTAGCAAAGACAGTTCTGTCCCCATCAAAAGCTTCTGCTCGTGGCAAACATGCCAAAATGTTCTCCACATATTGTTTTCCAACAAAAAAGTCCCAACTTGATATTTTTGCAACGCCCTCCAATCCCAGGAAAAGAGTTCCTGGCCACTCTGGCAGCAGCCACCACCTCTAGGGACAACATGGATGGAGCCTGGCTTTCCCTGAAAGCAGCTTGTACTGCTACAGGCCTGAACAAACCAAAGAAAAAAGAGGCAAGAAAAGTTCAAGAGGTACAGGAAATAAATGTTTATGTTCTTCTCTGATAAAAGGGGCAGTAAGAGGAAAAATAATGGTAGCTTCTAAATAATGAGCTCAACGTTAATTCCAGACAATCCAACTGAAGCTCTCACAAAATTAAACCATGCTGTGCTGATACTAATTTCTAAAATTAAAATAGCTATTTGAACCTCTCCAGTGTTGATAAGTACATGTAAACATGTGACACAGGGTGTCACAACAGCTCTTGGCTACTTCAATTTATTCTTCATCTTCGTGATGAGAAAGAAGTAAAGCAACTAAAAACCGAAAAGTAAGTAAGACAAGTGAACAAAAGATTTTGTAGTTGTTTCATTAGAACTTACAGGAAACAATTTATAATCCTGTAATAATGAGAAAACTTGAGCAATCTGATCTAAGATGTCCCTATCCATGGCATTGGGGTTGGACTAGATGATCTTCGAAGGTTCATTCAATCCCAAAACTATTCTGTGATTCTATGAAAAGTTCACTCATCTGTGAACACGCAAGAAAATCACACTATTCCCTTTGCCAGCCTTCCAAATCCTCAAATAAAATAAAACTAATGATGCTGCAGTGAAAAGTAAGGATAGCAACACCTGTAACTTCAGGTTTTATTTTTCTAACTTGACCTACATGCTTTTTAAAGCACAACTTCCTAAACATGCACATGGGAACTGACCGTGTAATGACTCTTCATGAGGATTAAACTCCCAAATTTCCATATGCCTAATGGGACCTTAAATAATTCTGTTTTGGTTTTTTTTTCCTGAGCAATTACTTCTTTAAAAAACCTAGCAACAAGTTTTACTTGCAATATTATTTCTATATATGCAGGTAAACAAATACTGAAATAATTTAAATGATTGAAATGATTTTAATGTCCACTATTTAATAAACACAAATTTTTCTTCATTGTACAAGCAATGTTCCTCAAGAACTGTCAAATCATGTGCTACATCCATGCTTGTTTTGATGGTTTTACATAATTTACCTTACTATTTGAAAGGCAGAGTAGCAAACTGTTCCATTGCAATGACAGGATGATAACAGACCAAAAATAGCCTTATCCTTAAATACTAACAAAAGAATCATCACAAAATTGTTCAAGATGCAACAAGAAGAACTTTAAGGAACAACACTACAAAACAGTAAAAACATGTAAATTAAGATCAGAAAGGCAGAGGTATATAATGAGTTGTACTTTAGCAGGAACTTTCAGAGGTTTGAGAGCTCAGAAGAACAGGGGAGGTCAAGAAGAATGAAAAGGGCAAAGCAAATAATTACTATTAAAAGAGGGAAGGCCTTAAAATCTATAGATCTGTGTTAGAACAAGATTCTAATCAGTTTGTAAACACCTCGAAGATTAACATACAAGATCCAGGGCTTAAGTTTTTTTCTGTATTCCTTTAAAAAATAAACTAATGTTGTGTAACTGATTTCTGGTGGAATGTATGAAGTAACCAATAAAGCAAAGCATCTTAACATAGGAATAAAGCACAAGACTAGTCATTCTCATTATCAAAGTGAAAAAAAAAATACTGTATAGGAAATCATGGAGAAAATGTCAAAAATGTAATTATCACAAGTTCAGTAATTATCAAGACTTGTAAAAGTGTGTCAGAACAATATTCCTCTGGGTTTTTCCTGTTCCAGTTCTACAGAATATGTTCGTTACCCGAGTACAGCAGAATAAGTAATTTATCTATTAAGAACAAATAAAAATCAGCAAATTAAATCAAGCTCAGAGTTCCAATTATGTGCTTCTATTGTATTAAAAATTATCTTAAAATTAAGAAAAATAATAATTTATAGTAATAAAAATACTATAATAAAAATTAAAATAATATGATGAAAAAATTAATCCTAAGGTGCAAATGACAAGCACAAAAAGAGGGTGGAAAATCCCCATCAACATATGTTTTTGAAATAAATTAAATACACAGAACATGAAATGGTAACAGTAAGTAAACAGGAAGATAACAAAAAAGACACAGTATTACAGCAGACTAGAAGTATAATCTAGGATGCACAAACCGGAGGTTCATTGTATAAGACCTCAAAGAGAAAGAATGTTATTTAAGTATTGTTACAGCCTAAGTCAGGGCATTGTGTCCAGCTTTGTGAGTCCCTACACAGAGGACTGCAATAAGCAAGTTGGAAAAGAACTGAGGGGAAGTTAACAAGAGCAGCAAAGTGATCACTAGTTTGAGCTGAGGAAGACTTAAAATCAGAGACCTTAGTCTCCAAAAAAGTGAGCCTATGAGGAGACAACTCCTTTCAGAACATAAAAAGCTGTTTTAAGCAATGATGATTATGGACATCTCGCATCCCCAGAAACAGCGTAAGAAATAAAATGAAGTTAAAATAAAATTTTAGATAAGAAAAAAACCCAAACCTAAATAACAGCAGTAAAGAATGGATGTAACGTATCTACCCAGTGAAGCTCAGAAATCTCCTTCAGAAGAGATACACAGTTTAGACAAGTATTTGCTAGAGTAGATCCAACTGTGGATCTGTTTCAGCTCTGTGAAGAGGAGTGTAGTAGTGACCTCTAGTATTCCTTCCAAGCCAGTATGGAAACTCTTCATAAATTAGCTGAAAAGCAGAACAGCAGTAAATTAAGCCAAAGAGAGGAGACTAAGGAAGAAGAGTAAACCCAGAAGCTGTGTCTATACAACTTAATCTCTAAAATACTATTCTCTTTAAGAAAACAATGTATTAACACCTACCCATTACCATTTTCTCCTGCAATTTTTCTCCTCCAAATCTGTTGTACCAGTTTTCTCCTTAAGGGCTGATACAACAAAATCAGTCTCACATGCCTTGCTGGTTAGCACTGCAGCCACAGAAAACCCAGTAGTTCAGCATAATTTTCTTAGAATTTGTACCACTCTCAAAAAATTCTGTGCACCAAATCCCAGAATTGAAAAACTGCTAAAATAACGCTAGAGGTAACTTCCCATTAATTGGAATTCTCCAAAGTAGTTATTAGCAAACTTAGCTCCTTAAAATGAGCACAAAGCAGTCTGGCAATTGTGACTATTGCTCTCCTGCAGCAAACCTCTTATGCATCCGTTCAGATGAAGATTTCCTAAGCAACCAAGCAGCACAGTACAAGTACCAGAACTACAAAACACAGAAAACAAACCTGGGTGTGGAATTGTTTATCCCACGCCCTGAAAAAATGGTGTTTCGAATGCAAAACATAGCTTTTTATTCATGTCTCCTTTCCTAATTAAGGCTTTCAGAGGCTTGACAGCTGTAAGAATTAAGAAGTGACACCAAGAACACAGATAAAAGGTCAGGGAACTCATCTGTAGTTGAGGTAGAAGACAGACGTACAGTCTGTTATTAAAATCTTACTTTGACCAAGAGGCCATCCTTGTTTTATATTAGCCTTGCTTCTCCACCATGAAAATTAATCTATTTTTGTACCTTTAAACAGTTCAGCCTGAAGTTTGCTTCAGCATGTTACACCACCAAAGTCATTTATCTATCCCTTTGTTCCACTGTGAGCTTGTTTTTGGATAAATGTATTTCTTACATATTTCTTCATATAATGGAAATAGTTGCATCATATTTTGTATTTTTTAATAATCCTTTCAGTAGTGTTGGACAAATGACATGCATTAACTCAATCTATTAAAAAGTTAAATTACGAAATTTTAAAATTAGATTTTTAAGAGGATACTTATTAAATAATAAAAATTCTAACACTACTTTACAGAGTAACTGAAATAGCAAACAAGGCTCAAAAGAAAAATGAAGATACTATCTAGCCTCCATCTCCCCCAAAAGCATGATTGACTGTAAGTAATATAAGGTTGTTTAATTTTCTATAATCACTGATTTAGAACAAATTATTGCAAAATTTCCCTGCACTAAAAATACCAGGAACTGTTTAAAATCACTCTTCAGGGCATTTCTAACCAAATAAATAACAGATTGCCTAGCGTGTTATCTCCAGCCTAACTTCAGATGTGATGTCAGCAGCATATTCCTATCAGCTGCACCACATATTTCTTAAAATACAAGTGCTGTACTCCACCATAATTCCACAAACCCAGATTTCCAGTTCAGGTGATGAATAAAAGTGAACCAATCAACACCACACATAACTTTGAAGTACAGAATTTGGATGCAGGATGGAGTATGGCAAAACATTTATTGCTGCAGATGGGTTTTTTGTTTTTTTTTTAAGGTCAAGATATCAAGATCAATCTATTGAGTATCAGGATGCACTGATCCATATGCTAGCAGAAAAAGCCACTGTTACTACTGCAGGGGAGAAACAATTGAAATCAAATAGAAATAGTCAAAACAGAGAGAATCTTACCATTTTCCTACTGTTCACATATTAAGACAAAGATGTATTTTATGGATAACTTCTGGGAAAGTCAGCAGTTATCACAATGATTGCTGGAAGGAAGGGAACTTGCAGGGAAGAGCAGGAAAGACAAAACAGATATAAAAAAACCCCAATAGGGCAACACAAAATACCTCGAACCTTAAACCACTCTTGGTCTATTGTCCAGTAATATGGACAAAACAATTATTTTAAGATTATCTTTGCACAATGCTGGAGGAAAATGAATGTTATTTAAACAAAATGAACATGTATATCTATTCTACTAATCACCAATACTAAAAACAATTGCAGCAAAATAGTAACATCATCTAGAAAATAGGTTATTTCTTTTGCAGTAACGTACATGCATTATTGCTTGGTAAGGAAAAAACTTTTTTTTTTAATTTAAAAAAAAAAAAAAGCCCACAAAACTAAGCAGCTCTAAAAAATTCATTTCTCACAGAAACTTATTTGACAATTAAGGAAATTCTGTATAATAATTTTAATTCATTTAATTAGTGAGTATACATTACTTTCTTGAAATATGAATGCCTTCTTTTAATCTAACTGGCATTCTCAAAAATAGTTATATCTGTTCAGAATCTTAGTTAATAAAGATCTCTATTACTGATTTTAATAGGGCATACAACTTGAAAAACAAAAACGGTAACATGTATATATGGAATCTGAAGAAATGCTTTTTAGGGTTCTTTTTTAGCAGAACAGTGTACTCACATCTTCTAATTCTCATTTCATACATATCAGATTCACTTGGAGTTTCAAATAAAGGACATTGTGATACACTGTTCCATGGTCCAATATGCACCCTAGAAGCAAATTTCACTATTGACCCTAAAAGCAAAATTCACTGATAACCCTAGACTGCAGTCATATTCACTATTAATTTTGTCTCTGAAAGAGGTAAGGCATTTTCTCATAAAACAAGCCTATATGGAAATATTTTAAAATATGCAAATACTTAAAACAAATGTTTTAATATGTAAAGTAACAGAAATAACACTTCAATTCCCATTCCTGTGTCAGAACTACTACCACACATCCTGGGTTTTAAAGCAGAACAGGAACTTCCCTGGATGATTTCTGCTGAAACTCAACACGTGCTTCTAGGGACCGACTAGTCTATTCTATCAGATGTAAAATCCATTGTGATGATGAGGTATGATCAAAGATTTGATGTTTCATGTGCAACTTCAATAATAAAAAGGTATTTAAGAGGTCACTAGTCTCAGCCTCTAGAACTGCAAAGGCTCATGTTGGATTTCTGGACAAGTCCAACTAAGAGTGTTTGATCTCCCATTTTTTCTCTGGAACAAAAAGATTAGGATTGTCTTTGGAGACACTTCCTGTTCCTAAAATATCTACCAAAAACATAAGAAGAAAAAAAAAAGGGAAAAAACCAACCCTCCACCCACCTATCAGACCCACACAACTGGCTGTCCTGTATAGAGGAGACTGGACTCACACTTGGGATGGACATTAAGCAGCTGCTGTGAACAGGGGTTGAGCCCAGATGAAATCCTGAGGTTTTCAAAGCTGAAATGCTCCATGATGCTACAATTACCTTTGACCTGAGTATGCAGGTCAGCACCATTAAAATAATTTTTTGCATCATTAGGTTTAAAATAAACAGTGTTTTTAAATAACAGATTCCTTTACTGTACAAATATATGAAGCATAGGAGTAGCAAAGAAAGTTCCTCTCTGCTGATTTTTTGAGACTTACTTCAGAAAGCCTGAGGAAGTGAGGGCCTGTTGCAATCTGCTGCTGAAATTACTCATTTTTCAAGCAACAAGTTCATTCTGTGTACAAATCTGTATTAAATAGCTATTTCTCTTACAAGACCCATCACGACTTCCACTCTGCAAACAGCTGCTACCTGAAGTGGTGGGTGGTCTTTGGTAAGATCTTTGGCCACCTTTTTTTAGAGGAGACAATGCTAAAGGCCACAGAAAAGAGCAGAAAATTCCTTCTGAAGGATTTTTCAACTACTCTATCGATAAACTAGTCACAGAAGACTGGTAACTTGTTTAGTGACTAATATCCACTTAAAGGGAAGGTTTTAAAGACATCAAGGTAAAAGTAGAGCATTCTTTGAGAAGTTGTTAGCAGAATTCATTACAAAATTTAAAATTTCTATCACAATTGACCATAAACTGGGAAATAGCTCTTGACTTCCTATCAGTTTATCTAGCCATAATTTCCAGTCCGTGGGTGGTGGTGTACTCTGCTTTATGCATCATTTTGCAGAAGCCTTTAATGCTAATTGCAAGCTGTATTGAAGGGAATTGTATTTAAAAATAAGCTAAATGTTACATAATAATAAACACATAAGAAGAGAACTCCAAATTATTGCAGCTTGAACACACAAATCCTAACGAACAAATACTTCTTATGCTAATACACAGCACCTCAGTTTTGCTTCAGTGAGGAAAAAACATCACCTTACCAGTGTGAGATACTCAAATGCCATGCAAGGCCATAAAAAAACCAAGCATATTGTATCACTTCAGTTACTGTAAAAGATCCCACGACAAGCACAAAAAAAGCAGCTAAATGAATGACTATGAGTAAACCTGTTTCTCTTAAACCAGGAAGCATACAGAATTACACTGCCCTTGAACAACAGAATACACATACGTGTACATCCTCATACACACACAGGGTCAGATCCTGGCAGTGAAACAGTAGGAACAGCAAGAAAAAAGGCTTCTCTTAATAAATCAGCAGCAAAAGAAAGTCAACGTAGGCATACTTTCTCAGTGGGTAGAGACAGAAGATGAGCACTTGATGCTTTTTTTTGTGCTGTGCCCTGGAACAATACACAGCTCCACTCAAGGAACCTTGACAGTACCCAGGTGAGGAGGGTGAGGAAGCCAGCTGAAACCATTACCAGGCTGCTCCTACCCCTTCTGAAAGTCACACCCACTGCAGGAGGTTCCTGTTAACTGGGAAAGGGCACTTCTTGTGCCCAACTTCAAGAAAAGAAACAAGGAGGATCTGCAGAACAACAGGCCAGAATTCCAGTGTACTTCAGGTCTGTGGACAACATTTTCAAATACATGAAGAAAACAGTAACTGAATACATTGATCATGAGCCAAATCTACCCATTATTTTCTATACAGAGATTTACGCTTCAGTATCCAAGGAGTGAGCAGTATATGCTGTTCATCTGGACTTCAGCAAAGTATTCAACATGGATTCCTACAGTAATCTGACAGTCCAACTGGGTAAGTGAATCATCAGCTGGAAAACTGAAAAGCATCAGGTCAAAGAACTGCCACAATCAGTCGTACCAAGTCCAACTTAGCAGCTGGTGATCACTGGCATTCCCCAGGGACTGGGAAGCAATATTGTTTAATGTTTTTACTAATGACCAAAAAGCTAGGACACAGTATACCTTCAGCAGCTTCATGGCTATCAGCAGCCACTGACCCTGGTTGTTGTTATGCTGCAGAGCAGAGGTACTATTCAGAGGGATCCAACTGATGTGGGCTGGCAGGAGCTTCATGTACGTAAGACACACACAGACTTCTGTACATGGGATGGAATACCAGCAAACAGCAGAAGAGATTGGCACTCACTGGCTAGCCAGTGGCTTTGAGAAAAAGGATCTGAGGGTCCTGGTGGACAAAAAGCTGGCCATGAGACATTAGTGAGCCTGTGAGATGAGTGTGACAAGATGCAACAGAAACGAGTAGTCGCTTGGTAAACTGCAGTTGGCTATATGGAAACATTTTTTCCATCACAGTCAAACATTGGAACAGATTGCCCAGAGAATATGTGGCATCTCTGTATTTGGAGATTTTCAAAACTTTATTCTTAAACAGCATGTGATTGAACCTGCTTAAGATCATCTCAGCAGCCTGGACCAGAAGACCTCCAAAGGTCCCTTGAATGCTAAATTACCCAGTGATGGGTATTTTTATTCAGTTCTGAAAACATTTTCAACCAGAGCTCAGTTACTGACAGGATGCCACGTAAAGCTCCAGAAATATCACAAATTATTTGGCTAGACACTGCTGTTAAAAGGGCTGACAGGGTATTTTGTGGAACAATAATTCATCATGAATTGTATTATCACAGTGCCATCGACTATAGACCAGGGCCAGCCTCTGGAAGATTATGACTGTTTTGTATTGCAGTCAAATCTAAGATAAGAGATGCCTGATGGATAAGCAGAGACAACATCAGACAGTAATGCAGGCAATCAACTGGAACCTGGACTCCTGCATATGTAGTGACTCAGACTCCCTGGAGAGCTGGAACCCCACTAATAGGAGGATGGAAGGCAAACAAAGATAGCATGCAAGGGAAAGGGTTTTTTCACATCATGGTTAAGGCTAGAACTTATTGTCATGGGATGTTTCTGCTGCCAAGAAGTTTACATGGGGCTGATGGCTATTTGATTCATGGGAGATAAAGCTGTCAAGAGCTACTAAACAGAAAAACAACACATCTTCCTCAGAGAGTCCCCAAGCTGCCTTGTCTCCACAGCTTGAGAGAATGTAATAAAATAGGACAAGTCCTTCTGCATTCTGTCCCAAGCACTTCCGAGCTATTTGGTGTTGCTGGAAACAGAATATGTAGCCTAGACAAACTCCCAACTCGATCTAGTGTTCATTCCAGTGATCCACTTTCACATTACTACTATGGGGAACTGTCCTTTTGTTCCTATGCAAGCTGCTTCAATTCCTACAAGTAATTACAAAGCAGTAAGACAAAGACTTCCTTTCAGCTGCAGTATTACATGCTCTGGACAAAAGAGGACACCAGGTGTCAAAGTCAAAAATACACAAGGAAGAAGCAAAGAGTTTCAACAACAGCAACTAAGCAAAACCATTCTGAATCCAGCAGTACATTGTATCTTGCCTAAACATGAAAAAAGGTTCAAATGCCAGCTCTGCCAACAGCTAAATCAAGTGCCACTATAAAGCAGGCTACGAGTTCACAGAGAACACCTGACAAAAGGACACAGTATCAGCCCTAGGTGGAATAAAACATTGGGTTTTTTCAATTAAGCACTACACAGGAGAAGAAAACAATTGACCATTTAGTGACAGTTTTTAAAGTCACACTACATCTAGTTTAAACTAACTTATAGATCTTGGAAATGGCATTCCAACTACATACATATACAGCTATACTAAGAGAGAAATTTTTCAAAACTTAGGATATAATAGAATAAAGTTTGAGTGCCCAACATCAGTTTGCTTCCCCTTCCACATCATGATAATTCTTCCAGCATGAAACAGGTAGCTGTGCAGTATTGCTCTGTGTCCTGTTTCTGGGATGTAACTTCATCCCTTGCTCAGTGATTAAAAAAACCAATTAGGTGTATATAATGTCTCTTTGGTACATTTTGGGTACATTCAGTGTTCTAGGAACTTGATTTTCACGACTGCACAGACAATGCAAAAACTACTCACACTGCAGTTTCTGAAATACCGTGACTGATAATCAATTTTACAGCTGGTTAAACCTCATTCTAGTTTAAAAAAAAAGGCTATTTGTTGTGGTAATACACTAGATGGTAACTCTGAAATAAAGTGGGACACTTGGTCTGGCATTTGTGTAACAAGTTCCCAGAACATTTTTCTTCCCTACTGGTCCAGCTGTAGGTGCAATTCAAAGAACTGGGCTTGTTTATTAATAGAAGATCTTCTTGTTTGCATTTTTGAAAAGGAATCACATCAAATTAGCAAAGGAAAACATAGTCTTTTTAGAAGAGACTCAAAATCATAACATGTTCCTTAGTATTTTACTACTCAGAATTAAAACAATTGCAAATGGTAGCAATATACTGAACAAAGAATTTCTCTTGAGAAGAACTCCAATGTCTTGTTTTGTTAAAAGAAAACAACTATCCCAATTTTTAAATTAGCGTTTGGGTAATTTTACCAACATAGGAAATTCGTATTTTAAAATCAAAGCAAGACTATGTTTACTAACACATGCCATATTGTGAACTTATTCTGAAATTAGTAGCACTAGAGTAAATATATTTTCTTCACAGTAAAGAAGATATTTCACAGCTATTGTACAACTCATTCTTCTGTTCATTATGGATGACATAAAATTTTCTGTACATACGCACATTCAACCTTTTAGTCATGTGAAATATGATTTGCAGATGATCATACCAGTTTTCAAGCTCTCAAGAAAAAAACTGGTCCAAACTCACTACCTGTCAAAGTCAACATGCATCTCTGCCTTCCTTTACTCTTTAAGAGAACTCCTGATTCCTAACTTCCAGTACACAAATCATGTGTACTGGACATGTACATCTTCATGGATGGAACAGATAAAAAGGATGCACTTTTTACTTTCAACTGAAAAGAAAGCATTCCAGTAGTAATACACAAACCTAGTGTTATAAAATTTAATGACCTTATTTTAATCACTTGAAACAAAGGTACAATAAGCCCATAATGCAGCTTACTGCAAAATTTTTATATCGCCCTGTACTAAACACTATGCAATTCTATATTTAAGCCATCCCTTCACTCAAAATGCCATCACTCTCAGTGGAAATCCTTTAGTTAAGATACCAAAATAGAACTCCTAGAAGCAGTAATCCTTTCTGCTGACTCATTGATCTGAAAATACAACTTCAGTTCTTCGAAAGTATACATGTAACTTCAGTATGTGCTCAAATCACCCATGTTTAAGTGCACTTTTAAAATTGCAGTTACTGTTTTACCACCATGGGAAAAACAAAAAACCAAACACCACCAAACCAAATAGTGATTTGTGAAACTTCATAGAATCATAGAATTAGCCGGGTTGGAAGGGACCTCAGAGATCATCAAGTCCAACCCTTGACCCACCGCTGTGGTTACCAGACCATGGCACTGAGTGCCACATCCAGTCTCTTTACATATCTCCAGGGACAGAGAATCCACCACCTCACCGGGCAGCCCATTCCAATGTCTGATCACCCTCTCCGTAAAGAAATTCTTTCTAATATCTAACCTAAATCTCCCCTGGCACAACTTAAGACTGTGTCCTCTTGTCTTGTTGAAAGTCATCTGGGAAAAGAGACCAACCCCCACCTGGCTACAACCTCCTTTCAGGGAGTTGTAGAGAGTGATGAGGTCTCCCCTGAGCCTCCTCTTCTCCAGGCTGAACAGCCCCAGCTCCCTCAGCCTCTCCTCATAGGATCTGTGCTCGAGTCCCTTCACCAGCCTGGTTGCCCTCCTTTGGACCTGCTCCAGGACTTCATTCATGTGCAACTAATTCCTGCCATTCTGTCTGATCCTACACTAACTTAAAAACATCAGAACAGTAAACTGACATTGGAGTGTCTGTTTGAAAAGTATGCACAACTGTGTTTGCCTATCAGCAGAGGTAAAACCCTTCACCAAAGGGCAGGAGGAGTGTTAAGCAGGCTAAGAAACACTGCAGAATGTCATCAAATTAAAAGTTATTTAAGACCCAAAACATTAATCACCACAAATATTGATGATGGTTTGGCAGGAAAACTAGATCTTATTTCTTCATGCAAAGGATTTGAAAGAAGGGAAATCCACACAGGCTTCTGTAGCAAATCATGGCACTGAAAATCCAGGTCTATAGTAAAATCAACAGAAAAAAAACAGGCCAGAGTTTTATCAGATATAATGCAGACAAGAAAAAGGGTCAACATTTTAAAAGATGAAAGGATAAAGAAAGATTACACAGAGAAATGATGAAGATCATTCCAAAGACATTTTTAAAGGAATTCTAAATACTGCTATGACTTAGGCTTGGGGAAAATGAGGAGGGGACCAGATAAAACAGTTACAGCCTTTCAATCCGAATTGTTTAATTTAAATTATAAACCAGTGTCTCTACATTGACTTTAAATCATATTAGCTACTAAAGTATATGGCAAATTGTAATTAGACATAATTTTAATGTAATTTTAATTCCATTTAAACAAGTAAAATGGAAAATTAACTCCCTAGTGACCATTGAACTATACTGTGGGAGAAACAGAAGCTGCTTATTTCAACAGTGAGCTTTTCCATAAAATTTAAAATGCTATTAATGTAACCTGTGTTAGAATTATAGAATTAGTTCTAATGTTGTTAAACTATTTTTTTCATCATTTCTTTAGCTAAAGGATCATGTGAATTTTTTTGCAGATACTCTTACATATAGTATGCCAATAAATCATCAGAAATTGACAACCAGATTTTATTACCTCTTATCTGAGTTGTTCCAAATTTCAACTAGGGGAAAAAAAATATATGCTTTAAAGCTGCTTACTGAGCCAGGCTGACATTATTATGGTTGATATTATCCTGGTGATTCACCAGTGTATGTATATCACACTGATTGCAATGATTCATTAATTGCAAATGGTTTCCAGGATTCCCCATATTACATCAATGGGAATAATTTGTGGATAATTAATCTGGAAATGGAAGTTTGTTGTTTTGTAACGTTACATTAATGGTTGGACTTGATGAACTAAAAGGTCACTTCTAACCTAAATGATTCTGTGATAAGGAATGATAAGCAATCCAATGGGCTTACAAAGCAAGAGAGGGGATGCCAGCATCTTGGACAGGGGAAGACAGACAAATGGGATGCCTCTCAGGTAGACAGTGCAGGCTCTCCAGGGTACAGGTCAAATAGAAGAAAACAAAACAACAAAAAACAACTTCACGAGTGCTATCTTCTTCCAAGAAGCCAGTCCTGACAGGAGAATCACAAGTGTCTCAAGTTCCCAGAGAATGGTACTTTACAGCAAGGCAATGACCATACCCAAAGCAGTGACTCAGGCCCCGTGCAGACTGTATAGCTGTATTTTATGCCAAGGACTCTGTTACAGAGCAACACCAGCAGCACAGATCACACCCTGACTCCAGCACTGCCTTATCACTGCACTGCGAACAGAAAGGTGGATGACCTCAACAGCTGTTGCTTGCATTTCCCATTGTAACTTGAAACCCAGGCAGACTTCTGGACAGACCCTCTGCCTGGAGTAGGTGCACAAGCACACAAGATCACCAATGTACTCCCTTTCTCCTCCCTCTTACTAATTTTCATACTCCTGTTGTCACAGTTCATATATATCTCATCCACGATGCCAACACCCAGCTAGGCAACTGATTTCCTTTGCTGAGAAATACCATCAGTTTCACTAAAATGCTGTACTTCCCACCTTTTTGTAGCCAAAACCAGCAGGAAAATGTACACTGTGAATGACAGGCAAATGGCCTCAAGATCAAAGACAAGTTTGTGACATACCATAGATTAGAATAGGCAAATATTTACCAATATCATCCATTAGTGAAAAAAACATCTGCCTATGCAATGAAAGCAACTAGTGCAGCCTAGTAGGATCATTTTCTGTTACATCACCTGCTCGTTCCCACTTTGGCACTTTCCCACTTTTACAGTTCAGGAGTTGCTCAGCACTTAGAAACCTGGTACATATTAGAAGTGTCCCCTATCAACAGCTGTATAAATACGTTTGCTGTCAGTACTAAGTAGGTATTAAAAGTACTTTAAATAAAGCAAGAAAGTATAGCATCTTTTTATGAAGTAACGTGGATAAAAGTATAAAAATAAAATTTGTAACTTATTTTAAACTTTGGAAAAATCTTCATGGAGAACCATCAGACAGAACTGTGCAGGAAAGCTGACCTTCTTACTATACAATTCATCCACTAACTGAAATTTTACAGATTTTTATTTGGCTTTTAAACCAGTAACTTGAAACAAACCTGCAAAATATACTATACCCAAACACACGCTTGAAAGAGACTCATCATTTGACCCCTGCCAAGCAAAGGCAACTCCCAGCCCAGTGCCCACCAGCTGAGGCTGTGCCCAGGGCACCTCCAGGCAGGAGCAGCTGGGAAGCAGCACCCAACAACCCTGTTGTTCCTGCTGAGAGCAGAGACACGGACACGGCCAGGGGTCAGATGCTGCTCCCTTTCCCCCAAGCTCACAGGTGCCATCAGGAGCACTGGCTTTACATCCCCTTAGACACTCAGAAGTAAGAAGCAAGCGTTCCCCTCCTTGTGCCAAAGAAGCCTTCAGAGCTGGCTCCCCACCAGCCCTCTCACAGCAACATCTTTCTGTCTGAAAACCTCAAAATGTAGGAAGAAAAAACATCCCCAAACCCACAGAGAAACATATTCAAAATTAAGAGGCTGTCCTTCAGCTATATGTGAAAGCCAACACTGGCCTCAGATCAGAAGCCTTACCTTATCTCTGACAAGGAATTCTGTTCTAGTTGAACAAATGCTATCCTTTACCATATTGCAGTTTACCAGAAATGAGTTGTTTGCTAAAATGTGTTGTTTTGCATATGAATTTTACATCTGAAGTCATGCTATTCAATTAACAAGAATGCTGATGAAGACATTAAATCATTCCCTTTGTCATGGAAAAGTATTCTAAACAATTAACCTCTCAACATCACCATTGCAGATTTTAGATTTTGTATTAGAAAAAGGTGCTAGAAAAAAACCTACTATGGGGAAAGGAGCACTAAGGAGAAATTATACTGAGAAGACATTTTCCCAAGTGTTCCAAGCTCTGAAGCGACCTATAATTTTGCAATCCAATCTTATTTCATAACATAGAAAAACCTGCAACCACACTTTGCTATATAATAATTTCTCTCCCCTCAGTTGCTGTAATTAAGACTGAGTGTGCAAAATTAGCTGTGTGATGTTTTTATCTTTTAAAATGTTTAGGAAATGATAACCATACTTTGCTTAATTTTAAAAATATCTCCCTTTATTACTAAAGGAAGCAGTTGAACAAAGGCAGAAGGCACCTGCCCACCCCTTCGAACAGCTGCTCAAATGCTATCCTCCAGTAAGTGCATTATTAAATGGGAAATGTATTTAGTTTCCTGGTCTGCCTCAAAAAGGTGCTACATAACACACAGACATCTGCAGGAGCTCCTGTGTGAATGTTTGTGTGTAAAGCAGGAATTTTTAACAATATTACAGCTACTTGTAATTTATCCAAACTATGCATATGTTCAAGTCAGTGTGATACATTTGGTAAACTCTGACATTCACAATGGAAAACATTTGAGCTACATTCAAAGTAGCTCTGACAATCCAAATCACAGCCTACGCAAGATCCCTTTCTGACTACATAATTCTGCCACACTGTAAGCAAGTATATTCTCCCAAGTAGCCAGGGTCTTAGTGAACAAACTGCCTCCTTTCAAATTTTCTCACCAAATTAAAAAAGAGGAAGCAATCACAGACCTCCAAAACCCCCTCCAAAAGCGGTATTACACAGATGCTGATAAACACACTGATAAACAAATTTCCTGCTGGCACCTCATGTTCTACTAAAATATTTAGGTCTTTCCCTGGACAGAAATATACTGAATGCACACTTCAAAGTAAGACAGAAGCATTAAGATCAATGGAAATTTATGCTGTGATTTTTCTGGCAACTCAAAGGAACATGAAGTACTGTCCCCAGAAACGCAGAGGTAAGCAACTCTGTGCAGTGGGCATGAAAATGAGCAAAGTGCTTTGCTTTTGCAACTTCCACCTTCAAACCAAGCTGTGCCAACTCCTTATGCTGATGAAATAGGCTGGAAAAGCTAAGTTTCTTACTACTTCATGCTGCAATATGGCACTTCAATCAAGATTCTCTTTATTGCTATTGAAGTCAGTGGATCTGACTTACTTTAATACTTAAGGCTTTTTAAAAAGTGGTGTTTTACTGTGTCAGTAATACAATGTCAGAAGTAGTTACTTAAGAGAACATCGGAGCGTGCCTCTGTTATCTCTTCTTCCAGTGTCTTTCCTCGCTATAGCTCCACTCAGCTTGATTTCCAGACAAAATTTCATTCTCTCAAACCCTACCTTGCACTACTTCCATAATTTGTCATTAAATTACCTCAATATTAAGTGTTTGACCTTGGTTGCATGCCTTCTTTAGAGCTGCAATGTCTTACCCAGCCAGCACACTTGCAGCTTTTTTAAGTCATCTTATCTACACAGTCCAGGTTGCCATGTAATTTTTTTCCTGCAACCATCTATTTTCTTCATTACATGCGGAGAGGTCTACAGCATTAACAATACATGCTGCTCTTCCTCCAAGAACACACAATAGAAGACCTTTTCAAACCTTCAGATTGAAAAGACCATGAACTCTGGAAGACTGGGGACTTCTTTAAGAAAATCAAGCTTTTGAGAAACAATTTTCAGAATTCTTCCCTTTACATCACAACAATTCAGCTGTTCTTCTTTTCCCCTAGGTGCATATACAGACTTGTAGAGGGTGAGACAGTTTTCCCATAAACTGAGTGCTGTCTTTAGAATGGTCTCTGAAGGTTTTTCTATTTCTAAGTCTACTCAGTGGCAAAAAACAAGGTAAGCCTACTTCACACCTAAACAGCAGCACCATACCAACTTCACAAAAGCAGAGAAATCCTCAGTAACTATTATTAATAATCATTTAGAGAGAGGTTCTGAAGGGCTGTTGCATGGAATGGTACAATCTCAGCATTTTCTGTGGCAGTATTACATTTACCACAAATATGAAGTTAAAGCTTTCCCATACGCATTTGACTTCCATGTGCATCAAAGAGCATTTTTTTATTAAGCCACCACATAGTGAAATTCAGTAGAAGTGCCCAACTGAACTGAAAAATGCTGTTAGTAAATAAGCAAATCTTTGACAGAAATATTATTTAGGAGCACTTCAAAAAAATCACTGGGCAGCAACATAAGGTCTGCCTGGCACAGTTGCCTAAGGAGATGCACATCACTGCATAACCACTGACTGGGGTTTTCAGATACATCAACAGAGCACCTGGGTGGCCATATGAAGCTGCAGCTTTACATTTGTAGTATTTACTTTCTTTAAGCTGTTGGAATGCAGTTCATAGTTTAACACAGAAGGCTTTCTAAGCTTCAAGTTTTAGCTGTGTGATGTCATTTCACCTCTTCAACAAGATATAGCCATTTCATTAAAAAGGTTACATAAGATGTAACATTAATACAAACTCTCCTCAATAAATTTGCAACTTTTTCCTAAATATATAGCCTATTAAAATAATTGACACGACTGTGTAGAAAGTAAAATGAGAAAAAAAGCCTAGAAGTTGTAGTAAGTGAACCTGACACTTGGAACACATCATGAAACAGTTATTTGCTACATATTTTAACAAAGTCTGAAAGACTTCCATAAATAACAAATGCGAAAATGTTAAAATTGTAAAATATGCTGGTAATTGCTTTGTTTTAATTCATTGAAGAAACATGAACAAAAGTTATTATCTGGGACGGGTTCTCAGCTGGAATTTAGTGAACAGCTAGTACTGTTCATTAAGACTGACCAATTCTGATAATTTTCATAAAAATACTTACCTTTATAAGGCATTCTAATACACATGCTGTAGCAAAGACAAGGCTAAAGCATCTTTTGAAGCTTATTTCTTTCTATTTGCCTCAAACCATAGAAAACAGCCATTACATTGTTGATGTTATCAAGAAGCATTTGAATAAAAACTGCAAAGAAATGGGAAGCTCAGGCCTATGCTCGAGTTAAATGAAACGTGATACCCACAGCAGCAAAGAGGGACTCCGAAGCACGAACTTCCTCCGCCTGACTCTCCTCAAAACAAACTCCCAAAGCAGGTTGACATTACCATTTGCATCCAAAGCTGTGTGTGTTGCAGGCATCTAACAGTGAGTAAATCAATTACAGCAACCCACAGTAATTTTCAGGGCTGCAGATTAACCAGTCAAGCAGCATATGTCTGCATACAGCAAGGATCTCTGTGCCACTGGAGGTCTGAGGATGAAGTTCCAGGGTGGTCTGAACCGGTCTCCCTGTCCCCTAAACAACAATCCCCAGCCCTCCTTTGACTCACACACGATGCCTTTCTCATCCTGAGCAAGCCAGTTACCCATCTTGGGTAGTTCTCATTTTTGGCCACTTAGCTTCTGAAAACTGCTCACTGCAGGGTCAGTTAAGTAAAATAACAAGTGGAAAGGAAGCAGAAAGAATACAGCAACCATGACAGAGCAATCAGGTGTATGGGGAATTAGTCCTGTGAAATAGTTCATTCAAGCTCCAAAAACGGAGGGGAAAACACACACACTGGAAAGAACTTCCTCCTCTTATTCTACCAATACTGCTTCAATTGAAAAAAAAGTATCAAGTCTCAGAACTGATTTTTTTCTCATACCAATCAATGTATTTTAAGCACAGAAAGTAGTTTAGTAACTCTGTAAGAAAAATATGCTAATCATACTATTAGTAGATATTAGTTTAGCCATAGGAAATGTTTTGCATTTTGCTGAGTTATGATTCACATCCAAGTGGACAGATTGATATCTCAAGAACAAAACACTCCCTACGTGTTTAATTGAAGTTGTCCCGTAAGGCCATCCTTTATTTCTTGACAAAGAAACAAACAAACAAACGAGAAAGACAAAATATCAAAACAGTAAATATTTTTATATTAAATATTAAATTTTTCAAACATGAATATAGTACCTTTTTCTGCCTAGAAGCATAGTGGGAAATTTAGAGTTAGAAAGTGAAAAGTAATTCATAAGGAAATTATTTACATACTACATAAGGGTCACATTCTGCTGTAAATTAACACACACAGCTACATCAGTAAGTATATATTTTGGGAAAAGATTAATCACAAACTGTTGTCATTTAAATAATGCTATTTTAATTCAATCCATCCTCTACAGAACAACAGTAACACCACTTCCACTTTTTAGGTAGCTCTTCTCAGACATTCTGTTTAAGACAGTGGTCATGGCTCCTCTCATAGAACTGTTGTTTGCATGTATATTAAATAGCTTGAAAAATGCTGATCCTGGGTTTTGTATATCTGCCCTGTTAACTCAGAAACCTCTTCCCTCCCTACCCATCAAAAAAAACCCCCACTCTGCCAAAATCTGAACTTTTCTTCCTTAACTTCCTATCCAATTCTGCAGAGAAGCCTTAGTTATTCACTGATCTTAAATCTTGGCTGGAGTACTGCCATGCAATTTCAGAGACATGAAGACTTCTGGAGCCCAGTCCTGCTGCACAGAGCACTGCAGCATTTCCCTACAGCTGGAGCAGCCATCTCAGCACAGTGGCCTTTGGCTCCTGTGGTTGTGAGACTTTGAAGACTGATCTTAGTCCTCATCGAGACACACTCTGTTCATGAACTGCACCTTACAGTATCAAAACATTGGTGAAATCTCCTGCCTGAAGATCCTGGTCTCTAATTAAGTTCCACTCAGGCAAAGAGGCTTTGTATAATAAGAAATGAGTTTCATCATCTCCACCTAGAAACCTAAGCTTTTGAGGGACCAGTCCAAAATTAGGGAATGAAATTGCACACAAATTAAGAATTACAGAAAAGCTCATCAACTTTCCCAGTGCAAGGTGCATTTCTCAGTCAGAGGCTGCTTATTTGCAACAAATTTGTCTGCAAATATCATAGTTGAGGAAGCTACCATGACAGCTTACAGAAAATAAAACGTAAATCTCAAACTCTAAAGAGAGCTTGCAGGAGGTCTGAGAGCAGCCAGCCCTGCAAGTTTGAGACAGATCAGTTTTCTTCACTTATGTCAAGCTCATTTTCAAATGCACTTCATGACACTGAAGTGTGCTCTGTCAGCAACATTTGAAGTTTGTAGCAGAAAGTTTCTCCTACATACAAGAAAGAGATTATCAGTTATCACAGCTGCTTATAAATTAAACAGTTAGGAAATACTGCAATTTATCTCAACATTTTAAAATACATTTATTCTTTAACCATGGCCTATGTGTATGGAGAGAAGAGTGAAAAAAAGAGGTAATAGCTGGTTATTACTTGATAGTTCGGGTTGAAATTGCCTTTCAAAGACTAGCCTAATAAAAGTAGTCCAGGTCTCACTAAAATGAGCAAAATAAAGTAATTTTCATTAAATGGATAGCAAAATGAGAGGAACAGGACAGAACATGTCAGCCAGTATCAGCTGATTAAACTTACTGAAAAGCAAAAAGGAAAGAAAACACAGCTAATGTGCGTATTTCCTCACTAAAGAGGTAAAAAAAATATTACTCATTATTTCCAGTGTTACACATTTTTATATATGTCAAAGTGGATGAGTAACTCAGAAAATTAACCATTATTTAAGTAATCATAGAACATATGAAGAATAACACATTTTTTTAACTACTCAAACATGTACATGAAACAAATCTCTTGCCAAAATTCACTTTCAGTAAAGTAAAAAAATACAAAGTTCCAAGTACAAATGTATATATGCATGACAGACTCTAGATCCTACCAAGAATCTCAAAGAAAAGCTGACAGCACCATGGAAAATGTTCAGTTCTTCAAAATAAAGCCTTCTAAGAAAAATAATAAATAAGGTTCTATCGACCATATTCAAAGATTTGGTGGTTAATCAGTAACTTTAATTCTTTTAATTTCATCACAGTGTCACATATTCAAACATTCCAGCCACAATCCAAGAATCACCTGGATATTACAGCAACAGAACAAAACACGTGAAGGATGGAAAAAAAAAATTTAAAAATTATCATCATCACTGGGTCCAGGATGTCTGCTCTTTTTTCTTCCTCCAATCATTTCTCTATACAGCAAACAAAACTCACTCTAAAAACATGATAACATACCTGAGAAAGAAATGGTCGTATTCCATGGAAATCAGTTGAATGCATTACTAGATTACTGGATGTATTACTAAACTTCATGTAAAGTAAACTGTTTGGCTTTGAAGGAGTAATGACTGAGCTCACAGAACTACATGCTAACAAAACACACATTGAAACATCAAGTAAAATATGCAAAGAATCCATTCAAACAAAACATTTTTATTAGGAAATAGACTACATTTGTTAGTCCCAATCAAAATGGCTCCATGTCGCCCTAAGATGAGAAGAAAGATTTAAAGGAAGTGGGTACAAATAAGTATCTTAAATGCCAGAGATGACTAAAACCAATATACAGTCACTGACAAAAATCACCAAACCCACAGTCCTCTGGACTAAAACAGCCTTATGTGTGATTCAGGGCCCATAAGTAGTTTAAATGCTTTAAACTAAACATGCACACAAGCACCTGTAAAACTCCGCCCTAATAATATTTCTGAAAAACACCCCCCCCGAAAAGTGTTGTTCAAAAGACTCTGAAGAATCCATCTAAGATCTATTTCACTTTCATGATTTGTAAGCGTTAAAAAAAATAAATTAAAAAATCCTTACCTATCTGTTAATCTTGTAGAAACAAATTTAAAAAAGAGAGAACATACAAACAACCCAAGGCACTCCCCACTGTGCCACAGAAACTCTTTTCACCTTTTTCGTGAATAAATGATAAAATTCACATTTTGGGAACACCTGCACAGTATAGCAATACAGATTTTTTATTTTCTGTATGTGTTTTTCCACATTAGTATTATCAAAAACAAGCTTTTATGAAAAATAACAACATCCCCCAGGAAACATACTGCTCTGAAATAATATTTCCTTCTGCATGTCTGACCAGGAGATCTGGCATCTACAGAAAGAGATCCAGTCACAGTTTCTGTGCTATAATAGTGGAAAAATATTTTTGTACTACACTCAATCTGCTTTGTAACCAAAACAGGGCTCTGAATTGCTTAATATCAGGCTACAAGTAGGAAACAAATTGAACACAAAACTGGCTGTGATGATACTGGAAGTGTTTATTCCCTCCACCCAGCATAGTTGATATAGCTTTGTAAGATTTTCAGACAAAGAATCAAGAACATTAATTCCAGTTGTAACTCCAATAAACCAGTGGCCTATTTATGGGGCTTTGAGCAACCTGATTTAGTGGTAGGTGCCCCTTCCCATGACAGGAAGGCCACTCTATGATTCTATTCCTTCACAAAAAAAACTGTGAAGTTCAAAAAAGCCAAGTGCAAGTTCCTGCACCTGGATTGGGGCAACTCTGGTATTAATATGGGCTGGGATATGAATGGACTAAGAGCAGCCTTGAGGATACTTGTGTATGAAAAGCTGGACACGAGCTGGCAATGTGAGCTCACAGCCTAGAAAGCCAACTATACCCTGGGATTAATCAGCAGAATTGTGGCCAGCAGGTCAAGGGAGGTGATTCTCCCACTCTCCTCAGCTCTTGTGAGACCCCATGTGGAGAGCACCCAGCTCTGGAGTCCTCAGCAGCACAGGGAAGACATGGAACTTTTGAAGTGGGTCCAGAGGAGCCATGAAGATCATCAGAGGGTTGGAGCACCTCTCCTATGAAGGCAGGCTGAGTGCTGGGGTTGTTCAGCCTGGAGAGGAGAAGGCTCCAGGGAGACCTTACAGAACCTTCCAGTACCTGAAGGGGGCTTATAAGAAAGCCTGAGTTAGAATTTTTATCTGCACCTGTAGTGAGAGGATAAGGGATAAACTGAAAAGGGATAAACTGATAAACTGAAAGAAGGTAGATTTAGATTGGACATAAGGAGAAATTTTTCACAGTGAGAGTGGTGAGACACTGACACAGGTTTCCCAGTGAAGCTGTGGATGCCTCCTTTCTGGAAGTGCTCAAGGCCAAGCTGGATGGGGATTTGAGCTACCTGGCCTAGTGGACAATATCCCTGCCCATGGTGGGGGAGTGGCTACATTATTTTAAAGGTCCTTCCCAAGCCAAACCCTTCTGTGATTCTGAAAGACTTCTGTAATCAGTACTGAAAAAGACAGTCTACATCAATAATCAGATATTTCCTTAATAATTTCTTGTCTTTTATCAACTGTGAAATTAAAAGCTTATTTTCTATAGAACCTTCAGAATAGCTTTATCTGAAATAAACATATCCACTTCTCCATTAACAACCTAGAAGTAGTAACCTCTCTTTTTCTTTAAATGAAACAATCCAGACTCGACAGAACACTACTGATATAGTTGATGTTGTTGCCCTGATATGAGAGTATGAAAACAGAAAACACTGTGTAAGTGTAAAGTTAGATCAGTCTTTGTATAATTTAGTCCAGTCAGGTATCAAAGGAGACTGCACTGATAATCAGTCTGCTTTATGCCAGCGTAATGTAACATGTATTACAGATGGAGCAACAGTAACATGGCACTGACAACTTCCAAATAAGCACTGGCAGCTGAGACCTCAAATTAGTCATTTTTGGCATTTTGTATGTTGACAGATTCAGTTATTTTTCAGAAGAAAATATCAGCCAGTATTCATCTTTAAAACAAGACTGTTTACAGACACAGTCATATTTTTTCCTAAAACAGAGAGGAAGAAGAAACACCAGATTACAGTAACAGACTACAATATGAAAAAAATAAAATAGGTTGAAGTTACCTGAATTCAAATGTAAACAAACACTAGTAAGAATTTGCCTTTTATAAGTTTCTTTTTAAAACAAACACCTTTCCAGTTTCTACAATTTTATCTGTACACAGTAAAATTTAAGATGTACATGTAAGATGGTGTGCATGTAAGACCTTTCTTACAGAGGTCTGAATGTGATAGCAAAACTTCACTCTGATTCTCTTCTGGGTTTATAAGAGCAGCTTTTAGCTGCAATGAAGCTCTCTGCATTTTTTTAAAGCAGCTGTAATATTTACACAGCAGGAATGGTGCTCTGGGTCATGTCCCCACACTCCCTTCAAAGTTTCATTACTGACTTTGTGGAAGGACACACAGCTGATGGCTCACACAGAAAAAGTAGGCTGTGTACTTTTATGCCTAAACACAGCATTAGTTTGAAACCTAGTTCTTTCAGGAAAGAAGATATAGTGGATTTTTTAGTTTGTTTTGGACAGGTTTAGGATTGCAGGTTGTTGGGTTGTTTTTAATATCATAGTGGTAGTTACCATTGTGTTCCACAGACCCACCAGACTTCACTGGGAAAATGAATTCACAACACAACAGCACAAACACTAACAAGGTGGTGCCCCATGGAAGCAGGTGGAGCTCCTTCTTTAACTGATAGTGAAATTATTTATGGAACTTTATCAACCCTGTGTTTTTAAACAGATCCATATAGCTAAGGGAAGAAGACACAAGAGAGTCTCTTATCTTCTTCAGATTTCAAAACATTTATTTTTCTAATACTAAAAGGCTGTGTGTTGTCTCCTTCCAGTAGTGCACAGGTTTATTGGGTCATTTACAGACTCTTGCAAGATAAGTGTATTTTTTAAAAATTTATAAAAATTTGATTGTGAGTATCCTCAAGGACTGAAGCCCTTTAAGTAAATAAAAAATAAATAAATAAAATCTAGACTATTAGAGAATAAACCAGAAAACCTAATTGCAATTTTCAAGACCATCATTTCTATTCCTCTTCTAAATGTGCTACTACTAGGGCAGAAAAGCCAAACTGGCTCCATTAATAATAATTATTGCACATATACACCACTGTCCTCTGCTGTGCCCACCTTCTGAAAAATAAAATGGTAACCTTCTTTGTTGTATGCTCCTTCATTCAGAACATTACAGACTACCACAATGCAGACCAGTTGTCTAATGCAAAGATCATACTCATCTATTTATTAAATTCATGTCTGCAACATCTCATCTTTCTGCTTCTCCAAGTTGTTCAGAACTGACAGTGCACCCTACAATATTGTAAGGTTTCCCTAATCCCCCAACTACTCACTGATCTGAAATGGGTGACAACAGAGCTTATCTGAAAAGCCAGAAAAACATTCTCAAGTCTTTGTCCACAGCTGACAGAGATCTTCACAAAGGAACCCACATCCTCAGGAACTTTGGTCTCAACCTGACAATTAAATAGCTCCTATCTTCAGAATTGTGGGACTACTTCACAGCCTCGTCAAGATAAAACTATTACAAGGAAAGACTCCTAGGCACCACAAAACTTAAGCCATCTATAAATTCTTTCTTTTCTTCTTCACCATGTCATTTAACAGAAGATATGCCTGCTTGCCTTTGACAAGACAGTTGAATTACACTTCTATGAGAATTTCTTTACATACTGATATTAAAGTATCAGCCAAAATTATGGTAGCTAAAAGAAATTTCAAAAAGGAAATAATCTTTGCCACTTTATTTTGCCTGCATTTATTCCAACATGATCAGTTTAACCTTCTGTGCAAATTTGTCTTTAGAATAAAAAGAATAAGGAAACATGACATGAAACAAAAATATGGCAAGAAATTCGGGGCTAAGTGAATATCCCAAGTTACTTGGGAAAACAAAGCAAAACAGAAAACAGATTAAGTTCATCATGGCTCCCTAAGTGGAATATAGTTTCCCACAGATAGTATCATGATGTCTCCTAAAATTTCCTTAAGCTTTGGCAACAAACAATTGTGGTATCTCACCCCTCCATCAGACCTGAGCAGATCAGTTCCCTCAAGAGCCAGCTGAAGCAGTTGCTTCCATGAAGAATCAAATTTTTTACATTTGAAGAAAAACTCCCATGCATCAAGATCACTAGGGTCAGAAAAAGTCCATGCACTTGGCTAAATGTAGGGGGTTAAGAAAATTTACGTAGGTCTCTTGGATGAGTATTGCAGCACACAGCATGTGTGTGTATATATATATATACAAAACATATATATATACACACACACACACACAAAAGTATGGAGCACAGATCCATGATCTAACTAGAAACAGGTAAGACACCAGTACTGCATTACCCTACAGAAAGCACAGACTATTACTCTCTGTTTACTAAACCAGCGTTTCAATCCAGGGAAACAAAGTCCTTATACATTAACAAAAAACAGTCTGTCAGCTTCACCATCCATGATTTAGGCGACCCTAATGTTTCAGGCCATTCCAGACAATTCTGTGACCCTAACTGACTCAGGTTTCTTGTAATTTCTAACCCTCTTTATGAAAAATCTGCATACAACTAGCTATACTCACCTCACTGTCCAATAGAGTTCAAACGTACAAAACATTTTTTATGGAATATGGTTTCATCCATTTACTCACAGACCAGCATTTTCAGAAAGTGAATACAGAAGTAAGACCAGATAACTGGAGTTGCATTATTTTAGATGAAAAGCCATCTTGTTTCTACCCTATTACCTCTTGCTCTACTGAAAGAACAGTAGGACTGAATTTCACCACTATGTATATCAGCCTGCTCTGTCACACTGTGTCTGTAATCCAGCAATTAAGCCAAAATCAGCAGCAAAATCAGAAATTTATGCCTAAAACTAATCTTGACAGCTCTCAGCATGACCACTGGCTTCCAAGACCACATCTGTAGCAGCCAGTGAAACAACAGCAGCACCTGAGCCCCGTGTGAGACCATTCCCCAGGCTGTAACCACACACAGGCTAAGAACCCAACAGCAGGGACGAGGCAACCCAATGCCAGCCAGAGCAATGCAGGACCCTGACACTGGTTACTGCTATACATACAACGACTTTGGCAGGCAAAAAAAAAACAAAGGGAAAAAAAAAAAATGTTATGATCCTCTCAGGATCTGTATATAGCTTCAGCATCAGTGACCCTACCATATTATAGCACCAAGAATGTTTGTTTCCTGCCCCCTCTCTTCCATTTCATTTGTGAATCTGATCACAAGGTAGCCCCTCCTGGTAGCTACACTTTAGAAATCAAGCTTGAAATCAAAATAACTAAAATGGTTTACCTTTGAATAAAATGCATATAGGACTTTTTTTCTTCAATCCTGCTTTCTTCATAATACAAAACGTCAAAAGGGCTTACACATAATGCCATCTCCCCCTGCACATTCAATATCTATTTGATGTAACATGTTGATAAGCAGAAATAAGTTCATTGTACCTTGCTTGGGTTTGATTAAATAAAAAAGTACTTCGATTGCAAGTATACTGAAACCACTAATTTATATCTAATCTGAAAAATATCGAGAGCACTTTCCCTCATAAATATAGTGTGATTTCAGAAAATGAATACTGTATTACCAAAGACACTTACTTTCAAGCAGTACAGTATAACCAAAACATCTAATACTGCATAGAAAACTTAAAATCTTAAACTCTACTGCAGTTAGGCTCAACATTGTCTGTGGCTTTCTGATTCAGTGAAGTCCTGCAGTAGTGTCATATAAAAGAAATCCAGGTTTTTTTACTAAGGAACAACATCATACATAACAGAATTAATTTTAAAGTCACATTTTCTATTTTTAATACACCAAAATTTGGCAAAGATGTTTTCACAGGTAGAGAGAGGACAGTTGGGACTTCTGGCACTTGAGGAACACTGCAGGGCATATGTGCTCTTCCTTTTAAAAAAATGAAGAGCACTGAAATAGTTTACTTTGACACTTAAATTGCCTCTGAAGAGGCAATTTCTTCAGAGCAACTATTAAAACAGATGAAGTGAGTCATATCTCCCAGTGCTATGTTCTAATTCAAACTTAAAATATTGCTTCACAAATTTACAAAACTTTACAATTTAGTAATACAAATACTTTATCTTGGAAAAAAAGGAGTTATTTTTAGTTTTACCTATCTGATCTCTATCTTAAAATACCAGAGGGAAACTCTTAAGTTTAACAAAATTAGTAACTGTACTCACAGAGAAAAAATGAAACACAGAAAATATCTACATCAATAGCAATACCTGCAATACAATAATAAATTGTCAATACCTCCTTGCCACATTAATAATTCAAGTACTTGTTTTCAGTCACTTTTCGTACAAAATAAAAAAAAGGGGGGGGAGAGGAAGGAGTATACTCCAAGCTTCTGCACCCACAAGAGGTCATTAAATTGAACAGGCCAAGAAAGCAAAATTATGGCTTAATGTCTAAGTGGTCTGACTTCCACTGTTAGAGGAAGAGCTCCTGAAGTGTTCATTAATATTAACAGATCATGCATACATACAGATGGCATGAGACGTGTTTTCATTATTCACTAAATCAACAACTTCCAATATGGTATTATTTCCTGCTCTTCAACATTTTCTTGCACCATTACAGGGAATAATTCTATTCCTAAGGTGAGAAACGTCATAGTTATTCTATCACAAATATTTAAAAATTTCACCAAAAAAGCATTCAGAAGTCAAGCATGGTTATAAAATCGTGCAAGAAGGGCTGGAAACAATATTAAATAACCCTGTAACATCTATTTACTATATGGCTTGTTCCAAATTACTTCAGCTGCACATACTAGAATTGTACCACAACATACACTTCCCTGTATACCAGATGGTGCTAAAAAGTCATTTACAAATAAGACCCCATGCCCTACGCATGCAACAAAGGACAAGGCTTGTCTCCCTAATCTTGAACTCAACATAATCAGTGCGAAACTGAAAATGGAGACCAGAACAAACCAGTTTCAGAAACCACAGGGAAAACCAGTTTAAAACTAGTTTCCATATGAAACCAAACATTTTCATACTACAGGCAAGTCAAATGATTGTATAGCCCTCAACCAAAAGCTGTGTTATTAGAGTTTTTAGAGAACAACCTTTTATGCTCAGAAGAAGATACGTACACATGTACACACAAACCACAGTGACTTTACTGATGCACGGCTCTTCATTTTAAACAAAAGAAAAATACAGAGGGTCAACCAAGTTGTGCAGTAGAAACAAGTATGAGTAGATTAAATCTTGCAAATTCACAGCTCATTCAATAAAAAGCAATTTCCAAGGAACACCCAAAGGTATTTCTCTGTATCTAAATGATACAAAGGTAAATCTACACTATTGAGAGAGCAATGTCTGAGATTTAATCAACAACTAAGCTACAGACTTTGGACAACTACTTGTAACAGCAGTGACAGATACGGACAAAGAACAGTGATGCTTTACAGCCTTTAAATAGTAATCAACATTTAAGTTAAACTTTAAATACCATCTGCAAGTGTGGAACCTCAACATTTTTTTGCTCTAGTTATTTACTTATTAATAGCAGCAGCAGCCAGCAGTACTTGTTTTGAGCTTTAAAACAATCAAAAATAATAAAAAGTATTTGATAAAGATTAGCTTTTCTTCTTTCATTGTGGTTCAAACCCTCTCTCATGGCTGTGTATGATGTCCCTTTCATTTCCTCCTGAAGTATAAAAAAAACCCTTGTGTTTGCATGAGTTACCCAAACTTTATCCTTTTATGCAGGATTCTGTTATTCTGTACTTTAAATCCAGACTACTAAAATCAGTACTTATGATTTAGAACAGTCAATAAAGCAGTTTTCTGAATACTCAAGGTTCAGAATCACACACTGACACTGTTCCCTCATGATCCCCTTTTTTTATATCATGTAAGTTCATACTTCATGCTAAATATTAAATTATTCTCTGGTAAAAGTTGTTTGTTTTTGTTTTTTTTTTTAAAAAAAACATCATCATCAACTCTATTTCCTATAGCTGGAAACAAAGATTTTTCTGATGACAGGCACTGTCAGAATTAGACTAGGGCTCAGACCTTCCTGCATACCATCCTTTTGTCTATCCCTCTGCCTGTACCAAGTGAACCACACTGTCCTAATAACAAAAATTAATGATGACTACAGGATTACAGCAGCAATGCTGCACACTAACATCAAAATCCAGGAGTCTCCATCTGGGCACACAGAAAACACAAAATATGGGACTGGTGACCGTCTGCAGAAGATTTTATTTAGGTGAGACATTCTACGTTAATTAAATAAATAAATAAATAGAGAGGCAAAACAAAAAAACAGATTGTATGTGGCACCCAGACTGTTTTTCTGCTCATGTCTGTCGCTTTCCATATCCCGCAACAATTAGAAGCGGAGACTGAACCACAGGAATATTTCACAAGTTGAAGAAGAAATTTCCATTCATCCTTTTATGTGAAACAAAACAAGTAAACTCCATGGTATTTTATAGAAAAAAGAAAAAAAAAAAACCAAAACACAAGGCCCTTCTCCCAGTAGCTATAGCAGATTACTACATCCACATCACATAAGCAGCTGCTACAGATTGGGACTATCCAGCCTAGTGAAATCTGGACAAAATTCAAAAATTCACAGAATCACAAAATTCCAACTACAGTATCTCTGCACGTTATGGGGTGGCCATCTAAACTACGTGGTGCTTTAGCTATGTATATGTATTTAGATCAGTACATGGTCTTGCCAGCAGGTATTTACTAAAATGTTTCAAAATAAGGACGCAAGTGAAACACCACCTGCTTGATGTCACTGGCTGTGAAGGTGCACTGCTGCTGGCAATATGAGGAGGGTTTTGACATTTCACTACTGTACAAAAGCTTCATGCACAGTAGGTATGGCTTGAGAACTAAGCACTACTACATTCAATGTTCTGTTTACATAGTGAAAGACTCATTCAAATAAGTTTATTACTCGCAAAGACTGCCAATATCAACATTGTATTCTTGTTCTTAACCAATGGGATGTACCAAGAGAAATGGATTTTTAAGTAGATTTGTTACCAGAAAACATTTGGTGCTCTTCAATATAACAGCCTAGAATGATCTCGGACACAATATAGCACCCTTCCCCTCAAAAAAAAGCTATCCTAATAGATTATAAAAACATGTATTTAAAACAATAATTAAAGTATTTCATTATTGAAAACACTACTACCAAGTTTCAATCATTTCCAGTCCAAACTCAGTTTCTCTGTGGCACTGATACAATTCCAGTCAAATTTTGTAGATCAAACACTGGCAAAATCTCATCAAGTGATACCTACAGAGATTGGCTGCTGTGGTAGCATATTTTTTCTTTCTAAATTAGGTAGCTTTGTTAAGGACTGCATTACAAAGAGACAAACGGTTTGTCACTGCTCTGCTGCTAGTTGAAAACTGAAATTGTTCATTTATAGAAGAGTTTCATGATAAACTGCACACACTCCCCAACTGATGGGTTACTAATATTTGGAAAAGTGAAGACCTCCTGACTTTTTATTCCATCACAAATAAAGCAGGAGAGAACTGTGCTAATTCAACAGCATGGTTGTCTTTTTTTTATTTTTTCTCTTAGGTTTTTACAGACTGAACAGCTAAATGATACTAATGGCCCACTCTGCAAACTCATCAACACAGGTGAAATACTGGGAGTGAATGCACACACATAATTCACACGCATCTCCTGTGGCAGTGAAAGAAATGAAGCTGAACAAACTGGCTTTTTTCCTTCCTTAAACTAGAAGAGAAATGCTTTAATCCTAGTGTGGAATAAAACAGAATATAAGAGCATGTAAAACTGTCAGAAAATAGAACTGTCCTTTCTAGTTAACAACATTGCTATATATAAATCCACCACATGGGAACAATGAACAAAAGACAATTTTGTTTCTTTAAAGCTCATCTTTCTCAGCCCTGCAATACATGTTCTGGAATTATAGATCAAAAATAGAAAAATTAAAGAAAGAATCAGAAGCTGAGAGAAACTAACAGCACAAGAACTGTAACAAACAAGAAAAAAATTATTTCTCCAAGAAGAACAGAGAATCATTTGGCCTTTTGATTACTTACTGGACAATGAATTTCAGATCAGATCTGCTAACTACAACGTTTCCAGCTCTTCCCTGTGCGTGCTGGCTCAAATTAACACAGCATATTGTTCTTACTGATTCAAAATCATATGGCAATAAATTTAGGAAAATGAGACAACATGAAACACTTTGAAAGCTCATAAGGCCAAAATCCTGCAAAAGGATGCACGTGATGACCTGGAGACCCTGTATTAACAGAGCTCAGCCTAGTGATCTGCTAAGTTAACTCTCTTGGTATAGTTGCTATCTATCCAGTTGATGAGATTGCTGTGGAAAGATGCACCAATTGAAAGGATCAGAGTCACAGCTATACCTGCAATCCACTTTTCATTAGCAGTAAAATTCAGTGGTCACAATGGCAAGGACCAACTTATATGAACATCTATTCACGTTCAAACTAGTATAAATACACAGTTTACCTGTCAACTTTATTTAACAAAGAAATAAATGGCAAATTCGTTTAGGTTTTAAGTTTTAAGGCATGTATACTCCAAAACACTTAAAAACCCCCCTGCTAATCATCCCTCCATTTCTTAGTCCTCCATGAACACACTCCCAGTGCAGACCAGCACTGTGCTCACCATTTCACTGCTACATTGCCTTATTAAAGGTTTTCAGAACTCCATCTTTCAAAGGCTGACACAGCCATAGCAGAACAAGCAGAAGACCCTCAACACTTTACACCTCTAGTGTTACATCATGGTTTAAGCTTAACACTGAAATCCTAATGCTTGTATATTGAACAAGACCAAGGGCAGACACCAGTTCCTTTCTCTAGCCAACTGTATTTGACTGCAACTCCAGCAAAGGACCAGGCAGACAACTGCAGGGAGGAGGATGATAACATTTATCAGCACTATTCGTCACCACCATGAAACTCTGAAGCTGAGTTCAGCATGTGCTGAAATGATACAACTACACATGGTGATGAAGGGGAGGTCTGGATTAGTTTCACACAGCCTACATTGACGTATGTGCTCTAGTGCTAGAACACATTAAGCATTCAACGATCACTTACCAAAACACCCTTAAATAATGGGTATTTAATATCCTATAAAACAACCGATTTAACACTGCAGATAGTGTATATACGGAACAGAACAAATACACAAATGCATCTGAGAACCACTAAGCTCTTCCTAAATGTAGCTGTCAACTAGAAACGATTCAGTAGGAATGTATTTATAGAAGGGTTTCTTATAGATCACCCAAGGTCAAATACCATTTAGTGCTATCATCCATGTGTACATGCAGTACACATCAAAATGTCACTTCATTAGTGGATGACACAAACTGGTAGAAGAGCAAATCGCAGTAACACAGTATTTTTACAAAGTGATATGGACAATCTAAATATAATAGACAGAACAAGTTCTCATAACTACTAATGCAATGTTATATGACCAAAAAGAGCAAGAGGCTGCATTAATAGAAAGCTGTGATGATAAAAGAAGTTTTCTTTATCTTAGCATAGGTAACCTAACACAGGCTTTCAATGAGATTCAGTGAGCACTCAGTGGATGTCTAAAGGAGGATGCAAAAACCACTTCCCTTTGTCTCTGCTGCCATGGGACAGTGGACACAATTTTAGCACTCCCTTTTTCATCTCTATCAGAAGAGAACCAAAAGAAACCCACCAAGTGCAGGTTATGCATCTGAATCATGCTAATGAGTATAAAGTACTCTACGGTATTGTTATTTTTTTTAAACTCAGCAGGAAAAGGACAGTGATAACCCAGACACGTATTTTGATTTGCATTTTTTTTAAATGCTGCCTTCATTATTAACTACCAGGACAAACTAAATTGTGAGTTCTCCATGTCTTAATGACTGAATTAAAACTGCGTGCCATTTCCAAAACATTTAACCAATCACAAATTATTATGCTCTACACAGTCATAAATAGACAAGTGTTAAGGCATAAAATACAGTAAAAATCACATTAGAAAATCTAATGGTCTCTTCTCTTGAGCCCCAAAAAGGAGAATGAAATAAAACAATCCATCAATGTATCTGCCTTCATAGATTCTCCTGATGAAAATATAGATGGATGTGGTCAGCCATCCTGTGGTCAGGAATGTACGCAAAGAAAGTCTCTTCATTTAGAGTCACTCAATAAATTATCTTGTGATAGGCAGTGGAATTGGAACCTGCAGAGGGATAGCTTATTACCTCAGCTTTTCACATCTTTCACATTTGCCTCATGTGTTGCAGATTAACAGTTAGTTTTTTGCTTTTTACAGCTTCCCAAAAATAAAGCATGCACAGAAAATGCAGCTGTTTATGACTTTTTACAGTGTAAGGAAATGAATTCCATTTTGAATTCCATTCCACATTTTTAGTTTTGGTTATGTTATTTTTGGAGGATAAAGCAGTGGCATTCCAGCTAGTCTTTTTAAGATGTTTTCCCTGACTTTTAGTTTCTGTTGCTGTATGTCTACTTTTAAATGAAAACACATTTCCACTTACAATGTACTTTACACTGAAAGTGAGCTATGTAGTAAACAAGTAAATTTTGCAATTTGAATGTAGTTTCATACTCAGATTGCTAGCAGAATGCCAACATAAAATCAGTGCCAAATAGCGTAAAGCAACAACACCAAAGACCAAAAGAAAAGGATTTTAAAGGAAATCTGTTGCAAACTTCCTAAATAAGAATTATTAAAAAGCTAACCTGAAATAGTGAATGATTTTATACATATATCCATAGAATGCACAAGCTAGGAAATGTGATTAATTAGCATTATATTTCACTTACTGATAATTTTTATAATATTTACAGGGAGATTGGAGAGAGTAAAGTGATGACCTCTGCTATATAAAAAAAATAAGCATTTACAACCCAGCTAACACTCTCCCATGGTCTACTGATTTGTCAAATATACCACATATAGACATGAAGTGGTCTACATTGTAACCATACAAAACATTAAAAAAAGATTCAAGTGCTCAGCAGCTCAGTGTCAATTTTGCAATTAGAATTTTTCTTCAGAAACATAAACAGTTTTTAGTGTACCTAATCTATGTCCTACGGGGAGGACATAAGAGAATAAAAGAAACACACTGTTGAGTATAAAAGCAGAAAGTGTGAAAAAGTCTACTGCAGTTAAGCATTAACCTGATGCATTTTTCAGAACGACTGTACTATTTTTAACTGCTCTTTTTTGGCCACAGGTCAAAGTTTTCCTAGCAAAATACCAAAGTGAAAATGCTGGGAGCAAAGCCCAGAGGCAGCTCTCTACTTTGGCCTAAGCAAAAACTTATCTGAATCCAGTCAGATATGCAGCTCTGCCTCCCGCTCCCCCTTCACTGATGACTCTGGGTGTCATTATGCCTCTGAACATCCATGAGGGGAGTACTATAGTACTAAAGCCTCGAGAGCATTTTTCAGATGTTATAGGAAATTCCTATATTCTCCACACAGCACAGACATACATACTGTTCAGCCAGTTCCTGTATTTTTGGCCAAACAGAACTGAGTCATTTGAAAGCAGAGAGAAAAAAAAAAAAAAAAAAAGGCTCGGTTTAAGTGCCTTAAGAAACTTTTGGAAGTACTGGGAAATTACACCCTCCCTTTTCTGTTCCTCGTAACTGGGACACACTGAAAATCTTGGTGTAGACTGGAAATCTAAGGCTTGAAGATCCTGAAGTTCAGTTAGAAAAAATATAACAATCAAGACTCCCTCTCACTGTCTTTCCAGGGTTTGGATATTTTAAACGGGGAAATATAACTCCCTTCCCACTCCTTCCTGAGGGCACGGATTTCTTACTAAAGGAAATTATATTTCGTGCACTCACACAGAAAAATACTATTTGAAATAGGACACAGACGAATCCATTTGCCTCAGTTGAAAATAAACGTGACCCCACAGGACCCCCCAGTTACATTTCTCTGAGGCGTGTCCTTTTCCTGCATTATTCCACACCACACAGCAAACCTCACGTTTACCAGAGCGCAGCTTTAGAGGGGGATTGAGAGGATGGGTAGCGGGTTCCTGTGAGGGCACACAAAGGCAGGTACTTTGGGAGTGGACACGCTGTGATTACGAGGCAAACGATAAACGGTGCAAACGATGCTGGCAGAGAAGGGAGGAGGAGGAAAAAAAAAGAAAAAAAAAAAAAGTTTTCCTGCCCAAGTCAGATCTTTCCAATCTTTACAGAGACTCTTCCCACTTTCTGCAAAATATGCTGCCCCTCAACAGAGAGCGCTCGCTCTCGGCTCACTCCCTCCACTCGCTCGGCCCCGCCAGAAACAGCCCCCGGGGCCGAGGGTTCGCTCCCTGCCCGCCGGGGCCCTCGCCTCAGGTGGCCGGGAGCCGGGCGCCCCTCTCCCCCCTCGCCAGCGGCTGGGCCGGGGGCGTGCAGAGGGCCGCTCCCCCACTCCCAGGGTAGGAGCCGTCGTCCTCCCCAGGGAAAGCTCCTCCAGGACGCGAGAGCCTTTTCCTTCCTTCTTGCCTTCCTTCCTTCCCCCTCCCCTCCTCGCATTCCTCCGCCCTCGATTGCTGATCGGGCGGGAGCCGCGATCGCTGACGGCCTNTCGGGCTTGTACCTTATATTTGATCAGTTTGAAAACTACACCTATTTGGAGCCTTTAGGCACAACCTAAACAGTAGAACAGCAAGTTGTGAAGGAACTATCCTCTATCTTCATGCAGTCACATTGTTTTATGTCTTTCTGTTCAGCTTCCTAGTGTTTCTGAGGTACCAGCTGTATTACAGATACCCTCTACAGACATACCTGGAATATCCCATCATCATTGCACAAGGTAACTTTTTTAGGCCGTGTTTTGGAAATAAAACAGGGCTCATTCAGCACTCTTTACAGTTCTGTCTTTACATACAGTACTGCAATGATTGGAATCCATTGACAAGTTCTAGCTGGAGTCACAGGGATGAGGGAAGTAACATCTCAAGTGTAACAGAAGTCTTACAAATTTTGTGGAAATAGATCATTGGGTAGAGGAGAAAGATCTAATTAATACAGATGTGGTGGAGTGGCAGTGTAAACTTGTTCTTTATGTAATTACTCTCTGTGAGAGAAACATTAGAAACGTTTCAGACTCTAAAAAAAAAACCCAAACATTTATTTTGGAGCTTGAGTGTTTGGGGTATCAGTCAAATTTAAGAGACATGAACTAGGAAATAAGTTTCTGTAGACAGGGTGCCCAGTGGAAGTGTCAGGGAGTGCATTTGGGCCCCTTCTCTGACAAGCATTTTTTATTTATTTCAGATGTCATTCTTCTTTTGTTTATTCTGCATTTCAGTGGAAAAATGAAACGAGCTTTGTTCTATGCAGTCATGTATCCTTCGAAATCTGGGAATTTTTGTTTATGTAGCTTGTTTGGTAGTGTTTGCATAGTAGCTATGTCATCATTTGTTTTGTGCTTTCATTGTAAATCATTTTCAGCCACCCCTCAGCATGCATTCCACATTCATATGTTGATTTCTGGGATCACATTAAATCCTCTACAAGGAGTAAGTTTTCTATGTAGCTATGCCAACAACTACTATGAAGTAAGATCAATTCTTAATTTACATCTTTGTGAGATGGAGGTCAAAAACATTAATCTTTTTTCTTTGATTCCTGCCCATGCAGACTATACTTGCTCTGATGAACACAGAAGTGTATTGTTTTCTTTTTAAAATAGGATTTGGGCTTAAATCTCAAGTCTTGTTCTTTGGAGTAGCTCTTGAGAAACTCCAGGCACTGTTCAGCCAAAGACAGTGTGAAAAATAGGAACACTTAGTGTTTCAACCAGCACTTAATATATTTTATCTAGATAATATAGTATGTTACAAAGTTTCAATAAGATTATTTCCCAATGTTTTTAAAATATATAAATCTTGAGGCAGCTTCAAGAGCTGCATTTTCATAGAATTTTCAGTGCTATGAAACTTAACATAATGTCAGATTTGGGGGGGGCTGGTACATGCTAGCACTGAGGAAGTGGATGCTAGACCTGGCCATGGTAAGTGCTGCATTATTATTTGAAATTAGGTTTACATATGAAATACCTCTTTTTATGGACATCTTGATCACGGAAATCTCTCCTTATATTTGTCCTTGGAAGAATTAATAATTAGGGTTAGCGTTGAGAACAACACAAATTTTCAAATAGAGCTGTTCTACATCTGTTGAGTAGCTGCAAAGCAGCACTGGGCAGGAGAGAGTATTAAAAATACTGATGTTATGAGGCAAAGTTTTTAATTGTAGTGCCTTAATTAAAGCTAGCAAAAGTTTAAGATGTTGAGAAAAGGTTGACCCTTTATTCCTAGTGTCATAATCCCCATTAATAAACCTTTAACATGAAAGAAATAAAGCATCAGGCAAAACGTTTGAAATAGGGAATATTAAATACTCCACAAGATCTTTTTTTCCCTTAAGTCGTAGAATTTTGCAAGAAAAATATAATCTAGTAATGCCATACACAAGTTAAAGCTGGTCTCCGCCTTTTTTATCAGAAGAGGGACACTTAACATTTAGTTGGGACAAACTGTGGTTGTCTGTGCTATAAATGATACAAATAGGGGTGAAAGTTTCAAGCCTAATGCCAGTCCTTTCTGGCAGGGGAACTCCAGGCATGTCACAGAGACCCATATGGAGGTCNCGGCCCGGCCCGGCCTCGCCTCGCCTCCTCCTCCCCCGGCCCTGCGGCGCGGAGGCGGCCTCCCTTACCCACAAGGCCCCGCTGCAAGCGGCGGCGCATAGCTGAGCGCTCACTCACCGCCTAACTATAACCCTGAGCTCAGCGGGCCGCAGCCGGGAGGGCTGCACCGGGACCGGGACCGGGACCGGGACCGGGACCGGGACCGGGACCGGGACCGGGACCGGGACCGGGACCGGGACCTGCCCACCGTGTTCATCCCGGCCGCAGCATCAAGGGGACGTGCTGCTTCGCCGGTCCCCGAGGCAGCCGCTACGGGCAAGGCTTGGCGGCGGGGCCGGGCCTGAGCACAGCAGCCGGGGGGAGAAGCAGCTGTGCGGTATCTGAGTGAATTTTGGCAGAGACCTCCTGCCCGCCTAGCGTAAAACACCCTAAAGGGAGCGTTAGGGTGAGCGGGCAGCGTTTCAGGTAGAGCCACTGTACTCAGGGTAGGTGTGAGAGATGATAGAGAGCGAAAAGGTGAGGAGCTGTGCCCACGGGACGTGCAGACCTCCCTCAGTCACTCCGAGGAAGACGGACGACGGGCCGTGGTTTCTGCTGGGCTGGCGTTTCACAGCGGTGTTAGGATGCTGTTGATCAAACCTCGGCAAGATCCAAGATGAGGCTGTGGAGTGCCGCTGGTACTCGAGCTATACAGAGTTGGAGGATTGTGGGGATGCTCCGTGGGACGACATAGTGAGGTTGTGGCTGGTCTGTGGTTCTAGCAGCCCAGGATTGAGGCCAGCATTCCTGGGCAGAGCGACAGAAACCACGCAAAGTTCCATTCGTAGAAGTGGAGGGACGTCTGGGGGGAAAGGTTAACGTTTTAGTGTGTTGACTTTCAGCTGATAGCTGGATGTCAGTGAGCTGATGTCAGAAAAAATAGACCAATATTTTAACTTGAAAGGAAGAGAAGAGGGTGTCAAAGAGAAGTAAATGCATGAGTCACTTGCATGGTTTTAAGTGAGATCACTGCAGTATTCTGAGTCAGGGCCATGGCACTGAACAACCTCCAGCTCGAGGGAAGATCAAATCTGAATATCAGCCTAAACCCCCTAAACTAGATTCTGTTTTACAGCCTGCTGAATCAAAATCCCTGAACCTGACAGAAACACACACACATGAATGTTGTGAAAAGTTAGGTCAGGAGTTGTGGCTCACTTCTGTCGCTGAACCACATTTAGGCATTTGTGAGTTTACTAGATGAATTGGTGAAAACCTGGGAGGGGCACCATTTATTGTAGGACTACTTCATCTTGAAAACAGATTACGATATACTTTCCTGCAACACAACCAAAAAGAAAATTTTTAAAAAATAGAAAAAAACCCACATAACTTGCTTTAGCAGTATACTCTGTGGGAAATAAGTAGGTGCAATAACTAGTAGGGTTGCTGTTGGGATTGGGATGTTGGTATTAGTAAGATCATGAAGTTATATGGCCTAACACTCAAGTATTGAAAGCTCAAAATCGCCTAAAACAAACATTTCTTGCAATGCATCCTACTCATTGGCTCATTTATCGTAAGCAGCACAGCAGAAATGCTTTGCTTTTTTAAATAAGGAATGTAAAATACGTTTTACAAAAGACCAAATGTGGGGAGTGTGTCTCCAGTGATCAATACAGAGCCCATGCTACATTTTGCTAATGTCAACAGCAATTTTGGGGTTGACACCAATGAGCTTTGAGTTGAGACCCGGTGATGTGAAGATCTAAGCTCTCTTCTCAGTTCCCCCTTGGCTGTAGGGAAGCTGCTTCTCATTTCCTCATATTTCTTATCTATAAAATAAGCTTTGCAATCTTTACTTTGTCTAGTTTATATAACGTAAGTGACATTGTTCAGGGTGCTATTTAAGTGACCATAAGAAAGAAATCCTTAAATATCACATTTTTGCATTAAAAAAATAACAATTGTGACTTCAAAAGCAAGTGTGTAGAAACAGTACTTTCTTGAATTCTAACCAAATAGTTCTGCTCCTCTGGCCTTCAGGACATATCTGTTTCTTGATGAAGCAAGTTCTGTTCTGTTAGAGGGACAAATAGGCAAAGCAGAGTCAGCTGAATTCCCTTTTGTACCAACACAAATCCTCAACAAAATCATCAGCTAACATCTAAGAGCAAAAGCTTCGTTGGTGGTTATAAGTGATTAAGTGGCAAAAAGAGCACCCAGAAAGTCATATCCTGACCTCAGTATTTGAGAAAAACCCTTTTAACATGTAATTTGAGCAAATTTTATATGAATGCCCTAAAGGAAATATAACACCAACACCTGTGGTCTTTTTACAGTTCTGCCTGTAGTGGCATATCACCTATCTCTAACAAAGACCATCTAAGGAAGACATGTTTTTACTAGGTCCCTGAAAGGTAGTTTTGAAGTCCAGTCCCGTGAATTGTTAAATGTTTTTTACTATGTTTTGTAAGGCAAAGTCCAAGCCTTCCAGTATGCATGCTATGTTGCAGATTTAAGCCTGAGTCCACAGTTGTATCCTTCATCTTCCTCTGCTCCTTAAAATCTCATTTAAACTATTTACCTGTCTACAGTCCAAGTATGTCTTAGGTGTCCTGAGGCAGTTAGGAATTTGCAGCTTAAAATTTTCAGAACTGGCTGCATTTTTGTGAGTAGATTTGTAAGAAGTTCATAAACTAGGTTTATTGGTTAAAATTCATCAGCTTCAGGTCATTCCTTTAGAGTATTCCATAGGGTTCAAGCCTTCTCAGGAAGAAGGATTTGGCTCTGGACATCAGACATGCTTTAACTACTATCTATTCCAAAAGACAAAAAAGGAGGCAAACTATCCATCTGTGCATCTGTTTTATGAGAAAAGGCTGCTATGTTTTTAGCACTTGCTGGCTGGATAGTTAGGGCTTTTGCAAATCCTCTTCTTAGACTCCCAGGCTCTAGCTGTATTGTATAGAGAGCATAAGAGCACTACTGACAGCAGAATTTGTTGTACTAATTGGTAGACTCTCTAAAATTTAGGTTTAGCATCTCATGTGAATCTAGTCCATTTTTGTGTTTCCATATGGGAAAGCAGATGCCTAGAATTTTAAGTGATTTGCAGGTGATCTCATAGACTGTCTGCCTAGGGACATCCATTGACTCTCATCCTGAATGAGAAGCAAATTGTGACAATGCAGTAAGAAGGACAAAAAAGCCAAGTAGTCCAAGTAAATACACAGCCTTTGAAAGATGCCCAAATGAAACCATGTCAGACTGCCACTGGCAGAGATGCATGACTATCATCTTGTCCCCACTGGGGCATCCCGGGTGACGCACTGATGGTTTGATCGTCACAGCTATTGTTGTGATGGAAATAGGACAAGAGGTGTTTTTTTTAGATAATGAGGTCTCAGACCTTTGGAGGTTGTAGCGAAAGACTGTAATTTTACCTCCAGCAAATAACTTACATTTGCTTCAGTAGCATAAGGTTTTCTTTAGCTTCATAAATATGAACAGGGACATAAAGGAATATAAGGTTATTGTGGTTTGTTTGCTTTTTTTTTTAATTTTCTTTTTTCACGTGCCAGTGTTTAATCAGTCTAGGGGTTAATAAATTATCTTTTGGATTAAGAATGACTCCCTTGTCTTCATTTTAGGTTAATGAAAACAGATGGGAAGGAAGTTCCATGACTTCTGTATCTAGGAAATGTAAAAACACGTTTTTAAAGTCACAAAGTTGGCCACGATCATCATCATTCTTCGGTCTCTTATCCCAGCATTGTCTTGGTGCAAATACTATAGTTAAGTAATGTCCACAACCCCCCAGTTTTTTTTAATTCTCTTATTTAATTCATGGTACAGCAACTGTTGCATTGCAACTAGTGGCTTTAAACACAAGCAGCTTTTCCAACCCCATCTATTTCCAAACCAGCCCTCAGTAAGAATGACACTACCACATCAACCACTAGCACAGGCCAGCTATAAAATTGCAAAACCACTCAGCCATCTGTATAATTAAATGCAAACCAGGGTAATCAAGCAAATGTTGAAGAAAATACCTTCATATAGTGCACTTTATATGTAAAGGCCTACATCCACTGTTTCTACTTGGGAAGGTATACATCTTTGTCTCCCATAGGTATGCCAGCTGTTGTTCCTTCCCACTCTTTCAAACAGCATTTATAGCTGATAAATGCAGAAATAGTAGTAATGTCTGTGCTCTGTGGAATTCGGTATCTTAAGCACAAATACCAGAGGTTCAAGAAAAGGAGGTGTGAAACCAAAGAGGCTGAATAATTCTTGGGTGTGTCTTGATAATGCAGGACTCTTGGTCTCTGCCTTTCTTCTAGTTGGTTACATAATTCTCCCCAGGTAACTACCACTGCTTTTGTTAACAAGGCAGCTTCAGAGTTTCTTAGATGCACCGGGAGAACAGAAGAGAAACTGTGAATCTGGGTTAATTGAAACCCATCCTTGATGCTGATGTGCCAGATTCTCTGCTCTAAGTCCCAGGAGAAAAATTGAAGTGAGCATAGCTTGGTGAGTAAGGACAAAGTGACCTCAAGCTTTCTTTTGCTGCTTTCTGCATTAGGGCCCTGTGGTCAGTCTGTGGGTGTCACAGCAGTTCAAGGGACTCCTCTGGGTTATTGATTCCTTCCCATCATGCTGTCAGTAGGCTGTTTATATACCTCACACTACCTTGGAGTGGAGGAGGGTTCCTGCCACTCCTATTTCTGCTGTGACCATTATCTCCAGCATTTCCTTTATGTTCCACACTGTAAAGGTTGCAAAACTGAAAGCATGCAGGGTACAAAGCTGCTGGACACACACAAGTGCTGGCCATAGCTTCTCAAAGCTGTTTCTCTCTCCTTTTAATTCTGACAAAGGGGCTAAGGACTGGTTCAGTCCCATCACTTTCATGCCTGTATTCCATATTCACTTAGCCATATGAACACCAGTATTTTCCAATAGTTTATTCCGTATTTAAGATCAAACTTTTAAACACCTGCTTCCCAAAATGGAACCCGAAGTCCAGAAATGAGCAAATAGACTCCTAATAGAAAACCTGAGGAGAATCAGACACGTTAGAAAGCAGTGCCCATCTGCATACTGAACAAAACTTGTCAGAAACATGCCCAAAGCTCTAGGTTTTCCCAGAGGATATATAATCTGTACCAGCGTGTCCATCCTGATCTGATCCAGAATTCTCTGGCAGAGAAACCATGTAGTCACTCTCCTTCATCCTGTCACAATTCATGGTGCATATTCCACCTGCAATAAATAAGAATGAAGTTCATAGCCACTGTCTTTCAGCTTTGTGTGTGGCATTGCCTCTTTAAGGATGCATTCTGCTGAAGCAGTCTTTAAGGAGTAAAAATGCATTAAGAATAAAAAAGAGGCCAGGAAGCAAAGGCTCTAGCTTACCAGTGAGAGTGCACAGCAGGATGGAGGCAGAAAGGTAGATAGCAAACTTGACAGACAGCTGTTGAGTTTTTTTAGATTGTCATCTTGGATTTTGGATGTGAGAACCATTGTAGGCATCTAATAAATCCTTCTTTTGATCTGGCCTTTAGCAGTAAGTCTGCAGGAACTGGCTTGGAAAGTGACAGCAAAACCCTGGGCACCAAAGACTCCTTGCAATTAGGGGGAAATGCCAGTAGAAGATGACGTGTATAGAACAGGCTAAATAAAGATGATTATTGCTGTAGTTCTGTGTGCATCTCTGAATGCCCATATTATGTGTCTCCATATTAGCACTGTCACTCCTACAATATGCTTTTCATCAAGACTTACTTCTGGTAATTGTGGGGAAAGCAAACCAGGGTACCTAATACTGGGGTGTAAAAAAGTGTGATTGCTGTGCCTGCTCTTGGGGAACTCGCAGGGGCTGTAAAACAGAAATAACAATAATTGGGAGTGCACTAGTGAAGATGTAGCTTTGCAGATAAGGGTTAATAGTCTTGGAGAAAATATGTCATTTTGTATTTAAATGACATTAGGGTCCATCAGCAAAGTAAACAGCACAGATTGAGAAAGGAAAAGGGAAAGGGAAGAGAGAGTAGAGAAAAAGGAGAGAGGAGAGGGATGGAGGAAGGGAGGAAGGAAGCCATATTTTTACTTGATTTTTTAAAAAAAGACAGGTTTGCAATTTCCCCTCATTTTGTCTAACAAGGACAGTCTTGCTTAACAACTGTTATTGCTAGACTTTACTCTCAGATGGTCAGTGGGACAACAGGGTGAAGAGGGTAGAATAGAGATAATCTCAGTTTTGCCCCAGCCTGAATGAATACTTCATCTTAGACTTTGGTGATCGGTGTTGATATTGAAACAAAAGTGATAAGCAGAAAGGAGATATGAAAATGAAAATTCCCATTTAAGTGGTTGTTACAACCAAACTGGAAGAAAAATGTAGAAGATTTAATACATTTGGGATCAGAAAAACATCCAAAGTCTGAAATTACTAAAACCACCTCAATTTCAAGAACAAGTGTTTTTCACATGAACTGCTATTGCCAGGATGATACTATATGATTGAAAACAGTAAGTATAGGTCTGATGGGTATCAAACTCCTGTGACCTCACTAGCATGCAATGCTTAAAACATTTCCAGCAAATAACAAAGATATGGAAGAAACTAGAAAACAGTCTAAATGTTCATCATGCCAGACTAATCACAGCTAAAAAATAACAGAAAAAAAAAAGTGCAGCTGAATGCATTTACCTTGTGTTCATTGAGTAATTTGACATAAGGCTGGAGTTAGAGGGAATTATTAAGGGAACTTTTCATTTACATTCTTTGTAGGAGATCCATCTATAAAACATTCTGGAGGGTAATGTACTATTCATAAACTATAAAAAAACTTACCCTGTGTAGGACAGCAATTCCTTGTGGGGTGAAATGGGAGGATTATTAGCTGAGTCCATGAAGATTTGGATTAGTTGGAATTACAAGGGTCAGGCTTGGTCCATTTTGTTTAATGTTTCAAAATTAGAAACTTTTTGTTTACCAGCATGAAATCAAGGAGTCTGCTGCTGATGCTCACTGTTTGCAGAGTCAGAAGACAACATCAGTAGAGGGTTGGAGGTCGGGACATTGCTCAGAAGATCTGGAGTCATGTCAGTGATGGAAATGGTGGAAATAGAATATAATAAAATGTTACATTGTATAGAGGGATGTGCCGCTGGGGACTAGTAAGAAATTCTGATATAATGTGGAAATTTTTCCTTTGGAAAGATCCAAAGAGAAATACTTCGGGCTTCCATTAGCTGACGGAAATGTGGAATTAAAAAAAGTAAATGGTATTGTAAAATTTAACAGGTACTCAACTAAGATAGGGTAAACAGTCCCAAGCATAAATAATTCCCTTCATCTGTATTGAAGGAGAGGACCTGAAAGTGAGAACTGGGCAGAGATAAAGGAACCAGGCAGCTTGTTTTATGAGGTGCTTGAATAACTCAATCTGTCAACTCCAGCAGAGGAGTGACTGAGACTCTCAGTGTTTGTAGGTACACCTAAGAACTCAACCCCAAGGAGCCTCAGAGCTCTGTACATTACAGAGCAATGCTGACAGAAGAACATTTGCATGTAAACTGGCCATGAATAGACTTAGATGGGATATAAAATTTCTAGCTAGAAATTACAAAAATCTGGTGCAACCTTCCTCTGAGTAAAGGCAGCAGGAAATGAAGAACCCGCAGCATAATCGGAGCTTTTTGAAAGGGCTTTGTGACCTGGTGAGTGGCATCAGAGGCACTGGGATCTGGAGCCCCCAGTGTTGTTTTCATTTCTTTGTTCTGTGGCTGCAGATATAACAGTCTTTAAGAAACGTAGTGCAGCCTGAACGAAAGTGAAACCAAACTATTCACGAGCAGCTAAATACTTGGTGTAAGTTGCATTGCTTGTTCAAAACTCTCAGTGAATATAACAAAAAACAGCAGAGTTTGGACATAACCAAACTGTCTGTTTTCCTTTGCTGAAAGAAAACAACCTTGAGGTATTCCTTTGCATGGGCCATTAAATGTTCTGTTTGACCTGGTGTAGAATATTTGCTCTGTATGCTTGAAGGAAGAGAGACAATCTCATTTTTTAATTATTTTTTTTTTTAAATCTCATAGCATAGAAATACTTAGAATAAGGAAATTCAACTTTTGTCCAAGAGAATGTGAAGCAGAATTCTACTTCTCAGGATGCTATTAGAGGACTACAAATCCCTGAAATGGGAGAAAGGGGAAATTCTTCCTCACGTTGAAGCTGTTGCCCTGCACAAAGGCACTGACTTTGTTGGGTCAGGGAGGAGGAGCATGAGAATCATGGCTTCCAATGCTGAGAACCAGTGCACTCCCTTGGGAGATGTGTCCCCATCCTTCTCTGGACAAAATCAAACTGGTAACAGGAAGGACTGAGCATAGCCTGCCTCAAAACAGCCTCTGCTAAGGGATCTCTGCTACCTAAGTGCTCTGGAGTGCTCTGACCTGAGCTGTTGAGCTGTAACTGGGGGACTTTCCTCCAACAGTCTATGCCTTTTTTTTTTTTTTTTTTTTTTTTTTTTTTTTTTTTTTTTTTTTACCTGCCTAAAAACACATGGGTCTATTAGAGCACTAACAACTTATGCTTATTTCTTAAACCTACCAATTTTTTCCTGTCCTTTTTTTTTTTTTTTTTGCTCTGTCCCTTTCATCCAGTCAGTTCAAACTGCTGGTGTTTGGAGGAAGTGAGAATTCTCACTATTATTTTTTATCCTTTTCTAGTCAACTAATTTGAAACTAATAAAAAAAGTACTTTTATCACTGTTGATAATTTACAAGTCCTGTAACTTATTGATAGTTTAGATTATGCCATTCCACAAGGTAAAAACTAAGCCATAGGGAACCAACAACAACAAAAAAGTGTGTATCTAACTGGAATTGATAAAAGCATAGGAAATGTTATAGTAAAACAGAATCCCAGCTCAGAACCAAGTACTGGGTGTGATGCTGCCCGCAGAAGACAGATTTCGCTACAGAAAATAACAAAATTTGGGTTCTCTTTCCAGAATTTTCTGAGCAGCTCTCCAGGACTTCCTCAACAGATACTGCAAGCAGGCAGGCAGCGGCACAGCCCACAGAATCAGGCAGCTGGTACCAACACAGCCCAGCCCCCCGGATCTGGCAAGACCTGGAAATCCTTGGACTGTCAAAAACGTGTGTGGGTCATGCTCCGTGTGCTAAAATGAAAGCAGTAGCTGGGGGGGTGGGGAAAAGCCTTTTGCTTTCCACCAGGTCAGAGTTTTATGATGACAAGTAGTTCAGTCTCTAAGTGGCTTACGTGGACTTCCTGACACACTGGAATTGCGTCTCAGCTTGCCAGATCAGTAGTTTCCAAAAACTTCCTCTAGGCCATGGTGAATGTCTTTACAATGTTTTCAACTGCTGTTTGGTGCCGAGTATAATTTGTAGCTGGCCAGAAATGTGAGGTGATGGTTTGGTAATTCCGATGGAAGGGTGGTTGTAGACATCCCTCTAGTGGCCCTGCAGGCTCTGGGAAGCCAGGGAGCAGCTCTGCCCAGCCCCTGGCACAGCCTGGACACAGGTACCTGTACCTGCTCCTCCATGGAGCTGAGTTTTTGCATGCTGTCCACTTAAGTCACAGACAGGGACCTGTCTGACACCACTGGATAAGAAATGGTTGGTAATTTTTCCCTCTGTTCCCCTTCACCAAAGTTGCCTTTGAAACTCTGCACCAGTTCAGGCTGTTTAGACTGATTATTACTCTGACAAAAGGATCTACCCATTTCAGTTCCTCTTTGGCCACTGTGAAAAAGATGACCTGGCAGATGAAAAAGGAGCTAGGAAAGGGCTAATAGTATCTCCAAGCTTATTTAAATGTCAGATTATTTAACTGAGAAACAAAATACCTTTGTTGAAAAAAAACCAAACAGCTTTCACTGAAGATTAATTGTATGTTGCAGGTTTTCCTGTCTCATCGTACAAAACTGATGGGTTACAACAGGAAAAAACAATATATGTAAAATCAGCATAGGGAACATTTATTTGTACATTCAACCATTTTGGCTTCACGGTTGAAATTGTCCAGAAGATGCTAAATTTGATTATGTTTTTTTTGAACACTGAATTTATTTTGCCATTCAATATTTACAGGATATGCAGTAAAGACTGACTGTCAGTAAGCCAGGTCAGGTCAAGATCCATCAAGACAGCCAAGGGATTTCCAGCACTGTTTTCAGACTATGGTCTCCTGGAACACCTGGGAAGATACAGCCCTGGCTGTCATTGCTTCACAAAGCACAACAAAAGTCCAAGGATTGTCCCCTGTCACTGTCGGGGTTTCTAGGATGAGCATCCTGTGGAGGGTCCTGGGGAAGCTGGAACACACTTAGGAGTCCTGGCAGAGCAGAATAGGGAGGAATTTGCAAAGGAGACCAAGGCAGTCATTATGCAAATGGATACAGCAGAGAGGAATGATCTACCCAGAGGCAGCAAGCTGCCTGATGGCAGTGTCATGTGGTCTTGAAAGGATTTATGGGTTTATATGTAAGTAAAACTGTCCTTAGAGGACAGCCCACACTGAGAGTCCCTCTGTAGTGAAACCCCAAATTTCATCCTTCTAATAATCACAGTGAAGTTCCTCAGTAATTTGTATGAGTGTTACTCTTGCGAATCCATTATTACTTTTAAACTGGTAAATACCTATACAAAATATGGCAATGTAACAATTGAGTTCCAAGTGCAATTTAAATTTATTCAGCTTACTTGTGTCCATTTCAAAGCTACTGTTTGTTATCAATAAAGAAATAAGTATGTATAGTTCAACCTTGATTTTGTCAAACTGATCAAACCCTCCTGGTCAGTTTGGGTTTTTTTTATTTCAAAGGTGATAAAAAACTTTTAAAATGGCATTAGGGAAATTTTTTTTTCCTATCTGCAGCTGAATCTTTCTGCCTCCGAATCATAAACGCCGTTTTGCTGACTTCCCTTCCTATCTCACAAAAATAGCTCCCACTTGTCAATTTAAGAAATGGTCAACTGGCTAATGACCAGCAGAGACAGCACGAATGCCTGAGAAGTTTTCAGGCGACATCTATGTAAACAACTATTGTCATGTTTTCATTTCTAGGCAACAGAACCTCAGAAACACAGCATACAGACAATATCTGGTCAGCCTTCCAACCCCTTCTGTCCAACTATAACTGTCTGTATTTTCTCTCTGTGTATAAGAGAACACTATTTTACAGATTGGGAATAAAATATATTTTCCTGTGGCACATGCATGTTTTTAAGAATCTATGTAGTGATGATTTAGTGTCACAAATTTAATGCCTTTTTAAAAAGTAAGATTCCTGAGCTCCAATCTGCTGTAAATTTTTAATGTAGTCTGGAGTCTTTCAGAATGGAAGAAACACAGTTAGTTAATAAATATACAGCAATCCATGTTTTCCTTTTTGCTATTTGGTGGCCCAGGACTGTCAGTATTAGTGAAGTTCTGCAGTCACAAACAACTACTGGGAAGTTTCATTCAATCCTTCAGTGCCCAAATAATCAAAGAGAGTCTGGTATTACTCAGGGCACCATCACAGCTGCTGTATGGTCAGGAAGATGTGGACTGAATGCTCATGAGTCTCACCAGGGGAAAACAGTTCATTTGTTCAACATACAGTTTGTTTTCTGGATACTTATGAACAGGAACACAGGCAGAGTAAAACCTAACAGATGAGTAGGTTGGAATTCTTTCTCAATTTTTCTTCCAGTATCCCAAAATACCTTTCAAATTTCAGTGGATAAGGTGCCCTCATCACCCTCTCCTATGCTGCTACCATAGAATGCATCCACAGTTGAACTCGGATAAACCTAAAAGCTAGGGAAACATTATTTGAGGCTGCACCACATGCATCCACAATCTATTGGTGATCCCCTTTATTAATTCTTTCCCATGAAGGAAACATATCAGTTAAGAGCCATCAGTGAGTTCCCAATGCTAATAGAGAAGACCACAATGTGTGTTCTCATTTGTTTAAATCACGTTGTTGTACAGCATTTATACTATTTAAGACTCCAAATCCTGTTTCTGTGATACCAGTATGCTAACCATAAAATTTGGGAGTGTTGAACAGGTCATTTTGATTTTGATTGTAGGGACACTAACATGCATCAATAGTTTGACTTGTATTAAGAGACCATGATGGGTTAAATAACATTCATTGTTGGCCTGTATTGTTGATCACATTTGATCAAATTTGACCACACTTGGTCTATTTTAAATTTAAATGATAGTCCCGTATTATGGTGAGCCCAGAGGCAGACTGGAAAGGTTGTACTAAAATAAAATTGTTCCAATGCTCCAAAGGCGCAAATTTTTATATCTATTGCTATTGGGTTTGATGTAATTTTGTACACTAAAATCTGAGATGACTTTTTTATGGATGAATCCATTGATCACTTGACATTTTACTTTTATTTCATAGCCTCTCTCTCCCTAGAGTCAGGGGAATCAGTCAAGACTGTGGGATGCTCTGGAGTTCTTTGACCACAGGTTAGAAGGAGCAGCATTGTCAGAGTTTGGAATAGCAATGAGAACAAAGCATTTCTGTCTGCCATCCTGTGGGGTGCTGTATGAGAAAAAAGAGACTTGTTTCAGTGGGGAGACTTTGAACAGGTTATCATGTTAAAAATAAGGAAATAGCCATTGTGCACCATTTCTGTGTTTTGCACCACTGCTGCTGGCAGCTTCCCAGGCAAGTGGGCCATGTGGTTTAGCTAAGGCCATAGGCACAGAACCAATGAATGGTAGACTGAACATCACAGGCTGTCCTCACCGTAATGTTGTCAGATAAGCTCAGTTTTCCCAAAGAATACTTGGATTACAAGGCTCCCAGTAGGCCCATATTGATTATTTAATTGATGCAGTACTTCAAGAAGTTGCATCTCTCATTGAGCGTTGTGTGGTTTGAGACTCCTTTTCCATAAGCCATTAACTCTTTCTTCCATATCATTTGGTTGAGGATGGTATGGAGTGTGGAACATCCATTTGATTCCTTCTTCTTTTTCCTAATCTTGCACTTCCTTATAGGAAAAATGTGAGCCATTATCACTTTGGATAACAGCATGAGTTGGTAGATTTGAGAACCAAAATGATAGCCCTCACACTGTATATTGCCCATCAGCTTTGTGACACTTGGTTGCCATAAGCAATGACTGGAGACAACTTGTGGTCCTGTAAGGATGCATTGATATACCATGGAGAATTTGAATGGTCTGCCACCCAAGGGGTGTACAGCTCCTTGAAAGGTAGCTGTTTTGTTTGCAATGTTTGGCACATTCAGCAGGGCTGTATCAGCATTCAGGCACCAATGACCATTCAGGCATCATTCAATGCCACCTCCTGCCTGGTTTCTGAACTGGCCAGGCAGGTGAATCATAGAATCCTAGAATGGTTGGGCTTGGAAGGAACCTTAAAGATCATCAAGATCCAACCCTCCTGCATGGGCAGGGACACCTCCCACTAGACCAGGTCGAACAAGGTCTCATCCAACCTGGCCTTAAACACCTCCAGGCAGGGGCCAACAACCACCTTCCCAGGTATCCTATTCCACTAGCTTACTACTCTTATGGTGAAGAATTTCTTCCTAATTATCTAACCTAAATCTACCCTGTTTCAGTTTAAAAGAAGTGCATGGGGAGTGATTTCTGGAGACAATGTGGAGTTTCTCCAAAGCAGCCATGACTTCAGAAATTCCACTCTGTGCTGCAGCAGGGATAAGTACTGTTGCGTGTAAGGGATGTTTGGCTTGGGGAGTGCAGGGGCTGTGAGAGGTGTCAGCACTCGCTGCCATGAGCTGCTTGCCTGACAGCTATAAACTGACCTTGGTAGCTTGGCATACATCACTCTTTCTCTTCACACAGGGTTTTAACACCTTGTCATCTGGGCCTCACACCCAACCTCTCAGAATCTTGTGGTTGTGAAATTTTTCTCCCGTATCTATTAAACACTAAACCAACTGTCTTTGAAGACCAACTGGAATCAACCTGTATGGGCCTTTCTCCCTTACCTACTGATAAGCCTCCACTTTCCAGACTGACAAGCTGTTGCAGCAAGGAATCTTGTAACTTAAAGGAGCAACCTTGAGAGGCATCCCTACTAAAGGGGACGTGCTGGTGTGCAGCCTGCTACTGGGCAGGATTGTTCCAAGGGCTCTTGGGCTGCTCACTATTTATGGGGATGACTGACTCACAGTCATATTTGCATACTGATCAGAGATGCTGGTTTCTTCCAAATCTGGCTCGAGCAGGACACTGATCAGCACTGTGTCATTTTTATGGATATAGATATATTTTAAAAAATATACATAAATAGTTCCTTAAAAAATGACAGCAGTTACACTAAAATTACTTGTTTGTCTGGAAAAGAATATCATATTGTTTAAAAGCAGTTTTGTACAGGATTTGCATTACAATTTACAAAAGACTGAAAGCAAAGCTGTTCCAGAAACTTGGATAACTTCTGGCAGGTTTTCATGTTCCTGAAGTTTTCATTTGAAGTGTCAAGTTTTCCTTTTGAAGAAGGATGCTATGAAATACGGGAGGCCTAGTAAAGGTCAATAAAAGACGAATGATGTCCGAGCTTGCATCGTTTTAATCTGCTGTTACAATTTCTATGATAATTAAGTGATGCCCCATCACTTAATTTAGGGGCAATTACCAACACTATCTCATTTATGGATCACCTTGTGAGATGCTACTGTGAGACCGTGTGTATGACCGGTGTCCAGACAGCTCAGCTACAGGCCCTCAGACAGCAGTGGGACAAAAAGAAGGGAAAGAGATGAGTACCAGATGGATAGAGAACCAGGCTTCTCTTTCTCTCCAAACATCATGAAGATTTCCTTCCAAACACATGCCATGTTTTTTTCATAGAATCATAGAATTGGCTGGGTTGGAAGGGACCTCAGAGATCATCAAGTCCAACCCTTGATCCACTACCACTGCGGTTACCAGACCATGGCACTGAGTGCCACATCCAGGCTCTTTTTAAATATCTCCAGGGACGGAGAATCCTCTACTTCCCTGGGCAGCCCATTCCAATGCCTGATCACCCTCTCCATAAATAAATTCTTTCTAATATCCAACCTAAACTTCCCCTGGCACAACTTAAGTCCATGTCCTTTTGTCTTGTTGATAGTTGCCTGGGAAAAGAGACCAACCCCCACCTGGCTACACCCTCCTTTCAGGGAGTTGTAGAGAGTGATGAGGTCTCCCCTGAGCCTCCTCTTCTCCAGGCTGAACACCCCCAGCTCCCTCAGCCTCTCCTCATAGGATCTGTGCTCCAGTCCCTTCACCAGCCTGGTTGCCCTCCTTTGGACCTGCTCCAGGACCTCAATCTCCTTCCTGAACTGAGGGGCCCAGAACTGGACACAGTACTCGAGGTGTGGCCTCACCAGGGCTGAGTACAGGGGCAGAATCACTTCCTTGGACCTGCTGGTGACGCTGTTCCTGATACAGGCCAGGATGCCATTGGCCTTCTTGGCCACCTGGGCACACTGCTGGCTCATGTTCAGCTTCCTGTCAATCCAAACTCCCAGGTCCCTCTCTGTCTGGCTGCTCTCAGCCACTCTGTGCCCAGCCTGGAGCTCCCCTTGGGGTTGTTGTGGCCAAAGTGCAGGACCCGGCCCTTGGCCGTGTTGAACCTCATCCCGTTGGAATCAGCCCAACTCTCCAGTCTGTCCAGGTCCCTCTGCAGAGCCCTCCTGCCTTCCAGCTGATCCACACTCCCCCCCAGCTTAGTGTCATTGCAAATTTGCTGATGATGGACTCAATCCCCTTATCTAAATCATCAATAAAGATATTAAAAAGAACTGGGCCCAATACTGATCCCTGGGGGACACCCACTAGTGAAATCACTCCATAGGACAGGAGTCAAGAACATGAGCAAACTGAAGTGTGGATTTTCAGGACAAAAAATGCACGATTATTTCCATGTCGTGCCTGCTCAGTACTGAATTTGTTGCTGTATTTATTTAAAGAATCAAAATCTGCTCTAAGAAACTATCCCATAAAATGGTTCAGAAAACTGTGATATATATTTAAGTCACAGGCCCTGTCAAACAGGAGATTGTGTTGCATAACAAACTGCAGCTAGCAGCATCTTTCCTCTTAACGAACTGCAAATTGTTTTGCTAAGTGAATCTGCTCTGGAAGCTGGAACTGAGGATCACTTGGTCCATTACGAGTGAGAAATGGCATTAAAAGGGCCAGAGCACCCTCCTGGGGAATAAATAAATCTGTATCCATGAGGATCAGGCTGTGTCCCCACCACACAGGGACCCTGCCAGGCAGAGCTGATGCTGTGACTTCATTTATCTGTGACCTCTCCTGCCCCAAAGCTTCTACATGGGAAAACACTTCCTTTCAAAGTAACATTTTTTTTTCACCTTTATTTTCTGATCTACAGTATAACATGTGACAAAAATATTTTCAAGGAATTTTGAAAGAATACTTGGAAAGAACCATTTCAACACCAAAACAGAAACGTTTTGTGGCAGACACTTCAAAATGAAACTACAGAAACATGCACTTCTCTTTTCTTCCTCCAAGAGAAAAGGGCAAGGTAGACATTGTTTCACAGATGCTTTTGATTTCAGGAATACCATGATTTCTGATAGAAAAAGACTCAGTTGAAATTTTATGGGCCCATCCTACGTGCAGCTCAGGTAGAGCCTGGTTTAGCACAGGTGACAGAAGCAGCACAAGACTCCATGGCCATTTCTGAATCGTAGCACCCCGTACGAAGCTGTTGACAGGTGGAAAAAATTCCTACAATGCATGTGGTAGGAATAACACTTCCCTGCCAGACTGATAGCACTTGTGTAACACTGGTGGAAACAGTTATACAAGGTGTAAGAAAAGCGAGAGCCTGTCCTACACACGAGCAACTTTCCTGTCTTGATCAGGTACCTAACTTGGGGATAAGTTTTAGGTGCCCACAGTGTGGGTCCTATAGGTGATGTTTATGTTCTTAATATATTGCAAGAGGATGGAACTGAAGTGCTTGGGCTTCGCTGTGGAGATATCCAATGTTACCTCCTGGGTTTCCCCCCAGCCACACAAGGAAATAATTGTGGTGGTCTGGCTCATTAGGAACTCTCTCTTTAATCCCAAATTTCATACCCTAGGTCCAAGACTTCAGTAGAATTGCCTTCCAAGGCATGGGACAGGTAGGTGAGACTGCCCTTTGCTTTCTTGTATGCCCTTAGAGAAAACAAGTTAGCTTTAGGGCTTGTCCAAGTCAAGCTTTAAAAGGAGAATTATTCCGGGAGTTGCTGAAAAATTTATCATCTTATGTTTTGAGGAAGCATTATACACCAGTGGTGCTGACTGACTTTTTCCATCTTAGCTAGAGATCATTATTGGACCAAAAGCTTTCTGCAACACTAGCCGGGGAGTGATATGCTTGTCTCACAACCCCCAGTAACTCCATGCCTATGGTACCAGTTTGTTAANTGTCTTGTTGATAGTTGCCTGGGAAAAGAGACCAACCCCCACCTGGCTACACCCTCCTTTCAGGGAGTTGTAGAGAGTGATGAGGTCTCCCCTGAGCCTCCTCTTCTCCAGGCTGAACAGCCCCAGCTCCCTCAGCCTCTCCTCATAGGATCTGTGCTCCAGTCCCTTCACCAGCCTGGTTGCCCTCCTTTGGACCTGCTCCAGGACCTCAATCTCCTTCCTGAACTGAGGGGCCCAGAACTGGACACAGTACTCGAGGTGTGGCCTCACCAGCGCTGAGTACAGGGGAAGAATCACCTCCTTGGACCTGCTGGTGACGCTGTTCCTGATACAGGCCAGGATGCCATTGGCCTTCTTGGCCACCTGGGCACACTGTTGGCTCATGTTCAGCTTCTTGACGATCCAAACCCCCAGGTCCCTCTCTGTCTGGCTGCTCTCCAGCCACTCTGTGCCCAGCCTGGAGCTCCCCATGGGGTTGTTGTGGCCAAAGTGCAGGACCCGGCCCTTGGCCGTGTTGAACCTCATCCCGTTGGAATCAGCCCAACTCTCCAGTCTGTCCAGGTCCCTCTGCAGAGCCCTCCTGCCTTCCAGCTGATCCACACTCCCCCCAAACAATTTTACGAACAATTACCCCAATCCTTCAATAAACAGTTCTGTAAGGAGCCTCATGTAGACTTCTATAAACTGTACACAACCAAGTATAATTTATGTCACTTCAACCTCAACACATTTCTCACAAATTCCTGTTGGCAGATCAGAAGTGGAACCAAAAATAGCAGATTATTGCTCTGGATAAACACATCAGCAGTTACTTAGGTCCCAGAACCATGCCAGAGCCAGCCTATACACCAAGATGGTAGATCACCCAAGGGTTTAAAGTTTGCCATGAACTCCAGCAGCCTGGGATGTGCCGACTGTCTATCCATCAGGCTAATTTCCACGCTGAAATTGCAAGAGTGAAAGTGATGTTTTACATCAGTGTATTTAATTACACTTATAAATGAGGCTCTTCACAAACAACAGAAAGATTATTCAAAATTAAGAAATCCGAAATCTTCTAAGTGTTTTGAAAAATATAATAATTTAAACCAATACTCTCTCTTCTTTACAAAATAATATTATCTAAAAAGTGTAATTGACACCTGAAAACTGATAAGTAATTTCCAGTACCAAATAAGAGTTGAACTGTGTTTTGTTCAGTATGTATACAAGAAAACCAGGCCATCTTGTAATTACAGATTCTGGCTGTGGCTATTCTCAATTAATACATTTAGATGCTCAGCCATTCTTACTGAAGGAAAAACACCACCTTATTTGAATTTCAAAACTTATTACAGTCTGCCAACAGCCGAGAGAAGTGCTTACACATATAAATATGCTGAAAATGGGCAGGTAAGGATTCAACAAAAATATTTTAACAATCTTTCAGAAAGAAACTAATCAAGCATTATACAAATTCAGAGTAAGATCCTATCCCATTTACCTTTAAAGTGACCTTATAACTTGTATCTAAGTTCAGCATCATTCAGTAACTTTTCCTTAAGTCAAAGTCTAATCTTTTCAGCTAGTTAGTGTATCAGCTTACTGCCCATTGTGTCCAGTATCATGAGTGGCTCTTAACTATTCAAGTAATAACAACAAAGTGGTTTATCTTCAAAAGTCCTTTTGTTCCACAGAAGGTGTGCTGTTAAAACAAAAACTATTCAAGAAAATAATTATAACTGTCATATTACAGCTTCTCCCATTTCACTGTGATAATTGTATAGCGTGAAGTTAAAAACTAGAATCACTAGATTTGTTCAAAATGAAAAATACTGATCTTTCCATTAAATGAAGCATGTTCTGTTTTAAGACAGACTCTCTCAGCCTTTATAACATGATTATACTGTACACTTCCTTACTCCACAGCTCAAAACACTGTATCCCACCTAACAAAATCCCACCCCGGTGCATTCAGGATCAGTTGCTGGTACTGGCAATTTTTATATGTCCCACAGCAAATGTTATCTCAAGCTGTTGACCCAGTGCAGGGGGATCAGTACTTTTCATACTGGTTTTGGCTAGGGTTGAGATGATGTTTTTAGTAGCTAGAATACAATTATGGTTTGGATTTAGTACAGGGGTTTGTATGAATCTTGATTGAGCCTTTAGTTGCTGCTAAGAAATCAAGGACGTAACAACTTCCCAGGTTTTTCTTGCATGCAGATGCTGGGTGGTGCTTAGTTGCCAGCTGAGGTTGAACAATGGCACTGACACACAGACCTCCTTCCCAACCAAAACAGAACAGCAATGCAAGAAAATCAAATAGGAAGTTTGCCACCTGGAAAGAAGCCAGCCACTGAAGGAAAAAGACAACCTTCCTGTGCAAAATGAGGATTTCTTCTTTTTAATTCTCACCCCCAACCTCACTGGAGGAGCACCTTCTCCAATTTTACTGTGATCTAGGTACAAAATGTGCTTTCACTTCACTTTTATTTAACAGCTGAGCCTGTTGTTTTTATTTTATAGAAATGAAGAAAAATAGAATCCAACGCTGAAACCCCACATTCTGGACCTGGAAGTTGGCAGCCCCTACACCAGAAGTCAAGATTACTTTCTGAAGCAAGCTTGCACTCAGTGTATTGCCCAATTTTCACAGCAAAATACTATTCCTTTTGCAGAACTAGTGAACCCTGCAGAAAACTGCAAGGTTTTCTGAAAACTTGATCTATTTAGATTAAAAAAAAAAAAACTAGAAAACTAGATTAACCTTGACCTAGATTAAACTTGATCTGTATTTAGGCACATTTAAGCTCTTCAGTATCAACTGCCTACCTTAATTGTGTTTATTAGGAGAATTTTGGGCATTCAACTTCACAGCTGTAGAGTAGCTGGTTAAAACTTGCTGGGGTTTATTAGCTTTGTCTATTACCTCCAGGCAGATGGACAGTCGTTGGTACTGTGACAGGAAAATGTCCCCATGGAGTGCTGACTTGAAAACAACCACCACCCATTTCCCCCCAAAACTGTTAAGTACACTTTTCAATAGTGGAGTGGTGGCAGAGAGGGTGGCATTTGGACAGCAATGGTTGATTCACTTGGAAAACCCAGTCTCAATATCCTGAAGCTTCATTTCACAGATGCAGATGGATGAATACAGACATAATTCTCAAGTTTGACATACTTTTGCAAGCTAAACACACAAGATCATAATGGTAGGCTGAAGCTAAGCAGCATGTTAACTCTAGAAACTGTAAGGAAGAGTTTAAATAGTTATTGATCATCATGTTTCTTCTGAAAACTGCTACAGTATTGTGCTGTCACAGGAATCATATCTAAATGCTAGCTGATCAGTTATAGTGCCAGCATAAGTTTTCATGTTTGCAGTCATCCAGTGAATACCAACACAAACCAACATATTTCAATACACGGACCAATTAGACTATTTTATAAACTTATTTTATTTCTTTGCTGTACAAAGACAAATGTAAACCATTTCAATAAATCTACATCAGTAACTACCTAAACATGATACACATATATACAATTAAGGTCAGTATTGGTACCATTGTTCGTGTAGAGCTGGATGCAAACAATGCAAACAGCATCTACACAGGGCAAGGCATACCTCTTCAGTTTTCTGAGTGGCTTTGGAAAAGCTCTGTAACACAGATATTGGCATTTCATGTAAGATTTCTGAGTTGTAATCAATCTGCCATCTCAAGTGGATTGATTTTCTCTTCCCCCGGAGATCTCACTTTGAAAGGAAAGTTACAGAAAGGAATACAGTTACTGCCATTGTAGGAAATACAACTCTGAGTCATTTCACAAGTCAAATACATTAATAAAAAAATAATAATTAAACAAAAAAAAACCCCAACCAACCCAGCCTAGATATTAAAAAGTCAACTCTTCCCCTCAACCATAATGCAGCACAGCTAAAAATAATCTAACTTTTGTGTTCTGAGCTACTGCAATTCCCACCACATTTATTTTAAACCACAACATCCTGCAGCACCAGGGCTCTTGACAGACCTTCCAGCCAATCTTCACTGTCAAAATACTACATCCCCTCTCCCACCCACCCTCCTGCTAAGGACAAAAAGCAGCATGCTGTCCTGTCTGAAACAGCAACTCAACTCTCCTCACAACTATTTCAAGCTGAGCTGCTGGACTCTGCAGTGAGGCAGCTGAGAACTGACACACTCTGCTCCACCTGCAGAGCTCAGCTCTGATGGCAAACTGGTAACGAGCAAAGGAAGGAAAGGGGTCAGGGAACACACACGTGCCGGGCTCTCTGACCTCCTGCTCCTGTGAGGTAACACCACGGCACACATTTCTCTTCCACATGTTTCCTATACTCCCACTCACCTTGGCCCACACACCATGTCCACACAATCACACTGCTACAGTACAGTTTCAACTTCATCAGAATGGTCTGACCTCTTTAACAACAACACAATCACATGGGGATAAAAACGTCAATGGAAGACACTACCTTCCACAGGAGGAACTGATGGCTCAGTTTCACAAGTGACAGTATCCATATCTTCACAAGTTTTGGCACCTGACTTCCCTTGTTCCACCTCACACAGAAACACATCAATGGGTCCGTTTGTGCTCTTCACGTGTACTTTTATGCAATCCTATAATAAAGCAACTTGCATATAAACCAAAGAACAAATCTTAAACACTAGTTATCAGTTTTGCATGTATTTCAAGCAAACAGACAAAGAACAGAAACACTTCTGTTTCGAATTGTGTTACTAGCTCTACATAAATTATAACTACTTAGAATGGTTTGGGTTGGAAGGGCCTTAAAGATCATCTAGTTCCAACACCCCTGCATGGGCCTGGGACAACTCCCGCTAGACCAGGTTGCTCCAAGGCCCCATCCAACCTGGACTGAACGCTTCCAGGGAGGGCGCAGCCACAACCTCCCTGGGCAGCCTGTTGCAGTTTCTCACCACCCTCAAATTAAAGAACTTCCTAATGTCAAATCTAAATCTCCCCTCCCCAAGTTTGAAACCATTTCCCTTTGTTCACTCACTACACAGCCATGTAAAACACCCTACCCCCTCTTTTTTGTTGGTCCCATTCAGATATTGGAAGGTTGCTATAAAATCACCTCAGAGCCTCCTTTTCTCCAAGTTGAACAACCCTAACTTCTTTAGCCTCTCTTCACAGGGAAGGTGCTCCAGCCCTCTGTTCATTTTAGTGGCTCCCTTCTGGACACATTCCAGGACCTCTGTGTCCTTCTTCTGCTGGGGACTCCAGCACTGGACACAGCACTCCAGGCAGGGTCTCACAGGGGGAGAATCACCTCCCTTGACCAGCTGTCTGTGCTTCTTTTGATGCAGCCCAGGACCTGGTTGGCTTTCTGGGCTGCAAGCACACACTGATGGCTCATGCGAAGCTTCTGGTCCACCACTACCCCCAAGTCCTTCTCCTCAGGGCTGTGCACAATCCTGTCTCCTCCCAACCTCTATCTCTGCATGGGATTGCCTCAACCCAGGTGCACAACCTTGCACTTGGCCTCACTGAACTTCATGAAGTTTGCATGAGCCTGCCAAGGTCCCTCTGGATGCCATCCCTTCCCTCCAGCATCTTGACTTCACCACACAGTTTGGTGTCATCAGCAAACTTGCTGAGGCTGCATTCAATTCCACTGTCCTTGTTGCTGACAAAGATGTTAAACAGCACTGCTGAGTACCAGCCCTTGAGGAACACCACTTGTCACACATCTCCATTTGGACATTGAGCCATTGATCACAGCTCTTTGGGTGCAACCAGTCAGCCAGCTCCTTATCCAACGAGTGGTCCATCCATCGAATCCATAGTGTTCCAGTTTGGAGATCAGAATGTCGTGTGGGACAGTGCTGAATGCTTTGCACAGGTCCAGGTAGATGACATCTGTTCTGCCTTTGTCCACCAAGGCTGTGTCCCATCATAAAAGGCCTCTAAAGCAGTCAGGCAGGACTTGCCCCTAGTGAAGCTGTGTTGGCTGTCACCAATCACCCCTTTGTTATCTGCTTGCCTCTGCAGAGCCTTCAGGAGGATCTGCTCCATGATCTTGCCAGGCACAGAGGTGAGACTGACTGGCCTAGAGTTCCCTGGGTCATCTTTTTTTCCATTTTTGAAAATGCTGGTTATGTTTCCCTTTTCCAGTCATCAGGGACTTTCCCAGACTGCCATGACTTTTCAAATATGATGGACAGTGGCTCTGCAGCTTCATCTGCCAGTTCTGCCATGGGAGAATCCCATCAGGTCCCACGGACTCACTCACCTTCAGGTTCTTTAAGTGGTCTTGAACCTGTTCTTTATCTACAGTGAGGGAGGATCTTCCTTTTCCCAGTTCCTTTGGCTTCTGTAACATGGAGGGTGCGACCAGAGTCCATGCCAGTGAAGACAGAGGCAAAGTAGTCACTGACTATCTCAGCCTTCTCTGTATCTTGGGTGACCAGACAGTTTATAGGCTAATTACTAAGCACCATTCATCTAACAAAGGTGCACTTCTTTTAGTTATTTTTTGGCATTTAGATACATGACCAAGATTTACTGTATGTTTTGGAAGAGTAATAAAAACTTGACACAGATCAGAAAATGGGATGTTACTGCTTTGGTTGGCTAGATGTACAATTCTTGTAAGTTCTAGTGTACAAACCCCACAAGCTCTGGGAAGTTTCATTTTCCTAGTAATTACCAAACTGATAGTGGAAATTAGTAAAATGTACTGCAGCTGTTCCATACTCTCTGGCAAAAACAAACAAACATAAAACATGTCTGAGCTTTAGTTACTAGTTTAGGTAAACAAACAAACAAAAATTACTGAAAACAGTTTTCTTAGACTATTATCCCTAGAGCATTGTTTAGTAGATCACAACAACAATGAAGTATCAATATTTGCTATACATGATAGAGAAATTGAAAGTCAATTACTGATTACTGCTGCAAAAATCAAATCTGTGCACTTTTGTTGCCTTAAAACAGAAATGCTTAGAACTTGCCTCTTTAGGAATTGTTATTTCCAGTTTGGTTTCCTCTGGAGCTTTGACTGCAACCACAATCTGTTCCTGAAATGCTTGAATGCTACGGATGTCTTGGTATGTCACATAAGCTAGTGTATACATTGGTCAAGGACTTGGAAAAGTAATTTTATGATGGGCAGAAGCAAAGAGGACAATGTTAAAATACACTGGAACAGATACTGACTTAAGAGGTAAATAGCTCAGATGATGTTAATTCAATATTAATTTTGTGAAATGTATTGGCTAAAAAGTGAAAAATATTTTGTTATTTCTAGCAAGAAAATCTCTAAAAAATTGTAATAACCAGTATTAATACAACAAAACCCATTTGAGAAATGGTTTTCACAAATGCTGTCTACAAAGCAGACAGAATGTTGTCCTCGAGAAACCACTCCTCTTTTGATTATAGTAATTATGCACATAAATTCCTGAAAAACTATGGAATTAGTTTCTTTACCAGAGAGGTAAGGTGTACTGTAAAGTTTTCCTGATATCATACAGAAAATAGGCCCATTTCAGCTGAGCACAAACCTTAACACTCTGCCAGCATTGGAGATAATACTTTATTGTAACCAAAGCCAAAATCTAATCTTGATGTCATATTAAAATAAATCCCTTTTCTGTTACCAAAACCCACCTGAAAGCTTAGACTGGTTGGTGCACTGGCTGTGAATAGGGACTGCACTGGTAGGTCAATACCAACCCTGAGAGAAATTTATAATGAGAAGGAACAAGGAGATGGTCTGACTGCTGCATCACCTCCACTCTTCAGTGGAAAGGTTGTACAAGCAGCACCCCTTTGACAACAGGCTATATTACACATGACACTGCAATCAGGGCACATAGCCAGTATTTACTGAAATAACCAGCGAGTTCCTACCATGAAACTCATAAGCAAGTATCCCCATACACCTGTGGCACCAGCCTACACCTCTAACTAGATACTTGAGTACTTGCAACCAAAAGTGTGCTGAAGTAATGAGTGAAAAGGTTTCTTTGTCATCTGTCAATTCAAATAGCTGATGAGCACCAAAAGAGTGCGCTGAAGTAACGAGTGAGTGAAAAGGATATTTTGCAGTTTCTTTGTCATCTGTCAGTTCAAATAACTGACAAGCACATTCCTTGATTAATTCATCCAGAGCTTCTTCCATTTCTGACAATTCAAAAAGTTCACCTTCAGGGCTTTGCTGGTCTCGTGTTTTTCCAGAAGCAAGGTCAAGATTAGAACCTCTATGAGAATAAGAAAAGTTGTCTAGCATGATTATATAAATAAGAGGCTGTTTCTTGAAAACTAAGTAAACTTACAGAAAACAACCAGGAACTCTGGCATCTTTTACTGAAATACAGCTTATTATGCTTGTTCATATAGTAATTCAGATAGTCTGAGCATATAGAATAACTTAAAATACTTTTTTATCTATTAAAAGTAATTCAACATGCTTGAAAATACTCTCAAATTTATAAACATTACTCAACACTGTTGGGAGTTTTCTTGTTTGAGAAGGCAGAGGTTTCAAAGACAACTCACATCCACTGGATAACATTCTTCGATCTCTTCCGAATTAAATGGATTCCACCCAACACATTGGTGATGTCATACACTCTTCGCTTTCGTACTCCAAGAATTGTTGCTACTTCATTTAAATCAAGGACACCATCTGGAGCTGCTTTGACAAGATCCATGAATTTTCTGGTGAAAGTAACCAAGGACTGATCAAACCGACACTTTTTCGCTTTCAGAGTTCCTGTAAAGTTCAGAATATTTACTGTGAACTACTACAAGAGTATGAAGTGGTTGCTAAAGAAACAATAGTGATAAACTAAAAACTAAAAGTCTAAAAGCAATGCCACTATTAACATTGATATTGAAATTGCATCATATAAAGCTTATTAACCACATAGCTCTTGATTTGCTTCTAATTCTTGAATCTTAGTAGCATCTTCATGCTTTGAATGATACTGTGAGATGTGTGAGACTATTCAACTGGAGAGAAAAAACAAAACCTCAGCACAGATTCACTCGAGATTCGGCTTCAATATTTCTCCCCAGGATGAACAAGAAGTGCACCTTTACTCACAGCATATCACTCCCATCCCATGGCTGTATGACTGTGCACTCTTTATCATGAACTGACTGGTTCAACAACTCAGTTTTTTGGACTGTGCTACTGTGAGATGTTTGAGACTATTCAGATGGACAGAAAAACCAAAACCTCAACACAAATTCACAGTCTTCCTCTTTTCTCTAACACACTCTTCCCAGGAGCTAGCATCTTTACAGCAGTGCAAAGGTATTCTTGCAGCAGATTTAAAGAAAAACCATGAAGAACACCTGGCATCATGCATGTCACTTCATCTAATGTGCAGCAATCCTCCTGTTCTGCCGATATTGCATTTGTTTACAGCATGTACTCAGCACTGTAAAAAGCATGCAATACTTCAAGAATCATCTTCACACATGGAACACAGAAACTTACTTCTCACAAAATTCTTTTCACTGTTNCGGGAGCGGGAGCCGGGGGAGGGGGAGAAACCGTCCCGGGGAGCGACAGGGCTGGTGGCTCCTCCCTGCTCAGCGCCCTCCCCGGGCGGCGGAGAGCAGGGTTTGTTCGCCGCCTCCCGCCGGACAAGGCCTGCGTCGCTTCGCTGGGAAAAACCCTCCGAAGTCATCGGGGCCGTCGCCAACCCAGCGCTGCCGAGGCTTCCCCACCCCTTGTCTGGGCGGTGGGTGCTGCCGGCAAGGGGAGCTCCCTTGAGCACTCAGGGAGCTCAGGCGCGTTAAGCCGGGGGTGTTCTCACCGCTCTGGGTTTTACCAGGAGGGAAGGAGGGAGCGCCCTGCCCAAGCGCCATCATGTAAATCGGTGTGAGAATAATTAGTGTCGCCTAATTAGTGTTGCCTTCTTGCCAAAAAATCTTGGGACAGAGCTTGCAAGGGTAAGAAGGCCAAAGCTATGTGTTTCACTGGGGAGACAGAAATCCCATTCCATTGTCAAGAATAACTGGATGATGTTTCTGTATTCAGGGCTGGGTATTTTCCTCTAGGGCCAGAGAGGAGCCAAGAAATGGGGCTGGTTTGAAATAGGCTGGTCTATTTAGCCTCCACCAAGAGGTCCCAGATCCTTTCCCAAATGCCAATTCCACTGCTTCTGCCCTTCCAGAGTTCTGATAATCTTTTCCAAGCACTGACTATTTCTCATTGGTCAGCATCAGCATTAATCTAAAAACTGATGAGATAGCATGAAACTCCTGTGTCAGACAAAAACATTTACTTAGAACACCTTTTTAAATTGATTGTTCTCAATGGTAGATAAATGTCCTCTACCGTACTTGACAACAGATTAAATCCATAGTGGATTTCTTTTGCCTAAAGAATTTCTGAACTGTTTTTACTTCTGTCCCTACAACTTAAATGAAACTTCCAGTCACTTCCCTGCCCTTGGAGCAGGAGCTCTGGAAAAATGTGTATTTCATGGGACATTGTATAAAAATGCCACTCTGGTACAAGGAACTTAAAGCCACAAAGAACCTTATCTTCTCACCTGCCAGACTGGGCAGGTTAAACGACACTCTGTTGTCATAAAACAATGATGAATTCATTTTACTGTACTAGCTGTTCAGTATACCTTCAGGTTAGACATTCCTTCGAAAGAGCTCATGTCATCACTGATACATCCGATGTCTTTCTCCATAGTAATCACTTTTCAAGCAATTACTTGCATGCTAATAATTGTCCTTGTAGAGGTGTGTAGAACTAAGGTGGGTTGTTCTCATGCCATAATCAATTTACAAGAAAACAAAGGCAGAAAGTATGTTACCTCAAAGGCATAATGTCTGTGTATCAGGAGACATAAAGCCTTGAGCTGTGCAGGTAAAGGCCATGAAAATGTTTTTGTCAGTTTGCTGTGAGCTTAGACTGCCACAGATGAAAAAGGTTTTCCTGTCACAGAAGAAACACAACCTCACTGAAATGTAAAAATGCTCATTTTTTGTATGGGCAACCTGAGACTTGCTAACTCCTCTACAGTCATAAATGTAGGCCCATAACGAATTAATCTTTCTGCCCCTCTGTTACACTCTTAACCTGAAGTCATATTTTACTGTTGTAATCACAGATTGTGTAAACCAGCTGTGATAAAGCTTTTTTTTTTTCCATCTGGAACAGCAAAATGGCCTGGAATAGATGTCTTGGGTCACTTCAGTTTGAGGTGTTGTAAGAAATGTGCCACGAAATATAAAAATCATTGAATATTATTTTGATGATTTTGGGGTACTCAGATATTAGGATGGCAGCAGCTAAAGACCCCTATTTGAGGATTAGGATACATGAATTTCTGTATCAACCCAGGTGAAAAACATGTAACTATGCTGTTGTTCTAGCCAGTCCTACGATCAAATTCTGTTTTTCTTGTGCTTCTCTTTCCTTGGCTGTTCATGTATCTAACTGAGAATATAAAATCCCCACATCTATTCAGATACAGGAAGGTTTTTCTCTATTTATGAAAAACGTAATGCCTAATTATATTTTTAAAATGAAAATTAGATTTTGGAGCAACTGAATGGACTATCAGTAGTACTGACTGTAGCATTCTGTTGAGTCAAGAGTTTGCTTCTAGAGTGTTGTCATTATTTATATTTTATAAAGCTGGTAATTAATTTTCTCCCACATCTTTATTATTATTGTCGATGGAAATGTAAAATATAACCCATCCACTGTCTTCTTGTTGGATACGAAAACAGCTTTGCATTATTTTTAGTATCTCCAGACATTAACCATACACGAAATTATTCTTAAAATGAAAGATTTGTATATTTATCTGAAATTTTCTTCTGTTGTACTGATTCGTAATCTGCCACCAGGGGGCAATAATTCGTTGCCTAAATCTGATTTTTTAACTTTAATACACAATAGAACAGTGGTTTCAGTAAAATTTTGAGGGACTATAAGTGAAAGTCAAAACGTAATTTCCTTAAAATGCTTCTCTTGCATAATTTAATGCCAGTTATGTAATATTTTAATATTTTACTTAGGCATGTTGGGTTTATTTTGAGCATCTGAAATTAGACTGCTTTGTGAAAGTTTTTACTGGTGAACCTCATGCAGCACTGTAATGGTTCAAAGTTTGGATTTAATGAAAATAGGATATTTTGTGTTTTTATTTTGCCACTATAATATTTTAAAATTTGTTTTTATTGCTATTACATAGAATCATGGAATCAGGTTGGAAAAGATCTTTAAGATCATCAAGTCCAACCATTAACCCAGCACTACCAAGTCCATTGCTAAACCATGTCCCCTAGCATCACACCTACAGGGCTTTTAAACATCTTCATGGCTGGTGATTCAACCACCTACCTGGGCAGCCTATTCCAGTGTTTAATTACCCTTCCAGAGAATAAATGCTTCCTAATACCCAATCTAAACCTCCCGTGGCACAACTTAAAGACACTTCCTTTTGCTCTGCTGCTTATTACTCAGGAGACCAACCCCCCCTTGCTAGAACTTCCCTAGTAGAGAGGAATACGGTCTCTCCTGAGCCTCCTTTTCTTCAGACTAAACAATCTCAATTTCCTCAGCCACTCCACATAAGATTTGTGCTCTAGACCCTTCACCAGGTTTCTTTCCCTTCTCTAGACATGTTCCAGCAACACCATGTCCTTCCTGTACTGAGGGGCCCAAAACTAAACACAGTATTTGAAGTGTGGCCTCACCAGTGGCATGATCACTTCCCCACTCCTCCTGGCCATACTATTTCTGATACAATCCAGGATGAAAGAAAAAAAGAAACTCTACAAGGAATGGCAGAAAGGGCAGCTAGAATAGGGGGCATATAAGGAAGATGTTCAAGCAGAAAGAGACCTAGTTAGAAAAAACAAAGCTCAGTTAGAACTAAATCTAGCCAGGGAGACCAAGGGGAATAGCAAAAATTTCTATAGGTATATTAAGAGGAAAAGGAAGACTGGGGAAGGTGTGGGCCCCCTCAGAAAGGAAACAGGTGAACTAGTTACAAGTGGTATGGAATAGGCTGAGGTTCTCGATGACTTTCTTACCTCAGTCTTCACTGGCAAAGGCTCCAACCACACTCCTGAAGTCACAGAAGACGATGGCAAATGTTGGAAGGAAGAACTGCCAGCTGGAAGTGAAGACCAGATTAATGACCATCTGAAGAACCTAAAGTCCATGGGACCTGATGAGATACACCCACAGGTACCGAGGGTTGCTAAATTGCTGTCTATTATATTCCAATAGTCATGTCAGTCTGGTGAAGTCCCCAGTGACTGGAAAAGGGGAAACATAACCCCCATCCAGGGAATTACAGGCTGGTCAGTCTCACCTCTGTGCCTGGTAAGGCTGTGGAGCAGATCGTCGTGGAGGATCTGCTGGAGTTGAAGAATAATGAAGAGGTGATTGGATGTAATCAACACAGCTTCACCAAGAGCACATCATGCCTGACTAATCTTGTGGCCTTCTATGAAAAGTCACAACATCAATAGACAAGGGAAGAGCAACCGACATAATTTACCTGGAGCTGAGTAAAGCCTTTGATGCTGTCCCACACGACATCCTGGTCTCCAAGCTGGTAAAACATGGGTTTGATGGATGGACCACTTGGTGGATTAAGAACTGGCTTGATAGCCACCCAAAGAGTGGCTGACAATATGTCTGGGTCCAAGTAGAGGCCAATGACAAGTGGAATTCCTCAAAGATCAGTGCTGGGACCAGTCCTCTTTAACATCTTTGTTGGTGACATTGATGGTGATATTTAATACACCCTCAGCAAGTTCACTGATGACACCAAACTCTGTGGTGCAGCTGACATGCTGGAGGGAAGGGATGCCATCCAGAGGGACCTTGACAGGCTGCAGAGATGGGCCCATGTCAACCTCATGAAGTTCAACAAGGCCAAGTGCAAGGTCCTGCATCTGGGTCAAGGCAATCCCAAGCACTGATGCAGGCTGAGCAGTGACTGGCTTGAGAGCAGCCCTGAGGAAAAGGACTTGGGAGTGCTGGTGGATGAGAAGTTCAGCATGAGCCATCAGCATACACTTGCAGCCCAGAAAGCCAACCTTATCCTGGGCTGCTTCACGAGAAGCATGACCAGCAGGTCGAGGGAAGTGATTCTCCCCTTCTACTCTGCTCTCATGAAACCCCACCTGGAATACTGTGCCAGTTCTGGAGCCCCTAGAACAAGAAAGACATGGACATGCTGGAGTGTGTCCAGAGAAGGGCCACAAGGATGATGAGAGGGCTCCAGGACTGGACTTACGCTCTAGACTTGTGCTCTTGTGTCTCCTATGAAGACAGACTGAGGGAGTTGGAGTTATTCAGGCTGGAGAGAAGGCTCTGAGGAGACCTTATTGTAACCTTCCAGTATCTGAAGGGGGCCTACAAGAAAGCTGGTGAGGGACATTTTAGGATGTCAGATAGTGATAGGACTAGGGGGAATGGATTCAAACTAGAGGAGGGTAGATTTAGATTGGAAGTTAGGAAGAAGTTCTTCACAATGGGGTGGCGTAACGCTGGAAGAGGTTGGCCAGAGAGGTGGTGGAAGCACCCTCCCTGAAAATATTCAATGTCAGGTTGGATGGGGCTTTGAACAACCTGATCTAGTGGGAGGTGTCCCTGCCCGTGGCAGAGGGGTTCGAACTATGAACCCAGAGCAGTGAGAACACCCCCGGCTTAACGCGCCTGAGCTCCCTGAGTGCTCAAGGGAGCTCCCCTTGCCGGCAGCACCCACCGCCCAGACAAGGGGTGGGGAGGCCTCGGCAGCGCTGGGTTGGCGACGGCCCCGATGACTTCGGAGGGCTTTTCCCAGCGAAGCGACGCAGCGCCTGTCCGGGGGGAGGTGGCGAAGAAACCCTGCTCTCCGCCGCCCGGGGAGGGCGCTGAGCAGGGAGGAGCCACCAGCCCTGTCGCTCCCCGGGACGGTTTCTCCCCATCCCCCGGCTCCCGCTCCCGCTGGAGGCGGCCATGGCGGCCGAGCCCCGCCCCGCGAGCGCTGCCCGCCGGGATGGGCGGAGNGCGGGAGCGGGAGGGGCGGGGGTTCGGCTGTGGCGCCCAACCGCCCCCGCGCGGGGGCCAGGGGCTGGAGGCGGCCATAGCGGTGTGAGGCGAGGGCGGGAGGGCTCCTGCCGCCCCCTCCTCCCGGAGGTGGGGATGGCAGCGCCTTCTTTCGACAGGGCCTCGCAGGCTCTCCGGGAAGGCGTCTGAGTCCCCTCCTTCTGCAGCTTCGCTCCGGGGCGGGACGGGAGGGGCTTTTCGCCGCGCTAGGCCGCAGCCGGCGGTGCGAGGGCGGGCCCAGGGCCGAGGCCGTGGCCTTGGCCGGGCGAACATGACCAACCCGCTCGACTGGGAGTGTGTGAAGCTGCTGCCGTCGGAAACGCTGCGTGTGAGTGAGGTAGGCGTCGGGCGCGGAGGGGAGGGGAGGTGCTGCCTGTGGCCGGGGAAAGGGCGGGACGGCTGCGCAGCGCTCTGCGGCCGAGGCGGGAGATGGGAGGGAGGTTGCGGGAAGTCCTTCCTCGGCTGTGCGGCGGGAGCTCCCTGGGTGGGAAAGGTGTGGCGGGCGTAGCCGGAGCGGTGGATGCGGGAGGCGTTGTGATGCATTCCTTCCCCATGGCATCTTAGCAGGCTGCCCGGGCAAAGCGAATGCAGTGATGTGAGCCATAGTGCAAAGGGATGTTTTCGTGGTTGTTCCCGGTGGCTTCTCGCTGGGTTTCGGTAGGCTGCAGCTGTGTTTTGGGAAAAGAGAGTGGCAGTGTGTTGTGTTCTTCTGGGAACGTCAGTGATGTTCAGGCAGTCTTACATGCAGTTTGTGTTGCTGCTTTTGGTCTTGTTCTGAGGTATCTAGCAGCAGGCATGCTTACTTTGACATCTGTGAAAGCGTTTAAAAAGGCTTATTTTTGTTACACCTTGCCCGTTGTGGTAAATGTGACTTCGTAGCTTTGTCCTAAAGGGGATGGAAAAGTTTTGGTGAGGTTTTAAAGAGGTGTGTGTCAGGTTCGTGTTCTTGGGAATGATGGTAAGACTGCAAGTGTGTGGGTCTCACCTTGTTGGTGCAGGTGTTTAGGTGAATCATCCCTGGTGATGCTTTCCTGAATGTGCTGCTGAAGGGCAGGGAGGTCAAGGCCGTGTTAATGACCGGGAGGTTTGTGTAATGGTGATGGAATAGCGGAGTTGCAGAGCCTGGGTATAGCGAGGCAGGGAAGTAGCAAAGTACGGGAAGGTCGTGTTTTCAGTTTGTACAGGTTGTGTTGTGACCAGTGCCTGAGCCTTCTGGATTTCGGTGGTGTTTCCTGCTTTCCGAGGCAGTGGGGGATGTGCAGAGATTAAGGGCTGAACATTCTGTCAGGAATTAATGACCGTGTATGCAAGTAGTGTCCTTTGATGTGTTAGGAGTTGTCAGCACCCGGCTGGCTGTTGCATCTGGAGCTGAATTGGGTGTTTTTTGTGGAGAAACAATCCTGTCCTTCCCGTGTCGGTACTGGTTTATGTCAGTTATATTTTTTGTTTTGTTTTTCCTTAGACACCAATGACGAACTTGAATGTGAACAGTGAAAAGAATTTTGTGAGAAGTAAGTTTCTGTGTTCCATGTGTGAAGATGATTCTTGAAGTATTGCATGCTTTTTACAGTGCTGAGTACATGCTGTAAACAAATGCAATATCGGCAGAACAGGAGGATTGCTGCACATTAGATGAAGTGACATGCATGATGCCAGGTGTTCTTCATGGTTTTTCTTTAAATCTGCTGCAAGAATACCTTTGCACTGCTGTAAAGATGCTAGCTCCTGGGAAGAGTGTGTTAGAGAAAAGAGGAAGACTGATGCTGACAAACACTGTTTTTCAGCTCTTATTAACTTCAGCTCTTAGTGAATTTGTGTTGAGGTTTTGGTTTTTCTGTCCATCTGAATAGTCTCAAACATCTCACAGTAGCACAGTCCAAAAAACTGAGTTGTTGAACCAGTCAGTTCATGATAAAGAGTGCACAGTCATGCAGCCATGGGATGGGAGTGATATGCTGTGAGTAAAGGTGCACTTCTTGTTCATCCTGGGGAGAAATATTGAAGCTGAAGTGTTTGCTAGGGAAGTTTCCTTACACATGCACCCACATGTACTAACACACACCCACACACATTCTCTTGAAGCATCAGACTGGAATATTTCTCAATGATGTAGTTTGATCAGTTATGAAATTCCTAGTTAGCTTTGCTGGGGAAAAGGCAGTCTGTCATTTGCAGGAGGGTAGTTTTTAAATGACTCTGTCAACAGATGAATGCCTGGGTCACTTGTATTTTTTGTTCTGTAGGAATAGGTATTTTTAAATGCTTTTTGCATACATAAATTACATTCTGCAGTTAAAGAATCAGTTCATCAGTTTCTTTTATGGTGTTTCTATGATTATGCTCATACTGGATACACATAGCACAGGAGTCTCTCTTAAACCTTTGGTATCTTGATTTGCATTAGTAAATTAAACAATGGCATCACCATTCCTTTTTCCCTGAGAACAAATATTACAGAGTTTTTTCATATATTAAGTTATCCATAATAGTTTGCTCATATCCAGGCTGAAACACTCCCTGAAACCAGGCTAACTCTTGAAATGTGCCTGAATGTTCACCGCAAGAGTGTGAAAAAAAGTTTTATCAGTGTCATGGTGCTCATAGCTAGCTAATGGTTTAATTGGTCTTCATTCAGTAGTCTGAGCTCACATTCTCCAGAACATACATTTCCATAACTACTAATGTTCTATGAAGTCATGAGCATTCAAAGCTTTAAGATGCATGCTTGCTGATGATGTAATAATGGCATTGCTTTCAGACTAAGATTGTCATTGTTACTTCATCACTCTTGCTTCTTTAAAAACCACTTGATACTTGTGTAGTAGTTCACCCTAAATATTCCATTTAAACTTTACAGGAAGTCTAAAGAGGCGGCGATTTGATCAGTCCTTGGTTTATTTAACCCGAAAATTCATGGATCTTGTCAAGGCAGCTCCAGATGGTGTCCTTGATTTAAATGAGGTAGCAACGATGCTTGGAGTACGAAAGCGAAGAGTGTATGACATCACCAACGTGTTGGAGGGAATCGACTTAATTCGGAAAAGATCGAAGAATGTTATCCAGTGGATGTGAGTTGTCTTTGAAACTTCTGGCTTCTGAAACAAGAAAACCCCAACAGTGCTAAGTATTTGAAGTAATAATTGAGTAGTTGAAGTATTATTAAGTATTCTAAGTTATTCTATATGCTCAGGCTCTCTGAATTACTATATGAACAACCATCAAGTACAAATGCACAATAGAGTGTATTTTAGGAAAATAAAGGATTCCAGAGTTCCTGGTTGTTTTCTGTACTTTACTTTGTGTTTGGAAAACAAGCTCATATTTATAATGATGCTAGACAACTTTTCTTATTCTTCTAGAGGTTCTAATTTTGACCATATTGTTGAAAAACCACCAGAGCAACAAAGCCTTGAAGATGAACTTTCTGAATTGTCATCCATGGAAGAAGCTCTGGATGAATTAATCAAGGAATGTGTTCGCCAGTTATTTGAACTGACAGATGACAAAGAAACTGCAAAATATCCTTTTCACTCTCTCGTTACTTCAGCACACTCTTGGTTGCAAGTACTCAAGTATCTGTTTAGAGGTGTAGGCTGGTGCCACAGGTGTATGGGGATAGTTGATTATGAGTTTCGTAGTAGGAACTTACTGGTTATTTTAGTTTATACCGGTCCCTGAGCGCCAGGACTTGTCAATATGGGGTTACTCCTATCTGTCTATAAAAGGCCTCATCAACTTGGACTTCTAGGTCAGGTGGCCTGCAGCAGAGCCCCACTGTTATGTCCCCTGTTCCTGCCCTCCCTTTAATCCTGACTCATAAGTTCTCAGTTGGCTCCTCTTCCATCCCCAGGCAGAGCTCCATGCACTCCAGCTGGTCATGGATGTAGAGACTCATCTCCCCTGTCTCTCTATGCTAAAAATTCTTTGTCTTTCTGTTCCAACACTCCAATCATAGAAGTGTCCCCACCACATCCCTGTGATTACGGTAAGATCAGAGCCCTACAACCATGCGCACGTCTCCAACTGCTTGTTTATTCCCTGTGCTACTTGTGTTTCATAGAATCATAGAATCATAGAATTGGCTGGGTTGGAAGGGACCACAGAGATCATCAAGTCCAACCCTTGATCCACTGCTGCTGCAGTTGCTAGACCATGGCACTGAGTGCCACATCCAGTCTCTTTTTAAATATCTCCAGGGACGGAGAATCCACTACTTCCCGGGGCAGCCCACTCCAATGCCTGACGGCCCATTCCAATGCCTAGTTTGCATAGAGGCATTTAAATTGGGCCCTTGATGAAGCAGACTTGCTATCTGGAAATGCTTTGTGCTGCACTTGAGGTGCTCTGCTGCTGACCTGTGATCCTTCTCCAGGCTCTGGGCATCCATTGCTGGTGTCAAGCTGTTAGGACAGGGATGGTTGAGTTTCTGCTGCCCCAACACTGTTAGTGTGAATCTGCCTTGACCAGCTTGGCAAGCCTATTACTGTTCTTCCCCTTCTCTGACAGATGGACACCATCACCCCCAGTAGACCAGGTTTCTCAAAGCAAGTTTCATAGTCTAAGTAGCTGAACCCTTTGTTAGTTTCTCAGTTTCCTAAGGGCAGCATTTTCTCTGCTTTGTAGACTTACGACAGCATCTGTGAAAACTGTTTCAAATGTGTTTTGTTTTTTTTTTAATACTGCACATATCAATTTTTAGAAACTTTTTCCTTCCTAAAAATAAAAAATGTTTTTAACTTTTTAGCCAATTCTTAATTTTACAAAGCTAGTATTAAAGTAACCTCAGCTGAGCTATTCACCTCTTTTCTTAAGTCAGTATTCTGGTCAAATGTATCTTAACATTGTCCTCTTTGCTTCTGCCTATTGTAAAATTACTAAGTCCTTGACCAATGTATACACTAGCTTATGTGACATACCAAGATATCCGTAGCATTCAAGCATTTCAGGAACAGATTGTGATTGCAGTCAAAGCTCCAGAGGAAACCATACTGGAAATACCAATTCCTAAAGAGGTAAGTTCTACACACTTCTGTTTTAAGGCAAGAAAAGTGCACAGATTTGATTTTTGCAGCAGTAATCAGTAATTGACTTCCAGTTTCTCTCAGTTTGGTAATTACTAGGATAATGAAACTTCCCAGAGCTGTTACTGTTTGTACATTAAAAACTACAAGAATTGAACCTCTAGACAACCAAAGAAATAAGCACGTTTTGGTAACGATTTTAACAGCATGTAAGTGCTGTCTTACTGCTTAATGAGAATACAACTATTGTTGCTGTCATACTGAAGTATTGAATGCACAATATGGTTAAACAAAGAAGATTTTTTGGCACTCTAGTAGATCATGTTCAGGATGGATTATTTAGATGGTGGGGGTGGGGGGATCGGCTGCACTGTGTCCTCACTTCACTGTGCCACATGTATCCTCCCATTTTTTGATCTGTGGCATTGATTAGTCAAGTTTTTGTTACTCTTACTAAATGTATAGTAAATCTTGGTCATGTGTCTAAAGGTCAGTACAAGAATGAAGAAGGGTGCATGTTTGCCAGAAGTGAAACTTTGTTAGATGAATGGTGCTTAATAATTGGCCTATAAATCTAAATAGCTATAATTTATGTAGAGCTAGTAACACAGTTTTAAACAGAAGTGTTTCTGTTCTTAGTCTGTTTGCTTGAAAATACATGCAAAACTGATAACTAGTGTTTAAGATTTGTTCTTTGGTTTATATGCAAGTTGCTTTATTATAGGATTGCATAAAAGTACACGTGAAGAGCACAAACGGACCCATTGATGTGTATCTATGTGAGGTGGAACAAGGGAAGTCAGGTGCCAAAACTTGTGAAGATATGGATACTGTCACTTGTGAAACTGAGCCATCAGTTCCTCCTGTGGAAGGTAGTGTCTTCCATTGACGTTTTTATCCCCATGTGATTGTGTTGTTGTTAAAGAGGTCAGACCATTCTGATGAAGCTGAAACTGTACTGTAGCAGTGTGATTGTGTGGACATGGTGTGTGGGCCAAGGTGAGTGGGAGTATAGGAAACATGTGGAAGAGAAACGTGTGCCGTGGTGTTACCTCACAGGAGCAGGAGGTCAGAGAGCCTGGCACCTGCGTGTTCCCTGACCCCTTCCCTTCCTTTGCTCGTTACCAGTTTGCCATCAGAGCTGAGCTCTGCAGGTGGAGCAGAGTGTGTCAGTTCTCAGCTGCCTCACTGCAGAGTCCAGCAGCTCAGCTTGAAGTAGTTGTGAGGAGAGCTGAGTTGCTGTTTCAGACAGGACAGCATGCTGCTTTTTGTCCTTAGCAGGAGGGCGGGTGGGAGAGGGGATGTAGTATTTTGACAGTGAAGATTGGCTGGAAGGTCTGTCAAGAGCCCTGGTGCTGCAGGATGTTGTGGTTTAAAAATAAATGTGGTGGGAATCGCAGTAGCTCAGAACACAAAAGTTACATTATTTTTAGCTGTGCTGCATTATGGTTGAGGGGAAGAGTTGACTTTTTAATATCTAGGCTGGGTTGGTTGGGTTTTTTTTGTTTTTGTTTTTTTTTAAATTATTATTTTTTTATTAATGTATTTGACTTGTGAAATGACTCAGAGTTGTATTTCCTACAATGGCAGTAATTGTATTCCTTTCTGTAACTTTCCTTTCAAAGTGAGATCTCCGGGGGAAGAGAAAATCAATCCACTTGAGATGGCAGATTGACTACAACTCAGAAATCTTATACAGAATGTAAATATCTGTGTTATAGAGCTTCTCCAGAGCTGTTTGGATTTGCAAACTGAATAACATGAAATGTTGCAAAGTGTTGTTTTACATTTAAAACAGCTGTGGGTTGGTTAAGTGCTTTCACAGAATCACAGAATGGTTTTGGTTGGAAGGAATCTTAAAGATCATCTAGTTCCAACCCCACTGCTATGGGCAGGGGTGCCTTCCACTTCTTCACAGGATTGCTTATCTTTCCAATTCAGAAGATGACATAGAATTGCTCTTAGGAGCTTTGTTTTCATAACCACAAAATCACAGATTCTGAAGGGTTGGAAGGGACTTCTGGAGATCATGTAGTCCAACTGCTCTGCCAGAGCAGGGGTTCACCTGGAGTAGGTTGCACAGGATGCCGTCCAGGTGGGTTTTGAATGTCTGCAGAGACAGAGACTCCACAGCCTCTCTGGGTAGCCTGATGAGCTTCAATGAGATCCCTCCTCAGTATTTTCTTTTCTGGGTTGAACAAACAGCTCTCTCATGCTTGTATTTTAGATGTCAAAGAAAATGCATGATCTAGTCCCCTAATCATCTTGGTGGCTTTGCCCTATACTCTCTCCAGTAGCTTCATGTCCTTCATGTACTGAGGGGCCCAGAACTGGATGCAGTACTCCAGGTGTGGCCTCACCAGGGCAGAGTAGAGGGGGAGGATAACCTACGTAGATGTTTTGCCACACTCTTCTTGTTGCACTTCAGGATGCTATTGGCCTTTTTGTCCACAAGGGCACATTGCTGGCTCAGGGTCATCCTGTTCTCCACCAGGACTCCCAGGTCTTTTTCCACAGAGCTGCTTTCGAGCAGGTCAGCCCCCAACCCGTACTGGTGCATGGGGTTTCTCCCTAGGTGCAGTACCCTACCCTTTGTGCCCAGTTTTCCAGCCTGTCCAGGTCATGCTGGATGGCAGCACAACGGTCTGGTGTCAGCCACCCCACCCAGTTTTGTATCATCAGCAAACTTGCTGATCATAATTGCATGCGATCTTCAGAGCTTTGAGGTAATGATATGTTTAGCTGATGAAATAATTTTAATTGACAAAAATGAAAAGTTGAAAATATGTTTGTTTATCCTATATCCAGGGATAAAATGAAGCAGTTTGCTCACTTTCCCAGTGACCCCCACCCCAGCTGAGGAGAAGAATCAGGATGAGAAGTCCCATTGGTTGAAATACATCTGGATTGAATGAAATGCCAAAGTAGTAGTGGGAGCAGCAGGCCCAGAGGGAGGAGCCCTGGGAAATGCAACTCCTCACCCTCAGCACAGCTCTCCCTCTGTCATGAGCATGAGAAGTGGTGTGGGATACACTTGTCAGATAGCCTGGGGCAGATGCACTGATTTAAGCTTCCACCTGACTTGGGGCTGCTACTGTTCTGCCCTCCATGGCTGGCCTATGATTCTGTCCCAGAATATATAAACTATTTCTCAAACCTTCCATGATCCTTAAGAGAATGTATATAATAAGGAAATGCACTTTTTAGTTCTGAGGCTGGGCTACCACTAAGCAGGATTGTCAAATACAAATGTAACAAAGAACTGGTGTATTGGAAACCTTCACTACAAGGAACAAGATGTATATATACATGAGAGGTATGCCTTACCCTGTGTAGATGCTGTTTGCATTGTTTGCAGCCAGCTCTGCATGAGCTACGGTGTCAAGACTGACATTAAATGATTGGGCTTTTTGTAAATATGTATATCATGTCTACGTCGTTACTGGTGTAGATTTACTGAGATGGTTTGCATTTCTGCCTTTGTACAGCAATTAAATAAAATAAGCATATAAAACTACTAAAGCTTTTAAAATAGTCTAATTGCTCAGTCTAATGAAACATGGGAGTTTGTGTTGGAATTCTCTGGACGGTTGCAAACATGAAAGCTGATGTGAAATTTTTTACGTTGCTGTTCTGTTTTGTTGAGGAAAGAGACCTGTGTCAGGGTCAGTGTTAAACTTCAGCTGTCAACTGAGCACCACCCAGCCCCTCTCCCACTCCACTTTGGTGGTGTGGTGGAGAGAATTAGAAGAGGAAAAATGGGAAATCTTGGGGATGGAGAATACAGATTGATAAAGCAAAAACCACACATGCAAGCAAAGTGCAAAAAGAATTGATTCACCACTTCCCATTGTCAGGCAGGTGTTCAGTCAGTTCAGTCAGTAATCTCCAGGAAAGCAGGGCTCTATCATACTTCATGGTGACTTAGGAAGAAAAGTGCTATTGCACTGAATGTCCCCCACTTCTTGTTTGTCCAGCTTTGTGCACTGAACGTGACAGCATGTGGTATGGAATATCCTTTTGGTCCATTTGGGTCAGCACTCCTGGCTGTGCCCTTTCCTGGCTTCTTTTCATCTGCACATCAGCAAGACATGAGACATTGTTAAGTCCTTGATTTCGCAGCAACAACTAAATATCTGAGTATATTAATCGACATTGATACCAAACCTGGACTAAATCCAAACCATGATGTTGTTCTAGCTACTGAGAACATCAGCTCAACCCTATCCAAAACTGTCACAGTATGAAAAATACTGATCCCCCTGCACTGGGTCAACAGCTTGGAATAACATTTGCTGTGGGACATAAAAATTGCCAGTGCCAGGAACTGGGGTGGGATTTTGATAGGTGATGGTACAGTGTTTGAGTTGTGGAGTACAGAAGTGTACAATATAATCATGTTATAAATGTTGAAAAAGTCTGTCTTCAAAAGCAGAGCATGCTTTATTTAATGGAAAGATGAGGGTTTTTTTCATTTTGAACAAATCTTCGCTTTTAGATGATGCAATATGATTTTCCCAACAATTTTGGGAAATTTAGGGAACTTTTTTTTTTGTCTTCTATCCCATCTAAAGCCATAACAACGTCACGTACAGGTTACAGCAGTACTTGTTTCTTTGCTACCATGCAGTCAAAGGGCATGAAATGAAGCAAAAATTTAGTTATTTTTCTAATTTATTTCTTACACACTTTCAGATACACAAGTTTAGAGCTAATACAATGTCAGTCTGGTATTCTTGTTTCTCTGCTGTTAGCAGTGTGTGTGCCTGTATGGCAACTAGTGAGCACTGAGCTGATGTTTTCAGAAACCTGTATGTTGTGCTCGAAGATCTTTTTATATAAGTGGTAAAAGTCATTATGCACATGCAGTTAGCTGCAGCAAGAACTTAGAAGAGCAGGTATCCAAAGGTGGTATTGTGGAGTGTGGCTTTGGAAGCGACCTCCCTCCATTCTCCTGATTTGTTTCCCTGAACCTGGACAAAGCAGACAGCAAAGAGGAAGTATCTTTGGGACTGCCTGTTTTTGTGGCTGCTGCTTTCGGCTGAAGCACTGGCAAAAACAGGTTGAAAGAGTTGTTTGCTATGAGGGCGAAGGATTGCACTTTGTGCCACTAGCAAGTCTGGTGCCACTAGTCTGCTCCTGCTCTGGAGAGACTGGGCTGAGCTGGGCCTTGCTGTAATTCCCTGGCTGGTGCTGGTGGCTGCTGCCATCTGCCTGAGCAGCCTCAGGCCGTTGTTTCTTTGCCTACTGCCTAGAAAGGTAACTCTTCTGCCCGTCTGCTTTTGGTCTTCCTAGACTCTCCAAATCTCTACATCTGTACTGCCAGTATCTGCCTCTGACTTACTGCCCTGAATGCCACTATGGCTTCTTAGAGCTGCAAGGCAGAGCTTTTATTTCATTTACTGGTACTTAATTTAACCTGCCTTTTCAATCATCCACTACCATGAGCTATACTGCAACATTTCACGGTTTATATTTGTTCATCCAAAATAACTTACTGTTATTTCACTGTTCTGTGCTACAGAGTGTATGAAGATGCATCAAAACAGTGTTCAGCTTCTTAAGACGAGCAGAAAATGTCAGTTAATCACTAGTGTCCCTTTCTTCTGCTACTAAAGTTCGTTTAAGCTATAGGATACAGGTTGCCCTGTATCTAGTAGTTCAGCTTCATATTTGGGTAATAAACCTCTGGTTGTGGCAATGCTGCTTCCAAATGACCTGTCCATTCTAAAGCTTTCTTTAGGAAGGAGTTCTGATTTCAGGAGTTGTGCTGACATGTAAAATCTCTGGAGTATTCTAGAAAAAGCATCTAGTTGATTTTATAGAGATCTTTTAGCAACAAAATAGATGACACATCGGACTTCCTCTCTTTTTAAAGTTTAAAAAGTCATTGTTGTTAAAAAGTCATCCAAGTTATGAGCTCTGACTTAATCCTCTTTTATCAAGTGCACCAAGAACACCACCGGTTTGAGGTGATTACTCATTCGGAAATTGTTGCATTAATGGTTCTAAGAACTTTTTCTGGTCTGAAAACTTATTGTACACACAAAGTTCTGAGCAACCCTCTGGTATTGCTTGAGAGTGGTATTCCTTTTGGGGAGGTAAAGGCTATTGCAAAGTACTGCTTGCACTGAAGGTTGGTAGGAAGTATTTCCATGCATAGTGCAAGATGGCCCTAGTCCTTAAAAAAACATATTGCAGCCCACAACTGAGGAAGCAAAATCTTGCATCTGGCAGTGTGGCTAATAGTCAAAAGTTATCCACATGTTCAGGTCTGTTCCTTGATTTTTCAAAGAGCACTGCACTGGTTTTGAGATGTGAGATTTGTTTTTTTCAGTTAGGTGAGATGCACTGAAGTGCAAGTCTCCAGCATAAAAATAGGCAGCATGACCTTTTGCTGCAGCACAACACTGTTGCTCACTTCCGACTGTCAAATGTAAGTATCAGATGCTTGTTTTAAGTTTTTTTGCCAAGAGTTGAACAGTTTGCCAAGAGCTGAACTTGCTGTGCCTTCAAGAGGGAGAGGGAATAGAACAGTGCTTTGATATAAGTCTTAGAATTGTAGAATTATTAAGGGTGGAAAAGACCCCTTAAAGATCATCAAGTCCAAACATCAACCCAACACCACCAGCCAATTAAACTGTGTCCTCAAGTGCTCCACATGTTTTGTGAACACTGCTGCAGAGGAGGTGGAAGAAGCTGCTTGACTGAATCACGTGCTGAGCATATGAATGTGGCAAGTTTGTATCACAGTTTTTTCTTAACTTCAATTTGGGGCAAAATTATTGAGATGGTTATGACACAGTAAATAGTGTTTCTTAATAAATAAAACAGTAAATAGTTTCTTAATTTCAGTCATTTAGGTTTTCATTCTCAAGCTGCATCAAACCCATGTTGTTTGCACTAGTTATTGAGCTTGTCCTAGTACTGAATGAAGATTATGTTCTGATTATTTTCAAATTGATAAGAGTTCTATAAAGATTGACTAATAGGTCGTTTTGATATGGGTGGATGTTAGTGTTGTGCTCAAAGAGTTTCCTTAGGAAGTCCCTCTTTTATTTGTGAGATGATCCAGGTAATGTGAACAGTTGGTTCTCTGCACGGTGACCACCTTCTGCCAACCTTAAATGTGTCATACCTCTTAGTTGTCATAGAATCATAGAATCGGCTGGGCTGGAAGGGACCTCAGAGATCATCAAATCCAACTCTTGATCCACTACTGCTGAGGTTACCAGACCATGGCACTGAGTGCCACATCCAGTCTCTTTTTAAATATCTCCAGGGATGGAGAATCCACTACTTCCCTGGGCAGCCCATTCCAATGTCTGATCACCCTCTCCGTAAAGAAATTCTTTCTAATATCCAACCTAAACCTCCCCTGGCACAACTTACGACTGTGTCCTCTTGTCTTGCTGAGATGTGCCTGGGAAAAGAGACCAACCCCCACCTGGCTCCAACCTCCTTTCAGGGAGTTGTAGAGAGTGATGAGGTCTCCCCTGAGCCTCCTCTTCTCCAGGCTGAACAGCCCCAGCTCCCTCAGCCTCTCCTCATAGGATCTGTGCTCCAGTCCCTTCACCAGCCTGGTTGCCCTCCTTTGGACCTGCTCCAGGACCTCAATCTCCTTCCTAAACTGAGGGGCCCACATGGGTTAGGATATCTAAAGTTTGAAGGTAACTTGTTATAATGACACCTTAATTGTGTCTGGCCTTGGCTTTATGGTAGCTAACATACTGCTTAATATTGGGCAGTCGGTAGAACAGGCCTCACAAAGTCCCTAATACATCTTCATACCTTCCCGGAGGGAGTAAGGTGCCTCTCATGGCCTCCAGAGGGAGATACTGTCCACTTAAAGTGTTAAACTTGGGGCAGACAAAATCTCTAGAAGTCTTCAGCATCACCTACATCTCTCCATAGTCTGTAGCAAACACTTTAGAAGGACTGGTTTATTGCATGTCTAAAATTAGGTTCTTAAGAAGAACATGCTCATTAGCTGTAATTATATACAACTTTTGGAAGCCACATACTGGTCGTCTGAAGGTGCTCCTAGTCATTGTAAGGGCTGAAAGTAAAGAAACAGTTCTTGAAACCGTTGATCATTCAAGCTGAAAAGTCAGAAGACTCGTGCCTGTGCTTTTCATTATCTTAAAGTTGACTATTTAATAACTCATAATCTTGAAAAATACCACTGGTTACTTTTTCTTTTTCATTTATTTTTGCGTGATAAGTTTATACTGGTATTTAATTCTGAGAGAAATTTCTGGGAGAAAAAAATGGAAACTTCTCTTAAAAAAGCTATTTAGAATAAAGATTGAGAAACAAAGAGCATAGACAATAGGTAAGCTGGATTTGGGAGATAACTAGCTGTCCAGGGCGTTTTTCTTTAATCTGTAGATCTCTTAAACTAATCTCCAAGTGGCAGGCTGTGGCTACTGAGACTGCATTTCTTTCACATACAGTTAAACACCCAAAATTTCCATTTTCTTCAAAAGATCTCCTCTTTCCCTTCGTATCCCTGGACTTTCCGGTGTTTGTCTTCTGTTTTGTAACTCTTTTTTTTTTTTTTTTTTTTTTTTTTTTTTTTTTCTCCTAGGGCTGCTGAAATTGTCTGTGCTCCAGAGCCTGGAGCCAAAAAAGCACGTCTAGTAGGGAAGATACCATATTCAGTGGGAAGCAGGGGTGAGGATGCCTGAGCCTGGAGAGGAAAAGGCAGGGGGGAAGGGTGAGGGGGTTGTATTCTTGACCTTAGGTAGCTGGTGCTGAGAGGTAGCCCATTGTGTTTAAGCACAGGCAGAGCTCGAGATTGTGGATGGGAAGGAGGAGGAGGGGGGAGGAAGCTGGGACAGCGAGGGGGAGGAGGAGGAGGAGAGAGCAGCATCTCTATCATTCTTCCCAGAGCACGCTGCTAAACATCGAGAGGAGGCTCATGCTTCCCTAATATCCATCACTCCCTGCTTCCAACGTGGTCACAGACAGAGCAACAAAGAGGGTTTCAGAGGTAAGATCCTTGCAACTCGCAAAGCTGTAGCATCTGCCAAAATAAGGAGAAGCGTTAAGAACAATACAGAGAAAAGATTATCAGCACCTGGGAATGCTGAGAGGCAGCAGGGGGGTAGCTGGAAGCTCAGGTCCCCTGAAGGCTGAGGAAGAGGCAGAGCAGCAAGGGCGGAATAGGAGGGGAACAGTTCAGGTCCGAGGGGATCGGGATCCCCCAGCAGTGTTCAGGAGTGGGCACTTTGTGTCCCAAGTGTGTGGGAAGAGGAGAGAATAGGGGAAGAACTCAGATAGCCAATGCTCGATACCTGAAATAAATGGCTAAATGCTTAACAAAGTACGTGAATGGTTTATTTACACAAAATATAGTCCGGAGAGAATAAAGCAATTAATTAATTCTTGTATGTCAGAAGGAAAAAAATATAAGTGAAAATCAAAGCCAAAATCTGCATATTATTTTGACTTCTTTACACGGAAGTTTAATTTTTCATTTTAGGACCATGTTTCAGTTGCATTTCAGGAGAAAAAAAAGGCAAGACACCCAAATGATTTTTTATTTTAAGTCAAATAAAACGGGCTGCTTGACAACTATTTTAAGAAAATGTTTGTGGTACAGAAAAAAAAATGCTTGACCTGAGAAATACTGTTTAGTTTCACTTAGAAAACAATTAAGTTCTCTACTGGTCTGAAATGAAATTTAAACAATTCATTGACTCCACCCAAAAAGTCAGCGGTTTGGTTACATGTGATTATAAAGTGAGTTGTTTATTTTTAGTTGTGGATACTGGAACCTTAGATGAAGGAGACAGAAAATATACCATCTATACACTGGATATATGCTTGCTTTTTCCATGTGCTTTGTCTCATTTACTTTACTTTTTGAGGTGCTTGGAGAACTTGGAGAGGATAGAACTGATTTTTATTTGCTTTTTCATCAGTGTAAATTTAATGGTACAAGTGTACTGGGGTCAGAATAAGGTTCTTTATTGGTCTACTTGGTCATTCTAACTTTTTTCTTATTAAAGAGAGAAGAGCAATAGGACTTTTTACAATTATATTCATTGCTATTTCAGGGCTTACAGTTCTGTTATTATATTCAAACAATAAATAAGAGTCTGACTTTGGCTTCTTATCTGAAGTGATAGTTTTCAGCTCTAGCTTTGACTTCAGTCAGTACAGAACCAGGGTTTCTATGTAAAAAAAGCAAAATAACTTCTTTTCCTGTCAGCCTACACCTTGATCACACAACTTGTTTTATTTTTTTTAATATCTTTTGATTTGTGAACTGCAGGAATGCCTGGTACACTTTTGGAAGCTTTAAGATAACCTCAAATTAATTGAAGCATTAAAAGTGATCTTTTGTTTATTTAGAAAAACTTAACTTACTATATGCAGAATTTTATTTTTTATTTTTTTTTTTTAGTATTTGCAGTTCTGATTTTCTGTGGCTTCTGCTAAATAAAAGGAATTGCTTTGGAGAGGTTTAACTAAGTTATGTGCATTTAAAAAACCTAATACAAATCCACTACTGCAGGTAAATTTCATTTGAAGCCAACATTCTTTTCTACTTAAAGGATAGTTAAGTATTGTTCTCTTAAAACAACTTTCTATGAACTGTATTGTTCTTGAAATTTATATGGGCTGGATGCAAAGCTCCCTGAAGTCAGGAAGAGACATTTCATTGACTTCAAATGGCTTTGGATCAGGCCTGTCACGTGAGATTAGCTCCTGACAGAAGATCTTGTAAGCACAGGCACAGAACAGAGTGATTTAGGGATGGAATTTCACTTATGCCATGATTGTCTTTGCTTTGTGAATATCTGTTAAGCACAAGATTTGTGAAGCAAAGCCTCATTCATTTTGTGCTGAAAATACCTGTATTCCTCAACGTTATGCATATATGGTTTTGCAGAAATTTTCTTCTGATTTAGGTGTCAGATTTATTGTCTGTTAGTGTCTATATTTAAAGATTGTGTTAGGGGAGTCTGTCTGTGGATATGTCAGTTGAGAATCTCTTAGATGAGATTTTATAACCTCAATAATGCAATGCATAGTATGCAGTTAGGGAAAGAGTTTTCCAGTATGAAATAGCAAGTTGAAAACAATGGTTTGAATTCTGTTTTTCTTATTAAACTAAAAGAACATCTTCTCTCTAAGAAACTAATGGCTTCCATAATTCCTCTTTTAAAAAAACAATACCTGCCACTCAGAAAAGATGTCTTTTTAAATTGTGAAAAGTGGCAATAAGTTTGACATTCACAGTTTTTCTGCATTTGAAACACATGCAGTTTACACAATGTAAAAGTTACCCTGAGAAAAAGAGTAGTTTTGTATAACAAAATAAACCAGAAGTCTGCCTTATGTGAAACCACAGTTGGATAGGAAGTTGTAAACTTTCAAAGGTGATTCTTGTTAATAAATGGAAGCCTGTCAGGCTCTTAAACATTCTAGAGATGCTAGGCATAATTATCTTTAGGGAAAAATTGCCTTTGGTTCCTATTGATTGTGGCTTCTCTAATGAATGCAAAGTCTGCACAGTGAATGATGAGTGATCTGTCACTCCTTTTTTCACCCTCATACAAAATAGAGCTTTTACTTCCTCTCAGTTGAGATCAGGCAAAACCATGGGTTTATTTCACGTGAATAAAAGCTACATGAAGGGGTCTAAAAGGCTAGTGTGACTAACAACAACCAAAATCTACATACAAACATGCCTGCTTACAGAAAAACATGACTGTATTCATGTATTGAACACGTGCACAGGGAAAGCATTGCACCTTCAGCTACAGCTGAAAATTCTTTGCTTTTTCCCACTTAGGTTGTGGCTAATGATTCAGTCAGTCTGCAAATTTGACTCTTAACTTCTGTTACACAGGAAATACTGTTATTTACCAAGGAAATTTAAATGTGTAACTTGTTTTCATTTTGTGGACATTTGTAGCTGCTCCTATATAATTAAAACTAAGGATTAAAAAGAATATTGGTTTGATTTTCAGTTTGCCTTCATTTGCCTTTATCTATATGTTATTTTTCTTGCTTTATGTGAGGAGCAAAGGAAGTCTAAGAAGCAACATAACCAGTGCTGCAATTCTGAAGAAACAGTAAAAGAAAATTGCCATTCAGACCATGCCTTGTGTATCTTAGAGAATTTTACTGTAAAATATAAATACTGATTGAGTGTCACATGGAGAAAATACCCCTTTTTATAAGTAAACAGCATGGCAGTACTATATGTGCCAAAAAGAACCCGTAAAGAATTTGGAGGCATAGTTAAGTAATATACAAAAATAATTTGTAGAAAGTGTATTAACATCACAATCATAAAAATAGGCAGTACTGGCAGAGAATTACCATCAAAGTTGTATTTATAGGTAAGATAATTCATCCTGATACTTAGTTATTGACTTAACTCTTTTTATGGTATTATAACACAAATATAAGTATGGTTGCCTGCAAAATCTATCCTTGTTTTTAACCTAGCTTTCTTAATTTTTAGAGGTTCTTAGTAGGAAACAGTGGGGCCATGGCTTCTGGTTTTGTGAGAAGGAGAAAACACATGAATGTTGTCTCTTGGTAATGGGAAATACTTATTTCCACAATGTATCTTACCCTTTCCCAAGGATATGCAAACATTTATTTAAAATAAAAATAATGGCCTGATCAAGTCCTGTGAAGTTCTTGTGTCACTACACAGTGCTTTGAAATGAGAAGCTGGTTTCTAATGACTGTGACTGCACTTCTGTTATGGTTTTGTCAGAGGTCTTCACCTACAGGGCATTTGTATCAACTGCAAGAAGACTTGGATGGGTATATAGACAGGCTTAAAAACACCAGTTTTGGTTCTATCAACTGGAAGCTTAGTCCATTAAAAAAATGATAGCATAGTCCTATTTGGAACCACATTTTCACATGTTTTTTCCTCTGTACTCTCCCAATTTCTGTATGAACTAGGGATTAAATACCCCATGCACGAAGTAGTCAAACAGTACACATGGAGTGGTGGATAAAATCATAGATATCACTGGTGTAATAGTTCAGGATGTTACTTGTAACAAGTGTTGAGAATATTTTGAATACAAGAATTATTTGGAAGTTGATGAGAAATTGCAAAGGTTGTTTCATTCTAATATGACAGCTATTGTCATTATCTTCACCCCAGAGGTAATAAAGTGGTCACTTTACTATGTAAATGCCTTTGTTTTTAAATAAAAAATTTGTGATTTACTTAACAGAAATGGGAAGGATGCTCTGGTTAAAAGAGGGATCAATGAGGCATGTTTTTATATCTGGAGCCATTAAAGATTAGGGCCTTATATTGTTCAAAACCCATGTATAAATATGCCATGGAGATCTGTGTAGACATACATAAGCAAATGAGCCTCAGTCATTCCTTCCATTCATGAGAAAGTCACTTGTCACTCATTTGAGGAGAAAATGCATGTGGACAGCAGCCAGTTTAGATTTACTAGAATATAACTGACTTTGATGAGTTGTTTTCAGTTTTATAATTTCATTCCATTAAAAAATCTTCCATAGACAAATGTCTAAGGTGCCATACACCTCATAGTTTCCCCCTTGTTCTGCTGTATTCTCACATATTTTGTCCTGCCTATGAACAAGAGCACAGTGTTCACATCAGTGGTACTTTTGTCTCTGCTTCTTAGAAAGTCCTTGAAGCAAGAAACCCTTAAACAAGTCTCATCTTCTGAATATGAGACAAACGTTTGACCCAATATCCAGCCCCCCAGCTGTGGCAGAAGCATTGCACACACTTAGAGCACAGCAAGAGAGAAAACCTCCTGCTCTGAAGTTCATGTGATGCTGGAAAAGCAGGAGAGGAATCTCAGTGATGCCCTGTACTACTCTGCTTCCCAATGGGATCCCCATTTGAAACACCATTTGGAAGGAATATTTCCTAGGTATCAGCATTAATTCTATCCCATGTGTGTGGCACATGGCACAGCATGATGAGGGCCAGGAGACTTTGACCAGGCCTATTCATGTGAGAGGGTGCAAAATTCTGTACTTAGAAGAGCTTGCAAAGATGTGGAAAATGTCCCCTTAATCTCAGTGGAGCAAATCTAGGGGCAGAGTCAGAGTGATGGTGTCTAGAAACCTCTGGTCTCAGAAAAAAACCCAACTCAGAGACTGCAGTCTATTCCCTGTGAAGTCTTTCACAATGGAAAATGAAGGTACAGCTCCACCAGGAGACCTTGCTATAGTTTTAATATTGTTGATGAATTATTGTGGAATTTACTGTCTGGAATGGATTGGTGTTTCCTCTTGCTATTTAAAATAATGTTTAGAAAGTTAATTTTGTGAATCAGTTGAAAAATCTAATTTTGTCTAGAGATGCTCATCTAGGTCTTGCTCAGACTGAAAAAAGAAGCTGCAAGTAAGTATCCAGTTTTCAAGGTAGTCAAGTCAATCTCCTTACATCCTAGGCACAATGCATAAAATCACCAAGGAATATTACACTGTGGAATTTGATACCAGTAAATCTTGTTTTAATTCTTATCACTACGTAGGATGCTCTGTACTGTTGCTCCTGGTCAGAGAGCTCAGCAATGCAGTCACTGACAACACTGAAGAGCTGAATTCTGAACTACTAATTAGATCCTACTGACTTCTACTGAGTTTTGGTACCAGGCCTCAGAAGTCACTGATAAATATTGAATGTTGCTCTGCAGGCATATGTGACAAGTTCAGATGACTGTGGTGGATTCCCAGACACTTATTTGTGATGTCAAGAGAAACTGATTTTATCATTTTATTTAATACTTTGGGGACAGCCACCATGCTATATTATTTTTTGTTTATGGAGATCATTAGAGGAAACCTGGATACAGGAAAGAAGCTATATAGTCAAGCACCTCAAAATGTCCTCAAAATGACAGTGACATTCTTTTTCTATATGCAATATAAGTTTTCTTATAAAGTTACTGCATTTTTACACTTTTGAACAATCAGTTGTAACTTGGAAAAAGCAACCAACCCTTTATTTATTTTTTTTTCCCAGCAATAAAGTCAACAAAACCACGAAATGAGTGAAATGATAATAACTTTGATTTTTAGCATGTCTTCCACTTGCCTATGCTGGCCCACTGATTAGTACCAATATTGCTGATGAACTTCACATCGTACATGCATAAACAAGAGTTTGCAGCTTAAACAGCTAACTTATGTTATGGATATACATATAAGTTCCTATGGTTTAGCTGCATGCTTGACCAGCTGCTCTGTCACAGCTACCCATGGCTTAAAGCTTTTGTCTGTGAGGCTTTAATAAAGAAGTAAGAGACCTTGGGTTACTTTGCACCTAGACTTGACCACACTCTTTTTCTTACAAACTGTTTCCAATCTTGTGTTCCACATTTCTTTGATTCTTCTTCACTTTCCTTCCTCTTCCATCAAACTTAATAATTTTTTTTTTAAATAAAAAAAACCCAACTCTGTATACTGTAATATGTAAGCATGTTTTTGTACAATTCTTGGTGCTATTCTTCTTGGGCTGGGAGTGTGACAGTAGAAATTTTAGAAAGAGAAGCTATTAACTTTATGTACTTATCTAAAAGCAGTCTTTACTAAAAGCTGACTGTCCTACATCTTCCAGTTTAAGGGTGACATACGGAGGTTTAATACAAAAAGGGCTCCTGCTCAGAAAAAAATCATAGGAGGAACAATTAGGATAATGGGCAGCACTGCTGTTTTTGGGGAAGATGTACTTAGCATTGTAGTCAGAATAGAAGGGAAGTACAGACAACTCTTTTATTTGGGATTATTAAAGCAGCGGGTTTGCTGATTCAAACCTGGTCCCATTCATACTGGTTCAGATAGCTGTGTTCATGAGGCTCTTTGGTTAATGGCCCTGTTAGTCTTTAATAGCCCTATCTTTGGCTCCACAACTGATCATTCTTTCTTCTGTTATGCTCCTGCCATATATTTCGATAGCTTAATTAATTTACATTTTGGATTATCTAGAATATTGTTTCATCTGATTAATTTTATGCTCCTATTGAGGTAATCAAGCCATAACATCACTAGCCATATGGATGATTTTTAGATGCCATATCTAGCTGATGGGCTATCCCGTGTGGAGAATGCAACAATCCCATGTACTGTATATAATAAATAAAATACATGTTTTTATCTCCACCCTGGCTGATTGAAGTGCATAGAAAAAGATAGTATTCTGCAGCTATAATGCCAGTCTTCTACTCAACTTAACAGTGCAGTATTTTGTAAAAAACATGCGCTTATTAAAAAGCTAGGTTTTGACTTTATAATTCCTCTGGTTATACCTGTGCATTTTTGTCATTTCATTATTGCTGTGTCTAAAAGGATCACTACAATCTCAGAAGGCCAGTTTACCTCTTTCAGTTTCACATGAATTAAAATATTAATGTGCAAAATCTCAGTCAGTGGCTGTGTGTAGTTTTCTAAAGATGTTAGTGTATTCCCTTTTGTGCCTGTGTCCTGTTTTGTTTTATGCAGTGAAGTTTCCTGACACATTCAGATGTTTATTCTAGTTCTTTTCTTTTTGTTGTGCAGCCAGCATTTTATACGTCCACGCACAAACCAAAGGCAGCTGAGGGATGCACCTTGAGGGGGTCAGTTGGAAAAAGTGCAGTAAGAGGTTACTTCTCAGTTTACTCCCAGGTTCTATCCCACTGGTGATGTTCTTGCTTGGGTTCTCTTTTACAGTAATTCAGTGATTTTCTTCCAAGAAAAAATTCAGCATGGCTCTCGAGCTAATTTACCTCAAAAGCTGCTCCCCCTAGGCAGTATGGATAACACAATTACTTATGTTTTAATTAATTCCATACAATTTTCTAATGCTACTTAGGTAGGTTTTGTACCCTATGTATAATGTGATGCAACATCATGCTGTGGGTGTCACATGCTTTTTAGTCCCATGCCAAAAAATATTGCTCTGGTGAAAGCTGCACTACAGCCTGCATAATAATTGAATTAAACTGATTGGGGGAAAGAGCACATACAGGTAGTTATGTCAGTCCCACAGAGGCCCAAGAGAGGCCCAAAGACACTTTGGTCAAATACCAAATAATGTCAATGTGATCCTGGACACAAGTGATTCTCCAACCCTTGACATAAAGGTCAGGTATCTTTTCCTGGGCCAGATGCTTTTAGCAGTAGAGGTGTAAGGTCACATTGAGAGGCAAGTCTGGATGTGAAGTAATGTCGTGTAGGATGACAGCAACAAAGCAAAACTTCATGGCTGATACTGTCCCATTTCAGATTCCCTATACTTCCTCGCAGCCTTTTCACTGCAAGGTGGCATTGCTTATGCATGAAATTGGGTTTCTCTGGCAATGTGTTCACTTTCAAAAGGAAAAAAGCTATCTTGAATTCAAGCTAAATCTTTCTTACTGTTGGAGTAATATCTTCAGACTTTGCAATTGAGATCATAATCTACATGGGGTTTGTTTTTTACCCTGTGTGCTTCTGTGAATCTGCAATGGAATAAATTTTTCTTTCTAAGGTGCAAGTTTCGATATCCAATTAAATATTGCTTACATATTTGTGTTTGCTAGGTTATGTGATGAAAGCCTGGCAGCTCCCAAAGAAGCTGACAAATAACAGGACTGCAAAGCAATAATGTATTGAATCTTGCATTTTCTACCTACATCAGAATTAAGTGTAACTCGGCCATAGGATTTGCCTACACTGGTGGCCATGCACATGAAAATTTAGTGTGTTTATTAAGGCTTTATTTATTCACACATCCTCTGATTGTGGCTGCACTGGCTAAGAAGGTTCCTGCCCCTCATACCTCAGCATTGTGTTTCTGTCAGAGGTTATTGCAGGTGGCTCTGCCAGCCGAGCTGCTCCCCTCTGTGGATCCTAATCTGGCTTGCTTGAAATGAATGGAGTGGTAAAGGTTTGTTATTTTAACAATTTTAGCTTTTTTTTTTTTCTGTAGATGTTCTAGGATTGTTCACAGTGACAGCTCTATGGGTAAAACTGCAGGGTAATAATTTCCAACATCAGAGTAGTAATGAGCCTCTATAAAAGTGATAATAATATTTTCAGTGACACTGCTGGAAGGGGAAGATTTGTCAATGGCTTTGTGTGTGTTGAATTTATGCCACTGATGTTTGAAGTCTTTTTGTGTTGCTCTATAGTTATGAACTTAGGTTTGTATCTACATTGCTGTTTGAGTGTAGTTTATGTTATCTATGGTCAGAGTTAAATGAAAATATTTACAGATTTGTGGTTCAGTAGAGCTTTTCTTACCCTGGTTTGTCTACTTTACATTCATACTGGAACTACTCTGAGGGCTCTGTTTAATTCATAGTTGAGTCCCCTATTCTGTCTAAAGACATACAATTTATTTTTAACATAACAAGAGTAATCCCTGAGCAAAAAAATGTGGAGTCTTGTTCAGTTAAAAATCTACTGAAACCAGTAGGATCAATTCTAACAGCCCTTGTATGGCTATCATCAGCATTTTGGCTGAGAACTTTTTGAATTCAAAAACTTCAAAAGAACCCTTAAGTGCCTCCTTCCTACTCTTTGCTGGTAAATGCCTTAAATTTTATGGTAGTAAGTTAATATAGAGGAAAAAAGAGTTCCTAAAGATGGCAGCATTCTTGGTCATAATCCCCCCCCTTCCTTTTGCCAATTCAGTTTTGTTCTTTTCTCACAGATGTCTACATTAAAATAAATAAACATTGGTTGAGTAGATAATTGTTGATTTAAAAATAGCTTTAAAAAAAGCACTATAAATATCAATATTTGTGTTATAATTTCTAAATAGTTTTATTTTTGAAATATTGGCTTGTTTGCTTTCTTTATCGGTGGGTTATCACTGATATGTCATTGACTTATAAATTGGGAAGAACATTGTCAGTGTAGAAAAAAAATTGTATCATTGCCAGCTTAAAAAAAAATCAATGCAAAACAATTTACCCCTTGGTTATAGATTTTAAAACTCTAGTTAGTTCAGAAGAATGTATACTGTGAAATCCAACAATCTTTGGACCAGACTGTGTCTCCATTCCCGGGAACAGAACTTCATGTCAGGATGATAATTTAGCACTGCATTGCAAAAGTGGTTGTTCAAAGCACAAGTGACTGAATATAGACACTGCTTTGGACTCTGAGTACCTCCATACTAATTGGTAGTCAGTAAGTTTGTCTTGTTAAATTAAGTACTTACCTATGTGACTTCATTTGCCTATCTGGAACAGCTTTTCAGCAGGACTTCTCATAATAATGGAGAAGGATGGTTTTTTAGGTGTTCTCCTCACTTGTGCAGTAAGTGCTGTTTAAATCTTTCAGGGAATGTATCTTTACATTGATGATGTAAGGGCCCCCACATGTCTTCGTTAGATATTTATTATTTTTATTTGACCATTTTGCTCAATTTTACTCCTTCATGATCAGCTCTGCTAGTTTTGAGGAAAATATTTTCTCTAAATAGTCTGGAAGACAATGGGAAATTGATCCAATTATCAATCCCACCTTGCATAAAAAGCAAAATATTTTGAAAACCATAAAATCAACATTTTTTTTTTAAAACAACAATGTATGGAAATTTGTATCAGTTCCTAAATGACAGCATGCAGATAATTTATGATGTGTACATTTATTCAGTGAAATTACATTAGTGAGCTCATACATCTGCGTGTTAAAACTGGAATTCTATATGGCACTGACCAGGTAGAAATGCTGTGGGTAAGTGTACACAGTATGGCATCATTGAGAAGCTTCAGGCAGCATGGTTTGTTATGAAAGGAGGTGTTTGAGAATGGTTTCAAAACCAAAAAATTGGATTTTCTTTTCTCATCACTTTTCCTTCCACTCTTTTTGTAAAATCTTCTTAGCATTCCCACTGGTACATTAGGACACAAAGCAATTATGAGGAAAGCAAAAGAAATCCTTGTTTATTGGCTAAATTTGGAAAGAATTTTTGACATGGCTGACCATCCTTCGAATAAGATCTTTGTGTCAGAGTGCAGAGGTCAGGGTATAGAAGCCTTTGGGATATCAAAAGGTGGTGAGAAGAATGGCTGGGATTTCCAGCAGCCTAAGAGTGCTCTTTTGTCTCTAGTGGTCAGTTGTTGAGGATGATGCCTGTGGACATCAAAGAAATGTCTAAACAGTGTTATCTAGGCCCTGTCCTTTGCCCCCTGCCATGTAATGGGCCTCTTTTCAGGAAAACATTGGGAAAGCTGAGAAAGCAAGTTGTCCTATGCTAGTGCTATTAATTCAGCAAGGAAGCAGATCAATAACATTTAAAGTAACCAGTAAAACAATCTGTTGGGTTCTAAAAATGCAGATTAGTCAAGCCTATAAATTATACATTGCAATCCAAGAATCAGTTTTAATGTTTTTTTTGTAATGTATGTGTTATGAGACCTTACTTTCAAAAAAATTCCTTTTCTGCCTGCTTTGACATGTTATGGAGAACTGTTCTGAGAAAACAAAATAAAACGATCAACACCTACCTTTCTTTAACATTTGCAAAGAAGTTTGTGGTGATTTTTTTCTCATGGGCTGTACAGACTGAGGTAGTTTTAAAGTAAAAAAATGAGCTGATATTTGATGCAACTCATCTTCAATGCGTTGACTTTGATGTCTGGAACAGTTATACCATCATTTTCAAGAGGGTTTGCTTTCCTCATCAGCAAACAAAAGCTACAGTATCAAACCAAAGCCTGTACCTAATATATTTCAGGTCCTGTCCTGCCAGTTCACCCTGTTTGTACACAGGTGATGGAGTGACTACTGCTAGCTGTTTCTTTGTGCTAAATGCGATTTAAAAATACATTCTGAAAATGTAATGAGAAAAATCTATTTTGAGTATTTTCTATCATTGCCTGTGTGCAAAAGCAGAACATGTGGTTATCTCCTTGTCAAGTTGGATTTCTTTTTAGAGATCAGAGTTCTTCAAACCCCCAGTTTCTCAAAGAGATATTGCAGGTTTTAGTGGTGAACAGCCAGGGCAATAACCTGGGGCCCCAGCCTTGTGAGAGCTCATTAAGCCTAAGATAGCAACAGAGAGGAAGTCAGACTAGAAATGGGCCCATTCATGTGATTCATGTGAATCTGACTCTGGGTTTTTTTGTTGATTCAGAACCAATGGTGGTGCCTATGTCATCATGCAATACCTCTGTCATTCATGAATTATGTAGACACAACTGCAAAAAACCCCATTCTTTGCAGGACTGAGGGCTAAGCAGAATTTCTGACTATGGATCAGTCTCAAGTAATATTTAATAAAGCCAGCTTTTGGGATTCATTGCTGTGCACATTTTGCTAAGAGTATATTATTATCAGAATATACTTGACGTATTTACTAATAAATTAGTCCACAGCAATATAAATAATTGCATTATTGTTGTAGAGAAAACAATATGAATTCAGTATCAGACACTTAAGCCAAATGGTAATACAGGTATTAAAAATACAACAAACCTGTGGTTGAATTGATGACACTTTCTTTAATAAAGGAAATTGAAGCTGGATTTCATCAGTACATAGTTATGTGACACCTTTTAGTATGGCTAAAAAGTAAGTGCAATGTTTTTTCAGGAGTCTGAAATTAAACTATTTAAGGAGACTGTGTTTTTCTACCGTGTTTCATTTTGTTGGAATTTAGGACAAGATAAAGCTTTAGTAAAAGCGTATAGGTTAACTTGAGGTGGAAGAACAAGTATAACAGTATCACTGTTGCTACACTAAACTTAGTAACAAGTAACAGATGTGCTGGGATGATTGTTATTTATTTGGATGGGTATGGCACTTGAAAACTGATCTTTTGGGCTGCTAGATGACTCACCATTACTCACCTTCCTATATCCTCATCTAGTGAAGAGGATCAACAGCTACAGATTTGCTAGCATGCCTGAGTGACCCCAGAGAGCTTGGAGGATTGTATTCTTTTTCATTGCTACACAGAGAGTTCAAAGTAATTGCTTCTCACTTTCAGAATATGGATAGTGAACACTGATACTCAAGCTTGTTTATTCTATAAATAATATATTTCATAATAAAGAATATAATATTACTTATAGAAAAACATGGAGAACAAAGTTTTGGACCTTCTATAAAATTTTACCATTTTTCTTACTGCCCCTGCATCGTTTTTCTTGTCTTAGTTACACCCTGATTTTTGCAGACAGCTCTGTGTCTAGCTTTACACAAAAGAACAGTTCCAATAAATGAAGGACACACTCCACAGAAAAAGGAAGTGTTAACATAAATGAGATCCTGAACTTAAATTCTGATCCCATGACTAAAAAGATTAATTTAATTTTTTATCAGAAGTGATACATCTACAGGTATCAGATTTCATCAGTGGCTTAGGTAATAGACTTAGCCAGTTAAAAGGTCACAGCTCTTTGCACTCAAGACATATTCTGTTATGTCCCAAATGTATAATTCCTAAATAAGGATGACAAAAGTCAGGGAAATAAGAGGAAAATGTATTTTTTTCTCATAAAGATTTCTATACCAATCTTTGAAGATTACAGAATTGCCTCTTTAGTTATCTTTGCTGTATACTAAAACAGAACTTTCTGCTATATAAATTTATGAAAAGTATTTATCTCTTCACTTCCATTAAACATGTATGTAAAAAAATAGATTTGCTGTATAATATTCCTGATGACTATGGCCATCATCTTAAGTGGTTGGTGCTGCAAGCCACTCACTCCCACAACAGTTCCACAGCTGCATATGTGGCATATGCTTTGTGTGGTTGTGTGGTGAAATAGCTTAAGGGACTGATCTGGCTGAAACTCGCCTTAGAAAAAAAAATCAATAGATATTTTTTTTCACCTAGGTCATGCTCTAATCCCATTTATCATGTCCATGTGTAGTACTGCATCAAAACAAAATAAGAGGCATGAATATGTCTCTAAAGTCAGTCCAGAAAGGAGAGGTACTCACTGCACAAACTGGGAAAACTACTGAAAATATATTTTAGAACCTGTGTTAGAGGAGAGTGGATTCCCTCTCCTTACATCTACTTTTACACATCTGCAAATGCTCACATCTGAAGTAAGATGTGCAAATTTGACGTTCTTAGAAGTACATGAATGATCTTCCAAATTCAGATGGGGTAATCTGTCTGCCTGATATTTCTGTGTATCTGCTGTAGATCACTCGTCCATAAAAATTATTTATAAAAAATCCATTTTTAAGTATTGTCCTTCATTCTATATCTCTGAAATAAAGAAGCCTAATTAGAATGACAAGAACTGTGGGAAAAGTATAGGGAAGTATAGGGAAGTCAGACATTGCATCTTTCCATTAGTAAAGGTAAGGAAGCATTAATTACCTAGTAACTAGATGATAGACAGTGTCTAGTGCTATATAAAAAAAAAGCCTGGCAACTAATATGCATTCATAGGGATGTGATTTGAATTAGCTGTTCTGCCTCAAGAGACAGGCTTTAAGATCAAAGATCTTAAGATCAAGGTTAAAGGTTATGTCAAAGATCAGTGGCAGTTAGGCAAGTATTAATAATTATTAAGAGGACAATAAAAATAAAATAAGAAGGAAAATGGTATTTTGCCACTGTACTAATCTGCTGTTTACCCATATGTTGAATAATGTGTGTGGGTCTGGTCTTAGAGTAGAGCAAGAGAAGTGCTGGAATGGAGACAAGGATGACTGGAGTTATAGAGGAGTTCCTATAGTAAAGACTGGATGGGCAAGAGTTCCTCAGCTTTGGGTAGTGCAGAAAGAGGGGATAGAAGGTCTAGGAGCTCTAGAAGGTAATTAAAGATATGAAATTATACCAGACATATTTATGCACAATTTTTCTAACAAGAGAATCAGAGGAGTCAACGGAATTATGCAACAAATTTGAAATTAAAAAAGAGCTTGCTTTTGTTATTTCCTCTCTTCTTTTTTTATGTTTGACTTCCCATGCTTCTTCATAACACTTTTCTGATGCCCATCCTAATTTTCATCAGGAGAGAATGTTTTAAATCTCACTCTGAACTATGTGCTCTGAACTAGGTGCAATTAGGTGAAATAGTTAAGCTTGAATTTTACTACAGTTTCTGAAAAACTGGTGTCTTGTGGTGTCCAGCAAGTTTTTGGTCTAATAGTCTTTCAAAAGTGAGTTTTGGTTGTGGGTTGCTAGAGAATGTGTTTTCAGAAAGCTTGAGGAACTTCTTAACTACTATGGGAGGGTACACAGGAGTTTGAGAAACCTGAAAAGAAGTGAAAAGTAAATACTGATGGATAGTACAGGTCTTATGCTCTGAGAAGTTGCAGCCAAAGTTCAGGTAAAATTTTGCTGCCACCTGTATCGGCTCCCCTGCAAAAAAGTTTTTTTTACCTTTAATTGCTATATTGTTAAATGAGCTTTTTATCATTTAGCTGGTTAGATGCTTGACATATGTTTAAGCTAAAATGAAATTAAAATAACTCTCGTCTAATGCCAGGAGAAACATAAAAGCAGCCTTAAGGCATTTTAGTGAGAAAAACTTCTTGGGCCATTTTGTCATCATATGGCTTTTTATTCTTTTTAATGTATGCTGACCTCCAGTCAGGTCTGACTTGCCTCAAAAAACAAAGAGCTAGCATTGTGCAGCCAGTTCTCATTGATACTGCATAATAATGGGACAGAGTAATGGAGATGAAGTAAAAGCAGTTTAAAACATGCAAACTAACTAACAAGAATACACATGAAAAACATGAAAATGTTTTTCAGTCTAAAAATGGAATTTTCCTGGTCTTCATAAGAATGATGATTTTAAAGCCTAACAGTGTATAGGCATTAGTACTAGTTGTTTCACTGCTGAATATTTCAGTTCTTGGGAAGAAGTAGGTGGAAGTGGGCTGTGAATATAATTTTTGGGAAGGACATTTAGAGAGAATTTCCAGTTTTAAAAAGACAGTGAATAGAAAAGAAACCACAGAAAGTAGGATGAAGAAAGGAAAACTGTGACCAGGATGCACGTGGCCTTGGAGGCACGGTCTGTAGTGCTAAATAAAACAGTTTTGGGTAAGTCTGAGCACTGGAACTCCTGATTAGAGTTCGATTTCTGGTACAGTTTTGGCCTTTGGTGGTTAATAGTTTACCAGAAAGTGCCTGTGCTGGGAATGACATGAACCCACGGCTGTTCCCAGTATGCAGAGACCTCACATGATGTCCCAGTAGGCTTTTTCCTACTAAAACATTTTCTCAGCCCTTCAGTTTCATGTTAAGAAAACATAATTATAAAGACTTGCAACACTGTACTGGCATTGATTAAATTTCTGTGTCAAACCACCCATAATGGTTATTTCCACAAAGCCCTGGGGCACTACATGTATCCAAGGAACCTACCATGGGCACACCACAGAATGACCTATGGCCTGGCTGTATTTAGCAATGTGGGCATAGCAAAGGAGCCATGTTCCCTGTTTGGATGTAGCTGATAAGTGGATGGGATTGCTGTGAAATTACAGCCTCACACGAATGGAAGAACCTGCCTTATTCAGTACCACTAGTTACTGGGGCTTCATCTGCAGGGGTCTTCCAATAAACTCATTTATATGGAGTCTACTGCTAAGAACTGTTGAATGTGACAGAGAAAAAGTAACTAATAGGAAAAACTAAAAGTAATATTGATGGGTAAGGGGCATATTTTTCCTCTGCCTGTTGTGCAAGATTCTTGTGAGGTCATGAAAGTAGAGCAATTAATGTCAACTGGTGAAGGAAACTGCTGCATAAGCAAGTGTCATGTTATGCATTGAAACGGAGGCTCAGCATCAGGACCATAAGACTTGTGTGTGTGTTTGTGTGTGTTGATATGTGTGTATTTACAGGTAGTACCTACCAACCTGATTTATTTTTATCCATCACTGAGATATAGCTATTGCTAATAAAGAGCTTCTTAATAGGATACTAGGATACTGTGGTACGAAAAAACCAAGATGGCTATAAGCAGAATTTATTCTAAGGAAGCAAATTTTTAAAGTTTCTTAGAAATTAAAAAGGCATTCAGTAAGAAAAAGTTTTCTAACCCTCTAGTTTGGTAAAAAATGAGCATGGGAATGAGAAAGGGAAGATGCTACTGATTCAATATACAGACTGTTAACTGAACGCAGAAGATGATGCCAAAAAGATAAGATATTCTAAGTCCATAATGTCAAGCACAGAAACAAATTACCAGTCAGAGTGTCAGAAGAAAAGGAAAGACTTTGATAACAGAATTCTAGTAGAGGTAGAATTTGCAATTGTGTGAACCAAATTCTTCTCTTTTCTTCTTCACAGTGTTTGACACAGGAGACAATGAAGAGAAGTAATACTTCTAGCTGAAAATTATCTGGGCCCCTTGTGGGCATGACTTGCACTCTTCTTTAGTCAAAGACCATGTTCCTGAGTCTTAGACAGCTTATAAACAAACTAGCAACATTTTATAGAATTTTAGAATCATAAAATAACTTTTGTTGGAAAATACCTTTGAGATCAAGTTCAACCATTAACTCAGCAGTGCCAGTTCCACCACTAAACCATGTCCCTCAGCACCACATCTACAGGTCTTTTAAATACCTCCACAGATGGTGACTCAATGACTTAGCCTTGGCAGCCTGAATATTGTTATAATATATACCTCAGTACTTACGAAGGTGTTTCCCTGCATAGGACAAATCCTTTAGAACTATTTATATATGGTTTATTCCATATTCTGTCATACTGCTACGTTACCTTCAATATAATGTTTTTTTTTATTCTTCAAAATTTAAGTTCTAGTGCAGTGCTTTTTCCTGAAAATTGTGCAATAGTGTTTCTTTACAAAATAAGCAGTACTTTAGGATCCAAGGCATTTTCAAGAAACCATGTTTTAGTAAGTAGAATTACGTGTATTTTTTTAGTGATTAACTATATATAGGTTTGGAAAACAAAAGCTGATATTGTAATATTAATGTATTAGGATTTGTATAAATTAACATAATCTTAAACATTCCAAAACCTGAGATATGGGACAAAGTAGTGCAACCAAGGTGTCCTGTGCTGGGCAAGTGAAGCCACTTTCTCTGGATCAAAGAAAATTTTCATTTTCAAAGTTTGAATTAGAAGTCTGAACTTGTTGCCTGCTGATCTCATGCTAACTTTTTAAAATGCATCTTTCTCATGATTTCAAATTATATCATGAAGCTAAGATTGATTTTTCTGAAATGTGTAGGAAAAAAACCTGTTTTGTGAGAAATGTTTACTGTTATTGAACAAGTGATGAGTGTGTAAAATATGCTGGGTGGGTAACCCAATGCAAGTTAGGTTACCCAATGGTACCTAATGCAAGTTACAGGAAAATGGATCTTGGCAGATGTGCAAGAGTCAGCCCTTTAAGGCAAGATTTTTGCTGTTACATAAAAGCTTGTTCCTAACATGTCAATTGGTACAATATGTCCAGACATGGTGTTTCAGACACACCATTTGTACTGTTCATGCTGTCTGCTTAGAGTGCTTATTCTGTCTAGCCACATGAACTCTGTTCTTTTAAATCCTCCTTGATCATGAAAGACTGTTCTCTGCTGCAAGGACAATGTAGAATAGATAATATTCTAATGTGAGAGCAATGCCCAGTTTTTTAAAAAAATATGAGACACTCTCAACCTATTGAAATAAGGGCATTAAAATTATATAAATGCGAGAATTTCCTAATTTTTAAACTTTTAGATACAGTGAACAATGTGTCTTATCTTAGAATCATAGGTTGGTTTGGGTTGGAAGGGACCTTAAAGATTATGTAGTTCTGACATCCCTGCATGGGCTGGGACACCTCCCACTAGACCAAGTTGCCCAAAGTCCCATCCAGCCTGGCCTTGAACACTTCCAGGGATGGGGCAGCCACAGCTTCCCTCAGCAACATCTTTCAATGTCTCACCATCCCTACAGTGAAGAATTTCTTCCTAATGTCTAATATGCACCCTTGCTGTGCTAGTCATGATTTTGTAGGCTTCTAGCCCATGCCTCTAAGTGCCGTTTTCCATTCTGAATACCAGCTAACTACAAAGTTTAGTTTTTTAGTTTTCCTTCTTGTCTTTCTTTGAACCTCTTTATGTTCTACTACATCCTTTATTACTCAGCGTACCCAAACTGCACCAGCATAAGCAGATTATTGATTTATGGTATGCCATAATCATGATTTGTTTTTAGCTCTTGGCTTATTTCTGTTGTTCTTAAAATGTGATTTGGTGCTTTGCTTGATATTGAAAACAACAAAAAAATTTACTACTTGTAGTTTGTATTCTGTAAAGATCTTGAGGCTCTTGAGTGCCTCTCCTACTAATACTTTAAAGATGTGTTATATAACCTGCAGTAATGATTTCAAACCAGAACAAGACAAAATGTCAGACAGAGCAAAAATGTCATAATGACATTCTTCTTCTGCAGCTACTTTTCTGTAGTATGAACAGTTAGTAAATAGTAAAGATTTTAACATTGCTTTCAGCCTAACATCAGAAACCATACAACTGTCAAATTAAGTTCTAATTTTCTTGAAGATTTAATTATCATTCTGGCAGAAAGATTTTCTTTTTGATAAATTCTAAGGTAAAAGAGCAAACTTTATACTTTAAATTAATGTAATTTTATAATAAATGCTAGTGTTTGGGGTTTTTTACACCTTTTTTTTCCAAAAATAAATAGCCTTATATATAGTCACTATGCTACTTCAGCACCAAATTTTGGATGTGCAGAATATTATGCTAAAATAGATTTTGTACGTTTGCTGTTAAAAGCTAAGTTTTGAGGCCTTGGAAACTGCACTAAAATATATTTGATGGTAACACAATGAAAGTATTTTCACATTGCTCATACTAATCGCACAGTTGAAAAATAACAGTGATGTTAATATATGAGATAATATTGCAAAAATCATCTCTCTGTGTTTTTTGCTGTGGGGTAGACTAAACTTGTTCACATGGCTGTGCTGTTTTGAATTAAGTATAATAAAACTTACAGTAATTGTGAATTGACTCTCAAGAACAGAATGTGAGAGAAAAGATCCAAGGTTTGTAAAATAAAAAAAAAAACCACCTCTTATTTTTATTTAATTTAAAAACAAAGGCAGCTGGATTCCCAGTCTGCTAAAACAATTTATGTACTAAACCTTCTTTGATTTTTTTTTTTAAAGTGTTATAAAAATCCCTACGTATTGTCTACACTGTCACCTACAGAACTTTTGCAGGTAATGAGATAGGTGCTGTAAATTTTTCATATTTGCAATATGAAATTTAAACTAAATATGGAATCATTTATACTTGACTTCCATTTCTTCCGTTTTTACCAGCTGCATAAAATTGACCATATCTGTGTTATCTGCTCTTGTGACATCTGTAGGGAAAGGGAAGATTTTTCAGCAGGGCTGGAGGAGGCATTCTGAGCTGAGGCCTGCCTAAGCCTAAGCTTCATTTTGCCTATTCTTAGCACCAACATCTGGGTCTCTGTCTGCTATGCCTGACTGTGGGGCAGAGCTTTGAGTAAACCATTTACACAGCCTTCCAGAACTCACATGTAAAGGTATTTGTTTTGGGGCATGACTCTGGCGGGTGCTATTCTGCTGTGTGTTCACAGGCCTTACCAAAAGGCAGGTACCATTTGTGTTGTTCACAAACAGCCCTACAGATCATGGATGCAGAGGGAGTCAGTATTTGTCCTGGCCAATTTCTAACCTGTTTCTTATGCTGGAACTTGTTCCATAGACTTCCAGATTCAAACGGAAGAAAATGTAGATACTTATCCACCTTTCTTGGTTGAAAATAAAGATTTGTTTCTCAGTTGGTTGATATTGACCTTTTTAATAGAGTCTTCAATTAATTTTCAAAGGAATAGTATTCAAAGGAGTCTGTTGTTGTCTTGACTGTCTGCTTGGGTACCTAAAACTTACTGTGAGGCCCTGATTGCACCATTTGGCATGTATTAATTTTTATTCTATAGGTGGCATTGGGATACCTGAGTGATAAGAAACTAAATGGAGAGTGCAATGCTGCCTAACACAATGTAACAACAACTAGAATAGTTCTGCATTAACTCTTAATTCAGCATGATCTATCTGTACAACCCCTAGCAGAGGAATAAACCTGGAAGACGATAGCATAGCTGTGGTTACATAGCCTGTACTTAATCTGATAGATGGTATGAGGTTTAAATTGGCTTTGGTTGGCATCCCACTGAGAGCCTCTGTACAGCAGGTGACACTTGCACAGATATTTGACAGTTGCTAATCTTTTGACATTGTGTTATGTATTGTTTCAGCATCAGGTTAACCTGTTAACCTTTGTAGATGTGAGTAGTTTTCAGAATAAAAATTTGTGAGATCTCTTCTATTTGCTATTAGAGCCATATAACTGATAACTGTGAGAGTCTGGGAAACCAGAGGAATAGGATGCTGGCTGTAGAGCTAGCTAAATACATTCTAGAGAAGGGCCTTTTCTTAAATTCCTGTAACACTTACAGAAAGTTTGATACAATGCTGAATTTTCACTGAAACATCCAATATTTTAATGAATGAAATTCTGTTGAACATCAAAGATCATTCATGAAACAGCTGAAAAGATGTCAGGTTTGACTCAAAGGCTGTCAGTCTTGCTGTGTTTTGCTCTCTATTCTTATTGAAGATCAGTTAAGAAATTGTAGAGGAAGACAACAGGAGATGGAAAAGTTGTACATTTTGGTTTTCCCCATATATAGCTTACGATAATATAGAAGTTACAGGGAACTAATAGCATTATTTACTTAAATAAGGAAAACATCTAATTTTGATTGGAAAACTTATTTCAGAATTTGTTTCTACATGGCCATATCATTAGGTTTTCTGATTAGCATTACAGAAGTTGAAAGAATAACTCCTCCATACCCTTTGAACTCAATGCATCTACCAGTGTTTAAACTAAATAGGTAAATATTTAATAAGATGGTAGAACAGATGATGATCCAGTACAGTGAGGTATCCCAGGAGTGTTGCATTCAGATCTGAGGGTTTCCACAGTTGAAATATCTGAACTCAGATTCTTAAAGTATTCAGATAACATTACCTGCCATGGTTTTCAGTTGTAATTAGGAATTTAGATGCTCATGGGAGCTATGCTAATATCACTCCAGACTGTAATTTCCCATCAGTAAAATGGAGGAAGAACATATCCTGACTTTGGAGATATTATTAACCACTGAAACATTCAGGAATTCTGATACAGAATCCTCAGTCTGAAGAAAGACAAGCTAGAGATTCAGATGCTTCTCAGAAGTAAAAAGGTACAGTTATTATTTAAGGGGGACTGAGAGCTATGCTGTTGTGAACATTTTGAATTAATGCATCCAATATGCAGCACTAAGCTCCTTAATATCAATCAAGTGACTAGATGATAGAATTCTTAAGAAATATGTATATAAAATCAAGGCAAACTAAAGAGATTAAAACCTCAGTGATTTCCACTAATTAAAGAGAGTTTGATGGAAATCTGTGCTCTAGTACAACAGCTATGTGTGTAGTTGTGCTGTGATATATTTTCTTTTCCTATGAACAGAGATTTGTATTCCTCAACTATGAAAGCAAGCCAGCCATTGGTACATATAGATGTTATCCCTTCCCAAGTGTATACAGGGGCTGGGAATATAAATAAATGGCAGATTGGGAGATAGGTACAAACCATGGCAATTGCAGTGGTAATCTTGTAGGTTTCTTTAATAGTTTGCAGTGGAATAGCACTGTCACTGTCTTTGAAGTTGGAGAAAGTAGTGGGTTAAGGTGAGCGTATCAAATGACTTACACTGAGGTCAATATTTTTTCAAGTAGTTTCAGTTCACATTCGCACCAGAATGTTATGTGCCTGTTCCCCAGGCATATGTAAGACAGTGCCACATTTTGTCTCCTGACCCAGTGTACAGTACAGCATCTTGCATCATGTCTTGGCAAATGAGATCTCTCACAATGAGAGCAAAGAAAGGTGAGAGTTCTTAGGAGCTGTTTCTAAGCACTCAAATGGATGTTACTCAATCTGAAGATTTGGAGGGTTTTTTTACTGGTATGACAATTACTAGAGATGAAGGAACACTCTTGTGGAAGTGTTTTGAACAGTTAGTGCTGTTAATAGCTGCAGAAGTCAGGCTGTAACTTTTATGTTTTTAAAAATGGTCTGTGAACATTCATTTAAGATTTTTGCACAGGTACAGCGTGACTGCACAAGTAACAGGTGCTTTTGTGCAGTGCTTGAATAAAAACAAAGTGTGGGAGAGATATGAAAGCAGCAACAATTTTGGTTACCCTTAAGAGCAATGAAGAAACAGTCATGTCACTCTGAAATGTTCCTTCGTGCACTGAGAAAATGAAGGCTCACTCTGGCAAAGGTTGCACCAGTTGTAAAACAATGTGTGTGATTAATAATGCATTCTATTGGAAACGAATGGGAGTTTGCTTAGGTATGATTCATCGTTGTCTGTTGCAGTAATTAAGTCTGTTGCTTGCCTCAAGATCAGCATGACCCAGTTTATTTTAATTTCTCAATTTTGAAAGTTCGTGAAGTTGGTGTTTAAGGAGGAATTACCAAGACACTGCAATTTATTCGTCTCTTAAGTGTCTTCAATGTGTATTTCCTTTCATTATTTTATTTTTGTCCTTCTCATTCATTATTGAAGCCTGATGGGGTTGTTCTATTTGACTTTTTGTTTTACTCTTTATTAACATTTTTTTTCCTTGAAGATTTTAAAAACATATACTGTCATGGTTATAATTATTATTGATTGAATCATATGAAGAACACAAGTACTTGCATGATTTTAAGTACAAAGCAGTTTTTCAAACGATTCTTATGTGACTTAAATCCTATTCCATATGGCAATCCTATTCCAGCTATGCTATTACTTTATAAATAGCACCACACTACATTCACTTCCTCCTTTTCCTTCACATTTGTTAGCATTTCATACTAGTATCTACACACTATTTTTCAATTCTCCTCATTGTCTTTTTTAAAACTCCAGTTTCTTTAATACCTACAAAATCTGAAGAATAGTCAGAAATGTTTTTTTCTGGCAGCATGAGTGGGAAAGCTTGCAGTCCCATACAGTCAAGCAGTGGAAGGATATTAAAATTACAGGAAAAAAAATAAATACACAAAAGAAAAAAATGCAGGCAGAGGACTACAAGAATTTAGAACAAACATCCCAAACTGAAGTCCTGAGAAGCCTGATCAGCCACAGCTACCCTTGGAAGAGCCCAGCTCCAGCTCTTCAGACCCAGAGCTGCCCAAAGAGCTGTGGTCTGAGGGCCCCCACAGAGCACGGGGAGCATTTGTCAGGATGGGCTGCATCTGCATTGCCCTTGACATGACTTCTGTGCCTCTAAGCAAGAGGTTTTGTGCATGTGTGTTCAGATGATCAAAATCTTGTGAAGTGTGTTTCACAGCTAGCCAGAATGGGCTGTTCACTTTTCCCTGGTGTGGCATGTGCTGCATGCCTGGGAGCATGGAGTGAGAACCGGCTGGTGAGGACACCAGGCCTCTTGGGAAAGTGTTTGGAGAACTGTGTAGGGTGAAGGAAGCAAACCTGACACAATCTTGTCCATGCTGCCTAGAAAAGAGTGCCTTGTTTATCTACTGGCAGAATTATAGCTGAGTGCAGAATACCTGGATGTAAACTAACACGTATGCAGTGTAGGCAATGTAGCAGTATCCACACACATTCCAATTTTTTACTTTGAAAGAGGGATTTAGTTCAAGATTAGGGATTTCTTGTTTACGTGCTTCTGAAGTTGATCAGAGGGCTGGAAGATCTTTCCTATGAAGACAAGTTGAGAGAGTTTGGGTTGTTCAGCATGGAGAAGAGAAGGCTCTGAGGAGACCTTTGAGTGGAAAGCTGGGAAGGGACTTTTTGAAAGGGCAGGTACTGATAAAACAAGAAGGAACAGGAACTGAAAGAGGCTAGATATAGATTAGATATTAGGAAGAAATTCTTTGCTGTGAGGGTGATAAGGCACTGGAACCAATTGTCCAGAGATTTTTCGGATGACCCTTCCCTGGAAGTGTTCAAGGCCAGGTCGGATTGGGCTTCAATCAACCTGGTCTAGTGGGAGGTGTCTCTGCCCATGGCAGGGGGCTTGGAATTAGATGATCTTTTTGAGATCCCTTCCAAACCAAACCATTCAGTGTTTCTATGATTCTTTTGATATTTGACATTTGAGATGCCTGTGAGCATTCTGCCTGTTTTGGTCTTCTACAGGTTCTTAGGACCTATGCAGCTGTCTCAGATATGCTGGAGCATATGAAAAAACATTAAATTTATATGTATCTGCAACAGTATTAAGCCCCAGTACTCCTGAATATAGAGATCTTCATGTAGACATCTACAGCTGCAAGAAAGATCCATCAAACATAGTCAGTCAAGTCCGTGGAGTGATTCAGGTCATGCTGAAGTAAATTAACACCACTGGCTGGTCAGCTGAATCACAAATAACTTTTACTCACCTTCTTTGGAAAAAAAACATTAAGCTTAAAAATAATATCTTAATTTTCCTTTCTGCTTGTACAGTAGACTAACTTGTTCCTTGTAAATTAATGTCCTGGTAAAATATTCTCACTATACTGTTTATTATTTTTGGCCTTACTCTTTTCTTTGAAATTCTGAAAATCTTGTTACTTTGAGGTTATAACCTCAAATGTCACTTGTTTCACTTCTGTTCCAGTGTTCTCAGGCTTTGGAAAACATGCCTTGTAGATTCCTTCAAAAAAAAAAAAAAAGGTTCTTTCCTGTAAGTGCCTAGGGTACAAGATATATACTTTATATACCTTTTGTTGGTCTAATTATATGGTTGACTTGCCCCTTTCAAATGTTTTGTCAATTCATCACTTACATTACTCTCTCATTTCGTGCAGATTCAGCAGACAGACCCTCTCTTCTCTGGTCTTTGTTGCATCAGCAGTTGCATACAGACCAACTCCCACTGGTTCTAACCCCCATGCTCATCACCCATGCCTGGCATACCTGCTCTGGGTACTAATCAAACACTGTAGGCCCCTCTATACTTTCTCACCTTTTCTCCTTCTCTAGCTCCTCCTCCATGCCTATATCCAAAGCAGGCAGGCTCCTTTTACTTTCTGTATTCCATTACTGACTATCACATTAATACCTACCCTATGTTAATCTCATTTAAGAGAGATGTGGTGTTTTCAACCCCAAAGACAGGCACTGCAGCATCCCAGACTTTGTCCTAGGCAGTACCCTGTGCAGCACCCTAGGGAAATATTGTTCATGAATGCACTACAGTTTGGAGATAAGTATGTTTGGCTGGCATCAACCAAGTTATGCCTCTTGAAAATGTAAATCTTCTGGCTTGTGTCACTGTTAACCTGGTAAATTATTAAAAGTGACTCTTCCAAAATCACGGTCTTTCACACACATGCATGTGTATTTCTTGGACTTCTTGTTTTCCTTTTTGAGTTCTCTGAACTTCAGTTGTCAATACAGTCTTTTAAGTGTCATCTTGTCAGGTTCTTATGTTTAAGATACACAATTATACAGTGCTGATAGGAAACCAGACAGCAATTTCTGTTCTCTAGCTGAATGATTTTGTACCCTATTTGAAAATGATATGACTGAAGTTTCCCATGTTTGGCGTTAAGTATAGAACATCTATAAAACCAGTTCACATCCATAGTAACAGAAAAACATGCCAGTCACTCTCCTAGAGCATTACTTACTGCTTTCTGTACACTTTCATTCTCACATACTTTCATATATTGTTTCTATCTAAAATTGAAATAGGAAAAGAAAAGAACACAGACTATTTCAGTTGGAAGGGGCCTGGTACATCAGCTGGTACAACTGCCTCCCAGATTCACGGCTGACCAACAGTTAAAGCATGTTGTTAAGGGCATTGTCCAAATGTCTCTTTAACACTGAGTATATATGGAGTACAGAGTGTGTATTTTGAAAAACTACCAAATAAATAATGACAGCTTTCCATTAAAATGAAAATTGTTCAGAGTGAAAACACTAAATCACCTATGGTACCTCTAGAGGATATCTTAGCAGGCTTTAAAATAATTTATTTCCCCTTTATGTTTTAGAAGGAGAATCAGAAGGTGCAGTTTTAGGATATAAATGTGTTGTTTAAAGCATTTTCATAGTCTGGTGAAAAAGATCCTGTCGTGTTTCTGAGTCTTCTTTTTTCATATGTTAAATGGATGTCTATTTTATGCATAGCTAAATGAGGGCTCTGATCTAGCCAAACATAGCCATACAAAAATTACTAATTTTCAGCTCAGATCCATGCCACTGAACAACAGAAGGGGAATATGTAATCAAAACTTTGAGACATTCCTTTTCATCTGTAACTTCAGTTTAGAGCAGCTTGAGCCAGTCACGAAACCCTACCCTGAGCTTGAAGGCTGAAAACAAAGTTTCACGACTTGAACCACAAAATAATCTCCTTTCATTGTAGAGTATCCTGCATACAAGAGACAGAAACCTCAGTTCAGCTGAGAGCCTAGATAACACCTTAATTTTAGTAAATTCAGTGATACTTAACTGAGTTTAAAAGCAAGGTCATATCTGAATGTTTCATGACTTGAAGACATAGGAGAAATAAAATTCCATTTTCAGAATAATTGCCTTCAATTTCTGAAGTGATGTACTGCAATTTGTGACAAATATGCCTTTACCAGAAATAAATGTTCTTTGTAAGTGTGCTCTTGTATCTTCAAAAGATGCAGTGTTTGTTCAAATGTGATGCAATAGCAGGTTTTTTGCATATCTAGCAGTATATAGAACCTAATCTCTCAAATATTGCTTTAATTTCCTATCCTTTTATTCAGAAGATACAGGCATAGTATGTACACAAAGATAATATTGCTACATATCTAATTTATCTTCTGTTGATCTTTACTTCTGTAAGCAAAATGAATTACCCACAGTATATAGTTTATGCTTTCTTTAATGATTTTGTTACCTATATAACACAAAAGGACACCCTCATTTCTTTGAAAAACTCCCCTCCAGTTCTTCCACAAACCTGCATCAAAACTGTTGACAATAATGCTTCAGACTGATAGATTGATGTGTGCTTGGCCAGGAGCACCATGACCCAGCACAGCACTTCTGTGTTAATAGGACGTAAAATCAGACCATTCATCATTTAGTATATCCAGCACACAAATTAGAGAACAGCTTGCCAGGGTATACTGTGGTCTCATTACTTTGTTTTTCCCATAGCTGCAGAATAGATAGCTTTGAAACCTTCTCTACTGTGACAAGAGAGTGTTCATGTCATGGTGACCTGACTGAGTTGTTCAGTTGCGCACAGTGCTGACTCAGGAGCCTTAAGTGTCCTAACTGATTTGCCAAGCAGCAGACTCTTGTAAATCAAAAGAAGGAAAACTCCATAAGGATATAATCACTGGCAGTTACCACAGGTGTAAGATTTTCAGCAGTGCGATCAGAATATGAAACTTTGGGTGTCTGGATGTCACTGAGGAGCGCATGCTTTCATCACGGTACAGTCTAATTTTTATTACATACCTAGTATTAACCTGCTGAAAAATACTGTTTAATGAAAATGTTAATGTACTCACACTGTCTTATATTGGTTATTCAAATATTGTATCTGAGAGACATTTTACAGCTAATAATAATGTTTTAATTATATGTATTTTTCTGCATTTTTTTGCCTCCTACCTTGTTAGTCATTTGCTGTCTTTGGGGTGAGTGATTTCCTCTAAGAAAAACTCTGAGATATAGAAACATAACCAACCAACCAACCAAAAAACAACAAAACCAAAAAAGAAATTGAATTTTCAAACCCTTAAAGTATATCAGATCTCAAACTGCTAAGTTCAGTTTCTTAAATCGATGAAATTTTACCTCTGTAGTGTTCTTTAAAGATTCTTGTTTAATGTTTTTGTATTACCTATTTATTTTTGTGAATTTTTCTTATTTAATTTATTTTTAACATGTAAGATATGTGGAATAGACCTGATTGGGTAGAGCTTGATGTTCAGTTGTATTTTTCAATGTAATACATTCATCTGAAGATGTGTCTGCTGTCCACGGATGGGGAGTGCTCCATTTGTCTTTCTGTCTAATCTTTTTTTTCTTATATGGAAAATATGATCCAGATATAGCCTAATGTGCTCTGCCAGAAGAAATCAGTAAGGATCTCCTTCAAGCTAGGACACCCTTCCCTGAATGAGGTAGAAGCCTGTAAACCTCTTCAGTGTATCCTTGGAGACCTGCCACAGAAACTGTCTGGCTCTGCCTCTGCTCCTCTGAAGGAGAAGGCTCCGAAGAGTCTTTAGCTACACATCCTGGTCTCCCTGTGTGCCTGGGGCTGCCCTAGAGAGGGCTGCTGCCCTGCTTCCAGGAATGAGCCTAGAGGGGTATGCCTGGGGTAGGGAAAAGAAAAGCCTGGTTTTGGGGATGTACACCCAGTGTAAGATTATTCTTTGTGTATTTATTCATTTTGGATTCTGAAAAGCTTCTTAGAAACAGTCTCTAGCAACAGTAACAAGAAGAAAGAGTAATATACCTAGAGTGCTGGTTTCTTAGAATTTTCTTTGGAAAACATTCATCTCAAGATAATCACTTTCCCTCTGGCTTGCCAGTCCGCTTCCTATTGCTTTACACTAAGGTCTCAAGAGCTCAAAAGTACACAGCTGATATGTGAGACAATTCTTGGAAAGAGAATTGTATCTCATTCCAGGATAATAGTGAGAAAGTCTTTGTGTTTAGAGGGCTGGGAAAGGGAATGACCTAGACCTGTACAACTTAAGGATCATTTTTTACTAATCTTCCACTCCCCACTTTGATCATCGCTTCCTAGTGCTGATTTGTGGCACATCCTTCCTTCCCTTTCTCCTCCCTCTACTTGGCTTCTTCCTGCTGCTTAACAAGCTCAATTGGTTTTATGTATGTCATTTGTTTTTTTTTTTTTTTCAAGAGAGTTGGAAGGTGGTCTCTAAAGAACTGCTTTCATCCAAAGCCAGGAGCTGATCAAAGCAACACACAAAAGCTGAGTGGGAGCCAAGGCAGAGCTGCCTGACCAGCCATAGCATCAGTGTGCTGTGCTGGAGAAACAATAAAACATATCAGCTGAACTAGGCTGGAAGCTGCTGATAAGAGATTTTCTCTCCAGTAACACCTGCAAAGTTTATGAGATCCTGCAGGAAAATCAAAGAATCTGCATCAGAAAACACTGTTTCCTGCAGAGGAAGGTGAAAGCATTTTCAGGATGAAGTGCCATTGCCTAAATGTATTTATTGCCATATATTAGGCCCAGTCTGCACTATCTTTACAAAACTGTACTATCACCCAGCTCTAAAGTTACTTTCATGAAATGGTTCCTTAGCCTGACTGTCAGGATACTAAGGAATGGCACGTGTGGTTGTCTATGAAAAGAAGGTTCATGCTGAATCAAAAAAGCAAGTAAATGAAAATCAGTGTTACCAGTATGTCTCAAAATGGATTTCCAGTAAAAATTTTATTTAAGGAACAGGTTAATAATAGATTTCAGTCATCTATACAAGGTCTGATTAAGGTTTCTTCCAAATTATTTTTGTAGATACAGATTTTTATCAGGCATCTGTCCCAATAGGGGACACGTTTCAGATTTAAAAAAAAATTGAGTAGTAATCCAATTTATGACTTTTCAGAGGGCTTTCTATTATGACCAATTTGAACTTTGTCTGGCTTTTTTTTCTTCTGTATTAAGATAAGCTAAAATAAAGTGCCATTTTAAAACAAATCATTATTTTAAGTGCCTCAGAAAAATTCAGCCCTGGTTTGAGAGCAGCCATAGAAGATTTTAGCATGAAGGAAATTTAAGTTTTCTGCAGTCAGAAAGGAAAACTAACTCTGTCTTAAAAACAAAACAATCTTTCATCCTTAAATAACTAGAAGAATCTGGTTGCGATAGGAGTTTTTTGTTTCTGCAGAAAACTACTATGGAGGCTGTAACAGCTTAGATTCCTTCTCACTAAATTGCCAACATGCTTTAATCTGGATCTCCAAGCATAGTTGTATATTTTAATGGGTTTATGACAAGCTTTGTAGTTAGACAAGCTTTAGGTTTTTCATTTCAAGTGCAGTTGAATTTATACGGGTAGTATATGTACATTTTTTTAGATATATTGGGAAATCATATTTTCTTTTTTCTCTAGAAAACATTAATTTGCCATGTTTGCTACTTTTCCCTGCATGATTTGTAACATTTTCATTGAAAAATCAAAACACTGTCCTCAGAAGTAATGTTGATCATTTTGCAGTCAAAAAATTTGAGCAAAAATAAGAAAATGCATATTTTTAGCTGAAGTTCTTTCTCTTTCCAGTGGCCAAAGTGGATGTGAAAGAATTCCCTGTTAAGAGTCAGCCATTAAATAGTTTGATTTATTATCTACCTGAACAAAAAAAGAAAGCTACAACTTCTTAATAGTGTTTTTATTGAGGTTGTTTAACACCGATTTGTCCAAGTCTGTTTTCATCCCTTTTGATATGGATCTGTGTTATTTTTTTCCAAGAGCATAGAGGGCAGTTAACAAATGGGTTTGATTTGTCCGTAGTTGGGGAAAATTGTGTTTATTTGGTTTCATTGCAAAGGTGTCTGCATTAATCTCTGCAGCAATCTCCTGAGAATAAAGACATTTCCCTGTTAGCTACTTAGTGAGTTAGAGAACTGATTTCAGAGATTAACAGAAGCAATTGGTTTTGGTATCTAAAGTTGCCAAAAATCTTGGTGATGTTTTCCCACTTCCCACTCCTCCCAGTGCACATGAAACTTGGCACCTTGAGATCTGCTCTCTCACTCCAACATCCTGTTGATTGGAAACATGAATCAGCAGAGGAAATCATCTATGTTAAAGCAGGGGAAATCCTGTGTCAGTAGTCAGCTTGATTTTCAAAATCAAAAGAAGATGACATGAAAATTAAAAGAATAAGAGGGGGTAGAGAGATCTGAGTAGCCTTGCAGTGTATTCTCCTTATGGAAACAGTAGCAGAATGAATTGTTCTTGGCTGTATAAAGTTGGTAGTATTATGTTTTCTGTGACCTGTCATCAACCCTAATCAGAGTTTCTGTGTTTAATCATGAACTGCTTTCCCAGGTGGCATTATTAGGAAATCATTAATTTGAATCTGGTCTGGTCTGTAGATAGCATGTCTAATAAAATTCCACAGCAGAAATACGAACTCTTAAGATCTGGTAACAGAAAAGGAGCTGGAATTTTTGGTAGAGGAAATAATGGTTTAAGTTAAAGCTTTGATGTTGCCTTTAAAGTGTAATGGCCAAGTGGGGTCTACTGAATTGCCATAACTTTATTCATATAGGAAAAAGAGAATCACTGGAGAGTTTTACATGATCTGACAGCTTTATTGCTGTGGAATGAACTGCCTCACTGAAGAAGTGGATTTCAATCAGCAGATCCATAAGTGATGACTGATATTAATCTTGTTAGCACTACAGTTCAGCTCAGCAGAGGATCATCATTTCATTTCTCATGAGTTTTGAAGATTCAATGTTTCTGTATAAGATGAATAGCGGAATATTGAATCCTTTTTGAAGATTTTGATGAGAGTCATCAGAATCATAAAATATAGGTCTGGAAATTATCTCAAATTGGAAAGTGTATTTAAATGTTTCCCACACTCTAGTACTATATCATGACCACCAGCATTCTGAGCCTTTTTTAACTCTCTCTTACTGCCAAGTCATTCTGGCAGAATCTTATGAGGAAACAGATTTGCCTTCCAGAAACTAGTAGTTTTTGCAGAAGTTGGCAATACTCTACCCATTTACAATACCTGTAGTACTGAGAAATAAAACACCTTGTTAATTACTTCTACAAATGATAATTTTGGAGTGCATGACCAACTAGACTGCCTTCTGAAAGACAGTTTTACTTCATCTTTGCCCCTTGGAGCTGCAGGTGTGTTAACAAATTAAGCAGGTGCAGAAATTCCTGTGTGCCAGAAATCAGTTTTTGGTTGTAATGTCTTGGCATAGCTCTGGTCATGATGGACTAGTGACCAGTCCCAAAATGCATTTTAGATGGAGTAACTGAGTTTTAAAGCTAGTGGTAAAGACATAAGCTATAATACTATGCTCAGTCTGGTGGGGGGTAAATATCAGTATGAGTCTCCTTCAGTTCTACTGAATCAAGAGTTTTATATAACTTTGTGAAACAGATTTACCACACAGGATCACTGTTATGCCAGACAAATGCTAATATAGAAGATTTAAAATATTTTATTTTTCCAAATCCAAAGCTAGTGGAAGCCTGTCTGTAATTACGGGTATCTGCATGGAAATAAAGGAGTAAAACATGATTATCTCATGAACTGAATCCATGAGAAAGATTTTATAGTATGTATCACCACCAATGAAGAGAATCCGCATTGTGCTGTCTTCAAATGTACTTTTCTTCTTACAGTTAAATTTACATCTAAGTCACTGTCCTAGGAGTTCTTTCTTTGTAATCAGATTGCTGTTTTTGATACAGATTTTCAAGAATTATTAGAGATGTTATTGAACTTCAGTAATACTGATGGATTTTGGAGGTTACTGATTGGTTCTAGCTCATGTTCAAAGAGAAGAAAGATCACACTAATGACATTTCATGTACTAATCTGTGAACTAATTGTTAAGCTACAGTAAAGAATGATTTTTCCTCCCAGAGAAATTTTATTAGACAGACTTTTGTACATCTGAGTCCCTAGTTCATGCAAACAAACCCCTTCATTTTATGCAAGTGTTGAACTGCCTCTTGCCCTAGTGCTAACAAATGATTTTGGAAGAACAGTGAACTTGGAAACATCTTGCATTTCTTTTCTTATGAATTTATGTAATAGAGATTATTCTGTTAGGGCATTTCAAAAGTATGAAAGCCAGCTGCTTGAACTGGGAAAACATCCACTGCTATACTGTTATGCTGGAAGGATTAACATACTAAAGTAGTAAAATTAATTATATATTAGAATGCAAAAAATCACAACTTAATATGAAACTTTTCTTCCTGTAATAATTTGTAAGTTGCATGTAAGATTCAATTTATTAGTAATTAACTTTGTCTTCCTAATTACCCACTTAACTCTTTTTTCAGGGCTTCTTAACACTGCCCACATAGAGTCTTAATTTTACTCAGCTACAACTGAAGGCAGACTTTATTTATTTATTTTGATAGGGGTTGTCAAAAGCCCTGGATTAATTTCCGTGCTCTGAAGTCTATACCTTACCTTAGGATACACAGTTTATCCTAAGTATAGAATAACTTTTTTACAGAGTTGCTGTGCTAGATCTTCAGCCTTCACAAAAATCTTAGTACTCTTTACTGATCTTTATCACAGACAATTGCAGCTAAAAAGTCACTTATGTGTTTCTGTCCTTATTCCACTGTGCAAAACCTCACACTCTAAGATCTAGGTGATGGGACTGCATGTCCTCCTGATGCTGACAATGGTTCTATGTTGTCGTGACCAGACCCTGTCCTTGTTCTCATGGTGTCCTCCTGGCTGAGGTGGAACTCCTCTGAATCACTGTAGCTGGAGTACAGGGTGGTAGCTGAACAGTCCATGTTTCTTCAACACTTGGCTAGTTCAGCTGCAGTTGAACTTGTATTGACTCAACACGTGACAGAAATTAACCCTTAAGATTCCTGTTTTTCCTAGACATATAATTCCTGTTTACCACAGGAATCTGGAGAGTTCCTTGTTTGGAATTTGAGGGCTCTTCTCTTTACTGACCAACGCAGATGCCCAGACTTGGCATCCCCCTGGCAGCATTATCCACGGTTTCTAATACATTGGCCTGAGCTGTTCATTTTTACCTGCAACTGTTTCTCAGCCTTCCCAGTTCCCTAGAGCAGTTTTCTTCTTTTTGTCATGGTTTTAAGCAGCTCATCCATGTCTAGATCTTTCCCTGGCAACAGGTAGCTGGGGTGGAGGGCTGTCCTCCGTCAGTGTTTTTTTTTATAGATCTGATCACTGTCTATGTTCATGGCTTGGAATTTGACAAGCATCTGAAAGTTTACCCTGTGCCACCCACTTGTATCCAAGAGAGGCATAAATCTGGGCTGAGAATGCTGAGTTAGATGAAGCAGGAAAACAGGACTCAAAGCCTTTCCTTCCTGGTGCCACAGAGTCACCAATTTACAGTTCAGGCACTGCAGTCTGAGCTAAGGAAAAGAGGTATGACACAGAACCATCACAGAGTTAGTGAGAAACAGCTTCTCTGTTGCTTGATTCATGGAAATAATTTCTCCTGCAACTGAGAGTCACAGGGACTCTGAATGCCAAAGGCTGGTGCTGGCAGAACAATTCCTGCAATGCCCATTTTCTGGTTCCAGTAGTGTGTGTTTGATGATGAAAATGGCTATAAAATACTTATCTTCCAAAGTATGTTCCTGGATTTATGAATGTGTGTAGCAGTGAGATTCTAAAATCCCATAGGTGTGTGTGAGCTCACCAGATGTACAAATCCAGAAAGCATATTTTCATTTCATGAACTCATTCATAAACATAAATATTACAGTGTTTATTCATTCATCATAAGTAGACCCAGATAATCATCAGTAAAGCAAGTAAGCCTACTTGTCTTAGAATGATTTTGAGTTGTCTTAAAGCATTTTGTCTCCCTCAGGATGAATTTTAAAACTTCTTATTTTTCATGTCTTTAATGAAGCTTCTCAAGAAATCAATTTGAAAATCATGGGGTTTTTGCACAGTTGTGTTGAGAACAGATAAAATCCAACCCTTTGTAAGACAAGCACTGATTTTCTGTGAGTAGTGCCTGCTTTTAGTCTAGATTATGTTCTTAAATACTACCTTCACACTTTTATAATTCTTACTGTGCTTCTGTTAATACTGTATGTAAAACACCAGTATTATATATATTATGTAATGCTATGTTATATCACCTATACTGTATATAAAGTATGTACACACAAAAAAATATATAAGAATTATGTATGTAAAAAATATGTAAGAAATATGTGCTATATAAGAATTTATGTATGTAAAATAAGCTTTACAAAATCATAAAAAGATATCCAAGTAATCAGCTATGTATGTCATTGCTTTCAAACCCTTTTTTCCAGCACTACCAGGATCTGGTCTCACAGTAGTGTTTCTTCTGCTTGACTGGTTCCTACAGGCTGCTTCCCAACAGGCTCATTTCCCAAGCAGAGCTGACGAGGGGCTGTTCAGTGTTTAGGAATTACTGCCCCAAACAGGAAACATTTCATGCTTTCTATTCACAGTTACTTGAGGAGGGAAGGGACATGGGGCCCAGGGCAAGAGCTACTTTGTCATAGGAGAAGAGAGCTGACACGGCTTTTGGTTATACCAGCTCATTGTGCTTGCTGTGGAAAGCAGGCAACAGTTAAGGACGTGGGATATTCAGCTGGAATGGAATGGACTGACTCCTCGGTGACAGAATGACTAAATTATGTGGTTTCCCTGACAATGAAGTCCTAATTGAATGCAAAATCAAATAGATAATCAATATATTTTATACTAAAAAAAATGTAAATGCCTGTTTACAGGGAAAAACACTCCTTTATGTGAGGCAGTAAAGCCATTTTATATACATATATATATGTATAACTCAATATTTGAGTTTTAGCAATGTTATGTATGAGACAGCACCTCTAAAAGATATGTTGAATTGCTTAAGCCATGAATTTTTACCCATGATGGGGGCCATGAATGGATATATACAAAAACCTATGCTATTGCCCAGAGCTTTTAACATTAATTGGTTCAAATAACGTAAAACAGAAAAGCTGTGTTACAGATGATATTGCTGACTATTGAAAATGTGTCCTCTCAATTGCTGCATAGAACAAGGAATTGCTCTAATCAGATTTCTGGCCACATCTTCAAGAAGGTGTCAAGGCTTGCTGCCTTTCTGCTGAATTACAGAAAGCTGTTACTTTTAGATAACTTCCTGTAATTTACCAGCAGGATCTGCTCAGTAACCACAGCAGTCAATGTTCTTTTCCTTTGCCATTCTTTGTGGAAAATGAAGTTTCTCTCTTTCATGAGAAAAGCTGTAATCTGGCTTTTTTTTTTTTTTTTTTTTTTTTTTTTTTTTTTTTTTTTTTTTTTTTAAGATGGGAAATTCTTACGCTGGTCAGCTCAAGACGACACGATTTGAGGAAGTGTTGCACAATTCTATTGAGGCCTCTCTCCGCTCAAACAACTTAGTTCCCAGACCAATCTTTTCTCAGTTGTATTTGGAAGCTGAACAGCAACTGTCATCACTAGAAGGTAGGAAATAATGGAATTTAATTTACATTTTTGCTCAAAAACAACACTACTGTTTGCTCTCCCAAGGGTCAGCACATGTTTCAAATTGGAATACAGAAAAACCAAAAGTGTTTCCTTTGCTTTTTTGTGATCTACAGTATCTATATTAATTAGAAATGGATTAAAAATACAAAGCTCATTATCTTTTATTTTGATTACATTAAGCCACTTAGCTTGCTCAGGTTTATCAGATATATAAGTTAAAATACTAGAAAATGTTCTAATATGGAGAAATCTAGTGTGGAGGAATCTTTGGAGATTTGGAACATAAATCTGTTGTCATATAATTTATCATACTCTGCTGAAAGTTATACAGTAAATGATGGTAAGTACATGTTAAAGGATACATGTCAAGACCAATTTTCATTATGAATAAATGCAGCAGAAATATTTTTAGCTTTTAAAAAGGTCTATAAATATATTGGGCATAATGTATTTGTTATTCTGTGATTACAGAAATAAAAATTCAGGTTATGCTCTCTCATAAGCCATGCACAAGTTGGTATTTTGACACAGGGGATTTCTCACTGAATTTTTGTGTGTGTTTAGAGAAGCCTGATTTCTGACTTTCATTTGCTCACTTCTGTTTTGTTTTGTTTTCTTGGAAATGGTACAGTTTAAATGAACTGATTTAATAGATTGAACTCATGATTCAGTTTAGTGTTTTGGTGTGCTGTTATGTGTTGTAGTCTTGTGGTTTTCAATGAGTTTACTGGTGTGTGCAGAACACTGGCATGCTAGTGCAAGGTTGTGTTCAATAATTCCATTATTTATCCATTTCTGTCACAAGGTTGCTGTTTCATTTCTTTTGACCAGGTTTAGTTCACCTATCATACTTTGCTAAAAATGACTTAGATGCATATGTAATGAAAAATGCATAATTGTTAATAATCCACAGTAGCAGAAAACCCCCAAAACATCAGCCCAAGAACGAGTAGTTGATGAAAGTATTCTGCACAGATTAAACTCCAATATTGTCCCATGGCAACAGCTGGCAAAACATTTCTTGAAAAAGTGAATCTGCCTACAGCTCACACTTTTTTCTTTGCTAATATAGGACATAGTAATGAAGATACATTCATTGCTGCTAACTCCCTGCAAAAAGTGATCCATCAAACCCTTCTATGAGGATTTCATAAACTTTTCCATGGCAACCAACTGTGATGTCAAAAAATGGATTATGACATCGGTTAGAAAGATGCTACAGGAGCAGATTCTGTTCAGGAACAAAAGTGTGATTTCACACTTCTGTAACTTCTTTCTTTCAAGGCTTTCAAAGAACCTTCCAAAACATAAGGGGATGATTCTGTTTTCTTTGCAGTTAATGAAAACAGAATTGAACTGTAATTAATTAAAAGTCTTATGGCAGCTTGGCAAAGAACATTCCTTTCATGGAAGTTTCAGAGAAGGAGAACTCTGAGGGGGCCTGTAATAGGGTTTTTCTAGGTTGTTACTCAGGTGAAAGAGGTCTGTAAGCTGGCATCCTTTTCTCCAGCCTCATCATAACTTGAAAGTTGCACTTCTAGTGACATGAATCCCTCTGAGGACCAGGAGGCATGTGAAGCAGTAAGGCATCCTTGGAGTCTTGCGTAAGTCCCTGTCCTGCCACTGTTCTGCCATTTCCTTGTTACCTTTCCTCAGCCCTGGTATTCATGGGGATGCACTGGGGCTGTCCTTGCTCACAGCTGCCTCCTGGTCCTCAATACAATAAGTGTTTTGCTGCAGTGAAGCAACCATGACATAAACAATTCAGACAAGATAGTACAGTGAGTGGGTCAGTGCAACCCAGGTGTTTCGACTTTCCATTTTGTGGGCTGATAACATGTTACAGATCCTCAACACAACATTTGAGAACAAAAGCAGCCACCTGTAAATAAGGCTGATGTAATGGATTTGTGTCTCTCATGTTACAAAATCAAAATCGCTAGAGAGCTTGACAATGGAGGGTACAGGTAGTTTAAGAAAAAAAACCCAACTGTGTTTATTTTAAGCTATATCAATCATCTGTTGTAACATGGTATTATTTTTAGGTTCATATTCTTTTGTTTAAAAACCATTTATTTCTGCATCCTCTTCATACATAAATGACCATCTAAACCAGAAAAATGGACAGCATAATATCATCACATATCTGTCACTTATGCCTAAAAATAATTTATTTGTGAAAAAAGTTTGTACTGTGCCTGGAGACAAGTTAAAATAACATGTTGGTCCCTTCTGGCCTAGATGTTACATTTTTTGCAATGAACTTGAACATTTTCCACTGAGCATGATTTTCCAGTCTACAGATTCTAGATTTGATAAAAATCAATGCAAACATAAGAGCTCATAGGAGATGCTCTGCTTTAAAACCGAAGTGGAAGAATTAATTTTAGATCTTTTTTAAAACAAGCAGAAGAAATCTTTACAGGTGCCAGAAGCATATTAGAATATTTTCTGTTATAGCTATATATTTGCTATTTTATGCTTTTCATTTTGGACCTGAAAGTACTGGAAAAATACAAACCAAACCAAACCAAACCACTGGTTGAATAAACAACAGCTTATCACTACCAAAAGGGAAGAATCCCACCTCCTTCTCCTTGCCAACTCCTCTTAGCCCCATGTTCCCATTTTCTCCCTTTTAATAAATTTTGACATTTTTGGATCATTCACTGAACTTATTTTATACATAAGCCCAGTAAAAAATCTCTGGTCAATTTTTGTTTTCTGCTGGGTTAGCAAGCTGGGATGGCCCAGCACTGGCTCCAGTGTCAGAGTTGGCATAAAGTGGGAGGAAGGAATTTCATGGCTGGGAGTGTGGGGAAAGAGGAGAGCCAGACTCCCCCCTTTTGCATTACATTTGGATGTTAGACAAGGCTAAGTCAAAACACATAACTTACCCATGAATTTAATAGCAAAGATGGAGAGACTCACTTTTCCTTTTGTCCACTTTCAGCATTTTGTTTTTAGACTACACCCACAAAACTTGTGTCTCATGGTCTGTCCTTATCTGTGTGCAATAAGAGTGAAGCTCTATGTTTAGATATCTAAAAGCAAATGCGGCTTCCAAATCTTCTTCTAGATTGGGATGTTAAATCTTAATAACCTTTAGACGCAGATCTTCAAACTCCATATTTACACTTTTTTCAGCTTCACCCCTAGTTCTCATTTATCCTGTAGTATTTATTTAGCTGGTTCTATAATAATTTGTCAATAAAATAAAACAATATACTGATGAGGGTCATAGGAGGAAAAGGTCCTTGATGAATATCCTATGGGATTTTGAGTGCCTGATTCCAAGTCAGTGGAATCCAAGTGAGTATGTCTAGCTGACTGAGATTTGGAGGATGAGTTCAGGGTGCTTCATTGTTTTTCTGTTTCAAGATTAAAGTTGGAACAACAGAATATCGTAGGAGACTAGCTTCTATTTTACTGGCCCAAGTCAAAGCAGCTATTTGGCTTTTTGATGATCCTCAAGTACCTGCAGACCTTCACCACCCAATTTTGCCAGCGAAAGCTCTTTGTGTTTGCTGCAGGCATGTTCCTGCAGAAGCCAAGAAGGTGGAAGCCTATGAAATAAGCCCCACTGGGTTCACTTAGTAGCTGTGTCCCATTGCTGACATATGTAAGACTGAATCTGGTCTGAAGTTTTCCTTGGTTCTACCTGTGGAAGTGGTCTCCCCATTTATCATTTTGCAGCATTCCTCTGCTTTGTTCCATTTGCCATGTCCTGTGGATGAAGAGAGGGAAAGAAGCAGTCTGTAGTTGAAAGGCTGAAACATACACCAATAAAGTACAGGCAAATTCTCATAACAAGCAAGGTATCAGGTAAAAATGCTGATTTAGGTTAGTGGTGCTCCCAAAAAAGTGGTTTACAGCAGAGAATCTGAAGGGGAAACTCCTAAAGCCCTCTAAAAAGGAAGCCTACCTCATGTGTTCTTTTCTCCATTCAGTATTGCCTCCTAGGCTAGCACTATCCATGCACAGGCTGCTGTCACAGGCATTTGTCTTTCCTTGACATTGTACAGGGAGTGGCAGTGCTTTAGTCACAGCTCTGTATGCAGGGGGCAGCAGCCCAAGAATTAGGTGTTCTTACTCTGGCATCATCTATGGTGAATCTTGTTTCAAGTAGGAACCATTTCTTCAGTTTCCTGTACAACATCAAGGACGTGGTCAATACCTGATCAATAAAATCTGTACGTGGACTGTAGCAAGGTTGTTCTAAAATGCTAAGAAGTAATGGCTTTGGGTCTGTTAATATTATAAAAAAAGGATACAGAGACATTGTTGTGATCAACAACAGTTCAAACAGCAGGAGTTAGGCCTCTAAAAATTGTGAGGTTACCTTAAAAATAATGAAATTTCAAAAAATAGAGGCTTATTTTTCTTTTTCCTTATAGTGTTTTTTTTGCTTTCTCAGGTACAATTGGGTCATGCTTTTGAACTTCTGTTTGTATGAAAGACATTCTATTGTAAGCATGACTGGAAGCTGGAGCTTTAAGGCAAAAACAAATATTGTAAGAGTTGGCAACAGTGAAGTCATTGTCAGGAGGAGAGAATCCAGTCTGCTGTAATACTTTCCGTAACTGGGTCATCCTGTTCATTGATTGGTTTGTTGCCAATGTTTTCTTTTGTCTAAGTCTTTTATGCTGATAATTTGTAGCAGGCAGCAGAGCAGATAATGAGGAAGAAGAAGAAGAAGAGGAGGAAGAAGGCTCAGAATCAAGTAGTCCTCCTGTGTCTTACCAGATAAAGCCTCCCCCAGAAGGATGTTGCACTACTGATGGTGAGAAATGCTTGAAATGTGCTGTCAGAAGACATTTTCCCACTGAAAAGAGAAGGATTTGGGCCCTTTCCCCTGTAATTCGTCAGAATGAGATCATCTATACGATACAGAAATCCTAAAAATGTCACTGGTGATTACCTGCCAGGCAAAGCCGGATTGCTCTGATATTTGACAGTCTTTGCCCTGTGTGTCAGATAAACATTTATGTTGGAACACCTGGCACGAGGGGAGAGCTTCTGGTCATGTAGGCAACGTGACCTTTGAAAGGTTGAGTTTGCTGGCATGGTATTTGCTAAAAGAAATGTGGTAATTCTTATGGATTTAGTGTTGCTCTTTTCTATTTAAAGTACCTCATTCACCGTCACTGCAAAAAATATCTGAAAAGCCAGGAAAAGCCAGTGAAATTCAACACATACTGAGAACTCTGATCTCAGGTTTTGAATGTTCGACCTAAGCTATCATGTTGGTAAATAGTCCCCTTAACATGTAGTTTGCAAAACATCATAAAGAGAAACTTCACTGTCCATTTTCAGATTTTGCTTTGTTTATTATAGTGGTAGAAATTGTTTATGGCTGACCAAAATGCAGGGAAGAAAATTATCTTTCAGTTAGGCCTTCACTTTATAGTATATAACTTTGTGTTTCATTTAAAATGTATTAGGTCCTTTTGTGAAGACAAATGTGAGCATTAAACAAAAAAATTTTGTCAACTTAGCATACACTGAATTGTTTTTTTTCTAGGTTTCTGTCAAGCTGGTAAAGATTTGAGACTGGTTTCAATTTCCAATGAACATATTGAGGTACCATCAGGGTTCTTACTTGTTGGTGCAAAGTCACCAAATTTACCTGATCACCTTTTAGTGTGTGCTGTGGATAAAAGATTCCTGCCAGATGACAATGGGCGCAATGCCCTGTTGGGTAAGTGTCTGTGTCTGCAGTAAGTGGATTCTTCTGTGGGCTACAATTAATAGATTATATTTTTTTTTTTGCAGAGTGAGATCAGCAGATCTTACTTCCATTCCACGCCTACAGTAATGCTCACTGGTGATGCACACCAAGATAACAGCTCAGAGCTGGCTATGTTTGTTTTGGAAAGATACAGACTGAGCCAGTTCTTTAGAAATGCTTCATCACTTTCTATCTATTAGTCCAAGGCTAAAGGTGTCTGCTCAGTTCATGTCCTACTTGCCGGAACTGAACATCTGGCAGCTGGGCTGCCTGTCTCAATTTTTGCTTTCCAAACACTGAACTGGACAGACTCTAGGTCTGTCCAGGGAAACTTTCAGGCTACCATATACATGAAAACAGTTTGATGATGGTCTGGACTCCAAAGACTTATGACCTTTTTGATATACCCCTTTGAGATAGAAATAATATTCTCCTTTGAATAATATTCTGTCTTTGAACAATAGCATGGGTTATGGATCCTAACCTATGACGTTTTGCTATTATCACAATAGAAATAAATATTAATGATTTTAAGTTTAAATTTTACCTATATGTATTAATGTAATACGGTGAGTTTGAATAATACTGTTTGTAGGACACTTCGATTTCTCACTTTTAATCTATTTAAAAGTCTAGCTTCTGACTTAAAACTAGATCCTTCTGTGTATTTTTATCACAGCCTTTCTCATGGCCATTACCTCATCCAAATCAAGACTTGAAATCATGTGAATGAATGAACTGAATATTAAAGTTATTAAAATAGAATAGTTTTTTATAATGGGAAAAGAAGTATATAAACAGAAGAACGTTTTTGACCAGGCATTCTCAGGTTCTTGTGTGTAATTTTCTTAATTAGGTAAATGCTGCCTTATGTGTCTGTGTAGAAGTTTGAATTTAAATAGCTAAAAGGAAACATTTGTCATGTCTCAACAGTTTTCTTTCACAAACACTGAGGGATATGATGTGAACTCAGCTGTTATCTTGGTTTGAGAAGTTCTACAAGGCATTTGGGATGACAGTATAGTGTGAAACTGCAGAGTGTAATACTATGTACAGTAATTTCTTTCCACATGTGATCTTGCAGAGTTGGATTGGTCACAGTACATTTGACCAGTGATTGTAAAAGAATTAAGAGGGTTGTAAATTACCCACGCGTTGTCATTTTAAAGATAAAGACAGGAATGTTGTACCACTCAAGTCATTCAGTGCTACCACTATTAACAGCTTAAGCTCCCTAGGCTGTTAGCAGAGAGGAAGTAGTGTATTTGTTAATTGCATGCTAAACAAGAACAGAAAAAGGCAACAGGAACATAAATGGAAGGTTTCTATGCTACTTGTGCCCTCAGCTTACTTGTTTAATGCATTTTAGTTTCCTGAAACCATTAAATGGTTATTTTTGGCTGTTGTTATACCCTTGAACACCAATGAATCACATTAATTTGCAAAGAATTTTAGTAGTTCTGTAGAATGACTTTTATGTACTCTGTGGCAAGATTAAATATGAAAGACCTCAAGTACCTTAAGATCCAAAGTCTTCATCTGGAAGCTAGAAATAAAATAACGTTCCTGGTCCCTAATCTAATGTAAAAAAATAACTTAGTTACACGAGGATAGCATGTTATTTGTACTGTAGATGCTGATCATACTGTAGATAGAAATGACTGTTTTGTCCTGGTTTCCATACACTGATGCCAGTCAAAATGTGGTAAGTAAAATTAGAAGCAGACACGAACAGTGTTACAGTTTCAGACACACAGTGATATAAGAGACAGAAGCACTCTTGCTTTAAATTCTCTGTCTGTTATTGACAGTGACCTCTGTCTTGACATAGATTTAAGTTGAAAAGATTTCATATGAAGAAGGAAATCTCAATTATCTTGCTTTTAAAGACAGGTTGGAGGGCTTTTTTTGGGATTCTGAGTTTAGGCTGTTCTCCTTCAAACATGTTAACCTTTTGAAATAAGATGACAACTAGTCCCTTCAAACCTTTTAAGTTTAGAAGGAAATTGAATTGGATTCAATTGAATAGCACCACAGAAAAGATCGGGGGGCTGGAACACGTCTCTTATGTAGAGAGGCTGAGGGAGCTGGGGTTGTTCAGCCTGGAGAAGACCTAATAGCCAACTTCCAGTACCTGGAGGGGACCTACAGGAAGGCCGGAGTGAGACTGTTTGCAAGGGTCTCTAGTGACAGGACTAGGGGCAATGTCTTTAAATTAGAGAAAAGTAAATTTAGATTGGATTTTAGGAAAAAGTTCTTTACCATGGGGGTAGTCAACAAAACGGAACAGGTTATACGGGGGAAGTAGTCGAGGCTTCATCCCTGGAGATGTTCAAGGTGAGGCTTGACAAGGCTCTAAGAAATCTGATTTAGTTGAGGGTATCCCTGCTTACTTCAGGAGGTTTGGACTAGATGACCTTTAGAGGTCCCTTCCAACTCAAATGATTCTATGATTCAATGATTCATTATGAATAGAAATGAGCTGTTGTCATGAGTCAGAGTAGATCCCACAGTTTTGATAAGGCTTATTGGTGTTATGGGCACATCACTTGTAAACCTGCAACCCCATTGTTTTTGCTTTATTTCATGCTTTTCTTTTCTTAATATCCTATGTTTTTGTAAGGTGTAGATTTTTTTCCAAAAGAGTTGGTTCAAAGGGAAAATACACTAACGAATTATACAATAGTTTCCTGATTTCTCATGCCTGTCTGCATGTGTTTATGAAGCTGCCTGTGGAGTGTCTTCCAAAGATTCCAGATTCCAGAAGAGAACAGGAAATGTTTTGGTAATTTCCAGGCCAGCTTTTAACTTACGGTCTTGTTTCCATTAGATGTTGTTGATATGCCTCTGGGGCATGTGCCAATTTATTGATTATCCTGCTAAATAGTTCCACCATCAAGGCATATATAGTCGTGAATTGAAAGTAATTTCTTTCAGAGGTTGTTTTGTTTATTTGCTTTTACAATTTACATATTATCCCATTTTCTGGAAAAGACTATATTTTTGGCAAGCACAAAGCTCTTTTGTCTGAGCATGTACCTCATATGATTCTGTTAACCAGGTTAGATCACAGGTTTAACTACTCTGCAAAACAGATTCAGCTTTCTGCCTTTAGGAAGCTGTTTCTTGGGAGTGCTTAGAGTAAAGTGCTTAGGAGTGCTAGGAGCACTCTAAAGGAGTGCTTAGATGGAGGAAGCACTTCTACAATAGTGTGATATTTATTGTTTCCTAATAAAAGCAGCTAACATACATAACTCCCAATGGTTTTTTATGTTTTGGGTTTTTTTCTCCAGTTCTTCCTCCTAAGGAGAGTCTCTCAGGATAAACAAAGCAGCTATTCACCCATCATTTTCCTTCCCGAAAGACCAAACAGCTGCCCACTTCCCTAGCAGGGAATAAGAAATCCTTTTTATTTTCAGTGGGTCCCCGAGGTCAGAATGGCAGAGGAAAAGATTAGTTGGCTTGCATTGTGAGCAGTGTGTAAGATGAAAACATTGTAGTATAAAATACTGTGGCTGCTTCTGTTCAAATGTGAAGTGTTCTGGTGGGTTTTTGTAATAGTACTGAGTTCCTGTACAATGAACCTCTCCAGCTTGACCATATTGATTTCATTATTTTTTAAATTTAGGACTGCATTCTTCAAATGGAGTGGTACTGAGTAGGTGGGAAAAATGTGGAGCATTGTCAGTGTTTTTCTACCTTTTCTTGTAAGTAGGACTGAAAATAAGAAATACTTTTGCTGAAAAGTTTAATGTTAGTTAAAAACCTATTATTAACTTAAAAGAGAGACAGGAAGAAAATTTTCTGCCGATTCATGAAAGATTAGATTATGAGAGATTAGCTTATGAAATATTAGTTAGATATTGTTCCATCCTGAAGTCCTCTCTTTATCCCTAGCCCAAGCTCACTGTTGATCCAAAGGAACCATTTCCCCAGCGAGAAGGTAGGTCAGGTTTCATACCCTTTTAGTCCAAGGTCCTTCCTGTGACCACAAGATCCCTACTGTGGAAGAGCTTTGAAATTATGAGCAATTGAACTTCGTGCTGTGATCAAATTCAAGCAAAGGCATGGGATAAAATACCAGATACAATCAAACGCCTTCTGATTAAACAATCTTTAGAGGGTAACAGCCTTAAGTCAGCACTGAACTGAGTTGGTTATGAACTGGTGACCTAAAGGTGAAAGGCTTTTAGCCCCTAAACTCCAGGCATTGATTTCTAATTCTCTTGTGAAATCAGTCCCATGACATAGATATATTGAGTCACCTTATGGCTGCCCTGGCTCCTCTGACCTTTGTCCTCTCTGTAATGTATGGAAGAATATTTAATGCAGCTTGTTTATGAAACAAGCTGTCCCCAGTATCAGCTGCTGCCTTAGGCCACGCATGTGAACAGGGTGTTCAGAGAAAGGAGAATGAGGAAATATTTGAGTTCTCCATGTTACTAAGTCTGCTACACAAAGTGCTATGAGCAAGGCTGGCAGAGGCCTTCAATGAACAGCGTTTTACTGCGTTGGAATTATAAGACCATGCTGTGTTCTATCTCTGATGTCAGGGCTGAACTCTATTAAATGAAGCAATGGCTGTCATCAAAGAGAGTGTCAGCTAGAATGAATGGGATGAGAAATGGTGCTGGCAGGAGCTTGCAAGAAAGGACTCTCAGTCTTTCTTAGGGGGCTGGGGAAGCTTGAGGTGGAAGAATAATTTGACTTAAAAGGAAATTAAAAAATAAACTTCTAAAATGTTCTCTAAGGACTTTTCAAAATAAGTGGACAATTTAGATCTGTTTAATCCTCACAAAGCCTCACCTGTTAGCTCTACATGATGTTAACTAATTTTCCAGTAGATCTCACAGAGTTAAAAATAGATTAGGGCAAAATGATATTTCATGTAGTATTGCTAAAACTGTTATAGGTGATGACGATTTATAAAAGTTACCAATAATGACTGATCTACTCATGTGGTCCACACATAAAGATTCTGTCCACTGTCCAACTTCTGTTGAACGAATATTTCTACCTGTTTCTTTGGCAAGTTCTTGGACTCTCTGAGCAAAATGACGAAACTTAAAAGTGTACAGGTATTTCTATCTTACTTTTGGAAACACTGTATTTGAAAACACCTAAGGGTCTGTAAGTGGCCATTGCAGTGCTCCTGGTCATGCTCACTGTGCTGCCAAATGTATAGGAAGTTTTCATTCACCAGCAGAAGCATTTTTCATGATTTCTTAACCTGCATGAAATGTATGAAAACACTACAGCTTTTGCCGCATCCGTTCTAATTTTGTTGCCTTTTGTTGTTGCTTTTATTGCAGCTACTGAAGGCTCTGTGATGTTAGACAGATGCTTTTGTGCTGACAGATAACACACAGAGGATTCTGCAGTCATGACTTGTCCTGATTTTATGAGTCATAATGACCTTTATCATCCTACTGACCAGGATCAGAGAGATAATAGGCAGCTTTCAATAGCTGTTAGCTGCTTGTTCCCATGGTTACTAGACCAATTTCCACATGAACTTAAGGTTTTAATAGGTTCTTCCAAACCATTTGAAAACCAATGAAAGTGCTTGGGTTGTAAACTAAGCAACAGGTGTTTACAAAGCCTCATATTCCAATGCTTGTGTTTTTCAGAAGGAAAAAGGTGTTGACCATTAAAATTAAAACTTAATTTGTTTGAAATATGTCATGAAAATACTAATTTTGATAATTGATTCTTAATTTTATCTACCCTATTATTAATCCTTGACTCCAGTTATTTATTTCCAATGTTATTGTCTATATGTTATTTGAAATTTATTTCCTTAATTTCTGCTGTCTCAGTTCCCTGAACACATGCTTACCATTCCAGCTCCCATGATGATACTTGAAAACATTCATTAGATATAATTAAAATAAAAGAAAACTTCATACTTCAGGTCAAGGATTTCTTTGTAGATTACAAATATTTTCAGATAGTTGTGTTTGTCGGATGCAGGATGAAAATTTCTTAGGAAATGCTTTGCAAAATGGACAAAAATGACGCTTAAGGCATCTAGTCAGCTGTACAAGGAATGTTTTTTTTTTTTTTTTTAATGGTGATAGTAATATCACCATCACCAGCCACTCTTTGAGGCTCAAACTGTGTATTTCAAGAGAGGAAATGGCAGTATCCCTGGAAATGCCCCATCAAGCCTGAGTACAATAAGCTTCTTCACAAGGACTATGTCTCTGTTGTGTCTGTAAAGTTGCAGACACTTTGTTTCTGTAATCATAAATAGTTTGAAGTCCTATGAAGTGCTAACACAGTCCAGACATAATTTGAGAAAGCTACTTTAAATTAAAAGCCCAGCAAGGCTTTAGTATTTTTTCCTCTCTAAAAAAGCATCTGTAGTAGGAACTTGGTACTTAAATATATTTAGATCTAGTTATAATAAATATACGTAACTTCTTGAGGCTTAATTGCATGCTTAATTTCAATGAAAGCTGGACCAGAAGTGAAGCATATACTTTCTTTGGTATTGAACAGGACTGGGTTTAAGTATATGATTTGGTGCTCTTCAGTCAGAAACTTGATTTAGTGTTTAATTATGTAAATAATAAATAGGAGTTGTGATCTTTTCTGGTAGGAGAAAATGAAAAATATGGCTTATTTTAATTTGTTCAGGTTTTGCAAGCTGGTAGCCAAAGTGCAAGGCCGTGGACCTTAAGTAATTTTTTTTTGGATGAAAATGTTACTAAAAAGTTCACTGTATGAAAAATGCATAAATACAGGTTTTCTCCAGGAAGGAGTCATGTTTGGATGTTCTTAACAGTGACACCTATCTCATTGGATTATATGTATTGTTTATTTTATCAGGCTTCTCTGGCAATTGTGTTGGCTGTGGCAAGAAGGGTTTCTGCTACTTTACAGAATTCTCAAATCACATTAACCTTAAACTGACCACTCAGCCCAAGAAACAGAAACACTTAAAGTATTATCTGGTCAGGAATGCACAGGGAGCTCTGACCAAAGGATCTGTAATCTGCTGGAAAGGGGCAGGTAAGATAATGAAGTTGTTTTTCTTGAGCTCTGTTTTTCATCATCCAAGCTCAGCTATCACAGGGGCTGGCATCTGTGAAAAACCTAAGACAGATCAGTTGAAAAAAGGACTCTTTAAAGCTAGGTGATTGCTCGACCAGCTGTAAAAAGCAATTGACTGAGGACGGGATGTCTGAAGACATCGGTTCCCCTCTTCCAAGTGCTGTAGCCTCTAAGTAATTCATGTGTGAAATTATCAAATCAAAAAAAAAAAAAAAAAGCAAAAAGCAAATGATGCTGTTGTCAGGGGATAAGAAGTTTCTCTTTTGTTAAGAGTTCAGAGGCCAGCAGTCTTCATCCAGCACCTGCTCAAGCACGTTGTTCCAGCTGCCAGAAAGTTCGGGCCTCTCGGGGAGCACCTCCAGCGAGCCGCTGCCAGCAGCAAACACCAGTGCTCCAGTGGGGCCTCAGCAAACAGGTACCATTTAGAAGGAAAACACACTGGGTTTCCATCTCCTCTTACTCTTTTCTGCATGGCACTTCTGTGTACTTCTGTGAATGGAAAGACAAACAAATAGGCACGCTACCAGATAAAATAAAACAAGTTGAATGGAGTGAGAGATCCATAATGAACAGAGAAAGCAACCACAATTTGAAGGCTCCTCGGTCTCTGTTTCTTCCCCTCAGGTTTATGTATAAAATGTTAGCAAATAATAAAGTAGGCATTTTGCAGTTTGCTTGTAGCTAAGGCAAACCAAAATTTCCTAAAAGACTTTATTTTTAAATTTGTTGAGAATACGTATTATATTCCTCCAGCTGCTGCGTGTCTGGTCACAAATGACAAGTGTTACAGAACCAGTGTCTTTTCAGCTTTTCCTTTGGATAGGGACTGTTTTATGTTATGACCAGAACCCTCTATTGAAGGCACTGTATGGACACCAGCATAAAAGCTTTTGAGCTGTTTCATCTGCTGAGAAAAATGGTTTTAATATTAAAAAATAAACTCATGAACTGTAACTTTTTTTTGGTATTAAAGCTATTTCTATTTCCTTTTACATTAGTTTCATAATGAAAACAGCTCTTTAGGGTCTTGTCACTGTTAGGGAGATATACACGGGAGAACTGAGGCACATCTTTTGGTGGATATGTTCTTTCTGTGAGACAGAAACCTGTTAAGTGGTTAGAATCTGGAATAATGGTGCTTTCCCGGAGAACAAATCATTTCTCTCTTTATAATAGCAGATTGACTGGCTTTTTTTTTTCATCAGAGGTACATGTATAAAAGAGCAACATTAATTACAAGTATATTAAGCCTGGGAATACCTCTCTTTGATGCAGCATAGTTGAAAGATGCTTGGAAAGAGGATGTCAAAGTGGAATGGAGGCCCAGCAGATTTTTAGGAAATTTTAAACAGTTTTTCTTACTCTTTTGGAGAGTTCTTGAGTAAACTTCATGTAAGAGCTAGGGTCCACCTGCAAAGAACCTAAAGGATCTGACGTGTGTATTCAATTGCAGAATGGATTTAACCCAGGCACTCTACTGGGAGTCAGATAGAAATAATCTGGTATGAGATAAATATTAATGTGCTGTTAATGTGCTCTAGGTGATCCTACTTTAGTGGGAGAATTGGACTAGGTGATCTCTAGAGGTCCGTTCCATCTCTGATGATTCTGTGATGATTCAGTGAGATCAAAAGTGGGTTTCCTTTGTTCAGCATTGCACTCATTCTGAGCAGGTCCCAACGTCTCTATTAAAGTAAATGATCATGTGATCAGTTTATTATATCAGCTTGTGATCTTGTCCTAAAAATACTTAATGTAAGTATTTTCTTTTTTTCTTGCCAGCTGCAGCCATGGATCACATCCCTTCAGCAGCAGTGTTCAGCTCAGCGGTTTATAACGGCAAGGAGTCACCCAAACAACAGTTGGTGAAAAATAACCTGTCTTCTCTGACAAGACCTTCAGTATTAGGTATTTGAACAGATCTAGTGTTTAATAACCCTAGACTCTATACTCCATGGGTATAATAGAAGCACCAAACAAAGGATATAACCATCACAGTTTTCTGTATGAATAGAAATTACTGTTCCTTTCCAAGTCCTTAGCACTCTATTCTGTGTTAATTTCAAAAAAAGAGACAGTTTTATGTTTCCAGCCACTTTGTTACAGTTCAGATAATTGCTCAGAAGTTTTTTGTTATACTTACATTTCATTCATTTAATAGAAGCACAGACTACGTTCCAAATCCGTGTTCTTAAAGAATGTGTTGGTCTGCATCGATCCAACAACAGATTTTATGAAGGGAATTAAGATACAGTGATAAATAGTCACTCATAGGATAATTCCTCTGTTGCAGTTCACCAAGGGGGGATGCACTAGACTTTGACAACTGGCTCCAGATTAAAGAAACTCTTTCACTGATTATTTAAATTAATTGTTTTCTGTCACAAACCACATTCTGTGTCACTGGCTTACTTGAGGAGGAAAGCTACTCTTCACTATGGCTAGAAACATAGCTCTATTTTAGTCTTCCTGTTTCCCTGCTGGCATCACAGCCAAATTATTTTTTTCTGTTCATACAGGTTCTTGACTTTTTTCTTCCATGCAGCAAGATATTCTTGCCAATTCATTTCAGATGGCTTATTTTCACATAAAAATATATCTGCAGGAAAGAGTACGTCTTTTTCAAATTAAATTTTTTTTGCATTGCCCTGTCTTGTGACTTTCATCTCAACATTACTTCTTCAGATGAAACAATGAGTAGCAGAAATGGCCAAATACTGCCCTCACCTGGTAAAGATTCAAAGGGAAAAGTCATCTGAAAACCTGTCTGTAAGGTTCTTCTGCAAGTGAACAATATTATTATAGATCTGGAGACTTCAGGTTTATTTTTCATTTTAATCTTTTCTCAAAATTAAACCCCTCTTTTTTAGACAAGATTATTACTCTGTTATGAATTTTATATAGGACTATATATATATATATATATATAATCTGCCAGGAGATTGAGCCTTGCCAGTGTGAAGTGGTATTAAGGATAGTCATGTCCAGAAACAGAAATAGATCAATTCTGCTCAAGATGCTGAGCAATTCCTGGAGGATCGTTGGCTCTCAAGAATTAGAAATACTCGATGTTAGCAGAAGCTCATCATTCTAGAAGTTTGCAGGAGTGCACAAAAGAATTCAAGTAGTTAATCAAAGAATATTCAAGAAATTAATCATTGGGAGCTCCTCTAAAAGCTGCAAGAAAGTTATCTATTTGCAGATAAAATTGTTGGAGCTACATAGGGGTAGAAGGCAAGCACAGAAGTAATTTGCTATGAGTTAATATAGAATAGCATAAAACCAAAGATGGCAACCAGCAAGGAGTGGCAAAAATCCTGTAAATGAGAAAATTGTTGAAAATAACTCAGATCTTTCTGAAAAATCCTTGAGAATTTTATTTTTAGTAATTACAAAAAACACCATGTCATGTTCAGAAATAAAAGGAACAAAATGCCCACAGTTCTACCTTCAAAATATTTACACTTTAAACATTCTTGGTAAACAGTAAATGCTGGTATAAAATAAATGAAGTCTGCCTAGATAACTAAGAGTTCCCTGCAGCAGAAAGTTCACAGCAATTTAAACAGAACATAGCAATGTAAAATAAAGACCATAAAAAATTATTATATTAATGGAGTTGACCATGGTAATTAATGCACACAGTCAATCTATCAAAACATATTGAATTAACATGCACAAAACTAAATATATTTTATTCTAATATATTTCTGAAATATTACCATTATTCAGGCACTTTAACTAATTCAGGGCCTCCAAAAAAACGCCATAAAGGTTGGTCACCAGAATCTCCATCATCTACTGAAACTTGGAACTTGCAGGTCAACCCACAGGCTCCAAACAGAAATAAAAACGGTAAGCTATACCCCATGAAATAATACTGTTTGTTTCAATTTGCAGAACATAATGAGGGAAAAGAAGCAATATTTCAAAGACTCATGCAGATTTGCATTAGAGTTTTGAAAGGTGTTTGATAGCTGCATGCTCACCTACATTTAAGTATTCTGTTTCCATTTATTTATTTTTTGAGGCTCAGAGTTTAACTTTCATTAGGATTCAGTCACTGAGTAATTGTTTATAAATGCATCCTTTGACACCAAAGCACCTTTGGGATATGAAAATGAGTGTTATACCTCAGGTCAAGGTACCATCTAGAGTGACATGTGGTGAAATAATCCTGCTTTCCCACAAAGTTTTAATGTGTTATTTTTAAAATCAAAACTACCATAAAGAGGTTATGATTGAGCAAATGTTGACTGTTAGTTTTTTATTTCTTTCTGTAGCAAGAAAACCTGTTTAGAAGCAGTGAAAATATATATATATCATACAGGACACAGTTGTAGCTATTGGTGCATTGACATCATATAAGTCTCTGTATTCTTGCATTCATACCTGGAACTGTTTGTTTATAAACAATTAAAAATCTTTAGATGCGTATGTAATGTTCAAGGTTGCAAAAAAATAATTAGTCCTTCCAAGAAAGTTAGCATAATAGTATAGGTTTCAGTGACAGCTTATTACATGTGTGGTGTCACCATAAAAAGCATTTAATATGGATAACAAATGTGGGTATGAGATAATGTTAAATACCTTTTCTTTGAGGAAATCATTATTAGACCTGACTCTAGTAATAATATGTCTAAAATCTTAGATGGAGGAAGCCTGTCATCTTTACCACATTCTGCTTTGGTGGGTCCAGCCTCATCTCCAATGGTGGGTTCAGGAGAACCGGTCTCAGTTCCTGATAACTTACTGAAAATCTGTAAAGCAAAGCCAGTTATATTTAAAGGTAAAAACCCCAATCCCCCAACAAGACCTCAGATTTTTCTGTAAGAGTTGTAAAGATATGTCCTACTGCTAAACACTACTAAAGCTGTCAATTTTAAAAGGTTTGTTAATAAAGTTGTTTTGTGCATATGTGTGAAGTTTTGAAACAATTGTGATGTATGCAAGCATTTTTTATTTTGTAGGTCATGGAAACTTCCCATATCTTTGTGGGAACATTAATGATGTGATAGTGAGTCCTTTGTTGTACACCTGTTACAGAAATTCACAGTCTTTATCTAGGGCATATGAACAATACAGTGCCTCCACAATACAGCCTATTTCAGAGGAAATGCAGCTCTTACTGACTGTCTACTACCTTGTGCAATTAGGTAAGTTTATTTTACATCCAGATAGACTGCAACGAGTATATTACATCCTGGCAAACAGGAAGGGGAATATTAGGGAAGGATGATGTTAAATATCAGTCTTGGGACATGTGATATTAAACATTTTCATTTTTAGTAATGAAACAAAACTAAATAACTGGTTCTTGAAGACCAGACAGACTGAAATATAATAACACAAAGCTAATCTTCTCGTATGATCTGGGATCTCAGCAAATACAAATAAAAAAAGGAAGAGTTGTAATTAACTGCTCTTGTGTATAGTCTGTGGTTTAGCAATAGTATTCTGTTGAGACAAACAGCACCCAACATCTTAAGTAATTCTAATTCCTGATACTCAGGGTTCCAATTCAGACAGCTTTACTCATGTATCCCCAAAGCACTTCAAAATGAAACATTCAGTTCACTTCTGCTGAAGGAAATAATATCACGCATGCACAAACCTGAAACATGACCATCTCTCAAAAATTACATATTTTGAACTATTACACATTAACTCATAATATTTTCCTCTAATTTTTTTTTTTTAGCCTCGGATCAGGTCCCTTTGATTGAGGATTTGGAACAAATATTCATGCGCTCCTGGCGGGAATCGCACCTCTCTGAGATCCGTCAGTACCAGCAGGTGATGCCACAGACCTTCCCCCAGGTGCCCAGCCAGATTGCACCAGTGACTTCAGCCCAGCTGCCCTGGCTGGCTGGCCTTGCAGCCAGCTCCTGTAATGACAGTGTCCATATCATCGAGTGCACCTACTCTCTGGCTGAGGGGCTTTCCGAAATGTTTAAGCTGCTCATTGAGGGGAAATTAATAAAGACAAACTACGTGGTGATCATATGTGCCAATAGAAATAGAGCCATTGATTCCTGCATTGTGATAACAGGTAAGATCCCAAGGGTGCATCTCCAGGCAAAACAGAGGAATTCAGTGTTACCGGGAGTTTGGCTGGGGTTTCAACAGGCTGCTTCAGAAAACAGCTTTAATCAGCAAGGAATGGGTTTTGATGAACCCCAGTTGATGCTGCACAGCTGGGTCTCTGCCTCCATCACCTGTTTCCTCACACTACTGCAAACACACAACAGCGAGTCGGAGCAGACACATAAAGCTCTCCTGCTCTGTGTGACTGGAATGTTACTACAAGCAGAGGACCAAACATTTTCGTAGCTTTTAAAAGATGGTCTTATGGTGCATTCCCTTCAGCAACCTGTTGAGGGCTACGTTGATAAAGAAATTACTTGAATACCCATTCAAATATTCATTACTAGTATAAGATAATTGACAATTCCTTTGACTATTTATGTGGCCTGTGTATAAACTGTATGGACAAATATTTCCTAAACTGTGTAAGAAACAGAAGGAATTATAAAACATGACTATATCTTAAAAGTGTCTGATGCATACATAGATGGAAAAGACAAGAGATTCATCTCTGCCATTTTTGTGTGTGTAGTATTAATTTACCTGAGTAGTATTTTTATTATATCTTATATTGTTTTAAACTTTAGTTTGAATGTTTTTAAACTACTTTTTTGTCTTCTAGGAAAATATCAGGCAAGAGTTCTGTCTGAGAGCATGCTCACTCCTTCAGACTACCAAAAAGAAGTTAACTATCAGCTGGTCACAGGGAAAGTGGAAACTCTGGGGTCCTTCTTTAGCACGCTTTGCCCAGGTACCTAATAAGTTATCAAAAGTCATGTTTCCAAGGTCCTGAAATGTTTAAGTCAGATAAAATAACTGTACTCATCACCTATCCTGAAGCAAGACGTTGTGCAAAAAGCAGGACAAAGATGTGAAAGTACATTTGAATTGAAATTCCTCCTAAAAATGTCAGTTTCTAACATACCTGTTTTATAAAAATATGCTGGCAAATAGCTGAGCACATTATTCTTAGCTATGCAAATCCATGCATATACTGTGCAAGTCCATATCTGTATGGATGTATAAATTATTTTGCCCCAAGTACGGAAATAATTTAGGCTATGATAGAACAAAGTTATTTTATCAAAACTAGGGCTTGCCCTTTCAACTTGATGAACTATGAACCTGATCTTGATGTTTGAGAAAGAAATGAAAATTACAGGAAGCCAGGGTTACTGAATAATTTTTTATCTGAGTATTCTGAATACTGGCAAGATTTTCAGGGGATTGATCCAGTCCCATGAAAAGCTGAACTATAACTGTAGCATATTTCTGAGTGTTCATGGGATGTCAGAGTCCCCTTCACTGTTCACATCACATCAGTGAATCTGTACTTGCATCACAAGAACCCTTCTGGATGTGTTACGATGTTTTGAGTGGTCACTTAACTGGAACCTGTTTTCCTTGAACCATCATGTAGTTACACTAGTGTTTCTGTTCTCAAAGTATGGTTTTAGAAAACACTTTTCCTATGGCTACTTGAACAGAACAAGTAAATGAGCATCCTAAAAACATTTGCCATCTCTATCTACTGGATTACACTTCACAAAGCAGGTCCTGCCTTTCTGAGCTCAGTGCAAACATGTTCAAACATCTTTTCAGCTGCTGAGGAAAGACCGTATACTCGAGAGAAGATATTAGGAGTTTTCATTTGTAAACGGGGCCCCTGTTGAATAGAACAGGATGTATTTGCAGATATGCATAATTCACTAAAATATACCTTCCTTGCTTCAGCATTGTGTGTAGCTAAAAAACTCTTATTTCTCTTTCAGCTTTATAGGGAATTATTTTTCTTTCTGGGTCTCAAAAATATAAATATTTAAAACTATTTATCAGGTTTTCCAAAGCTTCTTGTAAACCTTATTAATGAACAGCATAGCTTCATGTAAACTATGCCAGTTTCATGGCTTTGTTGTTGCTGATTTTCAGTGAGGCTTTGAGGCTCTGTCCTAGCCTCTGGCCTTTAGAGTTGGTCTGTCATTTCCTGGCCTGATTTGCATTTTATTAGTGATATGATGTGAAAACAGATGCAATAGAAATAATGAGAAGGTTCCTGTATAAAACAGCAAATAAGCCAAATAAAAATCAGTATGAATGCAGCTCTAAATAACATGGAAGTTTATTCCACTGTTCCTTCAATTTGCTAGAGGGTGACATTGACCTTTTGCTGGAGAAATTTTATCAGGAAAACCAAGGGCACATCTCTTCATCACTTTCAGCTTCAGTGAATAAACCAACAGCACTGAATGGAACTGGAGCAACTGCATGTACAAGTAAGTAAGGAGGATTTTCAAAAGAGATAACAGAATATGGCACTTGAAACCAGCTCTTTGAGTGTGCAGGTAGATCAATGTGGGCAAGGGTCCTAGACTCTTGAAGGCAAAGGTCCTGAGTCAAACAGCAGTTCATGTCCTGGGATATTCAGATTTATGCTGATGGACGCTCTGCTTCATTCCACTGGGTATTGCAGCCTTTGAAGCCCTAAGTCTTGCATCTATGTAGCAAACCATGATTTTACAAGTTCATTTGCAGCTATCAGACATTCAAGAAACTTATAGGACCAAAATACACAAATGAAGAAAGATTTCTTTGCATATGTCACATAGACTGTCATAAACTGGAACTCCTGTTCATAAGCAAAATACCTTAAAGGGCAGATCAGTCATTCTTTGCCAGACTGACATTTTGCATTAGGTTAAACTTTGGGTATATATCTTAACAGAGTTTTGCCTTTTTCCAGGTTATGAGGTTGAACGACATCAGATTCGTCCATTCCAGCTCGCAGTGGCTCAGAAATTGCTGTCTCATATTTGCTCAATTGCTGACTCCAGCACTCAAAATCTTGATTTGGGCTCCTTCGAGAAAATTGATTTCTTGATTTGTGTTCCACCCTCCGAAGTGACTTATCAGCAGACTTTGTTTCATCTCTGGCAATCAGGTGCTCATTAATTAGCTTTATTTTAGATTCACTGGACAACATTAAATGCACTTTTGTCTGGAAATACTGACATTTGTTCCATTTCTTTAGGTATTTTATTAGAACTTGGATTAGAAAAGGAACATCTTACAAAGCAGAGGGTGGAACAGTATGTCATGAAAATAGACACAGAAGCACAGATTAAATTCAAAGTGTTTTTACAAAACTCTATACAGAATCCACATACACTGTTTGTCCTAATCCATGATCATGCACACTGGGATCTAATGAGGTAAGAAAAAAATTAATTTTTAGATAAATTATTGTTGTTTGCATTAGCTGACAAGATCAGCTTTCTGATTTATCCCTTCCTTCATCTTTGTTTGCATCTTTCTGCTAACTTTCTCTTCCCATACATTGAATAAACGTTTTCTTTTAAGGTCCCTCACATTCTTATCCTGCTTATTATATTATGTCTTAGTGGAGCATTTCAGCTTTCCTTGCTCACAATTCTTCTTCTTTCAGTCACAACTGAAAACATCATGGTGGTTTTTTTTTGTCTGGTTGTCATTTGTTCAAAGGAAAGCTTCCTGTGAAAGTACACAGAGCTCATTATCCACTCCCAGTGTCCTCTGGGTGTAAAACAGGCAAACCCCCTCCATAGTGGGTAGACAACTAGTGAGCCAACAGTGCTCCTTATTTTTTTAACTGATTGGAATTTTCCCAGTAAAATCTTTTCTGTCCAGAATCACTAATTTGTAAGAACTGAAAGCTTCTGTGGTAATAGTAATGCTGGGCAGACTTCTCAGGGAAGGAGGGAGGCTTCTGTCCTGTGTTTACTAAGTCCCCCATTAGCTCACTTGCATGATTGATTGCTTCCCTCATGTAGCCCTGTTTCCTGGGCTTCTCAACAATCTGCCTGCTGGGAAGTTGGGCTGCTTTTGTTTTCTGGCTCCTGTGGCACAGGGGAGCTTGGACAACATACCTGATTGCAGAAACACCACTGTATTCCAATTTTGGAAGCACAATAGTGTTTCTGAAATCAAAAACTATGGAATCTTTTTTTGTGTCTGAAATGACAAGGTCTCGCCTTTCACACTGGTTAAGAATGATGATTATCAGCCTTTTTGCATGTGAGACTTTTCTTGTTCATGTCCTCTGTATCTTAGGAACTTACATGACCTATTATAGCTGTCACAGCTTTTAAGTCATCTGCTCATGTAGCATCCTTGAGTGACAGGGAAGTACCTGTATTGGTGCATAGCTGATATTTTTCTTCTAATCTAAAAAGATAAGTAAGTGACAAGTATCTAAGTGACTTTTCAATACAGCATGATTTATGCCACCTAACCGAAGTCAGTTAAATGAGGTGCCCAAAACAGGAGTGTCATTGCCCAGGCAGTCTGAATGGAGATACAGGCACCTCTGAGAGCTGACTGACAGCATGGGTGGACACAACCTATTTCTGGAGTTACTTATCTCTCTCTGCTCACTCAGAAGGAGCTTGCAGTGGCTTATAACCTAGTCACTGCTGGTGGATGCCAAAAAATTAAGTAGCATGAATATGGGTTGGAATTTTAAACCAGAGCAAGGAACTGAATGTAGATGTTCCATAATGCTAATTGCCCTAACAATAACTAATCTCCCCTCTCATAATCGTTTTATCACAGGTAGTTTCCCTCTGTTTTTCTGTCACAGGGATTTACTGTCTGTCATTTTCTATTTGATTATTGTAGGGAAAAATTATATTTTCTTAAGGGCAGCACTAATAATCTGGCCAAAGTAACTACAGGACTATATGTCTATTGGTACCTGCCAAAGCATCATCTTCCTTTCATCCTTTGTCTCTCGTATTCTGGTAGCTATAAGGGACAGGGAATTTGCTATCTTGGGAGCTTTTCAGACCTACAGAAATTTTAAGCTGCAGTAAAATGATTTGCAACAAAACCAAGGGAAAGAATAGAGGCCTGAGTTCCTTGTATGTGTTTAACTTTGATTTCACATCCAGGTTAAAGCTATTCCACTGACACAAATGTTCACTTGTGCTGATCATTTTGGAGAGTTTTGGGTTTCTTTTTTGCAGCGCTATGCATAGCCTTTATCCTCAAACAGAACTGTCTACAGGACTTGTTGATAGACTGTTGAACTGCAGGGAGGTGAAAGAAGCTCCAAATATTGTGACTCTCCATGTGACTTCCTTCCCCTATGCGCTGCAGACTCAGAATACTCATATCAGCCCTTACAATGAGATCCACTGGCCTTCTTCATACAGCAATGTAAGATGGATGCTTTGAGGTGCTTTTGTGAGCTTTTCATAAATGATTTTTATTTTTACATATTTAGTGGAACTGTGGAGGCCTCATGACTTTTGTGAACAGAAGTGAAGTTTGCATGGCATCTTTTTCTTGTTCAGTCTGCGGCAAGTTCTTTTCCCTTTGCATATCCTGTCTTGCATTTCTTGTTTTTTTTTCTTTATTCTTTTTGTCTAATCTATAAACTGTAGTAGCTTTGCTAAAAATCTTTGAGCTACATAAATGGAAATGAGCTGAAAATCTGTTTGTAGTGCATTTCTGCATTAATCCATGTACACACTTGGATTTTCTTCATATTTGTGCATATTTATCCCATACATATCTGTTCTGTCTGCATATGTGTATATGTGGGGAAAGAGAGAGAGAAAGAAACAAGGAAAAATTGGGTCAAACTTCTGTTCTTTCAAAAAAACACAAATTGTGTTTCTCCCTCTCCTAGTTTTACTATGTTTCAGTACCTGTATGCTTATTAGAAACTGTGACTGCAGATAAATCAGATTCCAATAGTTAATCAATTGTAAGTTAATAATTGTTATATTTACCTTTATATATCTATTGCTTAATTTGGTTTAGGGTGTAGATTTATACCATGAAAACAAGAAATACTTTGGACTGTCAGAATTCATTGAATCCACCCTCTCTGGGCATAGTATTCCACTTCTTCGGTATGACAGCTCTTTTGAAGCAATGGTCATGGCCTTGGGAAAGAGGTATGGCACCCTCCTTTGCTTAACACAGGAAATTTAGGAGATGTATTCCAGTGTCTTGTGTCACTAGAAATGTGTGGGGTTTTTGCCTTGCTGTACAAATCAGCTGTGTATGCAAGGGCATTTCATTTATTCTTATTTTCTCCTTCCATCTTTTCTGTATATGCAATACGAAATCTGCAATCTCATCAGTTTAGGCTACTTCTTACTATGAACATACACACTCCTCAGCCAAATATAGAGTGTGTTCTTGCTGTGATCAGTAGTTACTTCTATAACGTAAAATTGCATCCTCATCTAATCTCAAAATTTTTCTTACTTTTGTCCAATGTTAACACATCCTGACTGCCTGATTTTGATGTGTATATACTGCACTTGGACTATGAAGACAAGTAGATATTTCACTGTGGTTTGTATACTTAAATCAGTAATAAAAACTTCAGAGAATCATCAGAGCTTGAAAATACATCATCAGTTTTCCTTGGCTGCTGCAGAGAAGTCTGGAGTCACTGCAAAAGAGTAGTGACACAGGTGCATGTGCAGCTGTGGATGAACTCTGTCATTCATAAGAAAAATGAGACAAGACGTGAAATCTTGTGAATTTGCACTGCTAACTGGGAGACTGAGCAAATCCACAATTACCTGCTGAAGCTTGGTGCAGGGTACTTTGGAGCTCTGATCACACCTATCATGCACTTCTCTGAGCAATTCATAGTTCCTTTTTTTCCTGTGCCCCTAGGTTTCATTGCTGTGAAAACCAGAGCAGAGGAAGGTGTTGCATATCCATTTCTTTCCCTTCCATAGGCTGGGGATTGAGACAGGGTGTACCTGGGCTTGGAAACTTGGCATGCTCATTGGATGCTGCCTATGTATTCAGTTTCTGGGAAATAAGAGGAAGTTGGTTTAGGGCTTCAGTAAGAAAACATGAGAAATACCCTACTTGTCCTTCTACCCCTTAAGAATAACACAGCTCCCTGGAAGTGTTTAAGGCAAGGTTGGATGAAGCTTTGTGCAACCTGGTCCTAGTGGGATGTGTCCCTGCCCCCTCAGGAGGCAACCCTCCTGAATCATGATGATCTTTATCTGATCTTTATCTAATCCTGATCTTGATGGTCTTTAAGGTCTCTTCCAACCCTAACCGTTCTATGATTGTATGAAGAATGCTGTTCTCATTAATAAGAGAATGTAATTTTGATTGATGATATTACTGAGTGCCTTAGCAAATATTCTGTCATAAATTTTTGACAGCAGCAATGTCTGGGTAACTTTAAGTGATGTAGCCCTACTGGACTACTTGCTTAGTAAATCTTTACTTAGAAATGGAGAAACAAGATCAGTTCTGATTGTGGAATCAAGCCTTGCAAAAACTGTCCAACTGCAATTTGGTGATTTTCTGTTGTTTAGTAGATATAAAGAATTCTTTAAATGAGGGAATCCTGATTTTACTATATTTTGTGAAAATTAGCTTTTTCACTTTAACTTTTAAAACTTCACTATTTAATTAACCATGTATTTCAGGTTCCCCAGATTACACAGTGCGGTGATAAGGACTTTTGTTCTCATACAACACTACTCTGCAGCTATGATGGCAGTGTGTGGTCTTTCTCAGATGAAGAATTACACTTCAGTTGAAACTCTGGAAATCACCCAAAACCTCATAAACTCTTCAAGACAATGTCCTAGTGGTCACGGCCTCATGGTAGTGTTGAGAATCCCGTGTACTCCTCTGGCTGCAGTGGCATATGAACGTCTGTATAATGTAAGGGAAAGACTAGCCCTTGAAGATAACTTTGAAATAATCTTGGGAAATCCTAATTCTGGAATCACAATAGGGAAGCATTTTGTGGAGCAACTAAAGGTAACTTGCTGAACTACATATTCTTGGAAGCTTTGATGACCGGGGAAACTTAACTGGTGATGGTTGTCATAGGGAGCTGAAGTGTGGGTCTTACTAATAAAAAGAAAAGCTATTATAAGGAGCAGGACTTTTCCCTTTTAGCCATACTGTCTGTGACTCCCTTGCTGTCCTCCCTCTAGTTAATACCTTAGTAGAGTATTAACTAATATGGCTGGAACTTGGCTTTCACCAGCATCCCTCCCAAACAGTTGAACTGCTTTTATCTACAGGAGCTACGTGCAATAAGGAAAAAATTAAATAAAATTCTCACAGTTCTAGCAGAATTTTCTCACAAAATCTTCATAGTCTGAAAAGATTTCAATCAGTGAATAGCTGAGAGTTACATTATGCTTGTCACCAGCAGGTGGCATGAAGCTATCAAATCAATGATGTTAATTATGGGTCCTAGAGCACCCCGGTATACACAGCTCAGGTATTCTTTCTGGACCAGGTATTGGTTTATGATTAACTTATATCCTTTTGGTCTAGAGTCTTGGGTCATCTGGATAAGAGAAGCCTCTGTAATTGCCTGACTTTTCATAAAATTACCATCATCTGATCATCAAAGCAAAAATGTATTTGTGTTCTAGGATGGTGTAATATATACAGTACACTCTGCATGTATCTGAATCAATGTCTTAGACAAAGTCATTGGAGATCCAGGGCCTAATGCTGATCTCATTCTGCTATAAGTTAAGTCTTACTTAGTCTGAAATACCAATATTAGTTCTGAATCCCATCCAGGTTATCTCCTCTGGCACGCATAATAGTGGTGTCAGCAGCTGAGGTGTCATGCTGCAGGTTCTACTGTGTATGCTTTATCTGTAGATCAGTCTTACAGCAAAAAGGACTGACTGGTGAGAGTAAAGCAGTATAGCCTGATGCTGAACAGTCAAACAATAGATCTAGTTATCAAACTTCTTCAGGAAAATTGACAGCTTTGGGGGAGAGCAGGGATTTGCAGAGGGTAGGATGTGAGGACAGTGTGTGGAACACTTCCAGCATTCTCCTTTTCCTATAAGGTGAAAACCTCATTGCTTCCTTGATCTCAGATATCCATAGATTATCTGACACAAGAAGCAACCCTACGTACTATTTTCTTCCCTAAAGCTCTTACTTAGCTTTACCATCCATTGCAACATATCCACACTACATGTCTAAGCCCTGGCTTCAGTGCTATACAGCTGGGAAGCAGTCAGACTTTTCAGTCTGGAACATATTTTTCCAATCTCCTCAGACTTTCAGCAGGTAGATGAGTGCCTGTAATGTTCTTGGAGTTGTGCAATCTACCTGTGCTGAAATTGGCTCTGCTCTGTGGCTGCCCTTGGTGGAACATCCATCCACTGTATGAACTGATTCACGTTTGTGTGTATTCTGTGTTTCTATTTGTGACTTATAGATATGTCCAACAGTGTTTCTTACCTTATACAGATCTGGCAGAAAATTGAAGATGCAGATTGGAGGCCACAGACCTATTTGGAATTGGAGGGTTTGCCTTGTATATTGATATTTAGTGGTATGGATCCACAAGGGGAGTCTTTGCCACGGTAAGAAGACCCAGTATTTTCTCAGGGGCAGTTTTTTATCTATTGCTTATTAAATGGATAAATACTTGTGGAAGAAGAAATATGATTTAAATGTCAAGATATTTCTTTTCCATTTTCTGTCAGTTTTTGTATCATAAATAAAAAAATCTATATTATGATTATTTATAGCAAGATATACGTAGCTCAGAAAATATTGTGAGAGTTTTCCCAGTACAGAGAAGAGAATAAGGGTAGGCAAAAAAAGAGAGAAAAAAGTATAGCTTCTTTGGATACCTGAGAGTAGCTGAGACATCTGCATGATGCTATCATATGAGTTACAGGATGTGTGGAGAGATCAGTGTCTTCTGGACTGGCAGCTGGAAGCCAGAAAGGACACCCTGGGGCACTAAATGCGTTTATATGTTCAACTGAATCCCATTCTGTCTGTTAGGCTTTAGAACCCAAATGATTATTCTTTTTCTTATGCTAGTGCTGATTTTCATTGCACTTGAATTAAGCTGCATAACTGAATTGAGAAAAAGTGTATGCACTGCAATGGTAAACTTATTAAGCACAAAATGTGTGCTGTGTTCTGTGTCATCCATAGTTTAAGCAAACCATGAAAAAAATATCCGTATCATGAAAAAAGTAATGAAGCAGATTACAGTGAGTTTTCATACCAGCCCGTCTTATTTTTCACCAGATCACTGAGATACTGTGACCTACGGTTAATAAATTCATCTTCTTTGGTAAGGACAACCTTGGAGCAAGAACTCGGTTTGGCAGCATACTTTGTGAGCTCAGAAATTCACACAGAGAAAGCAGTTGTGAATGATGTGTTAGAAAGTGACCCGGAGAAACTAAGCAGCACTGATAATGAAGATGAAGAAATAGCAACCGAAGGTATAATTAGTGGGGAACAAGAAACTGTAAAATGATTCTGTTGTACAGAGACCTACTCAGTGAGGGGTTTTGGAATTAGCCCTACTGAGTAAGCTCTGCTTCTCAGATTTGCTTCATCTCATTGAACATGTGTCTTCTCACCTCCCTGCCCAGCGACTGCTGCTGCTGCAGCATCTTAAACTCTTACAGTCCTGCAGCAGCCGCTGTTCTCTCTCTTTGTTCCTTTTGGCTCCCTTCTCTCCCCTCCCTCTCTCCTCTGCCCCATATGTTCAGGCAGCCAAAAGGTGGAGCTGGAGTGGGTACTCCCAGTGGTGCTCACTTCTGGGAGTGCTAGGCTGGGTTGCCCTCCCTGTAGCAGGGACATGGTGACCCCATCCCCTCCCTCACAGCAGAGGCAACTCCACCTGAACTGTCCCAGACTGATGCTGCTGAACTCCTGCCTCCATTCTGACAGTGATGAGTATTCCTCCCAAGGAAACTGTGTATAGTACAGCTGTGTGTTCTCTTGTTTGTGAAGTATTAAATGGTATGGCTAGAAAATACGCCTGAACATCTTAACTTCTGAGTACTCCTTGAAAATGTCCATGAATTCAAACTGACAGTGTAGAGTTGGTGAGTTTGTAATTTCTGAAGTGAGGAATTAAGAACATATCAATGTGTAAACAACCAACAATAATTTACCCAGGAACTGCTGTTTGTTTGTTGGGGTTTTTTTTAGTGATGGGTGTTATCAGTTATGAAGTTATTTACATTTTTCTCTATTTTTTATTGTGCCTTGTAACTGGAAAATAAGGGATTTTTGTCCCTGTAGGCTATTTAATTCCTGAACTCTTTGCCATTATTTCCTTTTCTATACTATGAGGAGGAAGACAGACAGCTTCTGTTCCCCTACTAAGTCCTTACTCATTGATAATAAGGACAGCAGAACAAGAAGAACAAAAATACTTACTTTAATCAAATAAGTAGTTTTTATTAAGGAATTAAATAACTCGAGGTCATACTTAGACTGTCTACAATAGAGGCCTGCTTTAGGTTGAAGTACACTGAGATTGTGTGATCTGAGTCAAATGGGCCCCTAAGTTATTAGGTCTCAAAATTGTAATGCTGCTTTCCTAGTTCATGAAAAAAGGTATGTTTCTCCAGGGTCCAAATCAGGACATCTGAGATAGACTTACAATCTCAGTTTTCTACTGGAAGTGCTTATGTCTCTGTTTATCATGGTCAAATGTACAGAAACAAGCATTTTACCTTAGAAACCTAAGGTAGGAACCTCAAGTGAAAATCTTTGTTGACCATCCAAATATGGATTTTCATCACCAAAGCTGAAGTATAATCTGTCCATAAAGCTGTAAGGTGATCAACTGTAAGGGGTAGGAGGTAATTCTGTAACACACTGAAAAAATAGAACTTGTTGCCTGTTGGCTTCCTTGACATGGGATTAGTGAAGAAAGTAAGACATAGCTAGAATGGAAAACATGGTGAAGACATGACAAGGATTAACCAGCTCCTGGCTGCAGCACTGATTTTATGAAGTTATTGCAGCTCAGCATAGTTAGATTAGACCATAGGCTGACCCAATATTGTGTGGTAGGAACAGATATTCCGTACTGAAAACACTGTCAGAATGAGGTCAAAATCCACACAAACACTTGTGTATTTTTCCCTGTTTCAGCAAAGTAGTTGTGCCTTCTTACAGGCTTACTGGAATTATATTTTATTTTTTTTCCCTTACTACCATTCATGAAACAGGTTCTACTTCAGAAAAGAGAAGTCCTATGAAAAGAGAAAGATCTCGTTCCCATGATTCTGCGTCTTCATCTCTCTCTTCAAAAGCTTCCAGTAAGACCTTAAGATCAACTTTATTAACTTACATTTATGACATAAAAGAGACCTTTCAGAAAGCCAGCACCTAGCTGTGGGTTGGTAATGTTCTCTGAGATGACCAAAAGCTGTGTGAATGCTTTAATGCGTTATGTAGCACCAGAGACCTGAGAACTTGGTTTTATTAGATCAGAGAAATTGCTGTGGTGATGCAGATCAGATCTGACTCAGGACTGTTTCTAGTTGTCAGTCTGTGTAGACATTTCTGTAGTCTGATGGGGTAACAGCCTGTGAATACTTATATTTCACACTCTTTTAAATGATGGTTTTGTTAATTTTTTAATTTGTTTTGAGTGCTGCAAGTATCTGATGAACACTTTAAGCAAGTAATGGATGAGGGAAGTAGGGGACAGGAGAATTGCTAACATCTTTTCTATGCACTTCTGTACTTTAAAAGCCACTTTGTGCATTGAGATAAATACTCCAAACTTGTCCCATTATGGCTTCCTGAAGGAGAAAAGTGACAAAAAGATCAGGGGTGGGATTGCATGGTTTGATGGATACTCTATCTAAATGACATTGTTTTGTTTAACTGTGGCATTGAGTAGCCGAGATTGTTGCATTGTGTTGAAGCACAAATTTTCTTGCAGTTACAGCATTCTGCAGTGAGTCATCTCCTCCTCTAACAGCAGCAGGGGATACAGCAAAATCCCCCCACCAAGTCCTAATCAACAGCACTGAAGAAAGTACAAATAACTGTGAAAAGCAGAAGCAGAAAGTCGACAAAGGGGCACAGACAACAATCAGCAAACACTTGCCACCGGTAACTGAACAGCTGGATACAAAACAAAACATTAAAAGTGCCCAAATTTCCATTGCTTCATCCTCCTCCTCACCTTTCTCCTCCTCTTCTTCCTCCTCTGCACCTACTCATAACTCCTTCATCCTACAGACCTCTCAGTGCTCCATGACCAAAGCATCAAAACAGCCTCCCATAGTGTTCCTGCCCAAACTGGTTTATGACATCGTTACTTCTACAGACAGCAGTGGACTTCCCAAATCATCTTCTCTTTTGCCTTATCATTCTGTTATGTGGGCAAGTTCTTTTCGTCCTCTTATGAGTAAGATGATGACTTGCACAGAGCAGTCCCTGTACTACCGCCAGTGGACGGTTCCCAAGCCAATCCATATGGACTACAACAACAGAAATGAGGGCAGAATGGACACCTTTCACCCAAGGAGGCTGCTGCTGAGTGGGCCACCACAGGTGTGTAGTAAGAGCAAGGTATTATCATCTAATTTTGTTTACTTTTTTGTATTTATTTTGTTTACTTTTATCATAATATCAGAAAAAACATATTATTTATTTTTATTATTATCATTATTATTATACTTTTTTGGGGTGAAAATTAAGTTGCTTATATTTCATTTTCTAATCCTTTCACATAAAAGTAATTTCCCTTTCTTACTGTTAGCCTGAGTTCAAAGACAATGAAGCTTCAGTAATATTAATTTTCTGTCAGCCTCTCTCCATTAAAATGTTTTAAAAGACAGTCTGGTCAAAAGGTAGAATTAATGTATAATTTTAGTTTATTAAAGTTGAATATGCATTTATATATAAATAAAGATCAAAGGTCTTCACAAACCAACTTATGATCGATCTGTGAACAGTTGAGAGTTTGTTATTTTCTCTATTTCCTGAATAAGTTTGGAGACACACACACAGTGTCTCTCACTGGAATATCTCTCACATTCTTAGATTGTTTTCAGCTTATCCTTCACATCCACAGCAAGCACAGTTCAGTGGTCAAGTTCTTTGGAGAGCTTTCCACTCCTCTTAGGTAGTGTATGTTTTGACACAAAAACTGAACATTCTGAAAACATGGAAAGATTCCTGCAAGTTGCCACCAGCATTTTATGTGCATAATTACTACTGTGTAATGGTTCATAAGTCACAGTATTGTGTCAAACACTTTTTTTTTTTGGTGGATAACAAAATTGGGAAAGGTAGGATGTGTGGAGGAGTATCAAGTACCTATCGTTTAGTTTAGTGGTTAGGGACTAGCACTTGCAGTTCTGTGTTTTCCAACACTTTTGCCTTGGTGATATATAGCTTTATGTATACTTTGGTCAACTGACAACTGGTACCTTTCATTTAAGTATCAGGTAGTAGTAGCCTGGTCACCCCCAGATGCATTATTGTACACCATTGGTGAAGATTGGTCCCCCAGGGAAAAAAAAAAAGTGATTTTAACAGAAGCATTTTTAAATGGATGATTTGCCAACAAGAAAAAGTAAATTTTTCAACTTTTTTTATGTTGGCAAATCTAAATATGTAGTTCAAAAAGTTAGGAATTATTTTGGCATGCAGATACCTAAGATTAAGGGAACAGGCTGTATATTTTTGGCAAATAATCTCTTATTTGTTTGAAATTGGGGAACCATTCATCTGTCAGGTCAAAAAATATGTTCATAAGAGCAAATAAATGCCTTTTCAGACTTGATAGAAAATGCTGAAAGTATTTTCTTCTAGAATAAAGTATCATTATGTTTGCATCAGATGCAGGAAGAGAAGATATTTTTGTTTAGTTCACCAATAGATAGCCATTGCAACCACGTTTAGAACCCTGTCAGCAGAAAGATTCTCATTATTTTCAATGGATTTTATGTAAAATATCGGGAGTTAGAAGCATCTGGTCTATGTGCTGACTATTGTGCATGCTATAATTTCCTCCATTCAAAGTAAATTTTTTTCTGTGTTACTCCTGGATAAGAGAAAGTTGTGTCCTAGCACATCGTCTGCCATTTGTACATGAAAGCTTCATTTGGCCCTCGACAGGGATAAAAATACCTTTTCAAACCAACAGACTGAACTTCGATCAAAAAAACTGTTTACTTACTCTTGCTTTGTCTTCAAAGCCTCCATTTCTCAAATGTTGAGAGAAAATGAAATTTTCATTTGGCATATATGGAAAATAGTAAATGCAATACTATATTTAGTAATTCAACACTTTATGCTTCTGATATGGCCTAATGGGGTGGAGCTGGGTTTTCAGTTCAGTAGTATTGCAGACTTAGTCCAAAATCTGTTACCCCTCTGTGAGCTCAGACAGTTGCAGCAGAATGTGATTGATCTACGTGTTAACCTTCCCTGTATGGGTGTGACATTACACTGATCAGCAGGACATCAGTGCCATTCTGAGGCTGAACTATGCTAATGCACAAGAAATCACGGCGTGTTCTCTTTCCTTGAGAGTGACATGAGCTTCCTGGTCTCTTTTTTCTCATTGAAACCGATTGTGTACTGCATCCTGTTCAAGTGGAATTGTAAAGCTGCCTGCTCAGAGATGGCATTATCTACTTGAATCAGCACAATCCATTGAGTAAAACATTGGCTGTGGCTTATAATTTTCAGCTGAAAAAAACTACAAAAAGGCAGGAATACCCTTTGGTGTAATGAAGAGAAAATGTATATAGTGTTGGTCAGATAGATAAAACAAAGGAGAAGGTTATGATCTTAAAATCATTTAAGACAGAGTTAAAAGGTAACAGTGGAAGGGAAATAATTTATTTTCAGCACAAAGAGATGGAGCAACACATGGTCCTGCAGGAATGGATGCAGCCTGTACAAGTTCTCCTATAGATGCGTGCCACTTTGTTATTCAGCATAGTCACTGTACTTCAGTAGCAGTCAATGTACTGGTAAACTATGCAAATATGAAAGGGTTGAAGTAACTCCTTAGTTATCCTGTAGTTTAAAGAGGTTTTTGGGAACATTTTCTGAGCTTGTATGGAATTTTAAAAGTTCATTGCCTAAGCAGAAACTATAACATCAGGAGAGAAGATTCTCATCCATGGACTTGTAATTAGTCCTATGATATAAAATGAATTTTCCAGATTAGCTTCCTGCAGAGAGAGATCAGAATTGTTGAGCATTTACGTATTTAACTTATGCCAAGGAATATATAAATACAGAGATATGCCAGTGCTGAATATTATTGTTTGCTTTCATTGCAGCTACAATTTACAGATAAGTGGAAAAGTAGCATGTCAAAAAATCAAAGTTTACTTTTGTGTTTTCTAATTTACATATTTACAGATAGGGAAAACAGGTGCCTATCTGCAGTTCCTCAGTATTTTGTCCCGAATGCTCATTAGACTGACAGAAGTGGATGTTTATGATGAGGAAGAAATCAACATTAGTAAGTTCTTAAGATAAAAATATTTGTCTCTGTAGACTGTAAGCAACTGTTATGTTAAAGCTAAAAGTTGTTGTCGTTATTACATTCCATGACATTCTGTGCCATTCACCTTTGCAAGCACTTTACATTTTTTAAATTGAAAACTTTTAGGAAAATATCTGTGTGCTCTTCAACTGACACCTAAGAATATTTTATTATTTTACACATCATTTAGAAAGTAGTCTTCCTCTCAGTAAGAAAACCGCATACCTCTGTTTTTCTTGGGAAGTAATCATCAGCATTTATTTATATCAAATGAAATGCTCCCATTGCTTTATGAATTTAGAATTGAAACAAAATTTTGTGGTAAAGTATAGAAGAAGAATCAGTGAAATTCTGGCAGATTTATATTATGAGGAGCAATGTTGCATTTTTTCTGTACATAAGACTACGTGAGGGAGGCAAACAGTTACCTCTCTCTAGTAACTAATTTTAGTCCAAAATTCCCTTATTTACAGCATATTACTCCCCTGTGTTTCCAGATGTATTTCTGTAATTAAGGACTGGATTACATAGAAAAATATGGGTGAGATTTTATGGGAAATGTCTAATTCTGCACTAAAAGCATGCCCACAGTCAGCCATGGAGTCTCAGGTGGGTGCTACCTGCCTGCTCGCTGCCTCCACTGGAGCCTGGCTGGAAGCTGTTCGGTCATTGTGCTGGACTGGGCTCCCCTCTTGCCTCTCAGGGCTTTTTGGGGCACTACTCATGAGTCAAGCTGTGCTTGAAAAAGAGGCAGATATTCCCCAAGGTTTATGTCAAAACCTGTGGAAAATGTGACCAGTCTGCTAGAGGAGAGGTTTGTGCAAGCAAACCTTGGTATGTTAGGCAGGGTTTTAGAGGTAACTCACAATCAGGGCACGAACATAATTTCACCATGTAATTCCATCTGAGTTTCATAGTTACTGTGGGTCCAAAAGACAGGGTTTCACCTGTTATGTTTTAGTATATACTCACAGGCATGGATACCCTTACTACAGCCCATTTTACTCTGTTCAGACCTTTCATAATCTTGACAAAAATAGAAAAGAAATTTTAAGGACTTGTGTACATCTGTGTCTTTATGAAAGTTAACTTGCTTCAGGAAAAGCAGTATTCCACCAATATCATTTACAATTTTCCTCTTATTTAGGGTGAATTATCTTTCATTACTCTGGAATTATCACTAGAAAGGGCATTTGACTTCAATTCTGAAATTTATGGAGCTTTAAAAGGACTTCTTTTCCTCAGTGAGAATAATGTATCTTTCCCCAGCTGAGTTAGCAAATGTGGTTGTCAGTGGGAACACTCCAAACACCTTGGGTGCAGGTGTATCAGCCTTAGCAGACCCTTGACATTATTTTCATCATCATCTCACCAACTACACCAGTAAGATTACAGAGGTTTTAATTTGATAAAAAAGGTTTAAAATGTAGAACTACATTGAGGTATGAGGTACATTTTTTCAAAGGTCCACTTCTTAATGCATAATGATCCCACTTCCTCAGAACGATGAAAGAAAAAAGTGATGCAGGAATAATAGGCATAGCAAAAAGATCTATAGCAATAGAAAGAGCTTAAAAATTGATTTATTTTTTCAATAATATCATAGGCATAAAAGAAGAATCTGATAAATACTACCATCAACTTGGAGATATGTGGCCAGATCTGGATACATTTAAGAAGATACCTTTTGACTACACTATCCATGACCCAAAATATGAAGATGCAAGTCTGATTTGTTCAAAGCTTCAGACTATAAACAGTGAAGGTTAGAATTTGAAAAATCTATATTGATACACAAATATGTATTTATTCGCTTTTAATATGAGAATCCTGTAAAACTTTTAAACAGTGAAATTATCAGAATTTCACTTGACTAAGTAATAGTGAAAAAAGATTTGAAGTTTGTTAGATAAAGCATGAGAGTATGAGCCTTATAAATGTTTTATGAATTATTATATAGGTGGTCTTTCATTAAAGTCTCTGATTCCACAATAAGCTGTGTATTTAAATGTTTTTATGTAGCAGCATTGTCATAGGAATGAAGTGACTTGTGTGTGAAGTAATTTATGTACTTAAAAGTATTTATAGGTTTATTTTTTAGATTTTGGTTTAGACTCAGAAAGTGTGAGATGTGTATGTCCAGGTCTAGATTCCTGGAGTAATGAGGAGTGGACTAGTCCTCTGAATCAGCCAACTGGACATAAACAAGCCTGTAAGATGTAACCAAGCATGCTGAAGGAGCTGGCCAACATCATTGTGAGGCTACTGTCTATAATTTTTAAAAGATAAAAATAATTGGTAGAGGTTCCTGATGGGCTGGTAAAAGGAAAACACCATGCCCTTACTTGACAGAACATGAAGACTGAAGGAATTACAGCTTGGTCATCCTATACTCAGTCCTCAAAACAATTATGGAACAAACTCCTGTATGAGATGACTAGTTCTGTGGCTAAAGAAAGAGTATGGTTTCATTTTGATTTCATCAAGGTTTCTTTAGCGTCTACTATGATATCCCTACAGGCAAAACTTAAGAGTGATAATTTGGGTAGGTGGAGATTGTAAAGTGGGTGGGAAATTGGCAAGACCATTTAACTCAAACTGTGATGAGTGGCACAGATCTGACTGGCATCTGACTGTGGAAACCCCACTCCTAGTGATTTTCAAAAGCTGACAGGAAAATGGACAACTTTGAAGAACCTGATCTGATAAAAATATGAATGAAAGATTTGGCCAGCTGACAAAACAGAAGTCCTTTTCAGCAGAAATTACATCTCATCTTCCTCCAGTCTCCTACTGAGGAGACTCTTTATTAAAATGTAGATATTCACTAAAAAGCAGCATGGCTAAACTTGCCAAGTTCATTTCACACACTCTACTGTGATATCTATCACAGGAAAGCAAATGTCTGTCCTAAGACTCCTTCTTACTATATTTTTTTTGGAGGGGGTTCAACCAATAATAATAAAAGCAACAATAATTTTAATAATCTGGTTTTGCTGACACCTCATCCTTGTGTGAAAGTTGTGCAGTATTATCATAATGATGAATTTGAAGATACTTCCTTATAGTCCCTTTCACCATATATAACAGTTTGAAAACATGCTGTGCTCAGAATAAATTCATACTTTGTTTTGCATATGTTTAATCCTGCCATTGTTCTGAGAAGATAATTACAGTGATGAAAACAGTTGAATATATGTTAGATTTAAGTTGTTTTTTTTAAATAGACACTCCAATGAACAGGAGACAGGAGGATTCATATATGCGCCGTCAAACAACTAGGATGAGATTATCCAAGTATGCAGCCTATAACACCTACCATCACTGTGAACAGTGTCATCAGTACATGGGTTTCAATCCCAGGTACCAGGTAAAGTTTTCTTATATTACTCAGCAGATCAGAAACTGAGGCACATACATCCCAAACACAATTTTGTGTATTGGAATCTGCACAGAAGTTGTATGAGTGTGCTAAAAGCATTTGATTTTGTTATGTCTTGAGATGTGGCTTCCTTGACCAGACTGCAGGTTTGGGAACATCATAGGACTAATCCCTGCCTCATTTACACTAGCTTACTTGGTGATTTCTACATGTACATTAGCAGTTAAAACTGCTTTCCCAGTGAACTTTTCCCACTCGGACTTGCCTACATTTCTTCCTGAGTAACTGCAAAAGATGCTACTTCTGAAACAGGAGTAGTCCAGCATAGACTGGTCTTTATGTGGCACATGGGCTGTTAGTAACTCTTCAATTTTCTGCCTATTAGAATGTGAGGAAGAAGATATTAGCAATACAAGCACAAGTTTTTCTGTGTCAGTATTTCTGAAATCTGACAGTTGTCTATAAGTATCACTACTATCTGCAAGACAAAGCTGAAACTATGGTTTGAAAGCAGAGGAGTAGTCTGAAATAATTTTTTTCTCCAGCCTAGGGATGTTTCTTAACACCTACTGAATCATGAGGTAAAATCCAATGCAATACAGTAAGAGATTGTAGTCTGTTTGGTTATAAATATGTATTAACTATACTGAGACCTTGTAGTTTGACTCTAACCAGTGTAATTGTCCTGTTTTTTCCTGACAGCTTTATGAGTCCACTCTGCATGCATTTGCCTTTTCCTATTCTATGCTGGGAGAAGAGATCCAACTACATTTTATCATTCCAAAGTCCAAGGAGCATCATTTTGTCTTTAGCCAACCAGGAAGACAATTGGAAAGCATGAGGCTACCACTAGTTACAGATAAGGTAGATGGATAATTATATTTATGGGAGAGAGAAAACACCATTTTAAAATTTGTTGAATTCTTTACACTTCTGATTCCACTGTCAAGAGGTAATGAAGATGTTCTGACACCGAGCTTGTATTTTCTCCCAGAAAGGGAGACATGAAGCAAAACTGTCAAGACTTTGATCAGCTGTTTTCTGTTGCTCATTATCAAAGTTGATCATATCATATAAACACTCTTATCTGGGCCAAGAGGTCTTTGGTTATGGTTTAAGATGTTAAAGCGAGAATGGTTCCAGCAATGAGCCTCAGGGACATGTTTTTATTTACCATAATAATTTTTTACTGTAAAGGAAGGCACTGGAATATTCTCTCTTATTATGCATAAATGCTTTGTTGTTTTCATACAAAAATAAGGCTTTCAAACAGTCTTCCTCAAGGCTTCAAGACTGTCCAAAGAATCACACTTAGAGAAAACTCTTTGTAAGGTGGTCCATCTGACATGCTCTGCAAACTGACATTAGCCTTTGCAGTGGCTCCTACAATCTGTGTCTAAGGTGAAACTGTGCCTTGCTCAGGCCACACAGCTTGCTGTATTGAAGCAACTTATGTAACAGTAGTAAGCAGCAGGATTTATATCCTGAGGGAAAATGAACTGCTTCCAGTAAACAATAATCAATCAATACCACCCTCCAGTTTGGACTTTATTGTCCTGTTCAAGTTTGAAACAGGAGAATCCAGGCAGCAACTCAGCAACTGTGCACTGGGAGGATTAAACTTTCTTCTCTTCCTTACCCAATAAATTTATGCTTGGCTATGCTCTGGGTTTCCTGTGGATTCTTTTCCTGCTTCTGCCACTGACCTGCTTTGAGGTTTTAGCAAAACCTTCCTTTGCTTCTTTTTCTGTTCACTTGCTCCAAAATGGTGCCTGTGGTCTTGCTGCAAGCCTGTAAAGTGCTGTAGGGTGTAAACCTAGATTACTGGTAGATTACTAAACCCATATAAAATATCACAGAATCAGCCGGGTAAATATTTTTCTTGTTCCACTTCAAATCCCTTGGAGAGACTCTGTGAAGGGCAAACTTTCATTCTGGATCCTCAATAGCCTCAGTAGGAACCAGGCTAAAATTTGTTGTCCAGACTGGAACAGTTCTGGATGTCTGTAGAAACAGGGCTTTCAGAAGTTGTTTTATCACACTTGGAAGCACCTAGGCAGTTTCAATGCATTCAAGACTGGGTGACAGCCAGTCAGAAGGGTTGTACTACAGTTTTGAAGTAAGGAGTTTCTTGCTGTCTTACATCATATGGACCTAAATCCTTTTCCAGATCTAGCTTCGAAGTCACTGTGCACATGGGAGGTCAAGGTTAGCAGGCCTGTCCAGTCCACCACACTCTCATCAGTCAAATAAGCAAAGTGATATAGAATATTTTTTCCTCCCAGCTCTTACAGAAGTTGCTTATTTTCCTATTAAACTATTTTAAATTACAGAATCTCAGAATTAAAGAATTTCTATGGTTGGAAAAGACCACTAAGTTCACTGCATCCAACCATCAGCATTTCCCCTCCCGCCCAATAAATAAATGAATGAATTGAAAAAATATACATATCACCATGCCCACTACAGGCTGTCCTGAAGTGCCCCATGGTTTTTAAATACCTCCAGGGATGGTGACTCCACCACCTCCTTGGGAAGCCCATTCCACTGCCTGTCTACTCTATCAGCAAAGAAATTATTCTCTCAGTAAAGAAATTCTAAAGAAAATCAGCAGCTTCTCCACTGTCAATGAATCTGATTTGTTGTCCTAAAGGATCTGGTTCTTTGTTCAAACATACTCCAGCTTAATACAGAAACTAACTTTTCTCTTTATTTACAGAGTGAAGATTACATAAAAAGCCCCACTTTTACTCCCACCACTGGTCGTCATGAACATGGGCTTTTCAATTTATATCATGCAATGGACGGAGCCAGTCATTTGCATGTTTTAGTTGTCAAGGAGTATGAAATGGCCATATATAAGAAGTATTGGCCCAACCACATCATGCTTGTGCTTCCAAGCATTTTCAACAGTGCAGGAGTAGGTAGGTATAACAAAACTTTTAACAGATGTGGACACAGAACTTGGGCCCTTGAGATATTTTTACTCAACAATGAAATAGAGAGACACACTTTGTGGCTCCCATATCTGATCTGGTGATGTGGATTCTCTTTGAAGACTAGGTGTCACAGTCAAAGGTGCAATTCGCCTAATTCAGGACACCTAAATCAAGCTAGATTAATTGCACTCTAGAAACACTTACTCTTCTCTACTGATTTTAAAGGGAATTGAAACTGTTAAATCAGATTGAGGTACCTACTGTTTCCTGGTGGAGATAAGTTATGTACTATTTGCATGAGGAGTGATGCACTGATTAGGGACATCTCTCAAGTAGGTTCTGCTAATATAACATCTGTGAAATATTCAGCACCTTGCTTTTACTGCTGGAAAACCTTACAGATAGCTGTAGTGACAAACATCCAAAGAAGATCATCAAGGCAAATTGATCCCATGGTATTCAGCTGGTCAATCAGCATCTCTAGATATTTGCACTAAGAAAGGCTAGTGGAGCCAAATATCTGTCAGGCTAAAAGAATCAGTCACTAAACCCTTAGGGCACTAGTAAATCTTTACCACAGAAGTCAGGCTTCATTCTGAATGTTTCCCAGTGGGGTCCTATAAGCTGCTTGCATGGCAAAAAATAAGGCAAGTTGTCTCTGTAGAGTGTTAGGGTGCTAAAAGTCTTCAGAGTGATTCATGCTCTGGTCTGCAGAAATATTCACTTTAAAAGGCTTCCAAGTTAAAAGAAAACAATTTCAGCCCCTGCTTTTAATCTGATAGTTTATGTCCCTGGTTTCAGGTGCTGCACACTTCCTAATTAAAGAGTTGTCTTACCATAACTTGGAGCTGGAACGAAATCGGCAGGAGGAGCTGGGGATAAAACCCCAGGATATTTGGCCTTTCATTGTCATTTCAGATGATTCCTGTGTTATGTGGAATGCAGTAGAAGTTGATTGTTCAGGAGACAGGAAAAGGTAAAGAGTGTAATATATGTTTTTTCAGACGATTTCTTTTAACCTTTCATTACATATCAGTTTTGAAATTATATTTGATATACTACAAATTTTACCCTTTACAAGCAGAGAATAACATTTGCCTTATGAGAGAAGTATTTTCCCTAGATATCTGCCTTTGCACAGCACATATTTACTGCCTGTTTTCATTCCCTAAAGGATGTAAGTGCCTTGCAGCCTTTGCTATATAACGTGACTCTCATTCAAACTTGTTACTTAGTCTGCAGATTTCAGACTCTGTAAAAAACCATTAAAACCCTGAGGAGGCAGGAGCATTCACATGTACATTTTTAACAGGGTATTAAAAGAGAAGCTAAAAGACATTTCTGTGCAAATTCTGCAATGGATTTCCTCTGTCTCTTTTGTCAGTCCCAGTCTAGTCTATACAGCTCCTTTATTATCTCCAGAAACAAGTATATGTGTTTTCATTCCTTTAGAATACTGTTTGTACTAGATGTTTTTACCTATCCTGAGAACAGTGCTATGCAGGATTTAGAGCAAACCTTCAAAGAGAACTGAACACAGAGAAAACTCAGATTCATGGGCTTTAGGAGTGGGCTAGGGGGATCTTATATCTGCACTTAAGTTATGGAACAAAGTCAGCAACCATCCCAGAGTACTTTAGAACATTATCCAGGTAACTTCAAAAGTTCACATACTTGGGTGAATACTTTGAAAGATCCTGACTGTTTCAGATCTGTCATAGCAGTCCCCACCACATAAGCAGTAATTAATTTTAAGTTTTATTTAGTGTGAGAGAAAAAAAGTTGCAGTAAAGACAACATTGAAGTTATTTACATGATACTCATAACTACTTTTGACTGTTAAGAAATGCTCTTCAACTGAATGAGAGTCTGAATGTTCTCTATATACTTTAAAGTTAACACATTTTCGTAATTATTGCAGTGACTATACATGGACTGAAAGGAATGTTTCCTTGAAGCAAATTCTGCAACATATTGAAGCAACTCCCAATGTCACTCACTATGCCTTAATTGGGATGAGGAAATGGTCCAGTAAAACAAACAGTGCTGAGATCAAGGAACCATTCTCCTGCTGCCACGTGCATGATTTCATTATGCTGAATGTTGATCTAACACAGAATGTACAGTACAACCAGAACAGGTAAGTGAATCTGTAGCATCCCCCAACAGAGATAATGAACTAAATCAAAGAAGTTTAAAAAAAGCTCCTGCTGTTTCTTGGAGGACGCTGTTAGTAGGATGCAGACAGATTTTGTTTTCTTATTGGTGGTTCAGACCCTTTCCAAATTGCCAGCAGTTGGGAAAAGGCCTCAGTTTCCATAGTTCCAAACAAAATATTCATATTCGATTTACAGGGTAGACACACTCAGCAGTGTGCTTTTCAGTTATGTTCCCTCAGTTGTCTGGTCCAAGTGGCCCTTTGGTAAACACTGTTCTTCCCCTCCTGCCTGCTTGTCTGCACTCCCTGCCAAAGGAAATGTGTGTGTGGGTGAATGGTGCATAACCAGGTCTTTATCTGAAATGGAAATGAAATATATCTGGGCTTCTTACACTGAATACCATAACACTGGAGCATACTGTGTGGGCTCATTAGGACAATCAGAAGAAAGGAATAAATAAACCTCAATAACAGTGGTGATTGTTTCTCACATTCAGCTCTCTTATAAGTTCCACTTTTTAATTTTAGTGTGCCACATAGGATATATCAGATTATAATATTGCCATACACAGCATCACCACAACTACCAGAACTGTATTCACTGGGTACCTCATCTCACAGAACTTCACTGATCTATGTGATAGTGGTAAATTGAGATAGAGATAAATTGTGGTTTTTTCCCAATTTCTGAGGACCAAATGTTTATTACAACAGAACGAAGTAGATATTAGTAGAGGTGGAATTCACTTGCCTAAAGCTGGTCTTCAGGCAATGCAGAATATGTAAGAATATGACAAGATGTCTATATGGGACTTACAGCTGTGACATGAAATCTACATGTGTTTTTCTGCAAGATAGGTTGAGATACCCCTGGTAATCTAAAAAGGCTCTACATATCTAGACTTAGGTAAGTGAACTTCAGTCACTGTGCTTCTCAGAAGAACTCTTCTATCTAGGGAAGATGTCTTTTGAAGTCCAAGTTTACTTATAACTTCTGAGAAGCACTTCTGCTTTCACAGAATAAAATAATCACAGAATTGTCACAGCTGGGAAAGACCTCTAAGATCACTGCATCCAACCATCAACGTCTGCTTCCTACTAATAAAATAAAAAACTCCAAAGAATTATCAATATCTGTATCATCCTGCTCACTAGAGCATGTCCTGAAGCATCTACATTTTTTAAATACCTTCAGGGGTGGTGACTCCACCACCTCCCTGGGCAGTCTATTCCAATCCCTAACTACTCTCTCAGTAGAGAATTTCTTTCTCATATCTAGTCTAAAACTCCCTTGGAGCAGCTTCATGCCATTTCCTCTAGTCCTTTCATTAATCAGTTGGAAGAAGAGGCCAGCACCCCCCTCCCCACAACCTCCTTTCAGCAGTTGTAGAGGGCAATAAAGTCTCCTCTCAGCCTCTTCTTCTAAACATACTAAACATCCCCAGTTCCCTCAGCCTCTCCCTACAGGACTTGTTCTCCAGACCCTTCACCAGCTGGGTTGCCCTTCTCTGAACTCACTCCAGCAGCTCAATGTCTTCTTGTAGTGAGGGGCCCAGAACTGAACACAGTACTCAAGGTGCAGCCTCACCAGTGCTGAGTACAGGGGCACCATCACTTCCCTTCTCCTGCTGGCCACACTATTCCTGACACAAGCCTGGATGCTGTTGGCCTTCTTGGCCACCTGGGCACACTGCTGGCTCATATTCAGCAGGCTGTCAACCAGCACCCTCAGGTCCTTTTCTGCTTAGCAGCTTTCCAGCCACTCCTCCCCAAGCCTGTAGTGTTACATGGGGTTGTTGTGACCAAAGTGCAGGACCAGCACTTGGCCTTGCTGAACCTCATATTATTGGCCTTGGCCCACGGGTCCAGACTGTCCGGGTCTTTCAGGTCCCTCTGCAGATCCTTCCTGGCCTCAAGCAGATCAACATTCCCCCTCAATTTGGTGTTGCCTGCCAACTTACTGAGGAAGCACTCAATCCTCTAATCTGGATGAGTGATGAAGATACTGAGCAGGACTGGGCCCAAAACTGAGCCCTGGGGAACACCACTGCTGACTGGTCACCAACTGGGTTTGACTCCATTGACTACAGCTCTCTGAGGCCTGCCATGCAGCCAGTTTCTGACCGAACAAAGCCTACACCTCTCTATGCCATGAGCTGGCAGCTTCTCTAGGAGAATGCAGTGTCAAAGGCTTTACTAAAGTCCAGGGAGGCAACATACACAGACTTTTGCTCATCCACAGGTCACCTGGTCATAGAACAGGACCAGGCTGGCCAAGCAGGACTTGCCTTTACTGAACCTGTGCTGGCTGGGCCTGATCCCCTGGCTGTTCTGAAGCTGCCAAGTGAGCTCACCCAATATGAACCTCTCCATAGTTTTTTTGCGCACTGAGGTCAGACTGACAGGCCTGTAGTTCCCCAGGTCCTCCTGGCCCTTCTTGTAGATGGGTGTCACATTAGCAAGCCTCCCATCATCTCTGAATAAACAGATGACCTAAATTTCTAACAGCACCCACCTGACATTTTAAAAGAGAATTTTAAACCTGCTCCCATGCATCTCTAAGAACAGAACTGTGCTCCTAGGCTGTCTAACTGCATTACCTTAGGAAGCATTATGAAGGGCAAATGAAGACAATGACAATAAAGCAACATGATACGAGTACAGGCAGGAGTGTTAAAATGCCAGGAATGCCAGATCCCACCAACCAGTTCCTGCCTCTGGCTTTAGACCACATGTGGCTCACTGTGAGCCTCTGTGTGGGGGCTGTGGAGACTGAAGTATTGTATGACACTCCAAGCCTGGGCTGGAAATGGAAAAGGTACATTGTAAAGCACAGAGACACTGACAATCAGGGGTAACAAATATTAACGTAAATGCTATTAAGATGAAAGACAAGATTTTCAAAACCTATAATTAAATGCCATGTTTCTCACTTCTGCCAACTGTTGCAGTAACTGCTCAGCTCATTTAAATCCTGGTGCTTGATGTTAAGCCAATGGTTCTACACATCATCCTATTTGCTGTGTAATATATATATTCAAAATGGAGAACTGAGTAAATCTTCCAAAGGCTAAAGTATTTGAATTTAGAAGTTTACCTTTTATTCTGTTCCATCTTATTTTTAAATGGGTCAAATCTAGCTCAGGGATGTTTGGCTTCATTCTGTTTACTTTATTCCCATGGTTCAACAGTTCTGTTGTACGAAGAAAAGACTCCTTTGCTTCAAATAGTTTTTGTCTCTACTGTAAAATGACATTATTTTGGCAGAGGAAAATTTTCCTGGATATTCATATTACATGGGAAAAATGAGTAGTCAGAGAGTCAAATTCAGAGTTTCATGCATTTCCTTGGAAGTCAGTGGATTTTATTTTCCTGAGCTTTTTTTGGGCAGGAGTGTATGTAGCTATTTTCTGTGACTGCATTGTTGTAGTAAAAGGCAAAGAAAGTATTTTAACTCCTAGGTGGGTTTTTTGTGGCATTTTACTACCTTTCTCCTCCTGCTTTCTTCTGTGTTTCTGGTCTTTTCCCTCCCTAAGTGATTCCCTTCCATCACTCTGATCTTCTTGATCTCATTCAAGCTGAGTTTATTATTACGAAGCTGGAGCCTCTTTCTCTGGCCAGTAGGCACTGGTGGGGGGGTCAGTATGTTTGACAGCTGTCGTTTCTACCCTGGTGATCAAAGAGTCTGAATGCTTGATGAAAAACATTCCTCTGGACTGCAATGATTTTATTCTTTGCAGATTTACGTGTGATGATGTTGACTTCAACTTGCGTGTCCACAGTGCTGGCCTTCTCATCTGTCGGTTTAATCACTTTAGTGTCATGAAAAAGCAAATTGCAGTAGGAGGACAGCGATCCTTCCATGTTAAGTCTAAGGTGGGAACTGCGACCTCTGTTTCACTGTTGTTAAAATTCTGTTTTATTTTTTGTACCCTGTAACCAGGAGAGCTGAGGTATTTTGGTGTGCCAGCAGTTGCCAGTAATAATGGGGTATATTTCTGGCTGAATGACTTTGCTTCTTATATAAATCTTAGATTTGTAGGATAGAGATATATTTTATACAAAGCAAAATTTTGATAAGTACAACTTGATTGATCAGGATTGTTTTTCCTCATAGGTATCTGACACTTCAGTTTCAATCTCCCCTGCTCAGTACATTTGTGCTCCTGACAGCAAGCATACCTTCTTGGCAGCACCTGCTCAGTTGCTCCTTGAAAAATATCTCCAGTATCACAGCCACCGCTTCTTCCCTCTCTCACTGAAGAATTACAGTCATCCAGTGCTATCTGTGGACTGTTACCTTAACTTAGGACCACAGGTACTGAACAGAATAAACTTCAAGTAGCTCTAGAGATGTATGAGCTATATTTTTTAATAAGCTCTTTGATGCATTCCTTAATGCCTTTGAAGAATCAGGTATTATGTCCTTATAATATAAAAAACAAATTCTTAGTCCCATAGAGATAATATTAGAGGGTTCAAATAAAGTAGATGGAGAACAAGCCCAGAGTTATCCTAAGTATAACATAATCTGTAAAATATAGTTTTCTCAGTCTGCTGTAATTTGTCCCTTCCTACAGCAAACTTCTTCCACAAGAGTGTTTTAAAAATATTTATTAGCACTTGGAAAGCACTTCAAATACAAATGTTTTCATTCACTTTTGACTGTTAAGATGAGGCAGAGAAGCAAATACAAAAAGAACAGTCAGACTGGGAGAAACTGACATTAATTCTCAGGAGCTGCTGGCTCTCTCTGATGGATTTGTATCTAAAGGCAAGTTCATACTTAGTTCTCAAATGTAAGTTGGACACAAGTGTGATACTAAGGTGGTGGTGTTCAGGAGGGAGAAACTGTTTTTACCTTTGCACCTGACTTGAATACTAAATTAATTCAGTCTTGCTGGTTTACCTAACTTCTTTACCAAAAACAGCTGGCAATGACCTTCTCATGTATGCTTCTCTCAGAACTTTTTGAATTACATCTTTTAATTTCTTTTCTGTTTCTAGTGGATTTGGCAAGTAGCCATAAAAACAAACTAGACAAGAAGAAACCTTGTGCATTTCTGTATATGAACAACTTGACTCACTTGAGTAACGCTATCATAACATAAATTAAATTAGACATTTCTAAAGGGCTGTCTTTGTGTCTGGCTGCACAATTACTATATTTATTCGTACAGATAAACTGTACTGGGTCGCTCACATCATTATGGTTGTGGGCAGCTATTGCTATGAAGCTTTCAAAATCTATAATATCTAAAACTCATGATAATAATCGTACTTAATAGTAATTAATACATAGTCATCAATGGTGCTTTTATGTAGATTTTCAATAACTGGAGGGATGTTTAAGAAGGAACTAGAAATATCACAATGTTTGGAGTTGGAAAGCAAGTCTGAATTTGAATCAGCTTGATTATCAATCTTCAGCTCTATGTAGAAGCTTGAAAAATGTTTGGTTTTTTTTTCCCCTCTCCCAACCAGATTGCAGTTTGCTACGTGAGCTCCCGGCCTCACTCTCTGAATATCAGTTCCTCTGGATTGACATTCAGTGGTCTCCTGCTATACCTCTGTGACTCCTTTGTTGTAGCTAGCTTCTTGAAGAAATTTCATTTTCTTAAAGGTGAGCTGCAATAATTTTTCTTTTTATAGAGAGAATTGTATGATCTGGTTTCTAGGAACGTGGGCAAAAATGTATTTTATCTGAAAATATACATGCATATATATGTGAATGCATGTATTCATATCTCTCTTTATATCCTACCTGGTGCTAGATCATGCTGGTTTGTTACTGTTGTAAACAAGTATATAACAAAACTGTAAGTCCTGAAGACTTCTAAGTGGGAGGAATGTTGGATTTATACCCAAAGCTCTTTACTTTGTCATTAGTTTTAAGGACATGTTTAGACTGTTTCTGGTCAGCAAAGCACATAGAGCTTAAGTCAGCCATCACGGTGATTGGCTTGGGGTGTAAGTGTTTTGCTGAGTGAGGGTTTCACTCAACAAGGTAATGATCAGTAAGTCTAGAACAGTACCAGATGTAAGGCTTTATCTACTCTTCTGCCAGGACATATCACCACATCCTTAGACCTGACAGTTTTACCCCTCCTCACCCTGAAGAGTAGGGAATTTATTGTTACTCCTTCTTAGTCTGTTAGTCACCAAATTGTTTGGGTTTGAAAAGACCTCAAAGATCATCTAATTCCAGGCTCCCTGCCATGGGCAGGGACACCTCTGACTAGAGCAGGCTGCTCGAAGATCCCTCCGACCTGTCCCTGAACACTTCCAGGGAGAGGGCAGCCAGAACTTCTCTGGGCAACCTGTTCCAATGTCTCACTGTCCTCATAGTAAAGAATTTCTTCCTAATGTCCAACCTAAATCTGTCCTACTCCAGTTTAAATACTGGGTACCTCAAGTTACATGAGAAGATCCTGATAAATAGGGAGTTGAAGATAAGTCTCTCCAGTCCTACACGAAGGTTTTCATCTTCTCCCAAACCCCTTTGTAAACTCTGTTGTGAATGTGGTGGAGCTCCACATGCTAAGGGGTGATTTGAGCTGGATGATCTGAGAACAAAGGGGAGAGTCATGTGGATTTCTTTTTAACTGTTTGCTTAGGTGCCACCCTGTGTGTGATTTGTCAAGATCGCAATTCTCTTCGCCAGACGGTTGTGAGGCTGGAGCTGGAAGATGAATGGCAGTTCCGGCTGCGGGATGAGTTCCAGACTGCCAATGCAAAAGAGGACAGACCACTTTTCTTCCTGACTGGACGACACATTTAGTTCAAAAGAGGCACATTTCCTGAGTAATCCAAGAGACTATCTCATGAGATGACTTTTGAGAGGCTCTGCTTTCTGAACAGAAACAGGACTGTTTTCCTATGTTTATTAGAATGATATCCAATCAGACAAATTTTCTTCATATTTCCAAACACTGAAGTGACTTTTCTTATTTAATTGTCTGATGGAAGTCTTTCTTAATACGTAGGAGAGACACAGAAATTTGCTACTAGGCATGGCAGTAATCATTTTGGATCAGAAGGGAGGTCAAAAAGTGCACATGCAAGTTCATAAGTGAGAAGTTTAGAAAACTTTTTGTACATTCCAGAAATAGGAAATGTAAATTGAGGAGCAGATTTTGTTTTACAAATCTTATTTATCTAACAGATGGCACAAGGCAACAGGAATTGTTACAGTTTTGTAGTGCACTGCCACTGAGTGATCTGGATAGGCTTTTTGTATGAAGATTTGTAAAACACATTTCCTTAATAGTGGGAACTCAGTTGAAGCCTTATTTTTTGGAACAAGTGCCCCAGTGGATAATTTTACCATACAGGGCTCTTGGGAAAGAAGCATATTTATACATCTGGTTTCTTAGCATAAAGAAGAGAGTCAAGAAAGTAGGTTTTAAAATGAGATCTGAACATTTAATCCTACAACCATAATTACCTTGACTAACTGAGGAGATCAAATGGTGATACTGATCTGCAAGTGACTTATTATCTAGAACAGTGGTGTTTTCTGATTTCTGATTAAATTGTTGCACTGGCTCTAGACTTCAAACTGGGGCTGTGTGCTCAAGACAGCAGATGAGACTGTTCTGAAACACTCCCAATACACTTTCTGGGGATATTTTCTTGCCAAGGTGCCTCAAAAAAAGAAAATGGATACTACATCTTTGAGAAATTCAGGTGGAACTCTAAAAACATGTTCTAGAATGGCACCAGGCATCATGATATTTTGTATGCTCTAAATATGAAGTCAGTGATCACAGTCTTTGTCTAGGTTTTTGAAAATATTCTCTGAGTTGCAAACCTCCTGTTTGTATTTATAGAATCAGTGTTAACTTCACTTAGTCCAGGTGCAGGAAGGATGAGTACAGACACTGTCAGAAGACATCTAGCATGTCTTTCTTGCTGTATACACCAATAGGTGGATCATTGATATTGTGCTGATGAAATGCCATTAGGTGTCTGATTACAGTACTGGTCTTGAAAATGCAGACATCAGTATGACTATGCCAAAGAGGTAATTTAGGCTCTTGTACACAGAAAAGGTAAGTTCTGCAAATCTGAGAGACTAAGATTGCTATTTACAAGGTAACTGCTAGAAATCAGTATATTTCTGTATTTCGTTGTCCTCGTTTCAGAGTGAGAATTCACTTTAAGTTTCAGGAAGGAAGGTGAGCATTGTCTTATGTAAATAGTGTTACCTGTTCAGTTTTCACCAGTTGATTAATTTAAACTTTTTTTTTTTTACAGAAGTGTGGCATTCATGTCTAATCAATCCTTTATAAATAAAGTTCATGCTGCATGAATATTTGTCTTGGTGATGTATAGGACTGCCAAGTATGTTTTTGTATGCAGAAAAAAAAAGGGTTAGCTGAAAGGAGTTAATATAACTAGGGAGTGCCCTGAACTGATCAAGGGAAAATACAGTACTACTTAATGGCCTAAAGCATAACTCATCCTCAAAGGTATAAGAATTTATACAGAAATATGGAATTAAAGACAGTGAGTTGAAATCTTCTCTTCTGTATCCAAACACTTAAACAATATATACCAAAAGTCTATTAATTTTTCCTGTATTTTAGATACAAGATTTGCTTTGCAAGTCTTTAGGCATCCATTTTTCCCAAGAAACTGAAAAAAGGCCCGAAGGATATAATAGTAAGTAAATAAAGTAAATCACATCCTTTTTTAGCATTCTCTTTTGCCACAAATTTTTCAAAACTTTGACAAAATGCAGCTTCTAACAGGCTGAAACAGTTATACTTCTGAGTGTTGTTTCCCCACTAACCTTTTCCTGCTTGAGCTACCCACCTGCTGCATTCTGTCTATGAGACAGGAGTCTCAGTACCTGGCCTCACCAGACCTATGCATGTCGTGTGACCAAGTGCAGTCATTCTCCATCATGGACTATATACAATAAGCAATCGTATATGGTGAAGCTTGTTTGTGCAGCTCATCATCTGGTGGAACACTTCTTGTTCTAAGACCAGATATGCACTTACTGTGAGTCCAAAATGCATTTACTTCCCATTGTACAATTAGATATGCACCCAACATCATAGAAAAACACAGCATTTTGTTCACAGGGGGGGCAGTAAAGTAATGGTGGATGAGTGAGGGAGAGCCACTCTTCAGAGCTCCATCCAAAAGTTTCTTCATCCCTGACCCAGTTCACAAGCTAAACTCCCTTAGAGTATAAGCTTTCAGAGAGAAGGACAACATAGGGTTTGTGTCCTACCAGGAATCTGAGGTGGCACAGTAATGCAGATAAATAACAGTTATAAATAAAAGCAAATCTGTTTGGATGGGACTGGCATCCTGTGCTGCAGCTTCTTTGTGCTGTAATTGTTTACTGTGGGTGCACGTGTAGGACTGGGAAACCAGGTCCCACCTCTACCCTTCTCTTGTCCTGCCTTTTGTGGGAGGGTATTACTGGTTTTCAGTGCTAGTGACCTTTGTGAGAAAACTTGGCCCATGCCCATTATGTACACAAATATTTTAAGTATTTCCTTTCTGACTTTGGACGTAGCAAGAAGTCAGAACTTTCCATCACATTGTTTGACTTGACAATACAGTAGTACAAAACAAAATAAAACTCATTGCTTCCATACTTTAACAGACCTGTTACAGCCTTTGCATTCTTCTCTAATGCCTTCCATGCTTGCTGGTTTAATCATTCATTATTATCACCTGCAGACAGTCTTGTTAGCACGTTCTATATTGTGTGTCAAAAAGTGAAGTAGTTTATGTTTCAGTTTCTGTAAAATACAGTATCCAAATACAGAGAAGGTTACTGGGAAGGTGACATTATTTTCTTTCTTACCATCCCCTCTCCACTATCAAAGCACTCTTCACAAACACTTAATCACTTATGTCTGGTATCTAATCATCTGGGCATTACAGATTATTTGATCACTAGAGGATGTAAGGGATTTCGTCTTTCCCTAGCAAGAGCCTCCTGCTGTGGTGATAGGAAATGTACAGATCTCAGCTCCCACACTGCATCTAAAAGCAGCTGCTAAATATATTGCTTGAGAGGGGGCTGCTTTTCAAAGGCTGTTTCTGTGACACTCTGGTGAAATGTGTCACTCACACAAAAAGAAAGAGGTACATGTAATAGAAAAACAACCCAAAGGAAGGGTCAAGAGAGAGGTTTACAGGGTGGAAAACAGAGAGCAAGGGAAGTGGGGGCTATGAGTGGGGGCAGCAGCATGGAAGAAGCTTGGGGTCTTGTCAGGCTCCTGGCAGGAGTAGGAGGTGTTTGCTGGGATGCAAGTACATTAGTGAAGATCTGTGTTCAGTGTGAATCAGGATTTCCACTGCAGGGGGAATTAGGTGGGTGGTGTAAACACCCAAATCAAGAGGTCCCTGCCATCTGCCATGGGTTGTTGGGCTGGGCTGGGTGCAGTGCTTGGCAGAGACCTTTAGACCATTCCTTCCTGGGGTCTGCTCCCCAGCCACTGCCATGGCACCTGTAGCAGAAATGATGGTGCCAGAACTGTTTCTCAGAGTGTTATCACCTTTAACATTTCACCAGCAGTGACTGAAATACAGTGGGCTATGCTGAAGTGAAACAAAATCTGTATTTTTTTTTCCCCTACTTCCTTCAGGATGCAGCTCTTCAATGAAAAGAACACTAGTCCCATACATTCACTGCCCATTGGTTATCTTTTAACCCTTATCCCTGCTCCACACTTCACCTGAAGAAATTCACACTGGTTCTGGTATCTTGCAAATGCTTTTGTAACATTTCCAGTCCTGTTTTGACAGCCTCTAAAATAAACCTTGATGACTGTGGAGGACACAAGTCTGGGAGTTGTGAGAGAATAGCCCATTTGCTGGCATTGCCCATTGATGACTTATTAAGGGGCTGATGGGGTATTGGATATAGGAGCAAGACTCCTGCTCAGTAAGAAAAACATGTTTAGAACCAAATGCCAGTATTTTAAGAATGGCTTTATAAAGCTGCTTCATATGTAAATGTGGTTTTCATTAAGATCCTCAAGAAAATTGAAATGTTTGATTTACACAGCAATATAAGCAGAAGGAAATTTCTTCAGACTTGGCACAGGACTGATGTGTTGATTTTGTGCTTAAACTCTGAACATACTAAAGAGTACTATTTTGGCAGTGTGTGCTGAGGTGATACAGAAAACATTGAGTGGCACTGTTAACATTTTTCTTTATTTCTAGAGACAACAGGACTGATAGGAAACCCCTTTTTTTTACTTGTTAATATCCATAGGGACCAGTAACACTTTGGGAAAAGTGTTACTGGCTCACAGGGTATGGCAGTAACCACTGGATTAGTTCTGCATCATATGACACCTATGCAAAACATGCTTTTGCAAACACACAGAACTTGTTTTTCAGTGATGGAATGATTTGTTCCTGTTTGAACATAAAATAACCCTGTAAATACTGTTGATTTACCAGCCATAAATCTCACAGATCTGTCCAAAACAAGATGGCACCTGTGCTGGGGCAGGTTGGCAACATTGTGTGCCCATTAGGCTCATGTTTGTGCTGAAAATGCAGCATCTTGAATCTTGTCCCTGCAGGAGATGCAGAACAGGAGAGATTCAACTCAGCAGCTTCCTTATTTCAGGTACTAGATGCTATAATTGCTATGGATGTCTACATGGAAAAGCCTTTACAGAATTAAAACATAGAAGATCAGTTCCATATGCTTTGTTCATGACAAGTCCAGTACTGTGAAAAGGCTGGAGAAAGTTAAACTATTTTAGGTTAAACTATTTTAAGTTAAACTATTTACACTGTCCCAGTACAGTAGTGTTGTAATCGTGTTTAAAGATATCTTAAATGAATCTTTAAGCTGAATGAATTGAAATTTAATTTAAAATTAAATTTAAATAAATCTTCAAATTTAAATTAAAGTTGAAAATTATTCTACTAAAAATAAGATGACAATCTTATCAGTCCAGCAAAATCAAGTTCACACAATGTTTACCATGAGTTAATATTACTATTTTTAATTATCTGGGATGACTACAAAGTTTTTTATTTTCTCGTGATACAACACTTACAAATGCTGTTTATAAAAAGAAGCTGGCTCCTGTTTACTCTGTGTCATGGTGCAGTGAAATCATTAGGCAATGTTTAAAACTGACATCAAAATTTCTGTTTACATTGCATAATGATCCACTGAAACTCGTAGCTACTGGATCTCACGGAGGCTACGAGCTGAGCAGGAGTCCCAGAACTGTTGTGAAGCGAAAGGGAACTGTGAGCCTGAGAATATTTTCTGTGAATTTTGTGTTTCATGTGTGTCTGTGGTTGAAAACACTAACTAGGGAAGTAGCAGCAAACTCGTAAAGTCCTGAGAGTGGGTAAATGGGTACAGAGTGAGGGAAAAGCAGCTGCTGGGGTTGTGGGGGAGCACTGAGAAGGAGGACAAGAGGCAGTGACCTGGCTGTGCTGGCATGGCAGCAGAGAAGGTGGGAAGGGGACTAAGTGGCAGAAATGGGAAAAAGTGGGGAATCCACCATCCCAATTTATGAAAGTTATGGGAAAAGTTATTTTTACATTTGGTGATTATTCAGTTTTGGGTTGTCTTGGTCAGAAGTGTTTGATGATGCCTTGGACACAGGGTACCAGACTATCAGATGCATTGATCTAGGAGCAGCAGACATTGGGTTCATGTATGTTGCACAGAAGAAATGCTCGGACTTGTTAGTGCCTCCTTGTGGAAACAGAAATGGCCTGAAGTTGGTTGGTGCTGAATATGAAATAAGCTTCAGAAGTACAGTGTGCTGGGAAAGATGCATGGATACTTCTTGAAGAATTTATAAATAAACATTGCACAACATATTACAATGATTTAAGCAGTATTTCTGATAGATTGCAATGCCTACCCATTACAGCCTGAAAGAAAATTTAGCAGAAGAAATGTGCAGAACGGTGGAAAATTACTCCAACAAACAGTGGTTCCTATCTTTTAAGTTTAGTGAATAGACCTTTCAGCAGAATCAGAAATGCCATTGAAATTCATCAGGTATGGCATTTCCCTGTTTAGCTGAAATGAGAAGAATTTAATCGAATTTCCTTCCCTGAAATTGTTCCAGAGAGAAAATGTGATCTGTCAGATAGTTAATAAATGGGTTTCTGTGCTTGCAGCCATGAGATTTGGTGTATAACAGAAAAGAGTAACTTGAGCATCTTGGTAAATTAAGTGCTGTGCTGTTTTCTCTTGGAAGAGTTAGCCTAAAACTTGAGTGACTTGGCTATTGAGCCACCTCGGATTCCATGTTTATAGTGTGGAATGTGGAAAGCCCTAAGTAAGGATCACTGTTCCTGAAACTCATGTCTCTTCCAGATATCTTCCAAGTCAATAGCCTGTGATCCTAAGTCATCCATCAAGTCCACCAGGGACTGGCACCAGTGGGCCAGAGTGGCATTTTCCGGGGCAGGAGCAGGTCAGAACCGGCAGCAGGAGGCTGCCTTCCAGCACAGGAGGGATGCTGAGGGCAGCTCACTGGGCTTCCATAGGCCCAGTGAGTAACTGGAGTGACCTGAGGGTGTGTTGCTTGTACCTGATACCTGTGCTGTGATGCCAGCTGACATTTCCTTTGCCATGTTAGTCATTTGCAGCAGTTTAGCAGCTGTGTTAGTTTTTGGTGGTGCACAGGAATAACAGGACTCTCAAAGGTGCACAGGTTCCCAGTACTCTCAAAGCTTAAGGCAACTCCAAGCATCAGGGGGTTTCCCCCTCAGCTGGGATGTTACAGCTCTTCTTGAGAGCACAGAACAAATTGTATCAGGAAACTGTTCCAGAATTTAAAAAGCCTGGTGTTTTGGGGTTTGGGGTAAGGACACAAGTACAGCTGCTGCTGTTGTTGCTCTTGAAAACAACATACTGCCAAACCACAGCCTGTGTGACTGGGACACATTTATCTCCAAGCTGACAGTGCCTGGTTTGCTGCCAGCTAGCAGAGAGGGCTGCAGTTTTTTTATTCTGTCGTTACGTACTGTCAAGCTTAGTGATGCTTACAGTGATGAGAGGCCATGTGCCAGCAAGCAGCTAGTTCTCTACTCAGTGCTGTATTTCCAAAGTTTTTTTTTTCATCATTTATTTTCCTACTTAGTGGATTTTCATGTATCTTATGGTTAAATATCAAACATAGCTGGACATATTTGTTCATTTGATAATGCTAATGTTAGGACACTCCTGCAGTGGTGTGCTATAAATAGCCCGTTTTGCTGCATAACTCAGGAGAAAGATATAGAAGCCTTTGCCTGAAGTCAGGGATGTATCAGCAGGGTGCAGTTTTTTTGATAGAAATTGTATCTCACCAACTACTGCAACCTCAGGCCTTGAAGTAGAGAAATAATAATGAAATTCAAGCTAAAGGCTGTGAATTTGAAAGTATATCATAGCTGTGCATTAGTGGTCAGTTCAGGCACAAAGCTTTCCCTAGGTCTGATCTTGGAGACAAAGTTGTCATTCCAGTCAGCTGCCAGAAGTGATTTCAAGATGCTGGTTTCTTCAGTCCTTTCTTACAGACCTAGAAGTTTCACAGAGCAAGTTTGTCTGAAGTTGCATAGGGTGACATCTATAACAATCGGATTCTACACTCTAGTACTGAACTCAACAGTAACAGAAGACTAAAAGGAACAAAAAAAAAAAAAGAAACCAGCCCTCTTTAAACTTGACTGCAAAGCTGCCTTCACATCGGTATGACAAGGGCTGTGGAGCTGGCTATGCACAGTGGCAGAGTGAGATTTGGACATTAGGAACCTGTCTTGAAAAAAAAATTGCACCATTAGGTCTGTACTAAATATGATTAATGATGGTAATAAAATGTTGGGGGTGAAAATTTCTATAAATCAGCAAGTTGGATGACCATAAAAATCACGTATGAAAGGATGCTGACTGAAGTGAATTTGTATTTGTCAGGCTCTAATTTTTCACTGGACCTTATGACTTAATTAGGACACTTGAGGAGTCAGTTGCAAGGAAAGTGTGCTCTGGTTTACTGAGCTCAGATTTCTTGCTCTGGCTCTGCTTCCAAGAACTTCAGCAGGTAAAATTAGCAAGCAAACAGCATAGCTGGGAAATTATATTCTCTGGAGCTTTGCTGTCAACAGCTAAAACTTGAAGGAAGCATTTTTGTATATGGCTGAAATCAAGAGTGGGTTGAGCAGCATATGCAAAGAACAGGGGAAAATTTAACAGCTCAGGATGTCGTCTGAGGAGGAAGATCAGCCAGAGACCCCAACTGGCTCCCCTTGGTCTTGGGTAAGAGCTTATCCCCTAAGGTCGTATAAGTATCGCTTAAAGCTCTAGAAAAATAACAAGCTGTGGTCTGTGAACCTAGACAGAACTCAGTATCATCAACTTATTTTACTATCCTCTTGAAGTTTGGGTGTCATAGGTAGTTAGATTGCCTGCTTTAGTTCTACCTGTGGGAATTTAAAAAGTGAATGGGGAAAACATTCTTTTGCTTCTGTTGTGTATATCAGATGCAATAAAAAATCCTGGCTGTTTCTGTACTCTTTCCTTTGCTGTCTCTCTAGCCAAGTAAGCACTGCTGAAAGATACTTTTTAGGTATAAGGGAGGAAAAAATACGTAAAAAATTGTGTAAATGTTTTTTTCTGCATGTCTGCATTGAAAAATGAGATAGTGAGAACCCCAATACAGAAATTACTTGCCTTAATTTTTTTCAGAAAGAGAAGCTGTCTTAATAAAAGACAATCTGCAGTGGTGCTCCATTAACAGTGGAAATGGTCTTTCTGGAAATGTCAATGTTTAAAAAGGTTGCTAAGTATTTGTGGTCAGGCACAAATGTTTCTGTAAGCATAAAACAGCTCTTTCCTGCAGGTATTTGAGGAGTTATCAGAGACAATTTCTTTTTGAAGGTAAAAGGCATAGGAATGATACGAATGTGTATTTTAAAAAAAGTCTCATCTTCAGAAGACCATGCAGAGAGGACGAAAAGCAGTACCAGTTGTTCTCACTATCAGGACACAGAGTTCCTGGTGAGCTACAGTACTCGTGCATTGGTAAATGCCTCTTTTTCATGGGTAGGATGATAATTTATAGATGTTGTTTTCTTACTTAAACATAAGTGGAAAATTTCAAGTGCCATTCAAAGTCCCTTACAGACTGGGCAGGATGGAGGCTGGGTTTGGAGAGCCAGGAACCAAATGGTTAGCAGATGGTTGGAGTGCTGAGGCTTGTCTAAAATGCATTCAATAAAAAGCAAATTCTGAGTATAAACAAAAAGGGTAGGGATTTTAATTTTTTTTTTTTTAAACTTCAAACACCAGTGGGTTTCTGGTTATCAGTTTTATGATATATGCCACACAATATTTTGACTACCACAGTTGCACGACATGTACTTTAGCTCAAGTTTCCTTCTGGAAATTTCCTTCACATGTAGGTCTCTTAAGCTGCCAAGAGAAACCATAGATCCCACTGCGCTGAACAATTTGTTCTGCAAAAAATGTGTAAGTTTATTACAAGTAAATAAATGGTGTTATGAAGCATATAAAGCATGTTGGATTTCTGATAGAAATAGATGTGTTAAAGATCATTTGAAATTGTTGCTATTGGCCTTTAGGAGTTGCTGACTCTGGGATTCTGCTAAGGATGTCAGAAAAGAAGGACCATTTGTCTCCACAGATTTACTGAAGTCCTTCTGCATGTCAGTTTATTGTAGAATACAGAGAAAATTTTGGTCCTTGGAGAGGAACACAGAATACATATGTTTTAGAATATTAAGAGCTCATAACAGAGAGCTCTTTAATAAAAATATTCCCTACGTATGTAAAGATAAACATATGAGCCCTAGGCTTTGAAATGTAGCATGATTAAAAAATTACATGCTTCCAGAAGCAAAAATTTGTTTTTGTAAGCATCTAGACCTCAAAACACTTCCTCTGATTTACCATGATGTCCCAAGATTACATAAATATGATTTCATACAGATATTTTCTTTCCCTAAGGATATGAATAAGATTGTACCCTTATGTCCTTTTCAGTGGAGAAATAATAACAAATAAATAATGCACCACTGAGAGGAGGTAATATAACTCTGGGGATGGTGGTAATAGAATGTAAACACAAGCAAGTACTTTTAGATGTGAAGCAGAAAGATTCTTAGGAAGGCAGCTTCATGGTAACTATATAAATCAAGCAGCAAGAAAAAATTACCTTAAAAACCTGCATAAGTAGTCCAACTTCTTTTCCACTTTTTCTCAGTTATTGGCAATGTGATGGCATGTGAGGTTACACTAGAAACATGTGACTAATATGAGTGTTTGGAAGTGGAAAGGTTCAGAAGGGAGGACTCTGGAGGAGCAGCATGACCTGAAGGACTGTTTAGGTTATGCTGTCCTTAGGTATTTGCCTTTCTAGAGTTCCTGAGAAGCTAGGATAATTATAAATCCTCTGGAATCGTTACAGCACATTGCCAAAACTTAGTATGGGTAATTCAAATGTGGACACCTCTAGCCCATTCTTGCATGAGTTTAGCCCATATCTAAGTAGGGGAGAGGCTGCTGTATGATACAATGTTCTCTTGTGTTGGGGAGAGCTTATTTCACAGTTCTGGATAGCTTTGGGAAGCACAGACTAAAGCCTCCCCTGTCCAACCCTTTCCCCTTAAAGCACTGCACTGGTGATATCCCCAGACTGCAGCCTGCAAATGTGGGAGGGTGTGATGGCTCAGGAGGTGAGAACTCCGTGAGGTACAGGAAGAGGTGAACAAACAGTATGTTCACCTCAGGAGAATGGTCTAACTGTGATAGAAGAGTCAACATGGCAGTGTTGTGCCACCAGTGTTTTGACAAGGCTGTCTCTTCTTGAGCATATTCATCAGAGGAGGTGGGCTGGGGGAGCTGGAGAGGGGAAGGAACAATTCCTACACTCACCTGTGCCTCCCCGAAACCATGCTCGCCCCTGCTCCCAGTTGTTGGACACTGCTGTGTTGTGGGGTGTCCTTGTGCTGCCCTGCTTGCTCTGCTCTGCTGGAGCAGCCCAGCAAAGTGATGGAGACACTATGGCTTGTGCCCACATAACACCAAAAAGTCAAGCTAGGCCACAAATCGCAGCAAAGAAACAGAAACCTGTTTCAGAAACCTGAAACCTGGCACAGAAACCTGGTTTCAGATTTTGTGACCACAACAGGCACATGCAGGGAGTGCAGTGGCAGCTGGGTTTGTGTCACTGCTGTTGTTGGCATCCGGGCATGAGTGTGATGTGCAGGGATGAGGCTGGTGGTGGGGACATGGAGGAAGGCCCTTTAATCCAGGGATTAGTTTGTTTGGGTTCCAGATTTTTCATTGTTTTGCCAGTTTAGTCAGAGGTTATTTATTTTGTTTTTAGGAAAGTGCTTGGAATCCCCATGCTCCAGGTCAGGCAGCTGCCTTGCCAGTGAGGGATGGTGTGAGGCTGCCCTGGGGGAGACATCTCAGGCTGCACGGCTGCTGCTCTGAGGGAGAGCAATCAGCTGGACTGGAAGATTCCTTGGGTGGATGTGGAGATTCTCTTCCAAATAAATACTGCCCAAACCAGCCACTGATGGGTCACGTGTGGAGAACATTTATGCTCCTCCAGCTTGGGGACAAAGAGCAATAGTACCCAAAAGAATGTCTGGCCTGATGTGTGTCCCAGCATCTCTGGGCATTGCTGCCCTCCTGCTGTGTCCCAGTATTCCCAGCACCTCAGCCATGACAGGATTTTCTGACTTACACTTTATGGTGGGAGTTGAGAACTGATAACATATTTAGGAAAAAAAAAAAAAAAAAAAAGAAAACACTGAAGAAACACAGAATATTATTAAAACATCTCCAAGCACTCCACATGGTAGAATGTTTCCTTAGTTTGACCCAATAAAGATTTTTTTTTCCAGCTGATAAGTAATAAAATCATGTGGGCTACATAGTTTAGCTAACAGGTGCTGTCAATGCTCCTCACATTTTATTAGAAAAATACCTAGGAGGGACACTGAAAATACTCACCCACCCTCATTATGACTGAATTTTAGAGCAGGACTGGGCTTGGCAAAGCACAGAAGACACAAGGAGGTCTGTGCAAATTCCTGAATCAAGTTTTCCATTAGACCCATGGCAAAAAGTTTTATTTTTCAGTGCTTCCACTCTGTGATACTCAAGGCCTTTATGTTCACAGCTTTGTCTACAAGGGCTGAGTATCTGTGAAAATCCCCCTTGAGCTGCTTGTATTGGGTACCCAAAGCAAATGGGCTCATGCAAAAACTGCAACCTTCATTTCCCACCTCCCCCCTACTTTTTAAAGTTAACTTAGCCTGAAAGTTATATTGTATTTTGAGATTCTCTAGGAGAAGCCTTGTAGAAATGCAAAGCCTTGGTGCAATTAAGTTGCCACCTGCTGCCAGAACTACAGCTGCAGGTGATGCTGCCATGGGAGGGGGGAGGGTTGGCTTCTCAAGGACAAGTTTCTATCAGTCTCTCCCCAGTCCCAGGCCAACCCCCTGGGTCATAGATAAAACAATCACTTCTCCAGGGCTGCAGGTAGGTTTGGATTTATCAAATTCTAGTGAGGGGTAAAAGTTTAATTAGCATTAGTTTCTTTGGAAAGCTAAAAGCATTTATCTTTTACTGCAAGAAAACTGTTACCTTGCTTAAATCAGGAAGACTGGGGCTGAGGCCACAGGCTGCTCCCACCCCAACAATGCTGTGTTGGCTCAGTCTGGATGGAGATCAGAGCCCATTAACCTGGTGGCTGTGGTTACCTCCAGTCTCCTGTACTTTGCATCAAGGATGCCCCCAGCTACTCTGACAGCAGGAACGTACCCAGCTGTATCTGCAGATGGGAATGCTCTGGGCTTTGGGACTGCCCCATACTGTGGACCTTTTCCAGTGAAGGATCTCTCATACAGGCCCCGATTCCCCCTTGGCTTTCTGACCTGAAGTTGATCTGTACAATTTCAGGCACAAGGATTCATCTACTGCCCTATGCACAGGGCTCACGGTGAGCATACTTCTGTTTTATTTTGCTGGACTTTTTGGCAGCTGCCTGCTGAGCAGAGCTCAGGCTTTTCAGAGGCAGGAGCTCCTTTCCCCTGCAGTGCCCTTACTCTGCCATGGCTGCAGCTGCAGTCTGGGGAGCAGATGATGCTTGATTGCAGCCCCTTGCTCCCATTTCAGCGAACTGTCACTTCAGCCTCTGGAGGATGTATTTGTACAAGGGTAAATAAGTCTCAGAGGTATTCACTGCAGATCTTTTCTTCAGCATCAAGTACACGTTCTGCCTTCCCACCTACTGAAAAATAAACCATAAATTGAACCTGGACCCTTCCCTGTCATTTGCCCCCAACCTTTCAGATCACCCCTCTGGGGAGCTGATCAGAGACCAAATCCTTTTGCATTTTATTTAGAGTAAATTGCTGGAGGTCAGCAATCTTTCTCTGTCTGGATATCATGTCTCAGAGGGCCTGTGCTGTCTTAATATAGCCTTGAAAGTTCATCTCAGTCCATGGGGATGAAAGGCTGTGAGGACAGTAAGTGCATCTCTCAGTTCCTGTCGCCTACACTGCTTCTGCATGATAACCTTTCTTTTCATGATGAGTAATGCTTTAGTAACAATTATCCTATGCTTCTGTAAGTGCAATTGGAGTGTTAACTTCTGTTTCCAACTATCCTACTCCTGTAGTGGTCTGTGACAGCTGAATCTTGCTTGGAGCAGGAGTTTGCACCATGTCAAGGCCACAGCCTAAGGTCAAGTCAGCCCAGGGGTAAGCTTCAGCAGCCCTGACTGAGTGTCTAAGCAAAACCTACACTGAGAACTGGGCTGTAAGTGTAAAGCACTTGTGAGAGTGGAGCAAATAAGAAAAACCCAGTCCAAAGAGAAAGAAAGCACAAACACATCTCTGAGAACCAGAGCTGCCTTAACATCTGAGACTTTTAAAAGCAGTGATAGTCCTGCTACTCACTTTCAGAAGTCTGTATTTAGAAATTTATCAAGCTCTTACCAGTCATGATGAAGGTTAACATTTTTTTCCATTTAAAGTCCCCTGTCTCTGGGAGATAAGAAAAAGCTTCCTGAAAAGCAGTACAAGTCTGGAGCTTACACTGCAGGTTCTCAAAGAGCTTCTACTCCAAATGGACAAGTAGATAAGGGCTGGGTTGTCATCAACTGAGTGCTTCCCAACACCTTCACCCAGGGAGCCATGAGGCAGTGGGTGCCATAATGGGGTGCACATGAAAAGAGACCATTGTGTTGCTGCCCCAGAACATGTAACCTCTAGTTTTAATGGCTAGAAGCCAGGGAAGTCATCAGAGAAGAGCATTCATGGCAAAATGGTTCAGGAAATGCAGAACAGGTTTCTACTTTGCTCAAAATTACATAAACAGGAAGGGGGAGGATGTTAAAGAAAAGGGAGAAAATGGTCTTGTGGATCTAGAGTGAGAAATAATTAAGAAATTGCAACTGAAGCTGCATATGTCAAGGTCTAGAGATGGGTGTGGAACTGAACTCAGGAGCAGAAAGCAAAGCTGTGCTTGCAAATGTAGTAAAGGAGCAGTGAGAAAAGCATATTTTACAGCCTTGTATGTACCCATCCTGACAAGACACACTGCCTTTCAGCTAAAGATCCTCTGCTCCCAGTTTAAATGAACTGTGTATTAGAAACAAGGCACATCCCACCTGGGATTGCAGTTCATGAAAAGGGAAGGCAAAGTGATCCTGAGACCATATGCAGAAGTAATTTTTTCTCTTTTCATACCAGTAGCCAGTTTCACAGGAAAATCAGCCACCATTTTTTTCTGAGAAAAGTCCAGTACAATGTCATAAATATGAATGCAGAAGGAAAAAGAAGTTCCTGAAACCGTTTCTCATTTAACCTGTAGTCTCTATTATTCCAGCTGAAGCTGGTACCTTCTATTGCATCTCCATTGCCAACCCTGAGCTCTCTGTACACCTGCACCACTGCCTGTTGCTGATGTATTGGGGCAGTTTCCCTGCAAATCTGACTCCAAAGGAGACTTTTCATCTTTGCAGAGCCTTTTGCATTGTGTCCTATAGAGATGACCTTTTTGTGAGCAGGAATTTTGTGTGCATGTGCATCAATTTTGTTTAGATTTTAGCAACTGAAGTAAAAATATCCACTTTCAGTAAGTACTCTGTGGAGATGAGGTTTCAGTGTCTTGGAAAATTGTGGAGCAGTACCATGGCACTCTGAGTCTGGAGTCAAAAGCTTGTTTATCCCTCAGTAGTACCACTTAGAAGTTATAGCTCTTTAAATCTTCAACAAGTGGCAAGCTGTGATTTTTTTATATCTTTGCAGTCTCCAAGGAAGTCCACAATCAAAACCACAGACCAAAGCACATAAGAGCAATAATTTACTCGAACACACTGGGTGCTATATTAGAAGCACTGTTACCAGGCAATGGAGATGAGCCTATTCACAACAAATTCTCCATCCTTCCTTTTGAAAGGCCAAGAAGAAAATGCTTGATGGAGGGTATTCTGTATTCTACTCTCTTGCCCTCCCCTTTTTTTTTTTTTTTTACCCTTCTGTCATTTGAGTTTTGCAAAAGCCTTGGTCTGATCTTGCAGTAATGGTGGTTTTGTGGCATCCCTGCTGAAATGCATTGCTTCAGTGGATGAGCAAACTCCATCAAAAATGAGTTTTGTCCAACAGAGACAGGGAATGCAGAGAAAGAAGGGAGTGGCTGCTGCCAAGCAAGAGATGGCAGGAAGCAGCCCTCTTTCATGAGAACCAAAGCAAACAAGAAAATATGCAAAAAACCCCACCAAAAATGTAGAAGCTGGTCTAAAACACCTTCTTTATTATGTAATCTGCCTGAGAAGTCAGTCATATCAATCATCTAAGCATGACCCCTTCATAGAAGTAAGAATTACCAGGATTAACCTAGGAACTAGGCAGTACACCAGATATCACTACTTTAATTCTTCTTTATTTTTCCAGTTGCAAAGTCCTGAAAGTTGGAAACTTTGAGCTAAGTGGTAGACATTTGACCCATGGATTGGTTGAAAAGTTTTGTCATTTTATTTTTTAAATAACATAAAGAGCAATGTGTCTGCATAACGCAACAACAACAAGAATATGTTCTTTTTCATTCTAACCCAATCCTATAGTCGTTGTTTCAGTTAATTGATTTATTAATGTTCAGGGCAAAATTGCCATATTGCAAAACTCTGTAATACAGAAAAATGTAGTGAGAAAAGCTGTTTCATAAAGATAATCTGCTAGAATTCTTTGGGCTACAAAATATCCTAAAATGAAAAGAATATTTTAAAATCAGTTTTCCTAAAACAAGTTGCAAACTCCAGTTCCTCTCCTCTATGCTTTTGCAGAAGTTATATTGGTACTAAAAGACCTCTGAAGTGTAGGATTTCTAAACCAAAAGTGACCTCCAGTGGTCACACACATTATTTATAGCTGATGCCTAGTACTTCTCTGCTTGTGAGAAATGAGGCAATCTGATAATTAACAGCCTGCAGCAAGCACAGTCAATTAATTTGGAGGTGACCACTTAAAAAAACAAAGGACAGTTAATCTGGGTGTATACTTACATCCAGATATTTTGTATACCTGCGGACCACATGAAGGTTTTTCATTTACTGACCTGTACGCCTCTGTTTTACATCTCAGGGATGTTTTTTTCTGCATTTTACTAGGGTGTAATGCACCATTCTCTTTGCTTACCCTCTGCATGTAGTACAGCTTTGGTGTTAACATCCCCCATATGGCAAGCTGCTACAGGACAGAAATGACTTCTTAAAAAGCAAATAATTTATCATCAGGCATCTCAAGGTTGATTTTTACTTACACAGCAATTGGGATTTCTGCATAGCTTTGCTAATAAAATAATTAGTTTTCCCTTAAAATATGGAAAACTAATAAAATAATTAGTTTTCCCTTAAAATATGGAAATTAAGATGGATTGTCCTATCTTTTCCTAAATATTTTAGGACATCATGGACTCATTTTTTCTGGAATGCTTGAAGGCAGAGGTACAGGTCAGGGCTTTGTGGGATCTCCATTCAAGTAAATATCTCTGAGAAATTTCTAGAGTTCAGGGATCAACCTCCGTCATAGCTGTTCAAGCACCTCCAGTCTAGCTGCTTTCGCTCAGAAGTTTTTATGGGTTAATGACAGCTGCAGGAGGGTTTTCCTGCAGAAGGACACTGAGGAAATTCAATGGAAATATACTCATTAATATAACTGCAAGAAATATTTGTATGAATGCCCTCAAAACACAACAGTTTCCTTAATTTGTGTTGGCCTAATTTAAACCAAAACCAGATTAAACTTGAAGGAGAGTTTTCCCATAGGTATTTAAATGTCCTTCATCTTTATATCCTTAGTTAAATTGGATTCACTGGCTGAGTCCTGGCCTTTTTGGAAGGTTAGTGAAAATGTAGCAATTGAGCTAGTTTTAAGCAATACGGACATGACCTTTGGTAAAAAGATTTGGGTACACTCATAAATCCTTTTCCCTGGAAACGTTATGTTGTGTGTGCAATAGAGGTCAAAACTTGAATGCAAGTCAAGTAAGACTGTCCTGTCAGCTGAGACTGGGAAATGAACTCTTGGCCTAATCAGTGGAGCACTGGCCTGAGACAGGATGACAAAGCTCTTTTCCCTTGTGCTGCTGGATGAGTTTCAATAACCCACTGCAACTTCTGCAGTGGCTACATCTATTAGAAGAGGATTATGCTAATAACATATTTTTGTAATTTGAGACTGTGCTGTATATAAAAGAGGGTTAATGAATTTAATAAACAGATTATAAACACAAGAATACTTTTCCAACCCTCTATGTTAAAAGCATCATGAAAGGAGGGAAATTAAAATTATGGAAGGAGGAAGTATGCTTTATTTTTTATGTCAACTTTCCCTTCTGCTCCCCTCCACCAGCTATATTAGACGTGTAAAGTAGAAGACCATGAAGATGGCCACAAGCTATTTCTGCAGCAACACATTTGGATATAAACTATGCCATCAAGCTTGTGTTTTGCTCAAAATTAATATACTTTCTCTGTCTCTTTTCCTTCTAGGGTAGTAGGCTGTGGGTAGTCAGGCCCTAATGGTATAGCTGAGAACAAGTAGTTTCCTATAATTCTTACTTAGGTGATTAGTTTACTTCTTTTTATATTTTTTCACTTTGTGTTCCTACAGGAAAAATCTCAGTAGATCCAGAAATGGTACAGAAAAGAAAGCTCCATTAGGACCTGTGAAACAAAGAAGACAAGGGTGAATGGCATTTTCTCTTAGCATAACTCTGTGACAGACAAGAATAGTTTATTAATAGACAAACACACTATACCATCCCTTAATGACTGCAAGACCAAAGCACGTGTCTAGTTTCCTGCAGGCCTTACATACCTAAGGGGTGGCAGGTTAGTGCAGTAGGACAAGCAATGGTCAAATTTCCCAATTCAGATTTCTCAGTGGTGCTGGGCAGCTGAGTAGGAGAAGGAGGTTTCTGTGATGGTTGAAGCATTATGGAAATGTTCTGGACTAAGTGTTAACCCAGTGCTTACTACAGATAATTTGATTTTGCATGGGCTGGGCACTTTTTCTGTACCCTGTAACTAGGGAAGGACTATAAGTGGGACAGCCTGTGGTGATGGAGCTTGGCTTGGAAGAAAGGCTGGGCTAAGATAGGGATCTAATGGCAAGAGGGTGGTGGATGGGGTGAGAGATGGCAGATCCAGAGGGATGGGGCACTGACTGGTAGGGAAAAGGTTTCCCTTCCACTGAGCACCCATGTGATGTGTATGAAAGAACTTGGTTGCAACCAGTCCGATAATGTGTTCTCTTAGGTTTTGATAGGAGATGGAGGGAGCCTGCAGTCTGAGGCCACTGAGGAGGGCTGCCAAAGGCCAGAGGCATTATCCCTGAGCCTTTCCTCACACAGCATCTGGGGAGGGAGCCCCAATCCCAGCTGCTCCAGGGATTCCCAGAGCTTCTCTGGGGCTTCCACCTCTGCTTTCGCATGGACTCATTTCCTCTCCACCCATGTTAGAGGGAGAAAAGTAGGATACTAAAGACTTTTCCCCAGATTTTAATTCAGTAGGAAGAGAGGGTTCATTTGAACACACAGAAGGATTTGTTTTTGCAAACACAAAAATCCCGTTGAAGTAAATCAACCCTGGATTTTGTCTACCTCTCCACTGCCTCCAGAGGGAACTCTAATCTTGTTTAGGCTTTGGCCAAAATCAGAGAAGATGCTACTCCCTGGGGACCTGCAGGACATTTCCACATGGGAGAGGCAGTTCTTCACTTCAACTGGCTTATGCCAGGGCATACCTATTGAAAACCGGTGGCTTTATTGACTTGGTAACATCAGTGATTTATTTTCTGCTTTGTAAAACGGCTTTACGTATTTCTAGACAAGCATCCCTGAAACCAGGACACTGGGAGTGCTGGAGCAGCACACCTCTTGGCCCCTCCCTGGCCTCGGAGCAGCCAGGCAACACGTTCCTCAGTGTGCCATACACATTAAGCAAACTTTTAAGCTCATCCTACACTGCCTGCATTAACGATGTCTTACTCCTTATTATATTAATAAAGCTGGTGACAAGTCAGTGAATGACTGACCAGACTTTTGAATGTTAGTATTAGGAAGTCCTTCACTTGCTTAAATTGAAGGGAGGATTGCACAAAAGAGAGGCACAACCTTTCCGTTTTGTCCCTGTACAGCATGTGGCAGGGTGGGCCACAACAGAAGCTTCTAAGCACTGCTAAATTCAAGAAAACAGTAGTATAGAATGTCTTAGTGCATTTTCTTTTCATTTGTAAAACCCGAGATAACTTAATGTTAACAAAAAAGGAGCTCTTCTGACTGCAGTACTGATTTTCAGAATGTATTCACATTCGTTGTCATTTTTCCACTGCCCACAAGAGCTTTGCTGAAGAAAAGTTGACTTTTTTCATGGAGCTGCAACCCCTGAGGGAAGCAGCATGCTTTGGGCAAGTACAAAGCCAGATCTATCTTGTGGGAGAAAAGGGTGAAAAATGTAGAGGGAAAAGACTAGGGGGCAGTTACAGAAATGGTCTTCTTGTGACAGACCACAGGTACACTTACAGAAGAGTGGCTGTATTTGGGTGCTCTGTGTCATGCCATCTTAAGGTAGGTGAAACAGATTGTGTACTAGCAATGCTCCACTCCTGTTGGTTAGGAAGGGAATCCAGGTTCTTGGTTACAGCTGTCTAAGGTAGAAGGGACAGCCCCATGATCCGATCCCACTTAGGGAAGGTGGTCTTGAAGTCAGGGGGATTGTTCTCTGTCCTTTAAGTCAGATAGGTGCATCTGGGCTGATATAGGAGAGTTTCTCACTATCACTAACATTAACACTAATAAACCAACCCAGAAGCAGGAGTTTTTTCCTGCTCAACAGATGCCACATAATGTGTACTGTCACCTGGGTGACAAAGGCTCCGAAAGGGTAATCCTGTGTTGCCACCTTAAAAACAACAGCTGGACCTATGTGCTTGCTCTCTGCAGGAATCACTTCACATAGCAATAATTACACTGTGGGCATTGCATAATGCAAACAAGTAAATATGCTGAAGCCTGCTACAGTGAACTGGTTATCTCTTGCTGTCACTGTCTTGCTCTTTGCTGATGTTCTAATCTGTGAGGTTAATTTGAAAATGGATCCTGACAATCTGGAGTATCAGGAGGTGTTCATTTTTCACAGAGTCCTTAAAGATCCTTCATCCATCTGAATACAGGAGTACCTTTAAAATCCAACATACTCTGTACAAGTTATTTACAAAATGGAGTTTTGAATTCCTTGATTTCACTTCTAGGAAAAAGCAGCCTTGTGTAGGGTAACAAAAAATACCATTCATGATCCACCCACTTACAGGGGTGGATCTCTGATGGTCTTGGCCGTGACACTGGATGCTGGGGGAGGTTTGTGGCACAGGTCTTGAGACATATCATTCAATTCACCCCAGTAAAGGCCAGGGGATTTTTAACATGTTCTAAAATATTTCTAAAGACTTTTAAAGCTTTTTATATTAACAAATCCCAAACTTAATCTGCAGGAATAATACCCTCCTGCTGCCTTGCATTCTGTGACACTTCTCCCCAAGAATTAGAGTTAAAAACCACCTCTTGTTCTGCACGTTTCTTATCTACTAGTCAGCAAAGTCACAGTGTATTTTGATTGGTTTTTGTGATCTCCTCCTTCTTCCTAGAAATAGTCCTGAACAGCATGTAGCCTTAGTGAGAAAAACAAATCATGTTCAACGAAAGGCACACTTAGCTTTCCCCTCCTCCTTATTTTCTGATCTCCTGGATAAAATCCAGCAGGGAACTGCTCCCAGTCTATTTATGAACTTGTGTTTACTTCTATGTATACGTAGTCTATATTACATATGAACTCTATGTACTGACCCAAGGAACTCAGAACCTTTGTCAATACTAAGAAATTCAGTTCCATAACAGTAGTCTGACGTTTATATTGTTTTCTCAATTTTACATTTAAAAAAAACCCAGAGGTTGGATTGTGCAGCAGAGCACAGAAAGCCTCAGATAGTGCCAGCCCCAATGGAAGTTTCCCAACTTCCTGACCCACCCCCGGTTTGTAGGATTGTTTTTCCTCTCCTGTTGTTGCCACTTCAGAAATCCGACCTTGGGACAGAAGCTCTGTCCTCTCCTCAGTAGAAACATACCCATGTTCCATGAAGTGACCTAAACTTACCTCCTAAAAGGCTGTGGTGAGCAAATCTCTTTAAAAACCTATGAAGACTATGTATAAGACAGTGACATGTTTTTCTGTGGTGTTGTTTTGCTTATTTTGTTTTGTTTTGTTTTTTGTTAATAATGTGCATGTGAGGCTTTAAGATTTGAATGCGTGAAAGGTTTGAAAGCATCATAGCAACAATATCTGTATTTTTTTCCCATGTGGACAGAGAAAAGTGGAACCCCCCCCCCATGTATATTTTAATTCACTTGTACTTCAGTGCAGGCTTGTGATCCCTCTTTCAAACGTGCCATGATACCATATCTTAAAAACTGATGTGCACATTAGTCTGTTGGTACCTTTGCTGACTCTGGATTGTAACTTACATACAAGTACTTAAATACCAGTACTGACTTGAAGCAACTTCCTTCTCTGGCAAAATTTAATCTGCTCTGAATAAACTGCATTCTGATGGTAGGCTTACCACAAATCAATGGGCAGGGGGATGGGAAGCATCACCTGCAGTCTAAAATAACTATGATAATCACAGAGAAGACCTCTGCACAAGCAAACAAAGCCAGTAAAAAGAGAGAATAAAACGTCCAGCTGATTTTTAAAGGTTGGCCCCAGGTGTGATCATTATCTCCCACTTGATGCTTTGACATTTATGCCACACTACAAAGGCAACTACCATAGAAAAATGGATAAAGTGTTCTGTGCCTCTCATCTTCCCGACCCATCCCCACTCCTGAAACTCATGCCCAGATTAACATGGAAAAAAAATGGGGTCTGGAAACTGCTTCTGTCTGAAAGCTCCCCACAAGCTTCTGTACGGTATTTGTATGTGACCTATGGCAAAACTGACTAGTAAGTGAAAACACAAAAACTCTGCCCAGTGCTACTAAAAGAGTAGGCAGCAGCACAGTAGCTATACCAGTTTTTACTACTGTGTGCTTCTGGGTGCTGCAGAGCCTGAGGATCCAGCGTTTGTCACAAACCCAGTTTCTCAAGCCTGTAAACAAAACTGCTCCCTGTTAAGCTCTGCTGCCATACCTGTTTGACCAGAATATGTCTGTACTAAGCCAAAAGCTTCTTAATAGCTCCTGCCTTTTTTTCTGCCTAAGCATCCTCTGTGTACATGACTAAGCATGTATCTGGACTCTCAGAATGTATATCGATGGGGCAGGCATCAGCTTGGTCTGTTCTCTATTGTGAAAACCCAGATTCTTCATGGGTGCAGAAGACATATCCTACCAGATCTAACTCTGAACCCCTCTGCCTTGTACTTAACAGCAAGGGTCCAGATGACCCAAAGCTCCCCACAAAGCTAAGCCAAACATGCGAGGGCATGTGTGGTCCAAATACCATGGCCCTGTAGCTCCACTACCCACCAGCTTTCTGTTCCTAATGGTGAAGAAGAGCAATTTTTTTAACCCTCCTCTTGTAAAAGGTATGTATAGCCTTCCTGGGCAGTAGGATGCAAAGCTGCAGCTGGCAGCCACCATTTCCAGGACTGCTGGAGAGGCTGCTCTGTGAGGGAGAGGGCTGGGAGGCCTCCGGGTCTGGAAAGGTGGATGCCATGAGGAAGGGAAGGTGTGATGGTGGGGTGATGTGGAAACATCACCTCATGAAACTCCTTTTGGTAGCCTGAGGTAGTTCCTAAGAGAAACATTCTCAGGTGTGGTGTTAACTGCAGTCATTAAAATAGCCACCAAAAGCAAGGTGTGGCAGTGGGGCTACCACAGCAGCCAATGGAGGCAGCTGCCAAACATGCTCCTCAAGATGAATGGTTTGGTTGAGATGAGGAAAAGGCCTTTATCAGCCATCAGTAGGTGTGTCATATGATTTCAGATAAACAGCTGATAATTCCTGTTGGGAGTGACTAATGTGGGGTTAGGATATGGGAAGAACTTGGCATAAAGAATTCAGACCTGGATAAGGCACCAGGCTGGATGGTGAATGAAAAGACTGGCACTGAAGTCTCGTGCCTTAACCCAGAGCTGGGATGTACTCAATAAGGTATCTGGCTAAATAATTTAACTGCCATGTAGCATTACACCTCTGGTCCTTATTTTTATCTTTACTCAAACTCACTTCTGGATATGATTAGCAAACCACTATGCCTGGGCTCTGCTGCAAATTGAAGCAGTCCAACAGGTCCTCATCCCACTGATGTTCATTAAGAAGATTGGAGCTTCAGGACAGAAATTACATGAATAGTGTCTCTTTTTTAATTTTTTTTTTTTAATAAGTGGATGTATTATTGCAAAACATTCATCACATGTCTAACTTTTAAAATAATATAGGAACTTGAGGCAGTGCAAAACGCAGCTATCCACATTTTCAGTCACGACGGGGGAGGGAGAACATCCTGCTGGCACTGCAGGAGCTGTTTTGGCTTCCACACTGTCCCTGGAGCAATGCAGGCTGTGAGAGCTGCAGGAGTGGGGAGGCTCCAGGCTCCTTGGGATCTTCCCACCCTATACCTCTGCCTCCCTCTCTGTGATGCCTTGGGACCCTAGAGGTACCAAAAGACTTGAGAATAATTGCTCCTTTGACTTGAAAGCAATGATGCAGGCCATGTTTGAGTGAGGTGAGAAAGCAGATCTGGTTACTCCTTTTCTTTGTGCAATAAAGCTTGATTAAGGTTTTCATGTTGCAAAGCATTTAACTGCCACGCAGACCTCTGTGTATTGTAGTCCCCTATGTGGTCTCCTACATACCAGCAGCTATATTTTCCTCACTTTCTTGTAGAAAGTAAATGTAGACAGGAATTCTCTGGCTTGGTGAGTTAAGGTATCGAGCCATTTGACCAGGTACTCCCTACTGCAGTTTCTGACAGAGATCTTTGTAGTTGCATTTGTTTAAGATTATTTACTGGTGTCCCAAGCTTCACCTCAGCCAGTCAAACCTGACTGTTTCACATACTAGGAAATGTTTTTTTCTTTCTTTAGGTCAATTAGAAAGGCAATTTGGTCATTTGCTGAATTTAGGTTTGTCATCTTATCTTAAAAGAAGGCAGCCCTCCTTCCTCTTTGTTTCTTAAAAGATACACTGTAGTGGAGATAGCATCCCCTCATCAGAGGTACTGGTTTCGGTCTCTGGAAAAACAGCTCAGCTGCTCTTCACTAGGCAACCAAAAATGCAAGTCACCTCTGGGCATCAGAAATTGGACTGTAAAGTCAGATGCTCCTCAAGGGAAGAAATAGGATGCTTCTCTCTGGTATTAGCAGTAACAAAGCATGGGTACAGTGTGTGCTTAATTACAGTGAGAGGCATGTAGGAACCAGATTTAAATTACCTGAGTATTTCATGAGTGAGGAACTTTGTTTACAACATCTGTTGCATCAGTGTGATGACTTAAACACCAGTCAGGTGATGCTGTGAGACTGAATCAGAAGTTTGAGACAGCAGAGCCTGTTAGGTCACCGGCCTGTCCTTGGGCTGCTCTGCCATGCTTCCCTATGGTTTGTTTCTGCACTACTTTCTTAATCAGATGTAAAACCTTTCATGTAACAGGGTTTTTGCCAGCAGTTTCTGAATTTTTTCCACCGTGAGATTTCATTCCTAGGAAAGAGCTCCTAAAAATGCAGCCTCATCCTGCCATATCACTTTGTCACAGAATAATAGGCTAAAAGGCTGGAAGAAACTTGGAGATCATGTGGTCCATTTCCATGCCTAAAGGCAAATCCAACTATAATTAAAATATTTCTGACAAATGCATGTCCATCTTTCTTTGAAATATCTCAGCCTTCTCTGATAAACCATGCCAGAGCTTGCCTACTCCTGGTATTTATAAAGTTTTGCTAATGCCTAAATATTTTCTGTTGCATGTCATGCTCACTGAATCTCCCTATCTCTCCTAAGGAGACATGGATTACAGTTACCATCTTTTCATTTTTCCTTGCAATATTTTTATATAAGATATATTTTTCACTCTAATGAGAGTATGGTGTATAAGCTAATCTCTTTTCCTACAGATATCATGCCATACTATCTGTTATCTCTGACTCTTCTCTTTTTTTACTGCATCTTCTATCTGCTGTAAGGAAACTTGTAATTCATAAATGCTTCATATTTAGCTGGCAAAAGTACAGCTTTGCTTAATTTTGCCACATTGGCCAGAATAGAGTCATAAAGTCTCTCTTTAGAGGTAAAAAGGAAAAGGTGGCTTTGCACCACAAGTTACAGTTTTCTTATGACTATTAATAAATTTACCCTGACCGCTTAGGAGGCTATTATTCTGTTTAGACATCAGGAGAACTGAGCAACAGGACTTGAGATACATACACACTCCTGGAAGGAAAAAAGTTCAGGAAGTTCCAGAGCAGATCTGGGTCTCTGAGGTACAGTGGTGCTAGTGAACTAAAGAATGATAATGCCCATCCTCTGGCCTCGATCCTACATGATGTAGTCATCTCCATGCTCCTTCAACCCCTCAAACCAGTTGATTCTATTGAGATGCCTGCTGGAAATACTCCGTCCTCATTCCCAAACTGGGAGCTACTAGCTGGCCAGGGCTGCAGCTGTGCCAAGCACTGTTCTTCCAGCATCAGGGCACAGACCAGAGTGTCCCGGTGCCTGTGTCCTGACTCTGTTTAGTTTTCTTGGACAGGAATAGCCACTGTGTCCTATTTCACTAGCTTAAGTGCAAGGTCATCATTTCCCCCTGCTAGCTTAGATCTTTAAGGTCAGCAGAGTGACTATGGAGGCTTGCACAGCTGAAGATCTGATGCTTTAAAACACTTTTTCTCCTGTCAGTTTGTGTTTCCAAGCCTACTAAATAGAAAAAAATAGACAGCTCTTAACAATGTCACTCTAAACAATGGACAAAACATCATTCAATAAATACTATATTTTTCCATTAACTACAGAACTGAATGGAAGCTCCTTAGGGTTGTTTTTCAGATGGGAGGAGGGGCAAAGATTAGACAACTTGGAAGATCAAATACTTAGCTGAAACATTAAATGTACTTTTAAATGGCTGGCAGGGATCCCAGAGAGTTGCGTGGTTGTTAACACCAGTACACAAAGGATGTTTTACAGCACTGTATCTGATCACTGTTTTTCAGAGGAACTGAATGCACAGGCAGCAGCACTATTGTACAATAACCAACTCTGTTGCAACACTGTTGACTTCTCTGCTAATGAAAATGTACTGTTTTCCTGGGGAGTTCATCTTATTGTGTTTCTGAGATTTATATATTTAATCATGCAAGTTTGATTCTTTTAAGATGGAACAAAAGTGAGGTAAAGAAAGAAAGCAAACGAAAGAGAGAGAAAGAGGAAGAGAGGAAAAGAGGAGAGGAGAGGAGAGGAGAGGAGAGGAGAGGAGAGAGGGAAGGCAGGAAGAGGAAGGAAGGCAGGAAGGAGAGTCTGTCTAGTCCTTTCATGAATATAGATATTTGAAAAGAAATCCACTCATCTGAGCTGTTTTCTAGTTGTGTGGGCTCAAGACCAGACTGCAAAGGCTGGGGAAGAAGAAGAAGGTATGAATTAATACAGAAAACCCTTGATCAACTTTGACAACATGTCCCTGGTGTTTGTAGTAAGAAGGGAGCACCTCTTAGTGCACTGCATGCCTTCACAGCCACTCCTTCCAGCCCATTTTCAAGGCAGCTATTCTGGACCCAGCAGTGTGCACAAGTGACAGATTGGTACCCGAACTGGTTCTTGTTTGCACAGCTGATACCCTTTGGGAAATCTGAAGGCTACAGCCCAGCTGTGGGGTGGGCATTTTCCAGAGAATGATCCTAGTTTGTTCCCCAAACACTGCAAACAGCCAGCACATGTGTTTCCAGGCTGGCACTCCTTCCTGGAAGATGGAAGTGCTCCTAGAATTTATAAAGTGACACATACTGAAGACATACACAGAAGCCTACATCTCAGACTGTGGAAAATGGGAAGAAATGGTGATATTTCATATTCTAAAATTTTAGTGTTATCACTGAGCAGTCAATTGCTATGATATCTTAAAGCCACCATATTGGTCAACAAAGCATCAAGTTACCTGTTAAATCTAAACAACACATGAATTATATTAGCATTTGCATGCAACACACAACTGTATTTTAATTAATAATTTAGTTGCAAGATCATTTCTATTAATTTGATTATTGGTGCAGTAATACCACTATTTTTGTTTTGCTTCTGAGAGTATGTAGGATAGTTTTGTTGTTAAACCAATGGCCATATGGAAAGAGTTCTGTTTCTAATTCTGATGTTGACTTCCTTTGTAACACTGAGTAAGTCATTAAATCAGGGTGTATTTCAGATTCTCTGTTTGGAAAATGGAATTATTAATACCTCCTGGCCCATAAAGAGAAGCTTGATAAGTTGTGTTTGAATAGGGTGGTGCAATCTCTAATGCAAGGTATCAGGAACAGAGAAGGGCTACATGCCAGACCTCTATTATCTTCTCCTGATGCTGCTACCCCAAAATTACTTCTCATGTTATCCACTTGAAATAACAGAACAAGTGAGTGAATGTATGAACATTAGTGGAACTTTTATGTATTGCACCTACCAGGACCAGGTGAATTTACTTCTGTAATACTTGTTTTTCTATTTCTATTTCTGTTTTCTCCTTATTTGTTACTGTTTTATTAGCTGAATTTAAACGGGAGTTCAGAAAATGGATTTAGAATTATAAAGAGTGGATTAAGTTGTTTGTCTTGGGGTTTGTTTGTTTGTTTGTTTGTTTGTTTTTTCTGGTGAGCATTTGTGCCAGCAAACCTGGTTGTATTTGAATGAACTTTTCTAAGCATGAAGGGGATATCTTTCAAATTATTTGTTCATATCACCATATTTAGCAAACCTGTAGAATTAGTCTTTTCAGCATAAAATTTCACTATGGTATAAAAAAATATTATAAAACCAGTATGGGATTTCTCTTCAATAACTCATCCTTTTATTTTAAGCATGAATCCTATCATCTCCAGCAACTCTGGAAACTTACACTTTTTTTCTAGTTATGAATTTATTTCAACATGTGTTGCAACTCTGATTTCTTTAAAAATTAAGTGACTATTCACTCTTAGTTCTGTGTATTCAGAAAGGGCTTATCACAGTAATTGTACCACCTCAGCTTTGGGGTACAGTCTCTCTGCTGATGCTCCTGTGGTGCCCGTCACCAGGGAACTACTGAGGGAATAAAGTCCTAGCTCTGCTATGCAGTCCCTGAACTCAGGTTGCTGCTCCAAAGGGGCTGAAGTGTGCTACTCTTTTCCTAAAAAATTCCTTCTCCTGTCTTGCTGGATGCTAGAGGCCTTTCTGTACCACAAGGAGATCTAGGAATGCCCCATATGAAAACACTATTTCCCCAGGGTGGGATTACTGCTCTTCCTCTGTCCTTCACATTGGGCATCCCCATCCCGCAAAAGAATAAACAGGTCCATGCTTCTTTAGAGCTCACAGGGACCCCCTGCTTCAAAGCTGTCTCCAACTTACAATCTGACTTTACTAGCAGAGGACTAAATCCTTCTGTCAAAAACCTGAAAACTGAGATGGTAGAAAGACAGAATTGAGAATATCTCTCAGTACAGATAAAAAGTAAGGATAAGACAAGGGCAATGTGGCTTACAAAGAAATCACAGGAAAGGTATCCATCAGAGCAGCTGAGTTTCAAGGACTATCATGGAGGCCGTGATACAATAACTTCTGTGCATATTTAATGCAGTATTATCCCTCATTATTCTTTGTGTCTTTCAGATTCCATTGATGAAAGATCCGGGTTGGATTCGAAATGTCTGGACTCGCAATCTAAATGTAGGAATTTATTTGTTCATTTGCTTTTTACCTCCAGTACCTTAGGGCAGGCCAAGCTAGCAGTCTGAGGAGTCTTTGGGAAAAGGCAGTGGTTAACTTTTGTCCACCTTCCAGTACCCAGTGCAGCATGGCCAAGCATCACCCTTTGGATGCTGTGTTAACCTATGTCCACTGTGGTATTATTACTGCTGTGAAACATTGAGCAGCTCTGGGAAAGTGCTGACCCTCACGTTTGGACAGTCCTAGCAGGATGATGTTGGAAAACAGCAGAAAAATTCAGAAATTTGGCACCTGACACAGGCACTAGGAACAGAGTTGGAAAAGCTGTGACAAATGTGAGATGCAAGGCTTGCATCTCAGGCCAGGGAAATTGTGCCCAGATTACCCTTTTGCTAAAGGAAGAGAGCCCATCTGTGAGGTGATGGTCTTGGGACACAGACACAAATTGGAAAGACGAATCACTTAGGAGAAGTAATGAGATTGGGACAATGGCACATCCTGCCTGGTTATAGAGCTGCCACTGCTGAACAGCTGGTGAAGGAGGGAAAAGACACAGATCTAGGGAGCTACCTGATGATTTCCTAAGTGACTTTGGACTCTTCCTCAACAGTGACCCACTTTCAAAGTTATGGTGGGGCAGGATATTTAGAGGCTGACGTGTGAAATCACAGCTAGGACAACAGTGTTTCTGTGAAGCACCACACATACACATCTGCTTGGCTGCACTGTTGGAGTGACTGTACAGCACTCTATAGGTTTCACAGGAAATGTATCAGCTTGGGTGGAGTATAATGTTAGTGTAGCTACACTGCTATCTTGTGTAGGTTCCACTCAGGTGTTTCCCTACAACCTACACAGTGCAGTGCAGGATGTATTCTATGGCTTACAGAGGAACCTTTCTGATCCAGGAGTCTATGGTGACTTGCATGTAGCTCCTTGCTGTGCTCAATGGTTGGTGGAGCCTGGCAGCTTTTATGTTTGGGTCGACATTCCCTCAAAGGTAATTCAGCTTTTATAAATGGAGAATCTAACCTTTGTGATCAGGTGTTTATTCCTAATGTCACAGAAACTGGACGGGTGGATAAGTCAAGCAGGCTGCAGAAATCAGGGTGAGGTTTGTTGCTGTTGGCAGGGACTGGGTTTGGACACCCACTTTAGTAGTTGAGCCATGCAGATGGAAAGGTACCTGGGAATTCAAAACACCAGGAAAATAGAAAGTAGAGGATAGCATAAAAATCTGAGAATTTAATGTCTGGATATAATCTCTCAATTACAAACTTGAGGTACATTTAGATCTGCATTTAGGTGAAACTGAACCTTAAAAGAACATCTGCATAGCCAAAACATGTCACCTGAACTTTGTAAAAACTGAAGATAATGCATTCTTGTAGCAAGATCATACGTTTAAAAGAGTCAGTTTAAGTTTTATTTCGGCAAAAATTAGAAATAATTTTAACATATCATTATTACACTGTTTTTCCTAGACTACTCACAATACAGAAATAAGTAAAGAAGGAGGAAGAATTTTTGTTATGTGGCTGTGCTCTATTTATAATGTGCTACACAGAAGGGAGATCATGGGAAATTAGCAAACCACTAACAATAAAAAAAATCCAAATGATTTTGCAGACAAAAAGCTTGTTTACACTAAGCTGTGGGTATGCTTGTACGGACAGACTAACAGCATGAAACAGAAAGTGAGAAAACCATATCAAACTGAATCTGCCACAGGATGCAGAATTACACAGGGTGAATTACATCTGGTCTGGTCAAAGTGGATGAGCAATAAGCGTGATCCCAGCCCCACACAAGCAAGATGCAAAACATGCAGGGTGAAATGAGCTGGGCTGTCACCCAGGGCTGCAGGGGAGGGACAGCTGGTATCACCGGGATGATTGCACAGGGAGGCTTTTTGTTTGTGCTCAAATTGCAGTGTGGGGGTGGGCATGGGAGAAAACGGTGTCTGAATAGTTCAGATCAGAACCAGACATGTACCTTGACATGACTTTGAGCTACCTGTGGGTATGACTTTTTGGTTTTTATTCTATTAAGTAGAATTATTTTCTCTGTTTTCTGACCAGGCCTTTGTCTCTTCTGATACTGTGGCAGAGCTTGATACAAAGCACTACCTGCTTGCCTGTTCCTAATCTTCCTTTTAAAAAACAAAATTTCCAGCTGTTTGAAACAATGAGCAAGACCCCTGTGTAAAACAGAGTTCACTGTCCTGAACAGGATTATGTTGCTTTGGGTGAATTGAGCATCAGATCTGATACTTTTCAGACTCTAAACTCTCTGGGATGGGGATTCTTTTTGCACCTGATACACAGAACACGATGTTGCTGACATGTCAATAACAGTAAAACAAACTTATGTTGCTTTTGTGGGCGGAAGCTGCTTGGTTGGAAAGATTGCTTGTGGTCTGTAGATTATTGGGCTGCCGGAGATAAACTCTAAGGTAAACTGTAACAAGGGCAGCAGGAGTGGGGCAAAGCCTCTGACAAATTCTCAAATGTGCATAACAGAATATGTAAAGCATACAGCCTGCCAGAACAAAGGTTTTCTACCCCAGAACATGCTGGGCCTAATGAAATGGATTCTGCTAGTCCCACCGAATTTCCATGGGTTTATGCAAAATGCCTCTATATAAGAAACACTGCTGCCAAGTTTATAGAAGAGGGATAAATGATTTTCATAGACAGCTAATTCCTGAATGAAATAATTTGTGTGAAATAACACTGAGAACTAATTAAAAAAAAAAAGTTCTTGTATGTATGTGCAAGTGCTTGTAAGCTTTTTTCAAATAATGAGCAGAAATTCATGGACAGAGTTGATCTTCATGGGATTTTATGTAAGGGCAGAGTCTAGAGAATGGCAAGTAGATCAAGCAGAGTTGTTAATGCATTCATTTACAGTATTTTAATACTGAATCAGCTAAAATTGTTTGAAATTTTTCAATTCAACATTGAATTAAATTTTCTTTAATGGTTATTGCCTCAGAGCCATTCAAATATGTCGTATTTTGGGGGGCCAGATTACATGATAACTGCACTTTAAGACAGGTGCTTCACTTGCACAAAATGTTCTGTATTTTATACATCAAGATCCATTTATATTCCAGTCTGTTAAAATATTAATATTGAAATAATAATATTTTCCATTAGGATAAAATTCTAATTTTTGTCCAGCTTCCAACACAACAGCAAAAATAGGAAAAAGGAAATACTTCCTTTCAATCCACTTCCTTCATAAAATACTTCCTTTTTCAAACTTAGATTGGCTGATATATTCCTTGTCACAGCAAACCTAAATATTTTTCCAAATAATTATTTTTATTGTGATGGAGATGACATGCTGTTTAGTTGCAGTTCTAAAATATTAAATAACATTAAAATTTTAAAATAATAAAGTATAGTATAAAAATTATATTTTAAAATTTATATTTTAAAATTAAAACGTAGTTCTAAAATACTAAGTAATGTTCATTACCAGGGTCAGGGGTTGTAGAGGTTGTAGAAACTACACTTGTTATGACATCAAGAATATTTTGAAGCAAGTATTTACTACCAGGGACACTTCTCACACTCAGAGAAATCTTAACTTGAAGTTGAAAAAATAATAGTAATAAATATGTGTTATTTTCATGATTTTGCAAAGTCAGTCACATCTATTACCTATACATGCACTCCAGATGCAGAAATCATAAAAATTAAGCCAGTTCCTCAGATAAGGTCACATAGATATTCAGGTCCTTACAGATGATGTAAAGAAAGATAGCAGGTGAAATAAATATCAATGTTCCTGCTTTAAAATACCCAACTTAGAGGCACCAGTAAGAGTTTTATACAAGTCCTCAGCTTAAATCAGAAGAGTGAACTGCTTGGATAAGAGACAGACTGCACTAAACAATGTTACTACCTGAAAAATTGCTCAGATTTTATGCAAGTAATCCAAGAGAATTTATTCGCCTTGGACTGCATGTGCAGGGTATAATTCTGTGCCTCAACTTGTTTCTAGGATTTCAGAGCAATCTTGATCATTGTATCTTTAGCAGTAACAATATGAGGACAAATTGTCCTGGAAGCACTAAGATTAAGTCAGGTCTGGCAGCAGGCAAGACTGAAAAGATTTGTTTAATCTAAATATATTTTTAAACATTATCATGGTTCCACAAAGCTCAAATTTTGCTTAAATAAATTACTATAAACATTATTCAAATGATGACAGTATTTAGAATCCAGAACAAGTGTAATCCTTGACTTAAATCATAATCAGCAAAATCCCCAAGAATGGAATTGCAAAGAAAATGCCCCCAAAAGACTTCTTCCCCTCAATCATCTGAGACTAGTTGTTAAAGATCAGAGTAAATCTGTGCTGCCAGACTGAGGTGTCCTCACAGCTTGGCACACGAAAAGGAAAAAGAAGACATTGTGAAATGGTGCCAGAGCTCTGGAACAGATTTGCACCCTTGCACCTGCCTTGCTGTTACAGAAAGCCTTGAAGAGGGAAGGCAGATCCACACCTGCTGCACACACTGGATGGGGAAAAGTGAAAAGTGCTCTTTTAAGTGAAACACAGAGTCACTTAAAATCCTACCACTTCAGTACTCAGGTTAAGGTTTTGTGAGAGGAAAAGAAAAAGAAAAAAGTAGTAGGGAGTTGGGTTATTTCACTTTATTCAGCAAAATTCATAAGATATGGTTGAAAAAGAGGAACTTTTGGGCTAAGCTTGCAGAAGCTTCCCCTATCAGTTCAGTGGCGGGGGAGAAAGGGGTCAGGGTCTGCCTCTGCTCCTGACAGTCTGCTCACAATCCTCCCTCTGTCTTTCTTGAGACAAGATTAAAATCCTTTTAATCCACTTTATGTGACAGCCTGAACTAATGACATAGATAGTCACTGAGATAGTGCAATAATTTTCTTATTTCAAAGCCAAATAAACCCACTTTTTGCAACTGCAAGTAAGCAAGAGACAGGGACATTCACCAGGAGAACACAGAACATAGAACAACCACTTTTATACCATGCTTTGCACAGAAAGGAAGAATTTTTTGTCACAGTGGGAAACACCAAATATTGTTATGTTTATTATAAAACTGATTTTAGACACTTTACTCTCTTGTGCGAGATACAGAATGAAGTTCAAGCTGAGCTCTATTACCACTTAATGGGTAGGCTACCTTAAGAAAAAGCTTTATACAAAATACCTCTTTATCTTCCTATTATCTTAAGTTGTTTATAGCTCTTAGATCTTTGCTAGCTACAGAAAAAAGGGACTAGTTTGCATAGTAATGAGGTAAAAATGCAGTAAACTAATCAAGATGTGTTACTTTAAAACCCCCAAGCAATAATTGTCAGAACACATTTGCAAAAAAAATTCAGTATTGGTAGGCAGTCTGATGTAGAAATTGCAGACATAGGGCTGAGAAGAAAGCAGCAATCTTCTCTCAACAGGAGTTGGTTTCCAAATACCTTTTCATCTTCAGGAATAAGATTTCTATTTTAGCATGTGAGATGTCCAGGATTAGTTAAGAAAAGATTATACTCTGGGAAGTATAGAAGCTTTGTTTGAAGTTCTCAAGGCATGTTTTGTACTTTTCTGTTCTAAACAAATAATACTGATCATCTTGCTTTTGATTTGCTGTGCTTTGAAAACAGCATTCTGGGCAAAAGCTTTGCTAGTCATGCACAGCTTTACTTGACTGGTGAAAAGCTAGCTTTTGGGCTGGAGAGCATTTCAGTCCAAAACAGGGTGGAGGGGTTTTCTGTGGAGTTGTACCTGATCTCTCATTTCTTCTTTGTGTGTTCATTCAAAGATCAGGATATATTTCGCTTGAGCAGAGTATGGGCCTGTGTCTGAACATGCCTATGCAGAACTCTGGGCTTGGGCTGAAGAAAGACTATGATTTTGCTGCTATATCTTTAATAGCATACATCAAGACCACTTCGCTTTATCACGGATAAAGATTTTATAAGCTTCCTAAGTTAACATTTAGAGGGCTGAAGCTCAGTTATTTACAGATCTGGAGCTAAACTACTTTCTGATGATATTGGACTGGTACAAGTGGACCTCCAGCTGCCTTGATACTTTTACCCTCTCTTGTTCCTAACTTAAATATGCTTGGCCATGCTTGAATCATAGGATTTAATAGATGCTTCTGTTCCTCAGTAGCCAAGTATTTTGCAGCAAAAAACTGAGTTTTGACTGTGGAAAGAGCTCCAAGGATATAACGGAAGCATTGAGGTTTTCATGGTTTTGCAAGGCTGTATGTGGGTCTAGAGGGAAAAGAAAGGCTCTTTGAGAACTCCCATCATCAGGACTTGTTATATTCGGAGAAGGAAAAAAGCCCCTGTGTGGTAGCTTCTTGGCTACAGATCCCCCTTTTTTGGGACTGTATTTTAGTGAAGGGGATAAAAAAATGTATCTGTCACAAAACTAAGTGTGCAAGTACTTGGTTCAGAATCCACTTGTGTGATGTAGACCCTAATGCCTTCAGGGCTCATAAGTGTGTTATCATTACATATGAGAATTTCGGAACATGACCAGTGCCTTCTGCCCTGACTCTAATTCCAGGTGCAACAGTTCCAGGAAAATCACAGTCACACTTCTGATCCTTCGAAAAAAAAATTATCCCAGTTCCCCTTTGCACTTGTCCCTCCCCTGCCTCATTGATGACTTAAACTTCATAGTACTTACGATTTAACAGTTCTCCTGAGGATGATATCACCTCAAATCTTAACAGTGAGGCCAAAAAAGGAAGATAAGAAATTATGTCAGAAGTGTATTGGCTAGCATGCGCAACTGTCAGCAGACAATTATAATATGTGGTAACTGTGAACATATAGAAAGCAAAGTTGGCAAAATGCAAGGAGCTCAGGTGGGGCAGACTTGATTGATGGTGCAGGCCAGAAGCATCAGACTGCATGTGGCAGATGGAACTGCTGCAGAAACCAAGATGGTTTCATGTGGAATAAAGTCCTGTATGACTTCATGTTGGACAAGGGTGGCATTATTTCTGTTTTCAAAGTAAGTTTCTTACTACACAGATCTTCAAGCACCTAATACTGAAACAGTGAAAACAGTCAACCCCGGGAACAGAGAGAAAAAAAAAAAAAAAAAAAAAAAAAAAAAAAAAAAAAAAAAAAAAAAAAAAAAAAAAAAAGAAAAGAAAAGAAATAAGTTCTCAAATAAATCAAGCATTAGGAGGCAGATTAAATGCCAGGATTTACATGCTACAAAAGCCAGTGCTATTGTGCCTTCAAATAAAGACAAAATAAAGTACTAGATAATTGGACTTGAAAGGAAAAGAGAGGGAAAAATAATGTGAACCAGACATTTCAACAGATTATCATAGGTACTGTAAGTATTGTACAAAAATATTTATTTTAGAAGTATTCATCTGTTAAGATCATAGGGCATTTAATTAGGTAATAACAGAATCAGAGTCCAACTATTTTTTAACATTTACATTGGAATAAAACTAGATTAACTCTTAATTTGCACTTCCTAAATTACTCTGGGTTTGATTCTAATACAGAGAATGTCAGCACCAGACTACAGAGTCTACTAACAAGTGCATTTTAAGTTAAAAGCTCAAAGCTCAACTTTTCTGTTTACTGAATAATTTTTACATGCACATTGTGCATGCATTAACAACTGCAGTCCTGCATAACCCAGATACTACATGGCTGAACATGAACTCCAGTTTTTAGTGAGGGAAATTCCACACTGATAATGCTGATAATGCACTGAATAATTAACTTTTTGTTTGAGTGGTTATTTTTCTCTCATATTTTGCAACACACTTGCTAGGAAAATCTAGTTTCCCCAGGCAGAATCCCTCCCCTCTGTGAATTTATGTAATCCTCTCTAGGAATGTGTTTTTGAATTTTATTAAAAGAATAGCTTGCAGACATTTTTAAACCAGGTTTTACTAATTTAAAGAAGACTAAATAGCTCCATTTTCTTATTATTTGTATTTTCACATTAAGTATGACCCCAGATCACAGGCTAGAACTCTGCTGTGCCAGAACTGTACAAACACAAAGTGAATACGTAAAGTATAAGCTCTTTGGGACAGGAACTGAGTTAGGTAATGGATGGATATAAACAGGCCAGTCAAGGAGTGGAAATAAAAACTTTCATGAGACAGTCCTTCAAAAGTTTGTGGACAGTTTTCATTCAAACTTTGGGAATCAAACTTCTGTTGAGCAGCAAAATACCTCCAGAAGGAAAAACCTGTCAAGGGGAAAATAGTACAGGAGGAAAATGGTAACAGTTCAGAACTTTGTAATTCCTGAGTGCATTTTGGAAATTGCACTGCCAGGAACTGTTCTCTTGCAAGGGCAGAGCATGCCTTGTGATGGCACTCCCTCAGTCACCTAGTTTTGTGGGTAACTCTGGATTACTTCTTCAAAATCGTCCTTGAGCATACTGTCCACCAAACTCTGCAATGGGATGAGCCCAAACCACAGCCACGGCATGCTAGGGCTTGGATGGTATGGAAGATTGTGTACTCTTTCTTGGTCCTCTCTATAGATGTAATTGAGAATAGTTATGAGATGAAGTGCAGCAAAAGACTGCAAGGGTCTTAGAATCAGTTGGCAGAGGCTGTTCCAGAGAAGTAATCTGAGGAACACTGCCCTGCACTATGGTCAAACCATCAGCAAGAACATAAAAAGACACAGAAGGATGAAGATGGTGTCCTGCTGTTAGTAAGAAGCTTACAGTTGCTGTGCAGGCATTTGGCACTTTCTGCAGCATCTTGCATATATCATGGTTATATTTACATGGCTCTGTGGGAAGAGAGAACATAACCTCACGCATATAAGCATTAAAAATGTAGAGCATTATTCTGGGGATTATTTTACATAAAGCAGCAAATGACTGGACATGATAAACAACTGAACACAATACAGTACTTCCAAATGGAGGCTGTGGCTGCTGGCTTTCTGAAAGGGCAGAGAAGGGTGGGTGTTGTCCAGGCTGTGGAAAGACAGTGGTTTTGATTCAGTGTGTTATAATCACGTTTTTATTTGAGTATAGGAGTGAAAGATCGTAGTGGAACAATATGTTAGAGCAGTCCTGGATGGTGATGGCTGGAGGATACCACCCCCTTAGAGGGAACACAATACAGGATCATATTCCACAAAAATGTGGAGGGCAGAGCACTGGTCAGGCTCCACAACCAGTACAGTCACAGCTTCTTCTATTTACATCTGGGATGGGATTATTTATCAGCATGTCTCATTGCCCACTGATAAGGGATCACATATTATACGCTTGGGAAACAAAATTTTAAGTATTTCTGGGCTCAGTTGCGTATTGTTTTCTCTTTAGGATTAAGTATATGCAATTGTTTTTTGTGCCTGGGCAGATACTATCTTTATTTTAGAACTTTTTTGTTCTAAAGCATTTTCACTAACTTTTTTGTTCTAAACCTCAGGTAAACTATTAGTGTAGCTGTGTAACTAGGAATAGAAAAGAAGTAGCAGGGATTCCGAGTCTGAGTGTACACCAGGCCCTGTCACCTGGAGGTTCTGTCATCACTGAACACTGTACAAAGATGCGGAGGCAGAGTTAGCAGAACTACAGGAGGAAGATGTGCCAGAAAAATAAAATAAACAGTTTACAGTGTCAGTGAAAAGTAGACAGAAGACTTAACCACGTAACTTAAAGTCTACTCAACAAAACTTGAGCTGCATTTACGATTTGGGAATTAGAACATGTACATGCACGGAATCTAAAATTAGCAGTCTCTTTAACAACAAATTAACTTTGACCCTTTGGTGCAAATTGTCTTTTTTTTTTTCTGTTACTGTTTCCCAGTCATGTTTTGCACTTAGCACCACCCTCTTCTGCCTTCTGCTAACAGACTCGAAAAAACCTGGAAGATTCCTCTGATAGCCGATTTCTTTCCAAGACATCAACTTCCCTAGTAAATTGTGCAAGGTACTCAAAAAGAGGCTACAGTAAGGTTTAAATGCAAGGTAACCACAGCTTGGTAGAAAAACTTTATTTCATCGCATTTATCTAAAGTGATAAAGCATATCGTAATGAAAGGTCTGTTTCCTACGGCCTAGTGCCTTGGCATCCCTGGCCTCAGTCCATGCCTTCCACGGACCTGCCCCACAGTCCGGGCTGCGCCGTTCCCTTTTTAACTCTCCGGTTTTCCCACCTACGAACCTGAACAAAGATGCCTCCCGCTTTGAAAATTGGGGACACTGACTGAAATAAGCATGGAAAAGAAAAAAGAAGGTATTTCTGTGATCATTATTTCAAGCTTCAAAGTCACGCAAAACAACAAAAATACTACAGTGACCTGCCGAAAATCCCCTCCAGGGAAGGCACAGCAGTGGATGCCGAGAATGCATCGGCCTCCGGGGGGATCCCCGAGGGGCGCTGCGGGGGAAAGAGCGAGGGCGGCCGCCCGGCCCCGGATCCCCTCAGCGCTCCTCCCGCGCTGACTCAGCGCTCCTCCGGGGCGTCACCTTTGGGCCAGCCCGGTGCATCCCAGTTGCCGCGGCGGGTGCCCTGCACAAAGGCAGCGGCGAGCGCAGCCCGCGGGTGGTGGTGGGCGGCAGAGGTGAGTGTCGGGACTGGGGAGGAGGAGGAAGGGGAGCGCGGCTCCCCGGCGCTGAGCCGGGCAGGGAAGGCCAGGATGGCCCCCGGAGGCAGCGGGTCAGCGGGCCTGGACATTGCGCCGGTGCTGGCGAGGCTCCGAACGGCTGTCCGCAGCACCTGCTTTTTTTTTTTTTTGCTGAGGAGTTCGGCTTTTGGGAAGGACAGCAAACAGCGGAGATAAAGGGGTCATCTGGGGTTGACAGTGCCTTCTGCACGGGGAGAGAGTGAAAGGCGAAATCTGATGCTTTCCTGGTTTATCTACAGAGGGAGGTACCTAGCTCTGGGCAACTGCGGGGAGCGTCGGTTCAGTATACCGGTTCGGGGTCCCGGTTCAGTATACCGGTTCGGGGTTCCGGTTCGGGGTCCCGGCTTCTGCCGAGCTGTGTGAGCTGTGTGTGCCCCTCCCAGCGCCACTTCTTCTCAGAGCGGTGTTAGAGGTGGCTTTTTGCCGCTCTTCGGCCCCCAACTGCTGATGCAAATTGCTGCGTGAGTACCTTTGCTTCGCTCATTCGCTCCCCGAGGTGGAATGATGAAAGCTGTAACAGTCCAGAGGGATTTAATGGCATAGCAGAGCCTATCCGGCAGCAGGGCAGTTAATACATGTGAAACTAAGCTTTCTGATATTTTGGGTTCCTTTTATGTCAGTTTTCCCCCTTATAGAACACCTATTTTTTTTTCTATTGATTAGTGTATCTTCTCTACTTTCAAGAAGAGAAAGTAAAAGAGAATGTATCTTGTGGAGAGTGGAGAGAAGACAAAACTGTGCAATGTTTTTGTTACCTCTGTCAAAAAGAGGAACTGTACAGAGGGCTGTATTCATAACAGGATCTCAGCAGTGATGGTGCAGACTAACCAATAGATAATTTTTCCTTTCACACGTAAGTCAACAGCCTCGATAAATCTCTAATTTGGTATACTGACTGGAGGGTGTTTTGGAATGTGTTTTTTTTTTAAATTTTATTTTCTGTGTGACTTTACCTGTCTCTGCTGTACTAGGAAACAAATACTGGCAAATGTGTAGTATATATAGGAAAGGTTTTGCTGTCATCAGTATAACCAGTTAGAAGTCAGATGGATATACTCCTATTGGAGTAAAATGAGGCTAATTCCATGAAGAGAACTGGAGAAGCTGGGAGATAGTGAAGGATATAATATGGGAAAGATGCAACATAATGATTCTAATGGTTTTGGATACTTTCTGCTTTTCTGGTAACTCCAGTTCACTTATGTGGAATCTTATGTTGTCTGGTAACCTGATAATAATTGCTTACTTGTTGCACTATGGCTTGTTTGTGATGGAGTTGGACAAGGTTTAGTCTTTGGCCCCTTTCCATACCTAAGGATGTGCATGTGCACACATTTGTTTACCTGTGAAAGCTGATACACACAGCAATCATCAAAACCAGTTGGAATATGGTAAGAGCTTATATTAAAGTCAGAAAAGCAGAAAATGCAATGTTATAGCCTAACAAAACAGTGTTTTCCAATCTCACTGAAAGGATGCCAAGTCACATGAAGTACCAAAGTAGAGTAGAGCTACTGCTGTGCTTCTCTTCTGATTTATGTTCCTACTCTGACATGAGAACAGTAGCAGTCCAGTTATTTCAAAAGTTCTCATTTTCAGGCATAATTTTGCACTCTTTGCTTTCTTGTAAAGTTTGATCAGTTGGCAGCATCAGTCCAGAGGGTGTCAGCCCTTGTGTGTGTACCCTCAAAGTGACTCCAGGAGGAGGGAAGCACTGTACAGTTGAGAGGCTGAAGCATAGAGAGATCAAGTGAAATGTGGAAGGTCTGCCAGGACATCTCTGGGAAAGGAGGAGACAAGTCTTGAGATATGATTTTAAGATGGCCTAAAATGCCAAGAGGTGTCCTTCCTACTACCCACCACTGACTTTCTCAGCTTCTTTTGCATGGGTATGTGGTTAGTCTGATCAGGTTGATTCAGGTGGTAATTATTTCTGTATGGCTTTAGTGGTGTTAGTTTCCAGTGCTGACACAAGGGCAAGATTTTGCAGAGTTGGGGAATGCATGGTTGGGAGGTTGGTGTGGGGACCATGGTGGTACACTTCATCTGGCCATGAAATAATACTCCTGAACTCTTGAGTCCCAGTCTCATAGGCTGACTGTGGGACCACAGGCCAGTCCTCCCTTCATTTGAACATGAGGATTCATTACAGGCAAGTTTTGAGTCTTCAGCTGGAATTTTTGATTTTGGATACTCTCAAGAAAATATCCTGTCCTTTATGGTATTGAGTATTGTGCCAAGTAATGTTTCAAGTATTTGAAAGATAGAGCAATGCCATAGTCATGTGAATAGTCATCTCACAGTCAAAATCCATATCTGTGAGTGAGTGTGAGTGAGTGGATTCTAGGAGGGACTGGCAGCTTGGAAGATAAATTTGACATTTGATCCAGTTGACTCTAGCCACTATAAGAAGTCACAGGTTTTGGCACTGGCCTTGGCTAAATTGGAATAGGAGTCAAGTAGTTCCTAATAGAATTAATCTCAGAATAATCCCAACTGTAAAATATTTCTGGAGATTTGGCTACAGGGAAGCAAAATGGTCTTACTTTGGTGTAGAGCCAGCCACACGTGGCATGTTGCTTTCTGGCTTGGGGTGTACAAGTGAATTACACCTCTCTCCTGATTGACTGGGATGTATTTACAGATCTCCTACAGGATTGTGGTCCCATGCTGCTGTGGCTATGGGGAAGTCTGGAAAAAATCCTCACAAACTCAGATTTGGACAGAGCCCTCTTTATAGAAAAACCAGAGTCGTACTGCTCAGTAGAGTGCTCAGGAGTTTTTCCTCAGCAGCTCGGCAAAATCAAGATCATAGCTGCTTATGAATCCCTTCTAGCTCATGTGGCCAGGTTTTCCTGTCCCAGGAATTTAGAATATAGAGGGATAGTGCTTTTCTATGTCTTGCTCTGGTGAGCTTGGCGTGCTTCAGTTGAGATACAGGCACACTGGTACACCCTGCTTGAATCCTGTGGGCCTGAAACACCTTCTTAAGATCTAAGGCTTAACAACTTGCCCAAGACTGTATGGAGATATTGTAGGAAGGTAGGGACCTAAATTGAGGTCTCCTGAAGCCCTGAGCAGTGCCTTCACTGCTCCTCTGGAGAAAGGAAATCCAGTCTCTGATTTTGCTCTGAGAAATGCATAATTTGGAGTTCTGTCTGGGAATTTACTCAAAAAAGTGGGATGGGAATTCATGACATTGAGTCTCGGTTGCATTGATGTAGAAACTACCAAACAGTTAAAAAAAAAAGGTTTCTGAAAGTTCTTAATGATTTTCAGTTTCCAACCTGAAATGAGTTACATATTAAGAGGTTTGAGTGTGATGGTTATGCAACATAGGTGACTTTACACTCTGTGGACCATTTACTAACAAGCAAAAGTACTTCTTTTAAAAATAATGTAATGATAGATATTATGATCTTTTGTAGTTAAGAAGTTATTGCTACTGTAGTAACATAGAGCTAAGCTTAATTTTGAAAGAAATCAATCTGGGCAACCTTCATCTGAAATATTTCCTTCTCTCCCCTATGTTTTTATCATATATCTTTTTTTAGAATGTAATCCCTGATTCTGTTTTTCATGGTTAAGAATTACATGTCAGTAGTAAAACTCCATTAAATGGTGTAGAGGGAGTTGGTGTTCAATACTGCAGTCAAAACTGAATTGCTTCAGAGTCAAAAAATAAATGTTTCATACTTAATAAATGAGTGGCAGTGAGCACTTACTAGGTGAAATACTGTCATTTACTTTTTTGTAAATGAGGAAAAATTCTCTTCAAGCAGCCACAGTCTCATTCCCAGATACAGTGCTGTTTCTCTCAAGCTTTGCATTTTAAAAAACAGAAGCCAAGGGCAGTTTAGAGGACAAAATGGATGAAGTTTATAAAATTGTTATAGTTTCAGTGTCAGCAGCAGAGCTGCAGTAATTAACAGAACACTAACACATTGGTTTTAGTTTCCCTTTCACAATCTCAAAAGTTGTGTGGAAAAGTTCTTAGGAAAGTTGATTTGTTTTGTGCTTATGCCCATCATTTCAGTCACGAACCAGGTTCTTACCATGACATGAGGTATAAAAAGTATAAGCAAAATATATATTTTTATGTGTTGTTTAATTTGTGCTAAGCATTTGGTTTGCTGTGTTTACCATTGCTGCAAATCATCCCCTCGTGGCCCGGAAAACCAATGCGTAGCCATAAATGTTGAATCTGAGAAGGGGGTCCAAAAGGGACCTAAATGTTACATTCCTGCTAGTGAATGAAAAAATGCCAGTCAGTTTTGGGTGGCCAGACCAGTTACCACTCTCTGCTCCCATCCACTCTATAAAGCTCTCTCCTTTAGAACAAGATAAATCTAACCCATGGGACTATTCCCTGGTCCATTTTATCTCATCAGCTGTTGGGACTGTTGGAGAGGGCTTATTGTACTTGCCCTGTGCTTAAAATGTATGAGAAGCAGATTTTGTAATTTAAAGATATTCATTGTAGGTGACCAGATTGTAATGGTTGAGTCTGTGGTGTGATGTGGTTTGGTTTACAGCTTTGGACACAGTAATTTGGGTGAGTGTAGATATGTAACCTGTTACGCATTGTCTTGTGGCACTGGGTCTTGCAAAAGGGAAAGAGGCCTTCAGTTCCTGTGTCTCTTAGTATTTTGTTTTATAAAACATGGTAAAGAAAGATGAAATGGTGTAAAGAAGAGGTGGGCTGTGAAAAACAGGCCACAAAAGGTACAGCTACTGGTGGAATTAGGACAAAAATCTGGTGTTGCTCTATGAAAGAAGTTAATAGATAACAGTGCATTTGATCTTACTGTGGCATCCAATAGAATGGGACCTGAAAAATTAAATTTATTAGGTTAATCTCTGCTAAATTAATAAATAAGCAGAGATTAAGCAATAAAGTAGCACCTAGCTATTAATTTTTCACTTACTTTTCCACAAGATGATAAATTCTGAAAAAATGGATGCTGTCTTATTCAATAAAAAGAGCTGGAAATTTTCTGAGCCTCCTGACAGCTGATTCTAGTTAAATTGAAATTAAAAATGATACTAGAAAATACTTCTAATTTCTTAGTAGATGCGTATGGTAGGGCTGTGGAATGTCTCCTGGCAAAGAGCAAAACTCAAGCCGTTTGAAAATCCTGACAGAAGCAGTACAGACCGTTCCCACTTGCTGCAAGCTTAGATTGAAATGATTCTCAGTTTGCTCTCAGGAGCAAAAAATATTCTATACTATGTCTACTAGCATGGTATGAGATCAAGCTTTTACTAAATTCAGTATAATTAACAGGCAGGCACTGGAGATTTAACCTGTGATGTAAACTTATGTTTACTTCTGAAGTTACTGCTGTCTGGTTAGTAAGTGAAAGACTTAAGAGTGTCCAGAGTAAATTGTTGCTCCAAACCCACATGCAGTCTCTCTGGGGTTTCAGGAATGTTGGTTTCCTGGAGTACTGCAATACCATGAACTGATGTTATGTTCACAGTATGAATTTACAAATTTCTGACTCCGAACAATCTCAGGGTAAAGGGCCTGCATCCATCAGAGTCCAATTTCTGAACTCTTTTCCATTTTAAGTACAGCATCTTTTGTACTCTGCGTTTGAAGTATAAAACCATTTTTGCCAAGTTTCCTGAGGAAGTGGGTTTTATGTCATTAGTGTGCCAGTCTGTTTTATAATTCCACAGTGATTTTGTTGCACAGGCCAGGTTCAGCTCAGCTTGAAAGCAGTGTCCATCACCAGCTCACAGTTTGGATGTGGCACTTTCTTTAAAGACATAGGAGATTTTCACTGGATAGAAGCAAGCTGTGCTCGTTGGCCTCAGAGCTTGAGGATGGTGTCCAAATTTTAATTCACAGGTATTAAAATAAACTGTGTCCTATGACAGGGTCTGCAGTGTTGCTAAAATTGTCTGTGAAAAAGAACAGTTGCAAACATTAAGACTCCTGCTGATGTAACTTGTTAAGAGGATGTGTGAGTCCTTATATTTTGATTGTTTGCCTGTAACTCTCCTTAACAGTGGGTTTTTGTACTGCCCCAGCAACTCCTTCCCCACCAAAGAAGTTAGGGGTGTTTCCCACCTAAAACTTATGTTGCTTTAGCAGACCAAGAATTAACTGTGTGAATTTGAGTGTAGTTTTGAGAGTAATTATCGTTAAATTTAATATTAGCTAAATAAAAAATGTGTTTCCTATTGTCCTTTAGGTTAGAAAAATGTCCAGTAGAAACTGAAGTGTATTTCCAAAGCAAAGGGATAAGTTTGCCTATATCTGTCACCCTAGAGACTCTCTTCTAACTTTAGATCTGTGCCTGTGTGCTTCTAGCTTTTTATGATGGCTGTTAAGATAATTAGGGAGCTAAGAGTTTATGACTTAAAAAGAGAGGCTAGGAAAGCTAGTTTTGTTCAGTCATCAGGATATTCAGTTACCTGTTGCTTGGTATAGGAGGAAACAGAAACAGCATCCTGGAGTTACACAGTGATAGGGCAAGAGGCAACAGGCACAGGTTAAATTAAAGGGAAATTCAGAATAGGTACCAGGAAGAAAATTTTTGATTTTAAGTACAGGAGTTCATGGGGGGTGAGAGCTCTCCATCCTTGAGGACATTGAGAACTAACAGGCCAAAGTCATGGGCTAAGTGGTCTAAGTTGGCTCTACTTAGTGCGGGCACCAGGTGACCTCTAGAAGTCTCTTCCAACCTGTTGTTCTGTGACATAGTGTAGTGTACAGCATGAGTTTCAAATGCAGTTCCCTGTTAAACAGCTTGCCACTAGATTTGGATTCAGGAAGGCGTGTTCCTAATGTAGAATAGGAGCCCAGAAGTACTGATACCAGTTTAATGCTGGAGAAGCAAATATAATTGCTCTTTCTGCCATGAAGTTTTTGTGTGCTGACCTTTCAGTAGGTGGTACTTTCTAGATTCCTGAATTGAGGGCTGTGCAGAAATACTTCTCCAAAGACTATTTAAGGATTGTTTATTCATTAGTTAACATTTTGTATTATTTTAAATACTTCAAACACATCTTGTTTGGTTTCCAAAGTTAGAAACTTACAAGGTCTCTCTTGCTTTTTTCTTTTAATAGCCCTGTACAAACTTGTGTCAGATATAAACAAAATAGTTGGGAAATTCTAAGTGAAGTTGTTGATTTGTGAAACAGGAGAACACCCCACTGCTGGAATCACCATCTCTTGAATGTCTCTAAAATATAAAGCAAGGTTCCAAAATCTTATTTGTTCTATCTTTTTTTGCCTTTTAGGTCCAAACCATGAATTACGTTGGACAGTTAGCAGGGCAAGTATTTGTAACTGTGAAGGAGCTTTATAAGGGACTAAACCCAGCCACATTGTCAGGATGTATAGATATAATTGTTGTACGACAGCCAGATGGAAATCTTCAGTGTTCCCCTTTCCATGTGCGCTTTGGGAAAATGGGAGTTCTACGTTCTAGGGAGAAAGTGGTAAGAAAATCGACAATTTTGCTGTGCTCTGTCTGTGAGTTAACTCTAATGTCATGAAAGTTATTGAATGTTCTGTGGTATTCTGCCCAAGTTTTTGTTTAAAAGCTCTTTATAAAAAGCATCTAAATTGAGGCAAGGTTCTATTAAAATGGTAGTTATTTGATTTTTGCATTTCAAAGTACTGACTATAATAAAAAACATAACCAAGCCATGACATTTGTTACATTTATTTTCAATAAAGCAAGATTTTTAATTTCAATTTAACTAGAATCAGCTGTCAGGAGGCTCAGAAAATTTCCAGCTCTTTTTATTGAATAAGACAGCATCCATTTTTTCAGAATTTATCATCTTGTGGAAAAGTAAGTGAAAAATTAATAGCTAGGTGCTACTTTATTGCTTAATCTCTGCTTATTTATTAATTTAGCAGAGATTAACCTAATAAATTTAATTTTTCAGGTCCCATTCTATTGGATGCCACAGTAAGATCAAATGCACTGTTATCTATTAACTTCTTTCATAGAGCAACACCAGATTTCATTAGTGACTGTGTATTAAGAACCCTTTGTTTAACATGTTTGATGATAGTTATAAAAAGGGAGGTAATAGTGAAGTGATAATTTCAGATAAAATGTTGAGGTTAATTGAAACTAGAAAAAGCAGTAAGACCTTGATAGAAATGTAACAAGACTGAATGACCTGGAAATGTGATACCAGATGCAGAGTTGCCAATGAGTTATGCACGACAGATTATTTTAGGAAATAATTTCAGGTCTGGGTTCTAATGTTCTATAATAGCTCAGCAGAAAGATCCTAATGTCACTGTGGACACTGTTAAATTCTTATGTAAATCAGAAAGGAATTCCAATATTTAGAATGGGTAAAAATTGATAACATTACCACTTCAATGTAGGCTTGTCCAAGTATCTGAAAAAAAAAAAAAAGTGAAAATGGAGTTGGTGACAAGAGTGGTCATAGGCAAAGCAAGAGAATCTCCTGAGAAGAAATGGGTTCTGTAGTGGTAAACATGCGGAAAAAAATAGACACATAAATTCTGTTGAGAATGTAGAACAACTTTTATTATTTGTGCTTCTCATAGTTTAAAGAGAAATCTGTTTAACGAACTTGAAAGACAGTGTATTAAGAATTTGCATGTGGAAGTACTACTCAAACTATTCAAAATTAGGCTATGAATTAAAAAAGCAAAAAGATTCAAGTGGTTAGTGAAGCATTCAGAAAAGATTCAAGACTTTATAGAATGGCTATAAACTTTCCTGGGTGGAGGAGAAAGGACAATGACCTGAACAAGCTACAAAAACATTTTGACAAGTAATGGCCTTGTGAAGGGGTTAGGAGAGAAACAGAGCTCACTATTTTATGTTTATTATAAGATTTTCTACACTTTTATGAGAAGCATTTGCCCTGTGACAGCTGTAGAACAGCTAAACATGAACTGTGTCCTTAAAATAGTTTTCATATAAGAATGTATCTCTTCCAGGTTGACATAGAAATTAATGGAGAGGCTGTAGACTTGCACATGAAACTAGGAGACAATGGAGAGGCCTTTTTTGTGCAGGAGATGGATAATGATCAGGTAAGAGTCAAAACTAATTTTAATTTGTTAAAAAATTCAGTGCCTGCTCTTCAGAGTAATTTTTGAGTTTAGGAATTTTGTTGAAAAATTCACCATTACCAAATTTGTAGTTTTGAAAATTTATGGGCAATTTTCTGCTGTGGAAATTCAATACTGTACAGTTACTTTGTTTTTTCAGTTGCTGAGATTTGAAAAATCTAAGGAAAATAATCACATAACTGAAAAAGAAATCATAGTTTATGTGCATACCAATGTGTGAACAGAAATAACATACAGAGTTCACATCCTCAGAATGTGTGTACAAGATGTTAATATGTCCATGGACCTATTTTTTTCAGAAATCTTTCCTTTGAACCTATGCACTCAGCAGAATGCCAGTAAAAGTGTACATGCTTTATAACCATCTGTGTACACAGTAATTCTGGTATTCACAAAAGATGTGATCTTCCAGCTATTATTCAGATGGAAATATATATTTAAATGAGAATGTCTGCTCTTGAGGTGGACATTAAATACTAGGCTAAATAAGTTATGGTCACACTAACTTTGAATGCTCCACATGTAATGTAACATAAACATTTTTTACAGTAATTTAGCTTCAGATACTCCCAATAATTTTTGTCGCTGTTCAGAGTGGGATGAGTTTTTAAAATCTTACATTGAATATGATATTACTAATTTCAGGTTGAGAGCTGTGTGTACATGCATTCCAGTATTCATCCCTATATCTTTATGTTTAAATCTTCTGATTTTTGTATTTAAATCTTCTGTGTGGTAACTGACAATTGCTAGAAATACTTCCATGCATGTCTAGAGATTTGTATATATCTTATATATATAAATATGTATATACATTTGTATGTATATTAGTTTGTGTGACTAAGTTATAAACTGCTGACCTATATGACTACTATCTGTTATCTGAGTTGTGAAGGTAAACTGAATTTTATAAAGTTTTCATGTCATGAACTATGATTTTGTTTCTGCTCTGTATCTAGCATTGGGTGGAGAGAGACTGGTGCCATAACCTGGCTGTTATTAGGTGTTGAGAAGATCCTTTTTACTAAGAGTGTTGTTCCTGTTTTGTCTAAAGAGATGCAGCTATGGAACAATATCCATGTGCTATAGGATCACACTGATAATCAAGATGTCTAATAATTTTTTACTTTTCTGAGAAATAAATGGCTTAGATTTTTGCAATTGTACATAGGTTTTAGAACCAGATTTATGACTGGAGGAGGAACTAATATGTTGCATGGTTTGCATTTTTTCTTTCTCAGGAGGTAATTCCTTTTCATCTTGCCACATCTCCCATTCTGTCTGAGGGAACTGCTTTAATGGAAGTTCAGCTGAAGAGGAACTCCATAGACAGGATAAGAAACCTGGACACCAGTGCATCCTCACAGCTATCACCCCAAGCCTATGGATCCCAGCCTTTGATTGAAACATCTCCATCCTGTAGCTCTGTGAAAAAAAGGAGGAAAAAGAGAAGGAAGTCTACCCATAAAATAGACAGCTTAAAACGAGAAGGCAATGGAGACACCTCAGAAGATGAAGATATGTTTCCTATAGAGATTAGCTCAGAGGAAGAAAAAGAACCATTGGATGATTCAAGGTATCACAGTGAAATTGAGATATGTAATGGAAACCTACTGTAAGGTTTATGTTACATTCAATACCTTCTAATAGTAATTTCAGTCTAAGTCTGTACACATGGCTGATCAACATGTTTCTTTAAGAAAAAACTTGAGTCTAGAAAGCCATTGGGAATGTTAGTAATAAAAATAATGAAAATTACATTAGAAACATAAGAACAGTTCTCCATCATGCTGTGAACTAAAAGGTGTGAATCAGATTACATTTCTCTATCTCCTTGTATTTCAGTTTATACTAAGTCTTCTCTACAGAAAAGTTTTTTTTTATTATTTGAAGTGTATGAGACTTCATTAATCAAGTATGGCTTTTAAATGTCTCTCCCTATACCTAGAATCCCTGTTCCAGATGTGTTTCTCGATGATGCATCTGTCATAAAGGCTCCAGCAGTTACTACATTTTCTCAGTCTGCATCTTACCCTAATTCAGATGGAGAATGGTCATCTCTTCAAAGGTATGTTTCTGACTGTACAGCTCTCAATAATCTTCCTCTTTCATTAAACTCATGTATGTCTGTGCTATATGGAGTCTTACTAAAAATTTGGGTGTCAAACATGGTCACTGTCAGCTACTAGATGAGTGCTGTCAATATTTGAAATCAGGTAGTGGTTAACTTTGTTCTTGGTTCAACAAATTGATGCATAAAAATGCAGGTCCATGAATTCTGAAAAGTATATCTGGTAATGTCACTGTTTGCATATGAATACTGTAGAGAGGATTAACATTTTGTGGAACTTGAATCTTTGCCTGATACATACACCCTATGAGGACTTCAATGAATGCAGTTATCTAGTATTTTGAGAATAATCCTTTTAAAAACTTGTAAGATTGGAGTTGATGTATAAAATAAGAGTTTCATAATGAATAAGAATGTGAGCTTTTTGTTTCCTTTCAAAGCTAATCTGTTGAATTGCACAGTTAGATGGACATGAAAAGTTTATTTTGTGAAAAGAAAAAATACAGTATTTCCTTACTTTTTCCCATATTTGTACATGGGTATACCTTTGATAATGAAACAGATCAGTTTTGACCTTCTTTCTTGTGTCTGTTTAACACTGTCAAAAAGGGACAGTTCTGCACTGACTGTAAAGCTTAACATGATTAGCTTCACCAGTCTGGTGATAGCATGTCAATACCCTGCCCCTTCAATGGCTTTTTCAACAGCAGATTCTCTTTGCTTCTTGTTTGCAGTATTCTGGATTTTGAAAACTCTAGACGTAAATTCAGCATTCATGTAGCTGATGCACAAAGAGGTTTTATGTTAATCAGCACTTGTGAATAATGACACCCTGTTTTTCTTTTTACCAACATGCTGTGCTGCCAGTAAGCCTATAGACTGCACAGGGCAACCCTCTCTTCTCACTGCTCCAGCAGACGGAGGCCTATCTAGCTCTTGTCCTCAACAATCTCTTCACTTTTCTCCTCCAGACAGGTAGAACAGTTGTCCTTCCTCTTGTCTGGGCTGCTTTTTAATAATTTTAACACATAATAAACTTCTAACACATTAACAGTGTATGAACTTTGTTGAACTTAAAACTGCACTTACTGCTAACCCAGGCATTTTGAAAGAAAGTGATGTTGAAAAACACTTCCTTTGCTTGCTCCTTCGTGAGCATCAACTGGAGGTAAATTACCTTGATGAATCATCAATAAAATGAGGAAGATTAAAACAAAATTAGGCCAATAAAAATGGGGTTAAATCTGAAGTTGATTTACATTATAAAAAAAAGGAAGATTTTAGCTAGTGAAAGCTTACATTCCACTGAAGATAGGGTATTTCCATTTGGCTTTTTACATTTAGTGTATATTTTAATGACAAGCAGTGCAAAACTTGCAATGAGAGGAGCCCAGTACCAAAGGAGAACTTTACTTCCTGTGTTCCCTGGTTTGGGTCAGAGAAGACTTTCTGTATGTTGGATTGCAGTGAGGGAGTATCTTGCAAAATGACACAATAGATAAAATGTCCTGTCCAAGGTTTGGGAGAACTAGACTTAAGCCTTTGCTGTAGTGTAGGATTCCTCTGACTGTGGGCTCTTTTCTACAGAGGTAATGGATACAGACACTTTATGATATCTTAAACTCAAGATGTCTCAAAATTCTGCAGCCATGCACTTTCTCACCATAAAGTCAGTGGAGAGAGGTCACAGCAGTTAAAAATTTTACAGTAGGTGTCTGACTGTCTCTACAATTCTCCAGTAGTACTAGGGAAGCTTTGAATAATACAACAGGCTAAATTTCTCATCTCTTATCTCAACACGTGCTATAGTAGATAGCCTAAGGCTGTGTCAAAACTGAAAATCTTGAGGTTTTCATAGCTTCTAGGTCTGCAGACTTTGACAGCAAGAGCCTTCTCAGAGGATAACTCTGCCTGTTTTAATGTACACACATACACAGGTGCCATATTTCTGGCACTGGCATGTGTGTCTAGGAATATACATTGTGATTCTTGGTACTCGGTAGCAGCCTCAGCTTCTTCCCCACTCATGTGTTCTGTATTTTCAGGGAAAATTATAGAAAAGACAAGTTCCCTTCACACACACACACACACACACACACACACACACACATCTCCAGATCAGTGTTCTTACTGCAAAATGCAGAGATCCTAGCTCTCACAGAAGCAACACCATTATTCTCTCAGGTTGTCTGACAGGGTAGGTGAACCTGGGACAAACAGACACTAAAACCCAGGCTGAAGATTTTTCGAAGTAACCAGTAGATTTGTCAAAGATGGCAATATGTTTAGGGGACATAGCAACTCCTGCAGTGACCATGCTTCCTTAAATCTAGATATTTTGAGCTTAAAGCAGCAGTAGAAGCATTATTGCCTGCTGATATTTTCTGAAGTGCCTGAGCTCCTGATTTCCAAGGTTTCAATGAGACAGGGATCTACAGGAGTGAGTCCAAGACCTAAGAAGATGATTAAGAGACTTGAACATCTCTCCTGTGGAGAAAGACTGAGAGTCTCGGGGCTGTTTAGCCTTGAGAAAAGAAGGCTGAAAGGGGATCTTACCAGTGTCCATAAATATCTGAGGGGAGGGTCTCAAGAGGAAGGGTTCAGGCTCTTTTTGGTGGTGCCCAGTAATAGGACAAGGAATAATGGGTATAAGCTAGAACACAGGAAGTTCCACCTCAACATGAGAAGAAACTTTACTGTGAGGGTGACAGAGCTCTGGAACAGGCTGCCCACAGAGGTTGTGAAGTCTTCTTCTCTGGAGACAGAGAACTGCCTGGATGCATTTCTGTGTGGTCTGCTCTAGGACATCCTGCTTTGGCAGGGTGGTAGGACTAGATGATCTCTAGAGGTCCCTTCCAGCCCCTAACTTTCTATGATTCTGTGATTCTATGAATGGGCCCTAGATACATGGAAAATACTGAAAATCCTCCAAACAAAGTGGGAGATGTATGAGTTGCAGAAAAACCCACCAGGCATTTCTTGAATCCTTAGAGTTTCCCTATATCATGCATCTGAGGGAAGAACTCTGCAAGTTAATAGAAGAAGGCAATCATCTGGATTTCTTAGACTAATTTATTGTTTAGTCAGGATCAAGTGTCTTCTTGTGAGTGTCCATTTTCTGCACTTTGTATTCATTGTAACAATACTAACTTCTCTTCATCTACTGCCCCTGGTACCATCCGTGTGCTTTTTTCCACATAGAAAACAAAAAATCCTGAAATGTTCAGCTCTAGTGCTGTTGTTCCATCTCTTTCAGGTTGGCTAATGATTGTTTAGATCTTCAGTGCTTTGAGTAGTTATCAGTTTGAAAAATGTTACTTTTGCTTCTGTAATATTTTTTGTTTGTTTTTCTTCAGCCTATCAGGTTCACGCCCTCCTACTCCTCAAAGTGATTCAGAATTAGTCAGTAAACCTACGGACAGAAGTGGACCAAAGAATAATCCTCACATGCACTGGGCATGGGGAGAGCTACCCCAGGCTGCAAAGGTATCCAGAGTACTATAATTCCTACTAACATCTCTTGTGCTGTAATGGGCATGTGCTTCTTATACTGCAAACTGCTGAAGAGGAAATGGATCCTGTTTTTACCTAAAATTTGCAATGCTTATGTAATAGAATTGCTTCTTGCTCCTTAGGGGATATAGGAATGTTTTCAATAGCAGTGACAGACAGTAGAAAATGAGGAAGTACCTGAGACCTTATCTTGTAAGAGAAGCATAAATAACATAAAATCAAACCTCATGTGCTTTGCTAAATCACTAAAATTAATAAATGTTCTTAGATGGAAATCAGGTGTGTGATCTTAGCAGTGTGATTAACAGAAATTAAAATCAGTTGCTTGAGTATGTGAGCATCTGGAAACACCTGCAGTGCTGTATCTCTCCAAGCCCAGACATGCAGTCCTTTTGGCTGAGCAGCTAGCTTGGTGCCTGTCTTCTTGCTGAAACCATTTGGCCCAGTTCGATGGCAGGGTCTGTTGTGTGCCAGCAGCAGTGTCTCCCATTCTTCACAGTAGCCATGTGCTGCTGAGGACACTGCTGGTCAGTCAGGTGCTGACTTGCTCCTTATGGTGGCTTTGGAGTCAGAGCATTCATACAGGAAAGGGGGGGCTTAAGGCTTACATCTTCCTCAGGGTGTGAGAAATAGAAGATAGGCTCCAGTAGCAGACTGCAGCACTGAGGGAAGGGATGGGGCAACATTTGGTCTCTTCTGCTGAAGGCTGGCTTCTCTGTAGGAAGGACTATAGAAAGAACTGGTGGATGAAGTTGCAAAGCCATTGTCCATCATATTTGAAAAGTCATGGCAGTCTGGGAAAGTCCCTGATGACTGGAAAAGCGAAACATAACCAGCATTTTCAAAAATGGAAAAAAAGATGACCCAGGGAACTCTAGGCCAGTCAGTCTCACCTCTGTGCCTGGCAAGATCATGGAGCAGATCCTCCTGAAGGCTCTGCAAAGGCAAGCAGATAACAAAGGGGTGACTGGTGACAGCCAACATGGCTTCACTAGGGGCAAGTCCTGCCTGACTGCTTTGGAGGCCTTTTACGATGGGGTCACAGACCCTGTGAACAATGGCAGAGCAGCAGATGTCATCTACCTGGACCTGTGCAAAGCATTCAGCACTGTCCCCCACAACATTCTGATCTCCAAACTGGAACACTATGGATTCGATGGATGGACCACTCGTTGGATAAGGAATTGTAAGGAAAAAATTAATTAATTTGAGGGTGGTGAGACACTGGAACAGGTTGCCCAGAGAAATTCTGGTTGTCCCCTCCCTGGAGGTGTTCAAGGCCAGGTTGGATGGGACCTTGAACAACCTGGTCTAGTGAAAGGTGCCCCTGCCCAGGCAGGGGTGTTGGAACTAGATGATCTTTAAGGTGCCTTCTAACCCAAACCATTCTATGATTTTGTGATTCTATAACAGTGTACCCATGTCCTGGTCTCAGAGGGCATCTTTAATGTTTAAGAGCTCCCTTCTCCTGTTCATCAGTTACCTTCTGAGGAAAAGCTAGGATTTGCACAGGAAGGGAGGAGGGCAGGGTCGGATCTCTGATGTGCACCCTGGCAGGTCAGTGGGAAATGAAGACTGTAGAGCACATTGCAGAACAAATCTTTCCTGGCCCTGAGATAGAGAGGAATTTTGTTGAAGCAAATGCACAGCAGAGAGGTCTTTTGTACACTATAGTCTCCACCTCAGTTAGTGGTGGCTGTGAGATTCTGGCATTACTGGAGTGAAGAGAACAAGTTTTAAACTCTGGCGGTGGCATTTTTTAAGAGCTTTTCTCTTTTGCTCTGTTTATTTTTCCTCACAGGCCAGTTTTCTGCTCAAAGCAAAGGAACCCAGCATAGTGGATGTAAATCCTTCTGAAAGCACTCACTTTCGGGTCATCCAGAGTTCTCCTGTAGAGGAGTTTGAGACTGTAGCTCCTCTACCTGCTCTTGGACAAGCAGCAACTGCTGATGAAAGTGAGCCCTTACCTGCTGATGCAAATAAGCCAGAGTTAGAGTCTCCAGGAGCAGCTGTAGCACCATTGTCTGCCAATGAAGAATTAAAACAATCTACAGCTTGCTCAAACCAACCAGCTGGCAAGACAGATTCCCCCTCCAGAAAAAAAGGTAAACCTGTTGATCCTGCACTTTTATATGTATGATTATGTCTTTAAATTTCATGGTGATAAAGCATCTCATTGTCATTTAAATTAATCTGTGCCCTGAAGGCACTTTCAGATCTGTAAAGGAATAAGTTTTGGAAAGAACCTTCAAAGCCTGAGCAGGCTTTTAATAGGAGCCATGCAGCAAGGTGGAAGATTCTTCCTGGTCTGGGATTTTTGGCAGCTCTGCATGAATGAGGAAGGCTGCAAAACTTAATTGAAATTAATCCGTATTTGACAGACTCAGACACCTCACTTCTTGGTAAAAGCACTCTGTAGATCTACTGGTTCACCAGCTCTGACTGCTTTCTGAGCTATGTGTCACTAGTAATTATGAAACCTCTCTGCTCTGTCACAAAGTTTTAGTATGGCTTTTGCACAAACAACAGATCTGCTCTAAAATAAGGTGAATTTCAGCTTCTGTGTGATATATGTCCTGTCCTGAATTTGTGAAATATAACTCCATCTGCTTTTCTACTTCTTCATTTTTGGGCTCTCTGTCAATGCTGTGTTACAATCTTCATATTAAATTTATTTTTTTTACAAATACTACATTTTAAAGCTCTGATTGGTCTATAATTATGTAAGGCCTTGCAGTGGTCAGCTGTCTAGATAGATGCATCAGCAACAACAGGACAGCAATAACTGTGACTAGTAAAAAACCTAGGAGGGTTGTCTTGTCCCCTGCAGTGGTGCATGTGCACACACAGCACGTGAGTTGTAACGTGATGAACCATGAGTTGTCTCCATACTGAGCCAGTTGTAGTGTATTATTGGAGTCTGTTGTGTTAATTCCCTTGTGCAAGATCAGTTTTCAGGGGGTAAAAGCTGTCAGTGCCTTGCTGTGATAATAGACCTACACGAATATGCAGAAAGTTTTCCTTTTGCTGTTATTCATACAGTGACCACTGATTTCCAATTCCTGGTGCTTTTGTCTGGGGTAGGGTTTTGTCACCATACTTCAAAACCAGTCCTGCTTCCCATTTTGCATATTTAAAGTCTGAACAATGCATATGAACAATTAGTTGTGCAATTTTTGGCAGTACCATCTTAAACAAATACCATTTGCAAACTGTTATAGTTTGTCTGGTTTCTCAGTCTTAAATAAATACATAAACTCAAACATTTCTGCCTTGTTACTCAGAGAATGCTCATTAATAGGCTTATTTTTGCAATCCCTTACAGACAAACGAAGCCGGCATCTTGGTGCTGATGGTGTCTATTTAGATGACCTCACTGACATGGATCCAGAAGTTGCTGCACTTTATTTCCCCAAAAAGTATGAGTCCTTTGCTTATATTTTTTAACTAGATAAAGAGCACTTGTCACCTTTCAGATTTAGATCAAAATCTTCACTGCCAACCAGTTAAGGTCTCTTTTACAGAGTCCAAGCAGAGGTGAAGGCAGGACAATGAAACTCAGTAGAGAGGAATATTAGAGGTTTGGAAGGCTTTGCATTTGGGGCTCAGAAGTGTGCTTGAGATTGATTTTCTATTTTGGTTAATTAAACATCGTGCATGGATTGTGGATTGTTATATAACGTACAGTGATGTTTATGAGTGTTATTCACATGCCCTGGGAGAGCAATTGGCCTTGGGATATATTTATCTCTGTGTCCTTGCTTAACATACCTTACTGGTCATAGTATTGGCACAAAATTAGTGCTTTCATGTAGTTCTACTGTGGGTGATCACTGATAAATATAAATATTAGAAAAGAAATTTTGGAAGATGCACTACAGTTTTGTTTATGAAAATTTTGCATCCTAAACATAAAATTTCCAATGTTTTCTGTTCTTTTATCAGGGCCTCTTATAACATTTATAGTCCTCTCTTTTTGTACTAGAGTTTGGCTAAAGTAATTGAGCAACAAGTGAAGTAACTTGCATATTTTATTTTTCTTTCTTGCTTACACGCAGTTGCTGTAGTATTAGCATTTCTATAAAATTAAGAAAGATTAGTAATATTGAGAAAAAAAGATGGATTGAAAATTCTTTTCTCAATTATATTAGTATAAATCTGGAATGGAGAGCAGAGTTTGATAAGCCTGCCCTTCGTAACAACAATCTCATCTATGCACAGTTTTTTAAGTGGGTATAGTGTTTTACTGTTTCTTAAAATTTTAATCCTAGTAGTTTATATGTAGAGTATTGTGTATTTTTATGTCATGGATATATGAATAAAAATATGCACAACTTTTGTTTTGGATTTAGCTATTAGTTAATATAAATAATATAAAATAAATAATAATAAACTTATCTATTTATTCTTGTTCCTGTGCAGAATCAGTTCTACTAGTATAAACTCTGCTTATAATAGCATTATTTGACTACTAAGATTGTATAGTTCATTGTCTTATTTTTCCTCTCTCTTGTAAATACATTTAACTATAATTATACCTGCCTAGTTTAGGCAAGTAGAAGTAATCTAGTATTTGAAGGTACCTGAGGCCTAGCTAGTTTAAAATGTATGGCAAAACAAAGCAAATTTCTTCTTTTTTTTCACCATTCTTTTTTCTTACATGAGTGTCAGATGTAAATGGTGCTAGTGTATTTGGGAATGAATACATAAGGGATAAATTCCTGTTTTTTCTTTTCCAGTGGTGATAATGTCCAAAGCAAGAACACGAATGACACGGGGCCACGGTCTGCCAGCAACTCCCCACAGTCTGTCGGGAGCTCAGGTGTTGACAGTGGAGCTGAAAGCACCTCGGATGGAATTCGAGATTTGCCCTCCATCGCCATTTCTCTGTGCGGAGGCCTTACTGACAACAAAGAAATAACCAAAGGTACCAACTCACTTTCTTCGTAACAGGCATGTGCTGGCAGCCAAGTTTTAGCATCCTAGACCGAGGAAGCAGTGCCCTCCTGTGGCTGTACTCAAGAAAGTGCTGAGAAGATAAGTACTGTCCCTGTAATGCTAGGTTTACTGGAATTTTTCATACTTAAAATACTAGACTTATATAGGACTTAGGATTTTTAACACATTTTAATAGTACAATATATGCCAATTTAAAAAAAAATATGTAATTGGAACTTTTTTTCTTGAAAGTACTGCATTTTGTATAACAATAGTGTTAATCGTAATTTTGCCACTTGGTAAACAGTTAGGAAATCCAGAGCTGTTGGTGGCAGGAATGAGAAAGGTGGTCTGTAAATGGAAACACTGTGAGGAGAACTTGGAAACCTTAACCTGAATTCCTGTTCTTCCTCTGCAAGAGATTTCTTGTGTGTCTTTTAGGTAAGCTATTTTCAGTACCTGTACCTTAAACTTTGAGCACATAATATGATGATAAATGAGTTAAGACTTATATTTCCCTCAGTGATATGGTGTCATAAAGTTATACAAACCTGATGTTTAGAAGCTAGTTATTAAAACATTTCAAATATACCTTGATTTACTGGAGCTGCATCATTATCTGAGTCACTTATGAATTACATAGATTTTGTGAAAGGAGTCTTAGCTGGTGGAAGAGTTACCTGTTCATAGACATATTCACTTTTCTGTCAGCCTCACAAGTTTCTGACTGTGGTTTTACATATACATAGAGCCCATCAGTTCCTGCTCCGAACATGGACAGATGAACTGTGAAAGGCATGATGAAGTATATCTTTGCCTTGCTTAGAAGCCTGATTTTTCTTCCTCACAGTTCCATCCCTGAGCTTTCAGTTAGCTTGTGTTTTCAATGTGAAAGATACCCAGCAGCTAACAAAGAAACCATCAGCATTTTCCAAGATTGAGACTCTCTGAATATCTTGTTCCATAATACTGATAATTGTGTTACCCTAGTAATGAAGGGCTGGCCCTGTCTGTGAAACCTACGTGTCAGAAATGCTAAGAGGTTTAGATTGGCTCCTCTTAGGCATCTAATAATGCATGCTTTTTATATGTAATTTTTTCTCCCCACAGAACAATTTTTAGAACATGCAGTAACATATCAGCAGTTTGTGGACAATCCTGCTATAATTGATGACCCTAACCTCGTGGTTAAGATTGGAAATAAGTAAGTACATTTGGGGAACAAAATATTTTACTGTGCTAGCAAAACCACTTGTGTGGTACTTCAGTGCATAAGATTAGTTTAACCATAGCTGGAAAATAGGTTTTGAATGTTCATAGCTTAGCTTCATCCAGGAAGAGTCAACTCTCTAGTGAATTCAGGCTCTTCTACTTAATTTTTCTCCCTCAAATAGAAAGTGGAGAACAGTCAGATAATCTGCTACAACTGACTGGCACAATATGCTGGAACAGGTTGCCTGGAGAAGCTGTGGCTGTCCAGTCACTGGAAGTGTTCAAGGCCAGGTTGGATGGGGCTTGGAGCTACCTGGTCTAGTGGGAGGTGTCCCTAGTCATGGCAGGTGGATTTGGAACTAAATGATCTTTAAGGTCCCTTCATGATTCTATGAATTTGAATTTCAGGAAGCTTGTATTAAGTGTTGATAGTGTTCACACACAATTAACAGAGTAAAGACGAAATAGGGTGTGAACTTGTTAAGGCTTGCCTTGAGCCAGTGTGTATGTTTTTTACACGGATATGGAAGTCTGTAAGCACTCTGTGCCCAGCAGTTTGTCTGTATATATACTGAGTGTTTTCTACCATGCCTCTGTGGAATCATTGCTTTTCAAGACCTGTCAAACTTAACCCACTGAGTATGAAACTTCTATTTCTGCAAAGCTAAGACATTTCATATGTTTGTATTGTGGGCAGCAGCACAGAACTGTGGTCTATGCCAAACATAGCTTTTTTGGAGGATGTTTTAACATCAGAGCTTCCTGCACCTGGCATACAATGTTACAGAGTAGAGGAGAGATCATGGCATTGTGCTGCACTTGAAGGTTAGGCTACCCTAAATCACAGACATTGCTTGTGCTAATCTGAGGTGCCTGGTGCATCCTGATGTGATAGTTTGTATGTGCCAGTATGTTGCAGTCTCATACCTCACCCTCTTAATGGGGTGAGGTGAGTCACCTATTTCTTCCCTGACATAGTACTCCAAATTTCATGGAAAAGTTTACCTTCCTACTGATATACTGGGAAGAATACTTAGTGAAGATCTTATTGTCATGTTCTCTGGACGTTACATGAGTGTCATCTTCTCTAGACAGATGATAATACTGTGTTAATCCTACTGTCTCTAAGAAGATTTGACTCACGTTAAGCACAAAGTAGCAAAAGCTTGACACCCTACAGACCATGGCCCTTAACTTTTGTGACGTTCTGTGATGGTAAAACAGTAAAAAACACCTTGTTAAAAATGCAGCTCATGCTATGATAATGAGGTATAGGAGGGGTGTGAGGAACACCTGACAAACACCCTTTCTTCTGAAGGCCCTAGTTTCTCTTGCATACCCTGAGAAGTGCATGCCATGAATACCTGTGAACATACTCTGAAATGAAGTAGGTCTGCTGTGCTAAAGAGGCTAAATGGCTTTAATGGTAAATACTTGGTAGATTGTGAATTGGAACCTTGGGATTACAAAATTCCATAATCATCTCTCTTGCGTGCCTAGGTACTACAACTGGACAACAGCTGGTCCCCTTCTGCTGGCAATGCAGGCATTCCAGAGACCTTTGCCAAAGGTGAGATTGAACATGAAGGTTGGTCAGGGGAGGAGTTGTGAAATTCTGCCATTTATTAAGGCAGGGAGGGGCTTGTTGTACAAAAGAATCTGCACATCTGACAGATACAAAAGTATCTGTCCTCACATAACCATCTAGTTTATGCTAAGGGCTAAATAAGCAGGACTAAATTTGGTCTCAGTAGTGTTTATTTGCTAGGCTAAGATAATTACAAATATTTTGAAGGAAAAAAACCTTCCTGTTTTCCTTCATTAATATGGATTGTGAACATACATATATTGAACTATGTTAGTGTTTGCTGTAACTGAATATTTGGTGACTGCTTTCCATTTTGTATATATAAAGCATATATTAACAAATAAAAATTAGAGGCCAAGATTTTTAATTTCAGGGCATAAGCTTTAACTACTCGGTAAGTAAGGCCTGTAGCTTGCTAGTTTTCTGTTTCTCAGCTGACTGTTCATGACAAGCCCGGGTAGGTAGTGGCAGATAGTTATGATTTTGTGACATCTTTATGTTGCCTTATATTAAATGTGTTGATGAATTTAGTCCAATCCCACATGACCTGGTGTCACAAGTAGCATCACCATTGGCACTAATTTCTGTCCTGGGTAACCATAGATATAATTGATTTTGGAACATAATCTTCCTTCTGCAAGTTTGCTGCATCTTTGGGTTTAACCACTGTGAATTCAAATGCTCTGTTGCCATCATCTTGGCATAAAAATTTCTTCAAGGCTCAAAATACTCTAAATACCACTAAATTGATCCTAAAAGTCCCAAACATCTGGTAAACCTGGCTAGAATTTCTAGGATGTCAGAGAGCCAAATATTGTGCTTTACTGAAATTATTCTAGTAATCATCAAAAGTGTGGGATTCATCCCATGGACCTCAAATGCCTGCAGGAGGTGTAAAGTTATCCCACTCAGTATTTGTTGGGCACTTCCACAGAGTGATTCAGACATTGATACATGCCTAGTGGATCTTCAGTGGCAGTAAAGATAATGCAAGGTAACTGCATTTTGAAGTAAACACTTTGATGCCTGAGCCAAATGCTTTGGGGTTTGCTCAGGATAGATGGTTAATTTCTCTTCTGAATGCTGATCACTTTGTAGACAGTGCAGTCATTATCTAATGGAGAAGCCAGTGTATATATAGTTGGAACAGATTATGATTGGGAAGGTTTACTTGGCTGAACCCCTGAAACTAAAATTACTTACACTACCAGTCATTCAACTGGTTTCCTTAATGACTTGTTAATGAGAATTTTGATTTGTTGTAATAGGGGAACTGAGGAACTGAAATACTAAGAGGCTTTGTAAAGCGATTGAAAACTGGAGGTCTTGCAAAAAAAACCCACTAAAAATCAATAGGATGTCTGCTTGAAGTTCTCCATATGTTTGAGAACCTCCTTAAATTATAGCCACTGTTCTCAACAGTTGCATTCTATGTAGCTCCATCTGCTCCTTGTTTTGCTTCTTTTTCTTTAGAAAGTTCTCAACTTATGTGCTCAACTTTATTCTACTGTCATTTCTTTTTTTTTTTGTCATATGCTTTATATAGTATAGTGAAGAGAATCAATGGCAAAACTTAGGAAAGAGTTGTGTTGTTTCATACATTAGTTGAGCTCAGCCCTCCCTCTTAATTCCTAAGATTAACTGGAATGATTTTTTTTTTTTTAATCACAGGTGACTAACATGTTTGTTTGGGGTTTTTTTTTTGTCTTACAGTGAAGGCTATCATCCCAGAAAGCCAGTGGCTAAGCTGTTTTAGGGCATACCAAATACTGTGCTCACCTTTACTCTGAAATACTCTTTTTTTGTCTTTTGCTTGCTCTTTGAGTGAAAGAATTCAGCTCTCCATGTTACAATAAATAAGGCTTCAGTCATGGGTATTGAAAGACTGAGATCTGGTATATATAAAGGATAAAAAGAAGCTAGGGTTAAAAAAAAAAAACAACCACCAGTTGTCAGTCAAATTAATAGCATCATGGTTAGCTAATTTGAAAGCTAGTAACTTTGCTTTTTTCCATAATGCTGATTAAATAGGAACTTTGTAGTTATGAGAATAACTATCTCGCATGTGGATTTCTTACTGTTTTGCATGAGAGCTCTTTGAGGAAATGTATTTTTGCATTTTTTTAAAAAATATAATTAACACTGACTAACTAGCTTAAAACCAGTAGGGTGTCCATGCTAGACATTATACTAATACCTTTTTTATGCTTTTTTCTTCTTTGATTTTATCTCTTTTTCATTTTCCTTTTAACAATACCATAAGTATTCATGCTTAAGTTACTTCAGAGCAGTTCTGGATACCATTAGATTTTGTTTTAGTAGAATTTATGGTCCACAGACAGTATGTTTACTTTTACTCTATTTATTATCAGTTAAAATTGTGTATTTTGCACTTTCTTTCATTTACATACATCAGGTTGTCCTTTGTTTCGTTTTCTTTTTTATGTTACCATCCATTTACCACAGGCTACTGTGGAATCTATACTGAGGGACAAGATGCCCAAAAAGGGTGGAAGGTGGTGGTTTTCATGGCGAGGGAGGAACAGCACTATTAAAGAGGTAAGTTTAAGAAGGAAGTAGAGTTGCCTTCTGGTTGTAGTAGGAAAGCTGGATACTTTCATGTTCATCCTTCAGAACTTTGCTTCTGTGAGTAGCAATATTCAGTTTGACTGAGGATCTTACACATTAAAAGATGCCTGTACAGAGTCTTAAGTCTGACTCCTTTTGACTTCAGAAACCTTTGAATCAGACCCTACCTGAAAAATTTGCCTGCAGTGTTTTGGTTCTGCATTTATTTTCATTACACAAACCTGAGGTGGTATTATCTGATGGTTATATTTGTTTGGGATCCTGGAATCAAAGAGCTATGCTACTAATTTAATGTTTTAATGAATATTACCTACCTTTCTGCAGCATTTTTTTTTGATAGCTGGAGAACAGACATATTTTATGAGTAGCATGACCTGTAAAATTCGGCAAAACCTAGGATGGAAAACTTAATATATATTAGTTTTAAAGTCTTTAATTTAAACTTCTTCTCTAAGAATTAAGAGTTTGCAGTAGCAGCCTTAAAGCCATGGGTGAACATTAAAGAACAGTGAAAAACCCAAAACTTTATATGAAATACTGATCGCCTGTCTAGACATATTTAATCTTTAACGTTGTCTAGTAAAACCTCTTCATATTAACTTATACCATTGAAACATTAGTACTTGAGGGGGGAAAATGACTTCTGATACATTTTAATGGTTGTACCTCAGTGAATGAAGTTTTTTAGCCTTGCATGAAATGACCTTTATACTGATCTGTTGCTATGAGCTTCAGAGCATGAGATTTTAGTTTTTACAGTTTGTGGAAGCTTTTAGAATTTCTCTCTGAGTAAAAGTATTTGGTTATCTGTTGAGCAGCTATACATGGATAAGGGAATATATTGTTTGTGTGTCTCATAAAATCACTCACTATCTAAAAATCTTGTGGTATGAAACAGACAGATTTCTACTTAAGGTAAACAGAGTTTGTAAAGTTTTATTGGATCAAAGATTTTAATGATTCTAGGAAAAGTAATTTTATTTTTTCTTCTTCTCCAACTTTTTCAAGTGAAATCTAGCTAGTTAAGGTCCATGAACGTTAGTAGTTAGTTATAAGACTGATTCCAGAACTTCAACAGTCCTAAATGTGAAATGTCTATTTCTGTATTTCTTCCTTGCAAAAGTAAATCTTAATTATTTTTTGAGTTTTATAGTAGCACTTTTTATTTATTTTTGAAGCCTTTATTTTTTAAGGAAACCATAAAAGTTTATGTTGCCGACAAGTGAAGAAAACAAACATATTTTTACCAAGTCTACATAGGACAGAATTTGGTTTTCAAATATTTTTCTGAAAACTCTTTCTCCCAGCCCAACAGGAGATGCTTCTCTTACTTGTATTTTTTACAGGAAACAAAGCCAGACCAAGGTATGAGTGGGAGTGGACTTACAGGAGGCTCTTCACAGATGAGCATGGCAAACAGGTATCCCCCAAATTATCTGTACCTGAAATGAGCAGGAGTTGCCTTTTAAAAATGAAAGCAAACTACCTCTTACATTTGAACAAAGAAATTCTGGACCAGTGAAATGTATTTAATTTGTTATTCATTGCACCAGATAAGTGCAGATGTGAAGGCTCTACCCATGGCAGGGTTGTGAGTGTTCTCTGGCAGTTTGCAGCACTGTGACAGCTCCTTGGAAAAAAACAATCAGTTCTCTGAAAGTATAGGTATCTCTCTAGAGTTTTCAAGGAGACATCATAGATTACCCCATGCTGTTGTCACACCCCAATTGCTAGAATTTGTGGTTTACGTATCCTTATGGCCTGACACCTTAATTTGTTTCTGTATATTTTGGGAAGTCCGAGGTCTAAGACTTCCATGGTTTTCTGTTACCTCTTCCTTCTCCTTCTCATGTTTGTCCAGAACATCTCCTTCAGGAGGGTTCTGCAAGACGAGGTTTAATTTGCTTTGGAAGCATTGGAGAGAGGAGTTATCCAGGGACAGCTCTCCTACCTTGACCCTTTTTGGTGTATGCAGATGTTCCTGTAAAGCCAGCACATCTGTGTGCTGTCTGCACTTAGAGCTGAAAATGGCCAGATTCAAATGTGCTTTGTGCTGTTTAAATTCAGTACAAGGATTACATTTATGAAACAAAAAGACATTAGCCATCACTCTTTCTGGAGGTCAGCAATTGCAGTCCAGGCAGATGTAGCAGAAAGAGGATTTCTTATTCTGTAGCTGTTACCTCAATGGCCTCTTTCAAGTTTGCAAACTACAGCATAAATGGGAAAGGCCGATTTTCTTTTTAAGGGTGACAAGTGACATTTAGGTCTGTTTCTTACATGGTTGTATAAAGGTAAGTTTTAAAGTGGTGTTAAGACTTCAAGCAGATTAGATTCTCAAAGTGTTGTTCTTTGTTTAAATTTTAACTGACCTTAGAGATCTGTCAGTAAGAATTTATTGATTGCAAGCAAAACGTGACAAGTGGGACATTAAGTAAAGCTTTGTGATGTGATGTTACAAAGGATAAGATAGGCTTTTAAATGTTGCTAGTAGTGACATGGGGTACCTTGGTATTAAGTCAAGACTTCCCAAGTTCAAACAACATCAAGATCTGATCAAAAGAGAAACCAAATACTGTTTTTAAAATGAGATTTGTAGCATTAGAAAGTCTATTTTACCTTCCACCAAAGGTGATAGATTTTTTTTTTTACTGTAGGAAAACTTTTCTCTAAAGAAAATTATCTTTAAAAAATTTCTGAAAAAAGGTTTGTAGCAGAAAAAAAATTAAAAATCCTGATGTATATTTAAAGAGAATCGATTAAAGGAACTTTTAGTCAACATACCCTGAATGGGATTATCCTACAAGTCCTGGAAAAGAATAATAAAATGATCTAAAGTTGCCCTTTGAAAGAAAAGGATGTATTAAAAATTTCAATATGATTTTTTTAAAATTAATTGCTGAGCTCTTTGAGGATGGAGAGAAGGGAGGGAAGAGAAAGCCACTGTAACACATACCTCCTTCTTCTTAGCACTGGAATTTTTGTAGTTGAAGTTTGTAATGGGTATTATTTTTTACTGCTGTAAGATTTGTGAGATGGTATGGCACATTAATTTTCAGCTGTTAAATTTAAGTAAGGAAAACTATTTTACAGACTGTCTAGGCTTAGCAGTTTGGGCAGACCACAAACCTAAGGACAGAACTGCTCTCTATTCTCCCTCCACCCCCCTGCCGCCACGAAGGGAACAGAAAGGGTGGATAAATACAGGAGACTTTAAGTTGGAAACTGAAGACAATTGGATACAGATTTACTGACACAGGGTAAAGGTAGTAACATAAGGGATAAAGTAACAAAAAATACATATACATATATATATATTTATATATACACACAACCTGATAGATCCAGGCTCTGAAGAGCACGTGGGGAGCTGGTGGTAAAGGAGTGCAGGGGAACAGCAGCACAGCCAGGAGCCAGAGAGCTGCCTGACCTTTATAGAGTATGGGCAGGGATTGGGAGGGAGTAGACCCCTCTGTGTTCTGCCCCTCTCAGAGTCTGAAAGCCCTCCTTCTTTAGTTCTTCAAATTGAAACGATGACATAGACATGTGAATGGCTAGAACAATCAAAGTATGTATAGTGAGAAGCATGATTGAATGAAAATTTGACCCTTCATTGAAACATTTGAAGCAAGAATATGAATGACCAAGGATGTGAATGACCATTTGAAGCAAGGATGTGAGACTGTACTTAGGGGCAGAGAATCAATGACTTATTTGTTGATTCACTGTAAATGCATTTTTAATGGAAACTGAGATGCATTTACTGACATAACATTATTTTCTATGTGTGCAATGTTCCAGAATAAAAGATGAATCTTCTTCAAGTGACGAAGACCCCAGAGCTGCTAAACAAAACCTCGGGTCATTACAAAGCAACTCAAGTCATCTCTCATTATTGTCTGGAATTGGTTACAAAAAAACACTTCGACTCACTTCTGACCAGCTTGTGAGTTAATTTTACATCCTTCTCCTGAAATGACATTTCTGATACAACATGAACAATACCGTTAATCAGGTTTGCAAAGCTTAATTAGCTTTTATGTCATATATTTAAGTCTCTATCGTATTATATTTAAAAATAAATATTTCCCTTCTCTTTTCATTATTAAACACTGATGCTGTACCTTGCAGCAAGTGCTGTTGTTCAGAGATTGGGAAACATGGCATTTTTTTTTTTTTTTTTTTTTTTTTTTTTTTTTTTTTTTTTCATCTTCTCCCTTCTTTTCTGATCATTGTTAGGCAAGCAGCCATGTTTCATATAAATACAGTTTTCTATTAGTAACTTCTGAAAGAGCAGCTTAAGAATTTACTATGAGGCTAGGCTGCTAATTTCTTTGGAGCCAGTTCTCTTCCTCTGTGGCAAAGGTGTTTTGACTAATGGTGATAAAACTGTTACAGTTTTGTGTTCTTCACGATCCAATTTGATCTGGAAAAATGGGCTACTTCAGGGAAATACTTTTTGTCGTCTTATCTACAGCTAATTAATTTTCTGAGGGAAGCCCACACAAGGTATACAACATTAAACAGCCCATCACTCACTGCCTGAATAATCTGTAAGAAATATAAAATTTTCCCAAGAGACAGGTGGGATGTGTAGGTAATTTTATGCAGCAAACAGAAAGGATTACACAAATATATTGATGCTCTTCAGATTCAGAAACCTTGCATAAATTAGCTCAACCTTAAACTACTTTTAGATTGGTTTCTTGATGAAACAGTGGGTGAGACTCATCAGTTACCTGTCAGTGGTTCTGCATTCTTACCTCCTTTTCACTTTTTAACTCACTGAACAATTGCAGTGAAATACAACTAAGAGAAAGAGACACTTAAGGAATTTAACTCCTGTGGGTTTAGAAAATGACTGGTTAGGTCCACAAATAAATTCAAATCAGTTCCCATCATGTTGCTAAGTGGCACAGGAGACAGTGAGAGGGAAGGGCAGGGAGGAAAGAGGAAATTTGGTGGGGACTGAAGGGTAATGGTTCATATGGTATGAGAGCTGGGTTATTACAGGGAAGAGATGTAATATCATAGAACAGAAATCTCCATATAAACACACTTTTTAGAGTTCATGGAATGCATTGTTATGCACATTTCTCTCTGCATATGTATCTGTATTGCAGAATGGAAAAAACCCATAGGTAGTCCCTGTTCCATATTTTGTTAACCTTGATGTGAAATTTTCAGGATTTTTTTTTTTTTTTTTAAATCCCTGACTGTGGAACAGATTTTTGTTAGTTTGGTTGTTTTTTTGTGCTCCACAAATCAATGCTTAATAGATATTGCACAGAGCAAACTTCTGCTATTGTTATTTAGGCAATAGCTCTGCTGAAAGCAGTAAGATTCAGGGTGACCAGGGCAACGATCATCTGTGACTTTGTGTTTGCACTGTGCCCATTTCATATGCTCAGTTTGTTGATTATCTTGCTGATTATGTCTTGCAGAAAAGCTTGAAACTCAAGAATGGCCCCAATGATGTGACCTTTAGTGTTACAACACAGTATCAAGGCACTTGCCGCTGTGAAGGAACCATTTACCTATGGAATTGGGATGAGAAAGTTATTATTTCTGACATTGATGGAACAATCACACGGTGAGTTCAGGAACGAGAGAGGCTTCCTCTACAAGGACAAGTTCTTGCAACTGAAGGAAAAAATAATTAACAGGAAATTTTGAGTAATTAACAGGGAATCATCACATGCTGATGTTTTGTGGTGTGTATTTGGCTTTCAAACAATGCAAGAATCGCTAGCTGAATCTTAATTTCATAATGACACACACCATATGTGCCCATTATTTGTTTCCTGTTGGTATTTCATGGCAGTCTTCACAGCAGTATTGGAAGACCTTGTGCAAAATTAAAACCTTTTGGCTGCATCACATTTATGAAGTACATTGGATACATTAAAAAGAAGCCTATGAATTCTGTTTTAAAAGGCATTACTAGGGCATTCCAGTGAGAGGCATTAGTATTTAGAAGACAAGAGTCACAAAATCAGTGTAAGAATTTAAATGTGATGGAAAGTTTCAGATAATTGTTCTAGGTAAACCCCCAAATTTTGGAGTGACTGAAACGATTCACTCTCTTACTGATCTTTATTATGTGCTTAACACTGGGTGAAACATTCGTGTGTGGAACAAGGAAATAAAGTAAAATAAATGGTTTTCTTTTGACTGTTAAAAATGAAATCTAAAATTTTAAAATTATTTGTTTTAAGATCAAACTTAGCTATGTTAAATTAGAAAAAAAATAATATCCAAGAGCAATCTGGGGTGAACTAAACTATAATACTTGATTTTAAACTCTTTTGTTCTCTTTATAGGGCAAAATTGTTCTATTTCGGTGCCAGCATAAATGAATATCCATGCACCCCCCCC